>JBBGZY010000017.1:2810000-3410000 GCA_037952925.1 Lithobates clamitans | reverse complement strand
GTGAAAAATATTGTTTTTTTTCAAAATTGTCGGTCTTTTTTGCTTATAGTGGAAAAAATAAAAACCTGTGATCAAATACCACCAAAGAAAGCTCTATTTGTGGGGAAAAAAAAACTTCCGTTTTGTTTGGGTACAGTGCCGCACGTCCGCGCAATTGTCATTTAAAGCAACGCAGTGCCGTATCCCAAAAAAATGGCCTGGTCATTAAGGGGGTAAATCTTCCGGGGCTGAAGTGGTTAACTGATTAAAACTGAAGGTTTAATTTGGGCTTTAAATTCTAGTCGGAAAGCTGGCAGATTTTAGGCATACTTATGCTACAGCTTACACTGCACTAATGATGTATCCTTTATTTGCACAGATGCACATGACACCATAAATGTTTTCCCTAATGTGAATAACAACAACAAATCAGTGGTAAGTGTCTAAATAACTATCCCGTTGGTATAATCTAGCACATGATGCACCTGCATCATCTTTAAGCCCTGCTTTTTGTCACAAGATGCAACTGCACAATCCACAGATAGTAGATACAGTCCTCGAATCCCCTATACTGTATGCAGTATAGCTAAACTGATTTAAATTTTTTCACTTATAGATCATTTTTCCCTCTCAAGTGTACACTGGAACTAAGTAAAGCAGAGCTACAATGGAAATGAAAAAAAACAAAAACATATGTGGCACATGAAGTGTGTAGCTATCACTGCACAATATGCAAAACAAAATTCAACTGAAATTGAGCAGCTCAAAAAAAAAAAAAAAACTCTTAGTAGCCAACAAAGTTTGTATATGTTCAAAAACACAGCAAGCTATGATGTGGACAAACACCAGGAATTTAACTAGGAAGCTACAAACTCACAATTGTAAGCTGATACATTAGGTACTGATACAATAAAGATCAATAAATCACTCTCATTATAATGACTTGCCTGTTGTTATGTAGAAGTATGTGAAACATGCTAATGCTTGGAATGCTTAGCTTTATTTTTAGCTTTGGCTTGCCAACTGGGAATGCAATACTGATAAAGAAATTCATTTTCCATGGGCAAAAATTGCATGTATTGCTACAGCATTATGAGCATTGCTGCTAATTTTAATTTACTCATTAATATACAGTGCTTTATTATCATGCTATCCTTTTTTTTTTAAAGCATACTGTCACTGTAACTGCTCTAAACTGCTAAACAACTGTATAGTAGTTTCTAAATACATTTGAATATTTTGAGGTACTATGTTTCTATTGCCGCGTACACACGAGCGGACTTTCCAGCATCAAAGGTCCGACGGTCTTTCCGACGGACTTTCGACAGAGTTACGAAGGACTTTCGAACGACCGGACTTGCCCACACACGAACGGACTAAAGTCCGTTTGAAAGTCCATTGGTATGAACGTGATGATGTATGAAGGGACTAGAATGAGGAAGTTCATGGCCAGTAGCCAATAGCTGCCCTTGCGTCCTTTACTGTGCGTCGGACTAGCATACAGTCGAACGGATTCTTTGACTGGACTCAAATCTGTCGGAAAGATTTGAAACATGTTCCAAATCTAAAGTCTGTCTGATTTTCGACAGAAAAAGTCAGGTGAAGGTCCGATGAAGCCCACACACGGTCGGATTGTCCGACGGATTCGTTCCGTCGGACCAGTCTGGTCGAAAAGTCCGGTCGTGTGTACAAGGCTTATGTAGACACTTTAAACCCATCTCTACAGAGATTCATCTTAACCACTGAAGATATATCCAATGCATAAGCATTTCATTCTGTAATATAAGTAGAAGTCATTACACACCCTATGACCCATGCAGGGACCTTTTATCTCTATAGTTTTCACTTAAAACGTGGGTGGAATTTCTTGCTGTAGTACAGTCATCATGAGAATTACTGAATAAAAAAAACAACGAACACAGACTCTCTACCCACCAATCTATACAGGCAGATAAGAGCACATAACCACATTTTCTATGGAACTCTAATTTAACAGATAAACTAAGTATGCAGGAATTTGGCACTTCCCAAGTTATCTTAAAGTATATGTAAAGTAAAATATAGAAAGTATAAATTGGAGGCTGGGTTCACACTTATGCAAATTAGATGCGGATTTCTCCGCATCTAATTTGCATGACTGGAGACTGTGACCGACTCTCAATGGAGCCAGTTCACAAATTTCCAGGGCGGCTGCAGAGTGGATTGCACAGGAGTCCAATTTGGCTCCATTTCAGGTTTGAATTCAGGCAAAAATTTGGGCCTGATTCATCCCTGAAACGGAGAACAGGAACGCACGAGACCCCTGATGCGAGCTGCATTCGAATTAAGTGTGAACCCAGCCTTAAAGCCTATTTGAAGTCACATTTGGACACAGTCAGATTTTGTACTAATAACTAGCGATGGGTGAATCTGTTTGGGGGTCAACTCACGGATGTGTTCAGTATACGTCCATAAATTCATAAGCTGCAAACTGCATTAAAGCAAATGGGAGGTGAATTTTCAAACTCAGTTCCCTCAATTTTAAAGGCTAATAGGCAAGGGATTGTCAAACAAAGGGCATGGGGAACCGGACACTGCCAGGCAGGACATGTAACATGGCAAAAAACATTTAGAAATATAATAAACATGTACAAGGAGCAGCATTTTTAATAAGATTTCACAAGAAACAATAAAATGCACAATTTATTTAAATAAATGACTTGGCGGGATGCTTTAAACCTACCTGTGAAGTGGCACATCTGTAGGATGAACTAAAGCAAAAATATTACATTTAAAAAGAAAAAAAACACAATTTTCCGCTAAATTACATTTCCAATTTGACTTTTTTTCTGTTTGTAAAGAATGCCATTTGTATTGCTAATAGACAAGGTATTGTCAAATAAAGGGTATGGGAGCTGAGAACTGTTCTGGGATATATATACCAGTGCAAAATACATTTTAAAAACTACTGTTCAGCGGGACAAATCCCTATTCAATAAGGCTTAAAGGGCTAAAAATACACTAATATACTAAAAATACACAATTCTTTTTTGGCAGATGCCTACAGATGTACTTTTAGAACACAGCACAGAATGGCACTTTATCCAATATTATTTTTAGTGATAATATCTGGTGGTTTTTGCCATTCTTTTAAAGTTTTGAATTAAAAAAAAACATTGGCTTTCATAACACCTTGGGGGGAAAAAAAGGTGTTTTAGAAACGGGAAGTTAGAACAAAGATATCTAGATGAAAATGTGACCACCAAAAATTGTACCCTTATTAACTCATCTCTCTTGCAGTCTGGACTGCTTCCAGAGCAAACATTTCACTTTTATTTATTAATGAGAAACACTCTACACAGAAGAGTAGTATAAAACAGAGATGAGCACAGCAATTAAAATCTACTCTGAAAACAATGGAGCAGGCAAAATCCTATTCTCTGTGACTTGTAATTTTTGCCCACTTAGGAGTATTAGATTCTTTTTTTTTTGTGGAAAACTGAACATATCCAGAACATGCTAAAATGAAAATATCAGAGGATATTATCAGGAAAGACAGGTTGCATTTTTATCTAATAAACCAAAGCAGAAACAAGTGAGTCAGGGATCTGCATGGCACAAAAAATGAAATATATACCACAATAGTTGAAGGTTGGTGTCTCTAAATCACATATCCCTGTTTCAGTTCTTACAGGAAGAAGGAGCCAACTGCAATGCTGGACTTCACACTGGTGCAGCTATGCATGGTCAGGTTTTAACAACAGCTTGTTCAATTAAGCCTTGACAAAAAAACTAGAACACTGATTGGTTTCTATGCACCTGATTTTGCACTCTCCAGTTTAAGTAAATCAACCCCATAATGTCATATTTTGTGTTTTCTGCCATCAGATCAACACAGGTCCCACTGCAGTGCAGCCAGGAGTTGCGGTGCAGTGAGCCATGGTAAAACATAGATATGTTAGTGCACACGGGTGCCGTCCCTCTCTCCAGCCACCTGCCATCCATTGCCTGAATCAATCCATGGCCGCTGCCACCCCTATTAAGGCGCTTGGCCCCTTTTCGGGCACCTGAATTACAGCTGCGTGGGGTGTTTTTGAAGCACTCGATTAGAGCCATAGGCTCTAATTGGCTTCAAAATAGGTGAACTGCGAGCGCCATGCTTGGCGCTCGCAATTCACCCAGGTGTGTTAGGAAAGCGAATATTCATTCGATTTTCCAACACTGAACCGCCTGTTACCCGTCACCTGATTGGCTGAAACAGCAGGCGCTGTGATTGGATGCCTATCAGGAGGAGAGGACAGGAGGAGACGCATGGAGGACACCGCTCGCTGCCATCACCCGCTGCCCCACCGAGACAGGGTAAGTGCTGGGCAGACGGCAAGCGGGGGTCACAGTGGCGGCATTTGATGGCACAGTGGTGGCATTCGATGGGCACAGTGGCGGAATCCAATGGGCACAGTGGTAGCATTTGATGGGCACAGTGGCAGCATTTGATGGGCACAGTGGCTGCACTTGACAGGCAGAGTGGCAGCATATGATGGGCACAGTGGCAGCATTTGATAGACACAGGGGCTGCGCTTGATGGACACAGTGGCTGCGATGGATGGGCACAGTGGCTGCGATGGATGGGCACAGTGGCGGCATTTTATGGGCACAGGAGCTGCAATTGATGGGCACAGTAGCTTCGTTTAATGGCACAGTGGCTGCAATTGATGGGCACAGTGGCAGCATTTGATGGCACAGTGGCTGCAATTGATGGGCACAGTGGCAGCATTTGATGGGCACAGTGGCTGCAATTGATGGGCACAGTGGCTGCAATTGATGGGCACAGTGGCGGCATTTGATGGGCACAGTGTCTGCAAATGATGGGCACAGTGGCTGCGTTTGATGGCACAGTGGATGCAACTGATGGGTACAGTGGCTGCGTTTGATGGCACATTGGCAGCATTTGAGGGCACAGTGACAGTGTTTGATGGGCACACTGGCTGCTTTTGATGGGCACAGTGGCTGCGTTTGATGGGCACAGTGAGGCTGCAGTTGATGATTTTTTTTTTAATTTTTCAGTTTGTTTGCGCCCCCCGAAAAAAAAAAATTTAAGCCGGCCCTGCATTTTACTGCAGTGCACTGGGAGGCACTACATGCCACCACACTGCAGTGCAATGTCCTGTGCTGCTGTGCACACATAAATGAAGTGTCACTTTTTTTAAAGATTCAAGTTTTAAAAAAAGGAGAAAAGTAGTGTGATGTGTTGAATTGCATATTGTACCACCCCCTCACTGTTGCTCACCGCATGCAAAAACTAACAGCTGCCCGCAAGGTAAAACTGATCATAGTGTGTGGGCAGTATAAATGAGCTGTAAGACATATCCACAGGGTTATGATTTAGCATATCTGGGACAAGGGCCAATCCAGGTAAGATTTGATCTTTGATCTTTTCAATATTAAGACATCAGTTGACTGCTTTAATATCTGCAGCAGCTGGCAAAAGAAAAACAAGCTGTCATATTAATTAAATGTTGTGGCTATTGTTGCTACTACTACAGTTACATCTAAATATGCTGCTTTTTACCTGTACTAGCTGAAGTAATGACAGAGATATGGTGCAACAGTTTGCAGCAGTTACTTAGTAGCCATCCCTCTGTTAAGCAGTGGTGATAATCTTGCCATTCTGAAAGCAAGCCAATATTATCTTGGGTTAAATCGGCATGGTCACTAGACAGGAATTGGCCTGATACCAACGATGGTATAATGACAATATCATCTTTTCCTTTAAAAAAAATACATAAAACATTGTCCCTTCTTGTTCTGCTTCACTTCTCCTCTTAAGTGCCCCCCCTCAATAGCAACATGGTGATATCAGATACTAGATGTGGTATTCTTCCTTGCTTTGTTCGATTATTGTCAGTGCCTTTCCAAATGTAAAAAGTGGGGATTATATGATTTAGGGCCAGTTCACACCACATGCAGTCCAGTGTGTTTTTTTTAATGCATCAAAAACGCATAGAAAGTAGGTTATATGGTTTTCAATAGCATAGTTCACACCAGTGCTTGCAGTTCCAGTGCGTTCCAGAAAAAAAAGTAGAACATGCTGCATTTTTCCTGCACTGGACTGTACTGGAACGCTGTAAAAAGCATCAAAAACTCACGGGAACGCACCGTAACGCACCAAAAACGCACTGAAACACCCGTGTTCTTATTAAGGTTAAGGAAAAAAAAGGGGGGGGAAATGCACTGGACTGCATCAAAAACGCACTGGAACGCATCAAAAACGCTCTGCGTTTCTATGGTGTGAACTGGCCCTATACATTTTTTTTTCATTTATATATTACAGTTTTTTTACTGACAAACCCAGTCACCTCTTTAACCATTCTCAGTAAATAACATATCTTTCTGAACTGCCCCTAGATAGATTAAAACAAGCACATATTCTAGGATAAAGGTTAGGGGAATAACATAATTCATCTTACAGTTTATCCAACTAAATAACTTAGTTCTTTTTCAGAGAGTCAGGCAACACATGTCCATGATCAGCTGTCACTGCCTGAACTCAAAGAAACAAACACTTCCTGCTTTGCTGCTATGGTGAGTGATGCAATTATTGACTGTGTTTTTCTGCTGACAGAGGCGGTCATATACAGGGTAGAGTTTCATCTCATAGAAACAGAGCAGATTTATTTGTGAAATGGAAGTCTGTTCTGTCTTTGTGAGGTCGTTACAGGATCAAATCTGCTAAGATGGCATATACTTCCCTGGTCATAAAAAATTATTTTTTTTACAGCAGTTGTTTTTTTTTAATTTTTTTCTACTGCACCGTTAAGATATAAGCCATGCACATAGTTCCCATTGTAACAATGATATTCCTGCTGCCTACTCAGAGAAAGTGAAGGAAAAACTTGCAAGTGACTTTTTTTCTTAGTACTTATATTATGTTCTTGGTGGTACACAAAAACCACAAGGCCTGTTGCAAGGCTATGGCCTTTAAAGTTTTTACATATTATTATACTTTCTTTACAAGCAGTTCTGAAGCTTTACAATAAACCCTCACTCGCATACTGTAGCTGCAGTTACTGTGGAGTAATTTATTCCTAAAGATTACAGCAGAAGCATTTCTCTCTGTGTATTTATACTTGGGAACAGAATGCAAAATATGCATCACTACAGGAGACACTGGTGAAGTTGGGGATCAGTGGATCAGACTACAAGCACAGAGCGAGACCAGGAATTGTTGGTCGCTGGAGTCTTCAGTGGCTGTTTATTTTCAATATAGTGCAGACTATTGGTGCAGGCCGCAGGAGTGTATTGTTTTGTAGTGTGTATTGCTATTTGTAGGTGGGTACAGCACGGTGCGGTGGCAATAATTCACATAGTCGGGTGCAACATAAAAGTAATGCAGCAGCAGTTCACAACAAAGCCCGGAGGGAGGACCGCCCCAACCGGGTGTACTGACAATTTTAGCAAAGAGAATGGAGCGATACTCAGCCATACTGACAGCGCCTATAAAAAGAGCAGAATGAGGCCTGCCCATCTCTTGTCTAATTGGGAGGATGTCAAGAGGAGTAGCAGACCCTATGTTTTCCCTCCTAACCAAGAACCTTTTCCTACCTCTAGTACTGTTTCTAACAGGCAAAAACTGCCTACTCACAAATGCGTGCCAAAACTGGGAGCTAGGGCCTAAAATAGGCTCTGCCTGATCCAAGATGCCCACCAGAGTCACATGGGATGGCAGCATCCCATTGGATAGCTCCCCCAATGACCCAGGAAAACATAGAGGAACCCTGTTTTTCTTGACTTCCTCTGCAACAACAGAGCCATTGCAGAAGAGCGACACCTGTCATGGAGAAAGTAGACTGTACCTGCCTACAAACTGAACATTGACTAATGATGATTTTAAGATCACATATACTGTATGTTGTATATAAAGGTGGTCATTACTTGATATGGCTGGTTGCAGTTAGACCAGGACATCATCATCGCCATCATCTAAGGGATTCTGCTGCTTCTCCATATATTTACTGACTGGTTGTTCTTGGGTAAATAATCAATCAATTTTGAGGAATCTTTGCTTTGTTTTGCCCACAAATAAGCTGGCCAAGAGCATCCTTAACTTTCCACAATTCTCCTTTAATTGGATAAATGCATACTTTGGTTATTTAAGTATGCATTCTATGAAGTATTTTCAGATTTTCCAGCAGCCAGGTAATACCCATACACCTTACTGCCATTTGATAGCTGCAGTCTGCATAAAAAAGGCCTTAAAATCCAAATCACTTGGAAAAGGGCCATCATTATGTTCTGCAATTCTTTACAAGTAAGTTGCCTCTGATGTTTCCTCCTGATTGGTTTTCACTTAAGGGAGGATGGGCAACATGGGAAAGCCCACAGCACCAATATCGAGAGATGTAGCAAAATCCCACAAGTTTGAAGACACCATCATCACACCATTGGTGTCAACAAAAAGTGATGAAAAAAATAATTTCCCTACAAACTTTTAATTCAATGCTTACATAAATATCATATTGGCAATAAATCCCTATTTTAGCTACCTCTTATATATAAAGTTCTAATATATTACACAGAAGCAAGAAAATAAATATGTTTGAAGGCAGCTTATAAACACATAAAACAAACACAAAACACAACATAAAAGGTGAAATGTACTCCTTATGAACAAGCTCCCATCCCTTACAATCCAGATACTGTAGTCATTTTCTTCAACATTAAAGGTATCCGGTGGAAGATGGGATGTTTTCAAACAAGTAAGTTCTAGGGTTGTAATTCTTATCCTTGCTGTTTAGTGAGTCACTCTCCTGAAACAAGAGAGGGTTCGGGACTTTAAATGAAACATACAAAATATAATTGAGTAACAAACTGTAATTTTAGTAAACAGATGTATTACATATAACCTTAAATATGTCGAAACTGGTACACACATACACATAAATATGATGTCAATTCCATGCAACATGAAAATACACATCAATGCAAGGTCATGGTATAAATAGTAGCTCACAGATCAATTTCTGAAATCATGGAAAGATGGAAACATGATAAAAAGGGATATCTGATAGGCGTTGGTCAAACATAAAATGGTACATATCTAAATGTTGCTCTAAATAGAAAATGCATTGGTATAGCATCCGTAGCTCGACGCGTTTCGTGGTTAATTACCACTCATCAGGAGAAGATGCTGCCAGGGTGACTTAAAAGTATAAAGTATAAGATATCAATACTAAGTCAAACTGAGTATGAGAATGCTAATTATAAAGGGGAAATAATGTGACATCTCCCCATACTTACTGGTTAACCATAAAGCTTGAGTATCAGGGAACAGGTGAGAGAATGTGCTGCAAAAATATGACTAGGAAACCAGTCCCACTCGACAATCCATGGAGATGTGGGGTTGATCGTCCCAAACATCTAAAAATGAGTATTAGAATAAATGTCAAGTATGCTGATTAGTATAAAAGTTATTTTAGATGTCTGGTAGAAGAGGAACTGTGCATGATCAATAAGATAGGGGTAGGGGGTATGGAGGTGATGGTGTGTTTGTAACTCAAGTGATAAATAAACCACATGGTTTATCTGGTTTATCTGGTGTAAAGTAAGGTGTGCAAGGTGCAAATGATGAAAACGTTGAAAACTTAAAAGAATATGGCATGAGTGGTCTAAAAACTAAACACCATGTGAAACACAAATTGAAAAGAACTACCTAAGAGCCCATTCACATCTGAGCATTTTGTAGCTTGAAACCTGAAGCTACAAAACGCTTGAGGGGAAAAAATCCATTATTCTCTATGGAGATGGTTCACATCTCCACTCCGCATCGCCTGAAGCCCTACGCCTGAAGCTCAAACAAGTTCTGGACCCTTTTTTGTCGTGCGAATCGGGCAGATTTGGGCGTTTTTGGAGCAGGAAGCAGATGACAAAATCTAACAACATAGCAACAAATGATGAAACAGATGATCATTTTTCCTATTGGCTAATAAAAAAAATGGCAAAGCTCAAAAACGCCGGACAACGCTGCATGGAAACGCGCAAATATGCCAGAAAAAACGCCGGAAGAAACGTTCAAAAACGCTACACTCAGGTGTGAATGCAGCCTAAGAGATTACCTGTAATCTATAAGGTATAACTCGTGAGCAGTTGGTCGTGAAGTGACAGACAGAGACACAAACCTGTTCGCATGATGCTGAGTTAAATACTCAGCTCTGACCAATGGTGTGCCACCAACGTTACACAGGCCAGTGAAGAAAGAGAAGACGCCAAGGCCTGAGTGCAAGCCGCCCCACGTTTGGTGCCGAAACCCCTCTCCATTTGGTCGCGGAGGGAAGTACACAGACGCCAGTACCCCAAAGTCGACCCTGTCAATGTCATGTGTCCGGCGTCGGGTGCGTGACGTCGATGCACAGCGCGATGTCCGCCCGAACCCTTGAGCACAAACAGAGAGGGGAGGGGCGGACCCCAGGTGTGCCTCGCAGCTCCCAATGCTAGACAAACCACAACACCACCATATACTGATGGCCAACCTGAACAAGTCCTGAAACAAGTGTGCAAGTCAGGAATTGCAACTTCAATTGGTGCCTAACATGCTTGTTGTAAGTGTGCGACTAAGTAAATAATGAAATCAGTATAAGAACGTCCACAGTAATATATATATATATATATATACAGTGAAATGGGGAGTTTCCACTTCAGTGAAATGTCACTAACATTGAATCCAGTAATTTTGTGATATTCACACTCCACTTACCCCCCTCCATCCTCCTCAGTACAGGACAGCTCTCTCCCAGGAGGACACAGACAGGCTGAAATCTCTCCTCCATCCAGTCCCTGACAGGTCCACACCACCCTACAATCCTATCTCCACAATTTAAAGGAAAAAACATATACCATCAACTATCACATAGAACGCTTGAACGTGGACTGGTATGGAACACAGAAAAACATATCTCCCATTTCAGGCCACACTTTCAAACTAGCCATCATGTTTATGTACATATGTTGGCCTACTGGCCCATAGAGACTGCGCCCTTGTTCTCAAAGGCTCTGATGAAGAGGTTATCCTCGAAACGCGTCAGCTGACTCTAAACACCCGCCTCAACATGGGCTTATGCTACTTTTAACCCATTTTTAATCTCCATGTTTTCTACATTTTGTTACCTGTTTGCATGATACGTAGTATTGGTATTATTCCCTTGTTTTTATTTGCTTTTATTTTCATATGAATAAATTTTATACTTTTTGATCTGAGCAATTGATCACGCGCCCTTCATCCATCACTCTCCATTCAGTATACACTGTCCCACCTGAACATCCGAAAGGATGCTAAATTTGCCTTACTGCATTTCCCCATCCCGGGCTTATTTTCTCATCAACAAAAATTAGCATCCTATATGTTTATAGTAGCTAAGAAAATGATTGCCCAGGCTTGGAAGAAACCCACAGTTCCCTTTCAGGGAGTGAGAGACCATTTGACGGCTATGATGCTCAATGAACATATGTCCAGGATCCTTAATGACTTTCATGGCAAGTTCTTAAAAATTTGGGAACCATTGTGACCGTATGCCTTCTTGGGTTTCCCACTGAATAGTGTGGGTCGGCTTCTACTGGCATCCCTGATGATCCCGAGTCCCTGTCCTTCCCTTTCCCCTTGTCCTCTTGTTCCCCCCAATCTTTCTTGTTTTCTTGAACAAGAGAAAGAAAATGACCATGAGTGTCCTTGGCACTCATTCCTGTGCCCATTAATACACTTGAGTCTAATGATTGTGGGATGCCTTAGAACTATTGGGCCTCAGCAGAAATTTTCCAGCAAATATTTGTTTGGTAAAATCCTGCTAATCAACCAGTAATATTAATAATAATATTAATAAACTTTATTTTATATAGTGCCTTTTAAGGTGGCTTCTCAAAGCGCTTTACAAGGAAAACACAAGTAATACACAGGATAACATAACAAAGAAAAAAGGGACAATCAAATGAAAGCTTGTTTAAAAAAAAAATGCTTTTAGATTTGATTTGAATGAGTTTAGAGAAGATGGCTCTGTTCCCCCATTGAATGTAGGTGAGTAGAAGACACACAGCAAACCAGAATTTGAGGAGCAGAATTTACGAGAGGAGGATTAAGTTAAAAAAAGTTCAGCAGGATAATGGGGTGCCAAGCCATAAAGGTGAGCAAGAGGATCTTAAAGTCTATGCAAAACCTGATGGGTAGCCAGTGTAATGACTCCAGGATAGGGGTATTATGATCACTTCTGACCTAGTCAGGATTCGGGCTGCAGAATTTTAAACATATTGAAGTCGATTTATAGTGGATTTAGGTACACCAGCGAGTAGAGCAACCAGTAGATCCTAATCCCACTATTAAATTCTAGTCAACAATAGATTCTGTCACCCCAACCATTGTCAGATATTTTTGGCCAGTGGTATGTACCTGCATAGAAAACTGGTTACAGGAATTCTTCCAGAGGGTGGTGATTGGCATATGTTCTGAAAGACTTGTGAGCATGGTAAACCAGGGCTCTGTCCTGGAACCAATTCTGTTTAAATTGTTCATAAATGATATAGAGCAGTGTTTCTCAACCTTTTACGGTGAAGTACCCCTGCAGGTCTAAAAACATTTCCTAAGTACCCCTGTCTAGATATAGTCATTTCTTTAGTTTGGGTGTCATGGTTTCTGTGTGTTTAATGTCAGTATGTGTTTGTGATAATTTCTATGTCTGTTTGTGATGGTTTTTGTTCGTGTGCAATATCATTGTATGTGTGGATGCTGCAATGACAGATATACACACACACATAATCACAAATTAACACAACGACACACGCACACATATACAATCCCAAATTAACAAATTGACACCCACACAATCCCAAACTAACACACTTGCAGACACACAAATACACACAAAATCCCAAATTAACATAATGACACACACATTGCCAAATTAACAAACTGGCAGACACACACACACAATCCCAAATTAACACACTTGGAGACACGCATATTCATAATCCCAAATTAGCATAGTGATAGACACACACAATTCCAAAATATACACACTTGCAGACACACACATAATTCCAAATATATACACTGGCAGACAGACACAATCCAAAATTAACACACTTGGAAGCACACACAGAATCCAAAAAGAACACACTGACAGACACACACAAAGAATCCCAAATTAACACACTGGCAGACACACATATAATCCCAAATTACCACACTTGCAGACACACACAGAATCTCAAAATGAACACACTGGCAGACACACACAAAGAATTCCAAAGTAACACACTGGCAGACACGCATATAATCCCACTTTAACACACTCAGAGATACACACATAATCCCAAATTAACACACTAGTAGACACACAAACAAACACATAATCCAAAATTAATACACCGGGCACTGATGAGGCTGCATCGATAGGCAGCACTGATAGGAGGCACTGATGGGCACTGATGGGCACTGGCAAGGCTGCACTGATAGGGGGCACTGATAAGATTCCACTGACGGGCAGCACTGATAGAAGGCACTGATGGGAACTGATAGGTGGCACTGATGAGGCTGCACTGATAATCAGGGCACTGATTTTCAGTGTAAATGTGCCCCGTCACAGGAAAGCCACTTATCGACTTTTCTTTCCTTAGACACTGACAGCGCTGAGTAAAGTAAATGAAGATAACCAGCATTTGTTTACATGTGATCAGCTGTGATTGAACACAGCTGATCATATGTTAAAGAGCCATGGTAAAGACCCTACATTTTCATTGGTCGCTGATGCATTGGTGACCAGTGGCAGTTTTTTAAGCCCTTTGTGCTTCATTAGTGGTGCCAGTGTCAGTGTTAATTAACCCCTTCATGCTGCAGCATAAAGGGTTAAATAACACTGACACTAGTGCCACTGCCACTAATGCAGCACAAAGGGGTTAATTAACTGCCACTGGTCACTAATGCATCAGTGACCAATGGTAACATGCTGCATATTACAATACAAATAGCGTTGTATGTAGATCAATTAATCCCCCCTCTAAAAAAAAAAAGTTAACCAGTAAGATCACACAGTTAATTAAGTCATTATAACAAAGCTGTGCAGCCTCTCGAATGCACACAACGTGATTTTGGGGACACGTATCTATATGTCATATTATAACACAGTGGCTCTGTCTGTGCAGCCTCATGTCTCAATAAACTTTAATGGACTGCCGACGCGGGTGCTTGCAACACCTGTGCATCCCAGTGCTGGGAAAACACAGACCTGCAGGATTAATGCAGTCAAGAGCCCAATGTGAATGGACTCTAATGCCCCATACACACGTTCGGATTTTCCTACGGAAAATGTTACATAGTTACATAGTTGGTAAGTATGAATAAAGACACCAGTCCAATCTGAGTGAGTGTGGGTGCGTGTCTCCAATTGTCCCTATCCCTGTACATTGTGTCTCATTAAGATGCTCATCTATTATTATTATTTATTTGAGGTACCCATAAAGCGCCGTCAATTTACACGGCGCTCCACACAGACATCACACACTCACATTGGTCCCTACCCTCAAGGAGCCCACAATCCAAGGTCCCCAACTCACACCCATATACCAAGGCCAATTTTGGACAGAAGCCAATTAACTTACCAGCATGTCATTGGAGTGTGGGAGGTAACCGGAGTACCCGGATGAAACCCATGCAGGCACAGGGAGAACATGCAAACTCCAGGCAGGTAGTGTCATGGTTGGGATTCGAACCAGCGACCCTTTTTACCGCTAGGCGAGAGTGCTAACCACTAGACCACTGTACCACCCATGTTTGATGGGACCTTGTTGTCGGAAATTCCGATCGTGTGTCACACCTTTTCCATAGGAATCTCTGTCGCACAAAATTTGAGATCTGAATCTCAAATTTTCTGACAACAAAATCCGTTGTCGGAAATTCCGATCGTGTGTACACAATTCCGATGCACAAAGTTCAACGCATGCTCGCAATCAAGCAGAAGAGCCGCACTGGCTATTGAACTTCATTTTTCTTGGCTTGTCGTACGTGTTGTACGTCACCGAGTTCTTGACAGTCGGAATTTCCGACCAACTTTGTGTGACCGTGTGTATGCAAGACAAGTTTGAGCCAACATCTGTAGGAAAAAAAACATGGATTTTGTTGTCGGAAAATCCTATCGTGTGTACAGGGCATAAGAGGGGATATGTTCACAATATACAAATCTTTCAATTGTGATTCTCATATTGGCAGGTAACTATTTCATTTAATAAGGTCTCTAAAGAATACTCGCAGCCACACAATGAAGTGTTCTTTACTGTTAGTGTGGTAAGGATGTGGAACTCCCTTCCATAGTTGGTGGTGTCATCAGGGAGCGGAGATAAATTAAAAAATGTTAGATGTGTTTCTTAGTGAGCTCAATGTATAGGGATTTGGAAATATAGTGACATGAATACACATAAACTAGGTTCAATTGGATGGACTATATATATATGTATAAAGACTGTTTAGCTTAATTAGTTCATTAGTTCAATTAGTCAAATGGGGTGTTTCCACTAACACCAAAATCTGTTTTCAATTTTTCCAAAATCACTCCACTAGTGGATGTGTTTCAAAAGAAAAAGCTAGAACAAACAGTGAAAGAACACAGAGGCCTGTGCTCTGTTAAGAGTGGGAAGCACAGACAAAAATACATTTACAGAAATGTATTTCATTCACAGTGAGAATGCATATCTCAACAAGAAACAAAAGTGTAAACCCTTTTTACTGAAAAGTTTTGTAATCTGCTCTCTGACAATATCTGCAAAACCAAACAACCTTTGCGCCAACAGCTTCCAGTTAGTCAATCGGTTTCAACACTAAATAAAAACAGGGCATAAACAAACATAACTAAAAGTTTTGAAACAAGGGCTATAGAAAAACCTGCAAACACAAAAATAATAAAATGATTGATCAAAAATATACTAAACCAAAGATATTAAATGAAATGTACTTTCCAATAATTCTTCCTAACCAGTGATTAGCAAAAGGTTTTTTAAATTAATGCATTCTGTGTGCAGCAGCCCCCTCAGCCAGAAAACTGAAGATGGGGGCTGCTCTGTGCAAATCCACTGCAACAGAGCAGGTAAGAATAACATGTTTTTTGTTTTTATTGAAAAAAAAGTCTTTACAATCACTTTAAGCCTCTTATATAGATTCCAGAAAGCTCTTGACATTTTTAATACCTACTTGAACATTTGGTGCATTATACATTTCTTTGAACCTTGAAGCCAATTAAAAGCAATATTATTTATTATGTGTATGTTCCTCTAATTATTCTGTGTTTGACATTATATACTCATAGATGTCACTACTAGATTTGTGTGAATGTGACTCATTACCAAAAACAATTTAAGTTCTCTTCATCAGCACTTCTGCTTAATAGTTGTGACAAACATGAAGAAACTTTGTGAACATTGGTGTTTTTTTTCGCATGGTGTGTGGACATCATTGGCACTCATTCCTGTGCCCATTAAAGGAGAAGTATAACCAAAGCTATTTTGGATATACTTCACCTTTATGTCACAGGAGTGCAGTTCGTTCTGCACTCCTGTGACCTGTTTTCAGCCAACAGCAGGCTAAAGTCTGTGTTGGCTGGTCTAGGCTTTGGAAAGATCCAGACCATATGGTCGGGATCCACCCAAATGCCTGGACCGACACCTGGCTCAGCCTCTCAATGAACTGCTGAGAGCCTGAGCCAGCCCATCCTGCCCGCTGCACTGCACAGCAATCCAGTAAGCACTGGAGGGCAGAGCAGAGAGCCGGTGACTGATAGGGATGAGCTTTCTGTTCGAGTCGAACATGAGTTCGACTTGAACATCGGCAGCTTGGTTGTTCTACGAAGATCGAACATTATGGGGCGTTCGCGCCAAATTCGAGCGGCGCGTCACGCCCCATAATGCACTGCGTCATCGCAGTGCATTGCTGGCTGATGATTGGCCAAGCATGCACTATGACCCGCATGCTTTGGCCAATCACAGTGCTGTCAGCAAAGAGAGCCATAATTGGCCAAAGGCAGGGTGCCTTTGGCCAATTATAGTTCAGGAAGTTAAGTCCACACCCCACACTATATAAGGTCGCCTGCACGTCAGCACTGTGTAGTGTGTTGCTGGCATTAGATTGAGCAGGCAGTCCGTTCCTGGTGTACTGTTTCTAATCTACTTCAGGCAGGCAGGTGATTCAGTTAGCTGCAGTGTATTTAATATAATTTAATATGAGTTCGACTCGAACATGGGCAGTTTGGTCGTTCTACGAAGATCGAACGTTATGGGGCGTTCGCGACAAATTCGAGCGGCGCATCACGCCCCATAATGTACTGCGTCATCGCAGTGCATTGCTGGCTGATGATTGGCCAAGCATGCACTATGACCCACATGCTTTGGCCAATCACAGTGCTGTCAGCAAAGAGAGCCATAATTGGCCAAAGGCAGGGTGCCTTTGGCCAATTATAGTTCAGGGAGTTAAGTCCACACCCCACACTATATAAGGCCGCCTGCACGTCAGCACTGTGTAGTGTGTTGCTGGCATTAGATTGAGCAGGCAGTCCGTTCCTGGTGTACTGTTTCTAATCTACTTCAGGCAGGCAGGTGATTCAGTTAGCTGCAGTGTATTTAATATAATTTAATATGAGTTCGACTCGAACATGGGCAGTTTGGTCATTCTACGAAGATCGAACGTTATGGGGCGTTCGCGCCAAATTCGAGCGGCGCACCACGCCCCATAATGTACTGCGTCATCGCAGTGCATTGCTGGCTGATGATTGGCCAAGCATGCACTATGACCCACATGCTTTGGCCAATCACAGTGCTGTCAGCAAAGAGAGCCATAATTGGCCAAAGGCAGGGTGCCTTTGGCCAATTATAGTTCAGGGAGTTAGGTCCACACCCCACACTATATAAGGCCGCCTGCACGTCAGCACTGTGTAGTGTGTTGCTGGCATTAGATTGAGCAGGCAGTCCGTTCCCGGTGTACTGTTTCTAATCTACTTCAGGCAGGCAGGTGATTCAGTTAGCTGCAGTGTATTTTATATATATATATATATATATATATATATATATATATATATATATATACAGTCAGACTGGTATATATATATATATTCACTGTATCCAGTTTAGCTAGATCTCACTGCAGTCTGTTCCTGGTGTACTGTTTGTAATCTACTTCAGGTGGGCAGGTGATTCAGTTAGCTGCAGTGTATTTAATATATATATATATATATATATATATATATATATATATATATATATATATATATATATATATTTATATATATTTATATTTATATATACAGTCAGACTGGCAGGGTATTCAGTGATCTGCAGTGCATAAAATATATATACTGTCTCCTACATATACATCCACTGCATTCTAGTCTAGCCAAGCCTAAATCTGACTGCAGGCCATTGCTGGTGTACGTTTTCAAATACACTTTCAGGCAGGCAGGCAGGCAGGCAGGCAAGTGATTCAGTGATCTGCAGTGCATTAAATATATATACAGTCTCCAACATATATTTATCCACTGCATTCCAGTCTAGCCAAGCCTATATCTAACTGCAGGCCTTTAAATATACATACAGTCTCCAACATGTATATATCCACAGGATTCTAGTCTAGCCAAGCCTATATCTGACTGCAGGTAGTTCCTGGTGTACGTTTTCAAATAAACTTTCAGGCAGGCAGGTGATTCAGTGATCTGCAGTGCATAAAATATATATACAGTCTCCTACATATATATATCCACTGCATTCTAGTCTAGCCAAGCCTATATCTGACTGCAGGCCGTTCCTGGTGTATGTTTTCAAATACACTTTCAGGCGGGCAGGCAGGTGATTCAGTCATCTGCAGTGCATAAAATATATATACAGTCTCCTACATATATATATCCACTGCATTCCAGTCTAGCCAAGCCTAAATCTAACTGCAGGCCATTAAATATACATACAGTCTCCAACATGTATATATCCACAGGATTCTAGTCTAGCCAAGCCTATATCTGACTGCAGGTAGTTCCTGGTGTACGTTTTCAAATACACTTTCAGGCAGGCAGGGGATTCAGTGATCTGCAGTGCATAAAATATATATACAGTCTCCTACATATATATATCCACTGCATTCTAGTCTAGCCAAGCCTATATCTGACTGCAGGCCGTTCCTGGTGTATGTTTTCAAATACACTTTTAGGCGGGCAGGCAGGTGATTCAGTCATCTGCAGTGCATAAAATATATATACAGTCTCCTACATATATATATCCACTGCATTCCAGTCTAGCCAAGCCTAAATCTAACTGCAGGCCATTAAATATACATACAGTCTCCAACATGTATATATCCACAGGATTCTAGTCTAGCCAAGCCTATATCTGACTGCAGGTAGTTCCTGGTGTACGTTTTCAAATACACTTTCAGGCAGGCAGGGGATTCAGTGATCTGCAGTGCATAAAATATATATACAGTCTCCTACATATATATATCCACTGCATTCTAGTCTAGCCAAGCCTATATCTGACTGCAGGCCATTGCTGGTGTACGTTTTCAAATACACTTTCAGGCAGGCAAGTAATTCAGTGATCTGTAGTGCATTAAATATATACACAGTCTCCAACATATATATATCCACTGCACTCTAGTCTAGCCAAGCCTATATCTGACTGCAGGCCATTGTTGGTGTACCAAAGAATGAGAGATAAAAAACTATGTTCAGTATCCCTCCCTCAGTGCACACAGAGAAAATATTGATAAAACAATAGTCAGCAGCTGCTATACTAAAATGAAATGCATCAAATATATGTCAAAGAAAAATTTCTAAAACATTAGCAGCGCTAGTGCAAAAATAACTAATATTTAAAATTATCAATGAAATTGCTTAAGAGTCCACTTAAACAAAGTATCAAATGGTGATCCACTCAGTGAAAGTCTATTAAGAAAAGGCAGGTGAGCATAAACTAGACAATCGTGGAAGAAAATATTAGCAGCGATCCCAAGTCTCCATCACCACACCACTTGTGCCACAGCCCTGTAGGTACTCCACTTACCAGACCCTGCTGGTTAACACGCTTATCAATCATAGGGATAATCGCTGTTCACTGGACACTTTTCATCTGTATTTTGCTCATTGCAAGCAATAGATAAATAAATTTCACATAGCGTAATCTAGTACAATAATTATTTATTAATTTAAAATTATCCCACAAAAAACACTCACAATGTTTGCATAATATAAGGGCATGTAACATCAATACTATGTCAGTCGTGCATTCCCCTCTAACCTCTCACCGCTCCTGCGGTGTTCCCGGGAAGGACAGACGATGATAAGCCGACTCTGTAGATAGCTGCATAGCAACGCCCTGACGCGGACGCGTTTCTGTCATCACTTTCGCCAGAGGGCATCATTGTTGGTGTATGTTTTCAAATACACTTTCAGGCAGGCAGGCAGGCAGGCAAGTGATTCAGTGATCTGCAGTGCATTAAATATATATACAGTCTCCAACATATATATATCTACTGCATTCCAGTCTATATCTGACTGCAGGCCATTCCTGGTGTACATTTTCAAATACACTTTCAGGCAGGCAAGCAGGCAAGTGTTTCAGTGATCTGCAGTGCATTAAATATATATACAGTCTCCAATATATATATATCCACTGCATTCCAGTGTAGCCAAGCCTTTATCTGACTGCAGGCCATTCCTGGTGTACGTTTTCAAGGAGGAGGGGGAGGCACATCTCCAACGAGGCAGGATGCCCTACAGGGGCCAGCCTAAGGACGGCCAACCGACTGCATCTCACCTCAGAGCTCCGCATGTGCAGGGCGTTGCTGACTCGCGTTTTTTCAAAAGTTCTTTGGTGTGGGCCTTTTTTTAAACGTGTGCAGCAGATCGCACCGTTGCTGTTTGCAACATGTATCTGAAGCGTATAAAGCGTGGCCAATACAGCAGCCACTTGGGTACCACATGCTTGACCAGATATATGTCGAGCTCCCATGCAGTCCGTTGGCAACAGTACTTAAAAGACCCACACCAAAGAACAAGGCGGACCTCTCCTTACTCCTCATCAGCTGGGATCTCCAACTCCAACACTATACCTTCAGTCCTCTCAGAGACATGCACTGAGAGGAATGAAGGTGTAGAATTATGTGCCCCAAGCACTTGCGGGCAATCTGCTAGCAGTACACCTAAATCCGATTGTAGCAGGCAAATTTCCCTACCCCAGTTGCTAAACCATCGAAAGAAATTCGGTCCCAGCCATCCACATGCTCAGCGGCTGAATGCTAGTTTGGCTAAATTGCTAGCACTCCAACTGCTGCCTTTTCAGCTGGTAGACTCTGCCCCCTTTCTAGAATTTGTGGAATGTGCGGTATCTCAGTGGCAGGTTCCCAAATGCCATTTTTGATCTCGGAAGGCCATTCCGGCTCTCTACCGCCATGTGGAAGGCAATGTCTTGGTCTCGTTGGTCAGGGGTAAGGTGCATATTACTGCTAACTTGTGGTCCAGCAGGCATGAAGAGGGATGTTACTTTTCTTTCACGGTGCACTGGGTAACCCTGCTGGATGCTGGGAAGGATGCAGGACAGGGTGCAGTAATGTTGGAGCTTGTTCCACCACCATGCCTCCAAAATGCTAGTAGTGGTGATTCTGCCACACCTCTCTCCTCCACCCCCTCCTCTTCTTCTTGCCTCTATGGCCTCTTCCTGTGTAGATTTGTCCTCGGAACCAGCGGTGCTCCGTAGGCATTCTAGGGGCTACGCAAGCACTTTTGGTTGGTCTGCTTAGGGGACAGGAGCCCCATTGGGGTAGAGATTCTGGCACCACTGCAGGGGCTGGTTCAGAGGTAGTTGATGCCACACCAGCTTCAGACAGGAATGGTGGTTTGCGACAATGGCACCAACCTCCTCTCTGCCCTCCGACAGGGACACTTGACCCATGTTCCCTGTTTGGCTCACGTCCTTAATTTGGTGGTGCAGCAGTACCCGGGCTTACAGGATCTCCTGAGGCAGGCCAGGAAAGTCTGTGGGCATATCCGCAGGTCATATAATGCCTGTGCTGGGCTGGCTGACCTTCAAAAGGAATGCAACCTGCCCAAGAACCGCCTCATCTGTGACATGCCCACCAGGTGGAACTCAATTTTGGCAGTGCTGCAGCAGCTGCACACACAGCAGAGGGCCATCAATGAGTACCTGTGCGAGTATAACACCAGACAGCGTCAGGGGAGCTTGGCTTTAATCAACACGCCAGTGGCTAATGATCAAGGATGCATGCACTGTCCTGTCACCATTTGAGGAGGCCACGAGGATGGTGAGCAGTGACAGTGCATACATGAGTGATACTGTCCCTCTTGTCTTCCTGTTGGAGCACACGTGGAATAATGGACAGGGCACTTGAGGCAGAACAGAGGGAGGAAGAGGAGGACTTCCTTACCTCTCAAGGCCCCCTTTATCCAGACAGTATTCCTGCAGGCCTGCCTATCACACAGGAAGAGGAGGAGGGAGGAGTGGGGGATTGTGTCAGCATGGAGGTGGAGCCTGGCACTCAGCATCAGCAGCAGTCTTCAAGGGATCGTTTTCAGTCCCCAGAAACCCATGGACTTGTGCGTGGCTGGGAGGAGGTGGCTGCAGATCATGTCATCCTTAGTGACCCAGAGGACTCTGGAATGAATGCCTCAGCAAACCTATGCTGCATGGCCTCCCTGATCCTGCAAAGCCTGCGAAAGGATGCTCAGATTTGTGGTATCAAGGAGAGGGATCAGTACTGCCTGGCAACCCTTCTTGATTTACGTTACAAGGGTAAGGTTGTGGAACTTATCCAGCCCTCGTAGAGGGAGCAGAGGATGAAACATCTTCGGGAGGCCTTGCAGAAAGGTTTGTGCAATGCGTTTCCAGAGCCTGGGAGGTTACAATTTCCTGGTCCTCCTGGACAACGTGTTGCTGAGGCTTCGGTCAGTCACAGAAGGAGCGGTGGAGAAGGTGGCCGTCTGATCCATGCATTCAGACAATTTTTCAGTCTGCAGCCTCAAGGTGTGATCGGGTCCAGCAACCATAGCCAGCATCTGATTTACATGGTGCAGGAATACCTTGGGGCAAGATCAGACTTGGAGACCTTTCCAACAGAAAATCCACTAGGTTACTGGGTCTTGAGGATGGTTCACTGGCCAGAGCTTGCACAGTATGCAATTGAACTACTGGCCTGTCCTGCATCCAGCATTCTATCTGAATGCACATTCAGTGCTGCTGGAGGCTTTGTAACCGATCACAGAGTACGCCTGTCCACAGACTCGGTTGATCGGCTCACCTTCATAAAAATTAATCAGTCTTGCATCACCAGCTACCAAACATGCTACCCGCTTAACAGGGGCGTGTAATTACAATTTTTGCTGTAATATTTTGCAGCAGGGCTCGTTCCTGCGCTCAACTAGAGTATCTACGAGGGGTTGTAGAGTTGTGGCACCAGCATCAGTGCCTAAGGCCCAATTTTTCTGCCCCTATTTAACAGGGCCTGTAATTACAATTTTTGATCTAATATTTCACAGCAGGGCCCGTTCCTGTGCCCACCAAGAGTAAGTGTGAGGGCTTACAGTGTTGTGGCAACACCACCACCACCAAAGGCCCAATTTTTCTGCCCCTGTTCAACAGGGGCATGTAATTACAATTCGTGATATAATATTTTACAGCAGGGCCCATTCCTGCGCCCACCAAGAGTAACTGTGAGGGCTTACAGTGTTGTGGCAATGCCACCACCACCAAAGGCCCAATTTTTCTGCCCCTGTTCAACAGGGGCATGTAATTACAATTCTTGATATAATATTTCACAGCAGGGCCCGTTCCAGCGCCCACTAAGAGTAACTGTGAGGGCTTACAGTGTTCTGGTACCACCAACACCTAAGGCCCAAATTTCTGCAGAGTATATAGGGCAGGCCGTATAGTATATACAGGCGGTCCCCTACTTTCAAACATCCGACTTACAAACGACTCCTACTTACAAATGGAGGGAGACAACAGGAAGTGAGAGGAAATCTACCCCTAGGAAGGGAAATTCTCTACTGTAATGCCCCGTACACACGGTCGGATCTTCCGATGGAAAATGTCCGATCGGAGCGTGTTGTCGGAAATTCCGACCGTGTGTGGGCTCCATCGGACATTTTCCATCGGATTTTCCGACACACAAAGTTGGAGAGCAGGAGATAAAATTTTCCGACAACAAAATCCGTTGTCGGAAATTCCGATCGTGTGCACACAAATCCGACAGACAAAGTGCCACGCATGCTCAGAATAAATAAAGAGATGAAAGCTATTGGCCACTGCCCCGTTTATAGTCCCGACGTACGTGTTTTACGTCACTGCGTTTAGAACGATCAGATTTTCTGACAACTTTGTGCGACCGTGTGTAGACAAAACAAGTTTGAGCCAACATCCGTCAGAAAAAATCCTAGGATTTTGTTGTCGGAATGTCCGAACAAAGTCTGACTGTGTGTACGCCCTATTAGAGTTAATATGGGAAAAAGGTGTCTCCACTGATGGTTTATCACCAATCCTTGTTTCCCTAATAACCCCAAATTTTCAAAATCCAATTGTCATTGGGACAGAAAGTGAGGTGAAATCTTCGGAACAGGGGCACAGACAGCAAAAAAAATGTTACAGGGGTGATGATAACCCTTCCCTATGTTATCCAAAAAGCTTCAAAATAGATTTTTTGGCTGGAGCTACACTTAAAAAATGTACCTGTTCCAAATTACAAACAGATTCAACTTAAGAACAGACCTACAGTCCCTGTCTTGTTTGGACCGCCTGTATACTGCTGTTCAGAGTATATAGGGCCTGGAGGCCCCACGCCTTTTCTTTTTTTAAGGGTTCCCCTTAATATCCATACAAGACCCAAAGGGCCATGGAATGGGCTGGGAGGTTACCCATGCCGTTTTTCTCAATAATTTTCATCCATATTGCCGGGACCCGACATTACATTACAGCCGCAAGAAGTTTTAAATTACTTTTATTCCTTTAGAAATGTCATTTTGTGCAGGGACTGTTCTAAACACGGGAAACACATGCCACTTTACAGGCATACTATAGACTCCCCCCAGGTATGATATTTAACCACTTGCCGCCCGCCCTATTACAGAATGACGGCGGCAAAGTGGTTTGATATTCCTGATCGGACGTTATATGACGTGATCAGGAATATCTAGCTGCTGCGCGCCCCTGGGGCGCGCATCGCGGCGATCGTTGTTGCGGGGTGTCAGTCTGACACCCTGCAGCACCGATCTAGGTAAAGAGTCTCCGACGGAGACTCTTTACCACGTGATCAGCCGTGTCCAATCACGGCTGATCACGATGTAAATAGGAAGAGCCGGTGATCGGCTTTTCCTCACTCGCGTCTGACAGACGCGAGTAGAGGAGAGCCGATCGGCTGCTCTCCTGACAGGGGGGGTCTGTGCTGATGGTTTATCAGCACAGCCCCCCTCGGATCCTACCCAGGGCCACCAGGGATGTCGCCCAGGACCACCAGGGAAGCGATCCACACTGGACCACCAGGTATGCCCCTAGACCACCAGGGAAATGTCATTGTGTGCCCAGGCAGCTGCCAATCTGTGCTCAGGCAGCTGCCAGTCAGTGCCCACTGCAATGCCTACCACTGCCAGTGCCACCAGGGATGCCCATCAGTGCCTCATTTTAGTGCCGCGTATCAGTGCCCATCAGTGCCACGTATCAGTGCCCATCAGTGCCCAGCAGTGCCGCCTATCAGTGCTCATCAGTGTCCAGAAATGCCACCTATCAGTGCCGCCTATCAGTGCCACCCTATCAGTGCCTAGCAGTGCCCAGCAGTGCCACCTTTCATTGCCCAGTGTCGCCCATCAGTGCCCATCAGTGCCAACCAGTGCCACCCATCAGTGCCCATCAGTGCCGCCTATCAATGCCCATCAGTGCTGCATATGAGTGCCACCCATCAGTGCCACCTACCAGTGCCCATCAGTGCCGCATTTCAGTGCCCATTGTCAGTGCCCGTCAGTGCCCGCTCATTGGTGCCGCCTCATCGGTGCCGCCGTATCAGTGCCTGTCAGTGCCGCCTTATCAGTGCCCATCAGTAAAAGAGAAAACTTACTTATTTACAATTTTTTTTAACAGAAACAAAAGCAAAACTTTTATTTTTTTCAAAAATTTCGGTCTTTTTTTATTTGTTTAGCAACAAAAAAAAACCACAGAGGTGATCAAATACCACCAAAAGAAAGCTCTATTTGTGGGAACAAAATGATAAAAATTTAGTTTGGGTACAGTGTAGCATGACCGCGCAATTGTCATTTATTTATTTATTTTTTTTTCTTGTCACATCAGTCGACCGTAGTGAGAGGCACCAATCAACTTTGTAGTTCATTTAGGTTCCACTCCCTCTCTCCTTTGTCTCATCATCGTGACACTTTGCCATATCAAAAGAAAAGACGAAATTTATAAAAACTAGACCTAGATCCAGTCTAATGAAATTACATCAACCACTCGAAAGGTCGCACTGTCTTATTTAATATTGTTACATTTTCTATAAATCCCCCCCACCTCCCCCTAGACCCCCACCCCCCACCCCGCCACCACCTTAACCCCATCTCTCCAAGGTCTAAAGTGTCTGATGTGTCCATCACTCCTATTCCACTATGAGACTTTCAGCTCTCTGACATAGGGCCATGTTTTTTTAAATTTTATCCAACGTTCCCACTCCCCCGAGCTCACATTTCTCGTATCCTCTATTGAGCTAATCCCTATCTCCACACTATATGTTTCCTCTACAGCGTCTACCCACTCCCATATTTCAGGGCACTCCCTCTTCTGCCAGTTTTTCGGAATAATTCGCTTCGCCGCGTTCAGTAAGTGGGGAACTAATGACTGCTTATATTTGTTTATGTCTCCTTCCCCCCCATGAAACAAAACCTCCCACGGGTCTTCTAACACTTCTTTGCCTGTAATTTTCCTGATTAGGGTAAGTATCTTCCTCCAAAAGTTTTTTATTTTTGGGCATAACCACCAGAGGTGTGCCATTGTTCCTATCTCCTGGCATCCTCGCCAGCAGTATGCCGACCCTTTTTGGAATTTGCTAGTTATTTCTGGGGTTAAATAGCTTCTGCTTATGCATTTATAGCTCATTTCTGCCGTTCGTGCATCTATTGTTGAGTTACCAATCATTCTCAAAACTATTCTAATTGTATTTACATCTTTTTTAGTGCCTAATTCCCTCTCCCATTTACTTATATATGGGGGAATCTCCAGCTGATCCATCTTCATAAGCATTTTGTAGATCCTAGAAACTAAGTTTCTCGGATTTTCTGTGTCACATAATTTCTCAAAGTCCGTAAGTTTGTCTCCTGCCCTTATCGGACTTGGTAGTTTGCTCACGAAGTGACACAGCTGGAGGTACCGCCACTCATCTATCCCCCGTGCCACTCTCCCAGATCTTAGTTCGTGTAGTGTCATAATTTTGCCCTCTTTGATAATGTGTCTTAATTGTGTCTTACCCCATATTGCTTCTTTTCCACCCATATCCTTTAACCCTGGTGAGAAAAAATTGCTCTCTGTTAGTGATAAAAGTGGTGAATTATATTCTCCATTAACTTTTTTGTGTACCCCATCCCAAATTTTAAAAACATTACGTGTTATTACAGGTGTACTTTTATCTAAATTCCTAGTGTGTGGAGGATTCCATATTATTCTGCCAAGTGAAACTTTACTGAAGTTTCCCTCTATTCTTACCCACCTTTTTTCATTCTCTTTCTTTGCCCATTCAACCATTCTAGACAGAACTATGGCCTTATAATACATCTGTATGTCTGGTACTGCTAACCCACCGTTTATTTTCTTTTGTTTTAGGGTTCTGAAGGAGACTCTTGGTTTTTTGTTTTTCCATATGAAACTCATTATTATTTTATTTAGCTTTCTTAGATAGTATGGAGGCAGGGGGAGCGGGACCATCTGAAACAAGTATGTGATTTTCGGGAGAAGGACCATTTTGATAACGTTTATACGACCTATCCAAGAGAGGGCCTTACTGGCATAATTTTTACAGTCAGATCTGACTGTATCTAACAAAGGTAGGTAGTTTATGGTGAACATCTTCTCACTTGAATTGGCCAGCTTGATACCTAAATACTTTAGTTCTTTAGTCCATCTAAAACTATACTCTCCTTTCAATTTCTCTCTTTCTATTTTTTTTAAATTGATATTTAATATCTCTGATTTTACCATGTTAATTTGAAAGTTAGAGATCTCTCCATATTTCCTGAGGGCTTTCACTAATTTGGGCATGGTAATTTCTGGGTCTGATATGTAGAATAACACGTCGTCGGCATAAGCTGCGATTTTGTGTTCATCTTTACCGATCTTGATGCCTTTAATGTCTGGATCTGCGCGTATTGTTGCAAGGAGAGGTTCCATGTTAAGGACAAAGAGTAGCGGGGATAGGGGACAGCCCTGTCTCGTACCCCTTTCCATTTCGAATGGCAGAGACATTACTCCGTTTACACCCACCGTTGCTATAGGGTGGTGGTACAGGGTTTTAATCCTCTGGATCATTCTGGGTCCAAGACCCATGATCTCTAAGGTCTGGAACATGAACCCCCAATCCACCCTGTCAAAGGCCTTTTCGGCGTCGACCGACAGAAGGAGGCTTGGGGGCTCATTCCCCCTCGTTTTATGTAACAGAAGCAAGGTCCTCACCCCGTTGTCTTTCCCCTCTCTCTGCGGGATAAACCCCACCTGGTCGGGGTTGATCAGGGTGTTCATTGATCCCTTTAACCTTTCAGCAATTATTTTTGTGTAAAGTTTTGTGTCGGTATTAAGGAGGGAGATGGGGCGATAACTTGAGCATAGTGTTTTTTCTTTGCCGTCTTTCGGTATGATCGTAATAGAAGCCTTTAATGCCTCTCTGCTCATCTCGTACTCCTCTCCCAGTCCATTAAAATACCGGCACAATCTCGGGACCAACAGTTCCCTGAACGTTTTATAATAAGTTAGTGTGAATCCGTCTGGGCCCGGGCTTTTCCCGGATGCCATTCCTTCTATTGCTTTCCTAACTTCCTCTTCAGAGATTGGGGTTTCCATCGCTTCCCTTTCCGTATCTGTAATTTTAGGCAATGCTGCCTTCTTTAGGTACTTGTTGTTTCTCTCACTCTTGTTGTTTACCTGAGTATCTAGTTTGGGCGCTGAGTATAGCTCTTGGTAGTAGTTCTTGAAAACCTCTGCTATTTTTCTAGAGGAATGCTCTAAATTACCTTCTTTAGTCTGGATTTTTTCTATAAAATTTCTAGTTTTACCCTTTTGTACTACTTTTGCTAGATGTTTACTTGGTTTGTTAGCCCAGCGGTATTTCTCCCGTATTATCCTGCCGTGTCTTGTTCTAACTTCTTGTTCCATTGAAGTTTTCAGTTCCGCCCGTTTGATTATAATTTGTTTGTATGTCTCTTGAATGAGGTTTCCAGATTGTCCCTTGTGTTTCTGTTCTAAACTTTCTAACTCCACTGTTAATTTTTGTATTTCCTCGCGTCTTTCTCTTTTCTTCCTTGCTTCAATCTCAATAAAAATTCCTCTTATATAGGCTTTATGGGCCTCCCATAGGGTAGACCCAGAAACCTCTTCAGAATCATTTATCGTGAAGTACTCCTCAAGTTCTTTACTAATTCTGTTGGGCCCCTCCTTCCCTCTTATCATTTCTTCATTTAGACGCCAATGCCCTAGATGTCTTCCCTCTTCTCCTATTATTATTTCCATGGACATTGGTGCATGATCTGAATAAGTTATGTTTCCTATCCAGGAGTCCACCACCTTGTCAATGTCCCTGTGCTCAATCAGTCCATAATCAATACGAGAGTATGACCCGTGCACAGGGGAGTAAAAGGTATAGTCCCTTTTTCGAGGGTGTTGTACTCTCCATATGTCTACCATCTGAAGGCTAACCAGTTTCTGTTTGATCTTTCTTACTTGTCTACTCTTCTTCCCCTGTGCTAGGGCCGTACTGTCTAAATCCGGGTCCATGCAAAAGTTAAAGTCCCCCATTAATATAATGTGTCCTTTCCTGAACTCCATTAATTTTTCCCAAATTTTTGCCACATACTTCGTCGGGTTTTTATTTGGAGCGTAGATATTCGCCAGTGTATACTCTCTTTCATTCAGTCTGCCACGCAGAAATAAGTATCTACCTTCTATATCCGCTAGGCGCTCCTCCAGAACAAACCTAGTTCTTTTTTGCCAATCCTATAGCAACCCCCCGTGTTCTACTTGAGATAGTATCTGCCTGGTACCAGACCGGGTATTCCCCCGAAAATAGTCTCAGTCTTGTTTGATGTGAAATATGCGTTTCCTGAAGGAATACCACCTCCGGTCCAAGCAGTCTAAGCTCATTGAAGATACTCCTTCTTTTATTGGCCATATTTAGGCCTTTAACATTATATGTAATACATTTTATTGTATCAGGATTCATTTTTCAAGCTTCATTCTGTCGCCCTTTACCTTAGACCCTGGAGAGATGCCCCATGTTTTCATTTTTAAGATCAAGATGTGGACCCCCTTTCTATCCCCCCCTTCGCCCCCCCGTCCCCCACCCCAATTCCCCCCCTTCCTCCGCTCCCTCCCCCCTGGTCTTAACTAACCCCTTAGACCAGTGTGGGTCACGTAACTCGTGTCCCTGCATTGGTCTCCACCTCCAAAGGTGGAACTATTGGTACGTCAGATCATCGATCATTTTTATTCTGGCGGCCGGGTGTGTTGATCTTCTAGCATCTTTCTCTACTCTACTCTATTTGCTATCTATTAATTTTCCCTTCTCTCGCCACCCCCCCCCAAAGCTCCCCCCCCCTCACCCCCCCCCCACACCGCCCCCACACCCAGTTCAATCCACCGCTCGTTGGACCAGTCCATCGCTACGGGCGCCTGTAGACCCAGTTTACTGCAGAATTCCTCCAACTCCCCCAGAAATCTCAGCCTTGCCGTTCTGCCATCCTTGCTTCCCAACAGACAGGCGGGAAAACCCCATGTATATTTTATGTTTTGGTTTATCATTTGTTCCACAAGGGGCTTCAAATGGCGTTTTCTCGCAAGCGTGTCTTTGGCTAGGTCTGCGAATACTTGAATCTTTGCCTCTTCGAATTGGAGTGGTGTATGACTTCTCAATTTTACCCATATTTTTTCTTTGTCCTCGTAGAACCTAAACCTTACAATTACGTCGCGACTTCTTTCTGTTCGGCTAGTATCCAGCCTTCCAATCCGGTGTATTCTCTCAATTTTTGGGAAATCTTCTCCTTCCAGTTCTAAGAGGGGGGAGAAAATAATCGCTATCGTCTTCCTCAGATCTTCACCCCTTTTTTCCGGGACTCCACGGACTCTCAGATTTTGTCTGCGACTTCTATTCTCCTGGTCCTCTAACCTGTAGCATATTTTTATCTGATTTTGTTGGGTTATCTTAATTTGTTCTTTTAGCTCAGCGATTTCTCTTTCTTGGTGGTCTACTATATCCTCAGCTCTCTCGACTCTAGCTAGTAGATTTCCTAGGTCCGTCCTTAGCAAACTTATCTCTTTTTTTATCTCTGTTTTAATTGAAGATTCAAGATCCTTGAGCATCCCTGCGATTTCATTTTTCAAGGAGAGGTCGAGATCTTGCCTACATTCCATGGTTCTGGAGGTTTCGGGTACGCTTTCAATTAATGACGACTCTCTTGATTGGACGGGGGTCCGTTCTCCCTTCCCATTTTGTCCTTTTTTCTTTTTATCCCCCATAGTTGACATTTGGGCTTCTTGGTGGGTGCCCCCCGGACTCCCCCCCCTGGTTAAATATTGCTTAATTGTACTACCTGTGGCGCTTTCAGTGAGGTTGTCCTTTGGTGTCTTTGGTAATCCCCCTTTCCCAGTTTTGTTTGAGTTTCTGCTCATCGTTTTACCCAACTTAGCATGACGTGTTGGGTTGTAAACAATTTATTTTAATGATGCAGTGACACCTTTTTTAGCGTAGTTTGATATATCTTATTCCTGTATCTTGTATTCAACGTTTCATATAGCATGCAGGTGGTCATTAGGTGGCGCTATCAAAATGTTGCCATTAAAGGTACTGACGTTCCTTCACTGTGGTAAATCTTATCACTCAGTGCTCAGGAAATTACCAATACAATAGTATTGCTGCTAGTACACTGGTATTCCAGGCCCGGAGGTGTTTGCAATAAGTGCCGAAGGATAGTATATGTATATATATGTACACTTCCGTGAGCTTTAGTATTTTTTGCCTCTAGCCCCGCCTTTTCCAGTAGACCCACCAGAGGACAGTATTTTAGTGATTATTTTACCAAGCCACACCTGTGTGTTCCATCGTCACCTGCCCTAGTTTTTATTAGTATGCTAAGGTACGAAGCAGAGCACGGCAGAGATGACGCGGTATACAATAAATATGTTCACCTAGGGCCTCAATGACCCGTTATTCGACCTGCCTCTGGTTGCCCATAAGTGGTATCGGTGCGGGTATTGGCTGCTTCGTTTGTCCCCAGGGTTTAACTCCTAGAAATGTTTATGGTGTTATACAGAGTCCTATACAGAGTCAAAGCCTAGATCCCAACCTTCCCGTCTCAGCCACGGCAAATAATAGTAACAGCAATGATGGTGGGGGGACTGGTATGGTGTTCAAAGTACTTTTCTATGCAGTATGAAACCACTCACAGTATATCTTGGCTTTCCCTTAAGCATCTGCCAGCTCTTTAAAAACATTTCATTTCTTTTGGAGACAAATTTCAAATCCTTGTCTTACCTTTGGGAGTGAGCAAAGGGGTATATATCTTACCAACTCTCAAACATCTTTACCGCATGCTTTAGAGATAGCAATCCAGCAATCCAGTATCAGCTGTGTGCAGTCTTCAGCCGAGAGAGGCGCCGCTAGTTTGGCAAGTTTTTCAATTTACCAGCGTCTTCTGACAGTTCCTAGGCGTCTCTACACCGGCTCTCAGTGAAGGGGAGGCGGGGGGGACAGGGCCGGGGGGGGGAGAGACAGGGCACGGGGAACCCCCGCGGGGAGGGCAGGGTCGTCACCGCGTCAAAATGGTCATTTAGGTCTCCCGTTCTACTCCCGCTATACTCCGGGCTACGAGATCCTCAGCGGCTGCGTTCAGGCACAGCGCGCGGCTCTCCTCACCTCTCCTCGCTGCCCGTGACATACACCTGGCTAACGACTGTCCCGGAGTCAGAGAGAGGCCGCCTAAGTGCCGGCTCGCTGGCGTACCTCCAGTCCCTCCCTTTCCCTCTGACGTCTCACGTCATCCTCTCTGCGCAATTGTCATTTAAACTGCGACAGCGCTGAAAGCTGAAAATTGGTCTGGGCAGGAAGGTGTCTAAGTGCCCTATATTGAAGTGGTTAAAGGAATATTTCACTTTTTTTTTCACTTTAAGAATCATTAAAATCACTGCTCCCGAAAAAACGTCCACTTTTAAAACTTTCTTTTGCATTGATACATGTCCCCTGGGGCAGGACCCGGGTCCCCAAACCCTTTGTAGGACAATAACTTGCATATTAGCCTTTAAAATTTGCACTTTTGATTTCTCACGTTCGAGTCCCATAGGCTTTAACGGTGTTCGAATGTTCACGCAAACTTTCTGTCCGTTTGCATGTTCTGGATGCGAACCGAACCTAGGGGTGTTCGGCTCATCCCTAGTGCCTGACAGTTTCAACACCAAATGAAAACAAGGCATAAACGAACATGACTAAAAGTTTTGAAACAAGGATTATAGAAAAACCTGCAAACACAAAAATAATAAAATGATTGATCAAAAATAAACCAAAGATATTAAATTGAATGTACTTTCCAATAATTCTTACTAACCAGTGTTTGTTTTAAAGGAGTTGTAAAGGCAAAAGTTTTTTTAAATTAATGCATTCTGTGCATTAAGATAAAAAGCCTTCTGTGTGCAGCAGCCCCCCCAGTCCCCCTAATACTTACTGCAGTCACCACTCTCTGCTCAGAGCGAAGAGGGAGAACTGAGCAATCAGCGGTGTTTGATCGCTCAGTTCTCACTGCAGAGCCGGTGGGGGACAGATTTGGCATTGCATCGATGCTGCATCCACCTAGGTGAGTATAAATGTTTAATTCTCTTTTAATATGCTTGAGTTTACTTATTTTGGGATATCTTGGAACCATTAGACTTCAGCAGAGTTTTTTGTTGGTAAAAGCATGCCAATCAACCAGTAGATCCTAATCCAACCAACATATTCTGGTCAATAATAGATTCTGTTTCAACAACCACTATATTTTTTGACCAGCACTATAAAAAAGACAACATACCAGCCAGTAGCCTGTAATCCACTGTGTCCAATATGATGCCAGACAATGCCAGACAAGGGAAGAAACCATCAGATTGTATATATATATTTAGTACATGTAGACCAAATGAGTATCAGATTTCTTATGAAGTAGCACTTGGATCTTTTCATTGCTGAGCCCATTCTTCAAGGAAACTATCTGGCTGTAACATTTGAGAGACTCTGCAAGATATTAACTCTGTTTGTGTCCCCTCAAGTATTTTCCTTTAGCTTTAAGCAAGGAACTCTGCTTTAGTTTAACTATTGAAGCAGTATTAAATCCAAAAACAAACATTTATTATATGGCAATTTACCATTTTTTTAATTATGTGATGGCTGCATCAGTTTTCTTTTTAGGCTTTCTTTCTTTTATTTCCATCTGGTAATCTGGTCAGTAAGTCTGTTCCTTTTCAACAGAAAACCTCTCTTGCAGTTAGAGGGATGAGACAGACCATTTACCACTGACAGGTGTGCTTAAAATGATCAGGGCTTATTTATCTATGTAAAACCTTTATCCCATGAAATAACTGTTGCTGTAACTGATTATAAAGTATTATCTGGAGTTTGGCTTCAATTTGTTAGTATATATAAATCTGCTAGTACTTCTAACACTTCCTTCCCCCCAGACTGACAATGCTGATGTTCAAATCTGCCCCCTGTGCTCCTTCAATCATAGTGGAGGCATTCTAACACAGTAGGTGTGTTACTGGTCCCCAGGGGGAAACAGAGCCTAAAAACAAAAACAAAACAAAAAACGAATGCAGCCACCACATCTAATGATTGGTAAGCTTCAATATATAACATTTTTGGTTTTGGGTTTAATACCACTTTAAACATTTGTATCTGGTGTTTGTTCTAAAAGCATAAAAGTTGTACCTGGATTGATATCCCGTTTTTCTAACTAACTGTTCACTTATGCCGCGTATACACGACCGGACTTTTCGGCATCAAAGGTCCGACAGAACGAATCCGTCCTACAATTCGATCGTGTGTGGGCTTCATCGGACCTTTTCTGTCTAAAAATCTGATGGACCTTAGAAATAGAACAAGTTTCAAATCTTTCCGACGGACTCGATTCCTATCGAAACATCCGTTCGTCTGTATGCTAGTCCGACGGACCAAAAACGACGCAAGGGCAGCTATTGACTACTGGCTATGAACTTCTTTATTCTAGTCTGGTCGTACATCATCACGTTCAAAACGATCGGACTTTGGTGTGATCGTGTGTAGTCAAGTCCGTTTAGTTGGAACTCCGTCGGAACTCCGTCGGAACTCCGTTGAAAAGTCCTTCGGAGTTCAGTCCGACGAGAAGTCCGCTCGTGTGTACGCGGCATTACTAAATAATTTTATTGATTGTTTGTTTCCTGGAGTAAATAGTGGGGTTCATGATAGCAAGCAGGTCTGCATGAGCCTTATTGGGGGAACATTTTAGTAATCATAAAACATGTTCTGGGCCAAGAACAGGTGGTTTGGATGTCAACAGAGGTCCATTGTCCCCCATGGGAAGTGACCTGATTGAGGCTGTGGCTACCTGAAATCCCCCTTTTTCAATCATAGATTAAAGCTATGACCAATACATAAGACCAATTAAACCAATGACTTAGACCAATACCTAAGCAATATTGGTGTGGTGTGCAATCTTCTGTGAGTCAGTCTTGTTTTTTTTTTGTTTTTTGTGTCTCTGAAATACAAGCCAGTGGAGAACAAAATCAACAAGTTGCCCTAAGCAGATATTATGTTTGCTACCTCCCAACCATGTTAATGTACATTGATGATTATCTGCACGGGAACTATTAAACTATTATATTCAACAATGAGGGTTGACGCTACATAGAGTCTAAGTGGCTAGGTGTGGCCACCGATCTCGTCCACTGTCATGACAGGGAGCCGGTGGCCTCAGCTATTCATGGCTCCCTGCAAGTCAGTGATTACCTGCAGTGATCGCTGCTGGATGCACACACAGTGTTTGAATACATGCAGCCACTGGCGACCTGTCATTATACAGTAGTGAACAGGGCCGGAGGCCACACCTAGCCGCTCAGGGACACAGCAGAAATCACAAGATTCCTGTCGCTGCAATATCCACTGCCCTTAATCGCCAGTTTAAATGTAGCCTTACATGCCCAGTTAAAACAATTCATCTATCTTAGTGAATTGAGCCTAATATGTCATGTCATGTGGATTGAAAATCCCATCACACACCAGATTATTATGTCCCCAGCAACAGCACATTATAATTTTTTATTTTGTTATAGCAAATTAAGTAAAATGTCAAAGAATATAGCACACTGTAATAACAAATTTCATTAAACAGCAACAGCAAAGTATATTATACCACAACAGCACATTATATAGAGGAAGAACAATAGAACATTGTATCATTCTGCAAAACCATATTATGCTTTGAAAACAAAGTAGTATTAACTAGCAACACAAAATGATATTATACCACAAAAGCACTGACAATGCAAACTGTTCCCATCCTACTCCTATTTAGCCCACCTTACAGCCCCTCTCATCTGAACACAGTGGCATCAGTGGTAGAAATGCACCCCCACATAGGTTCTCAGTGGTAACAGTATCACCTTTAATTTGTGGTCAGCAGGAGAAGGGTCCCTTTACATTGGCATAAGCAGAGTAATGCCCCGTACACACGGTCGGATTTTCCGATGGAAAATGTCCGATCGGAGCGTGTTGTCGGAAATTCCGACCGTGTGTGGGCTCCATCGGACATTTTCCATCGGATTTTCCGACACACAAATTTGGACAGCAGGAGATAAAATTTTCCGACAACAAAATCCGTTGTCGGAAATTCCAATCGTGTGTACACAGATCCGACGGACAAAGTGCCACGCATGCTCAGAATAAATAAAGAGATGAAAGCTATTGGCCACTGCCCCGTTTATAGTCCCGACGTACGTGTTTTACGTCACCGCGTTTAGAACGATCGGATTTTCCGACAACTTTGTGTGACCATGTGTATGCAAGACAAGTTTGAGCCAACATCCGACGGAAAAAATCCTAGGATTTTGTTGTCGGAATGTCCGAACAAAGTCCGACCGTGTGTACGGGGCATTACTGTGTCCTTCCATTGGTAGTCAGTGGGAGAAGGGTCCTCTTACATAACTGGTCACTTCATATTAGTGGACAGTTGGAGAAGGGCTCCTTTTCATTAGTGGTGGGAACAAGTATCTCCTTATATTTGTGGTCAGCAAGAGAGGTTCTTCCTTACATTGGTAGTCAGGGAGAAAGGGTTACTAGAAGACTTTGTTGGTTATTAGAAGAAGTGCTGCTTTTGTGATCAGTGATTACGTACCTACTTGGCCTAATTACATTGGGACTGGCGTGGCAGCGATCAGGAATGTTGTCGCTGGATTACTCTGGTCTGGTGACACTGGGATTCATGTGGCGGCAATCAGGAACACAGTTGCTGGTTTACACTGGTCTGGTGACACAGGCCGTGGTGTGAAAGTGATTAGGAAAACTGTTGCTGGCTGCACTGGTCTAGTGACACTGGAACTGGTGTGTAGGAACTCTGTTGCTGAGTTACATTGGTCTGGTGAAATTTGTACTGGTGTGCAGTAATCAGGGGCACTGTTGCTGGCTTACACAGGTCTAGTGACACTGAGACTTGTGTGAAGGCAATCAAGAAAATGTTTGCTGGCTTACAGTGCACTGTCTCTGGTGACTCTGGTAACAGAAGCCATGGTGTAGAAGCAATTAGAACACTTGTTGATGGCTGCACTGGTCTAACTGGAACCGATGTGTAGGTGAACAGGAACACTGTTGCTGGTTTGCACTGGTCTAGTGACACAGGCCCTCATGTGTAGGTGGTCAAAAACTGGCTGCACTGGTCTGATGACATTGGGACTGGTGTGGTGGTTGCACTGGTGTAGCAGCACTGGAATTGCTGTGGCAGTGATTAGAAGCACTGTTGCTGGCTTACACAGATCTGGTGACACTGGGGCTGGTGTGGCTAGTGATCATTAACACTTATTTGGTGACACTGGGGTTAGTGTGGCAGCAATCAGGAACACTGTTCTTGGCTTCACTGGCGACACTGGAGCTGGTGTGGCAGTGATCAGGTATATTGTTACTAGCTTACGCTGGTCTGATGACACTTGGGGGTTGATTTACTAAAGTCAAAAAGACTGTGCACTTTTCAAAGTGCAGTTGCATTCTGCAAGAGCAGTTTCTCCAGAGCTTAGTAAATGAGCAGAAGACCTGCTGACTTCCATCACCCAATCATGTGCAAGCAAAAATGCTGTTTTATTTTATTTTCTTTGCACGTGATTGGGTACTCTTTGCAAAGTGAAGCCTTACCTCATTTACTAAGCTCTGAAGCAACTGCACTTGCAGAGGGCAACTGCACTTCGCAAAGTGCACAGTCTATTTGCCTTTACTAAATCAACCCCTTGGATTCATGTGGTGGTGATCAAGAACACTGTGGTTGGCTGTACTGGTCTGGTGACATTGGGGCTGGTGTGGCAGCTATCGTGACCACTGTTTCTGACTTACATTGGTCCGATGACACAATCCTGGTGTGATGATGATCAAGAACACTGTTGCTCGCATACACTGACCTGTTGACACTGGCCCTGGTGTGACTGCAATTAGAAACACAGGGGTTGACTTACTAAAGGCAAATAGACTGTGCAATTTTGCAAGTGCAGTTGCAGTCTGCAAGTTCAGTGGCTACAGATCTTAGTAAATGAGTTAAAGCTTCACTTTACAAATGTAGCGTGTGCTGCTCAGCCAGCCCGTGGCCCTGTACCCCCCACTGGCCACCGCTGGGATTGACACAGGCACTGACAGGCTCTCATGAGAGAGAGCGTGCATGTCAGCACCTGCAGGGGGATTTCTCCTCCTCCCTCTCCTTTACACTGCATTGATAGACATGGCTGCCTGCTCTGCTCCCTCCCCTGCTTCCTTATTGGCAGGGGGGGAGCCAATGAGATTAGAGAACTGCTGGGCAAAAGGATCCTGGAACATGTAGTCCCTAACTTCAGCAGCCCTATAACAATCCCTAGGGGGCAGAACTACACACCCCAGCATGCTCTGGGGGTGGAGAAGAAAAGGGACCAAGAAGCTGCCTGGGAGTGAGGGAGACATCATGAGGCAAGGGAGAAAACTTGACCCAGAGGAGAGGTGCTGCCTTCCTGGGTCAGTGTGCTGTTAGTCCCAAAGATCCCACACATCCTGCCTGAGATGGGATCCCAGGAGCATCTCCGGGTGCACCTGTACGGATGACGTGAAGCATTCTGGTTGTGAGGTAGCCAGTCGGGCTACCTGAAGAGCCTGCCTGCCAGGACATTTCCTTTGGGCCTTGGTCACAGGATTGGTGAGCGGGTACTTGCACATCCTACAGAGACACTGCATGCAGACAACGTTGCCTATTTTTGCCCAAGCACTGTGCTTAACTGTGTTTTCCTTACAGGCAATGCTGGCAGCAGCACCCGCGAGCCGATGGAAACATCGGCTGGGGTGCCGACATGGACAGGTAAGTGTTCTTATATTAAAAGTCTGCAGCTACAGTACTTGTAGCTGTTGACTTTTATTTTTTTTGTGGGGGGGCTGGACTTCCTCTTTAACCACTTCAGCCCTGGAAGGATTACCCCCTTAATGACCAGGCCCTTTTTTTGCGATACAGTACTGCGTTACTTTAGCTGACAATTGCGCAGTCGTGCGACGCTGTACCCAAATAAAATTGATGTTCTTATTTTCCCCGAAATAGAGCTTTATTTTGGTGGTATTTGATCACCTCTGTGGTTTTTATTTTTTGCAACTAAAAAAAGACTAACAATTTTGAAAAAATATATTTTTTTATTTTCTGCTATAAAACATACCCAATAAAAAGATGTAAAAAATCTAATTTCTTCATTAGTTTAGACCAATATGTATTCTGCTACATATTTTTGGTAATAAAAACCCCAATAAGTGTATATTGATTGGTTCGTGCAAAAGTTATCGCATCTACAAAATAGGGGATAGATTTATGGCATTTTTATTTTTTATTTATTGATTTTTAGCGGGACTGCGGCATTGCGGCAGACAGATTGGACACCTAACTGACATTTTTGACACTTTTTTGGGAACCGGTGACATTATTACAGTGATCCATGCTAAAAATATGCACTGACATTGTACTAATGGCACTGGCAGGGAAGGGGTTATCATCAGGGGCGATCAAGGGGTTAAATGTGTTCCCTGGGTGTGTTTACTAACTGTATGGGGGATGGGCTGCCTGGGATAAAACAAAGATCCATCTCCCTACATAGCAGAAAGACAGGATCTCTGTGTCATCCCCTGACAGAACAGAGACCTGCCTTGCTTACTTTACGGGGAACAATCGCGCCCGAAAGCCGTGTACGAGCCCGATGTACACCTACAGTGATTCGTGTAGCTGAGCCAACCTGCCACAGTATAACTGTGCCAGCTGGCCGGCAAGCGGTCAAGATAGCTATAGCTAGAAATTCTAGGTGGGGTGCTTTTCAAAGTGATTGCTCAGCAAAAAGCATTTAGGCTGGATTCACACCTATGCAGTTTTAGTGCTTTTTGCATTCTGCAGATTATCACTACAGAACATGTTCCATAGGAAACCATGTTAAATGGACTGTAGTGCAAACCTGAAAAATACAAAAAGCACTAAAAATGCATAGGTGTGAATCCAGCCTTAGCTTAGGTTCACACTGCTGCGGGATTGAAATGGTGTGTGTTCGGCTGAATTCGCACAATTTCATTCCCGCATGTCAGTCCAACTTCGGGGGCGATTTCAAGACATCTGTGCGAGTTCCTGCACAGATATCTATTGAAATCGCACCCGAAGTCCCCAAAAGTAGTACAGAAACTACTTTTGGGAATCGGTGCAGCGCTGCAAAGTTGGCGTCACACCGATTCGGACAGTGTCATTGCCGGCAATAGCCACCGATTTGGCATGCGATTTGACATGTCAAATTGCATGCCAAATCGCATCAATGTGAACCTAGGCGGAGGTGACGTGGAAGGATGGCTGGGTTTACTTTGAATATTAAAAAATTAATTACATTGCATTTTCAGTTTGTGGTGCTCAGATGCAGTGTGGTTCTGCTTTAAGCATATTGGTTTTCGTAAAGGGTAACTCCATTTTTGTGGGGGGGGGGGGTGGGGATAGCAAATAAAGAAAAAATAACATAGTGTATACAATTGCGACACAAATCATGTTGTAGTTGAATGTTAATAAAAATGACCTTTCCTTTTCACTCTGCAGCCGCTGTAATTTTCTGAAAATGCAATGCAATATGGCTACCTGGAGATGTTCTGTACACATAATGTGTACAGATCGCCCCCCAGAAACATAATTTCCTGCTTGTGTGATTGGCTCACTGATTTTCCCAGAAGTCTACACTAAAATACAAGTCAGATATTAGGCATCTCCTGAAACATTTTTGGTGAGATGCTCCCAATAGGAAATCATGTCTAAAGCGATGCAGACCCTGCATCTTTCCTCACTCAAGCTCTGCAGGTGCACCGCTGATTGATAATTATGAAACCACTCCCATTAGATTCACTTTCCCACATGGGCACACAGACACACATGGATTTCTTCAGAATAACAAAAGGTAAAAATCTGCAACAACATTTGTTAAAATCCCTGCAATGTACATAGATCACCTAGAGGGGAATGTTTTTTTTTTCTCAACAAAAGTGGAGTTACCCTTTACGAGAAGTGTAATTCTTCAGACTTCCATTTCTGCAATAACTAGCTTTTGTTATAGGATTTTCCCCCATTTTATTAAGTGGACCTAACTGATAGACTATTTGTCCCTCCCTGGCCACCTCACTTCCTGCTATCCTCCTGACCCAGCAACGTCTTCAAGAAACACTGGGGTCTGCAGGCTGCACATGGACAAGTCAGCTCTATAGGCTATGATGTGAAAGCACATCAATCTGTACAGTAGAAATGTTGTGGGCAGGTAAGGGGAACAATGAAGAAAAAAAAGGATTACATTTTTTTTCTGTTTTACGTTTTTACTAATTTTGTGTGTCACAAACTGTATAGGCATACAGCTGACTTATTGTTGTTCTGATCATGCACAGACTTCTGTGAGCAGTGATTTTTGCATGAGGTTAGCCGCTAAGCCAGTCTTAGTGTTGTAACTGAGCAGAGCTAGAATTGTGTGTGTAAAGTTTTGGATACTTTAAGCGTGCTCTTACCAGACTACTCCACCCCTCCCAGTCATACACTCAACATTGTACTCCTATCAGATCGCTCACAGCTGCAGGAAGCAAACCAACGGATTGCCTCTTTCTATATAAGGTGAGAGAGACAAGGGGGGACTAACCGTCACCAACTGCAAAAAAAGAGCAGGGGAAAACCTCCAACTACTGACACAAAAAAAAGTCAAACTTGTGGCAAGGATTGAAAAGGAACACTGTGCAGGAAGCTGACACACCAGAGAGAGCTCTGTTGTCATCCGAAGACCTCTGGCTGAAACGCACAGCAGGGAAAGAGACGGTACACAGCAGAATGAGAAACAGGAAAGAAAGGGGGGAAAGAGAGAAAAGGCTGGAGGGACATATGGAAGCTTAGACGGCGAGGGCTGTTAGTCTATGTGTGTGTGTCAAATGTGTGAGAAAGAGAGAAACGGTTCTGCAGAAAGGAAGAACTCAGAAGACTGTCCCTAAGGCTGTTTTTCTTTTTTTTTTCACTTATTGCAGTACTAAAGGACCCCACCCGTGTGAGAAGATAAAGGAAAAACAATGAAGAGATGCAGGACTGAGGAGCTCCTAAGGCTCTGGAGGATGCTATCTCCGATACTGCTTCTACTGTCTTGTAGTCCTCCCCTTATGGCTGAAGAGCCTAACTGTCAAGGAGCCTTTGACCTGTACTTTGTGCTGGACAAGTGAGTACAGAATATTAAGGCCTTAAGACACCTAACAATGCTATCATCTTTAGGCTAAGAAGAGGTTAATAACTGATGCTGCATACTGAACTCGAAGCATCCTCCCTCTGCTATGCTGATCTCATTGTGTGTGTGTTCTGTATGTGTGTATCCAATTTCCACTACTCCCGTGAGTGCATAAGAGGTCAGGCAGATGTTTTAACACGGAACAGGCATTTGTCCCTAAAGTCACGCCATCTTCCTTCATACACGATAATAGAAGAAAAAAAAAAATTCAGGAAAGGTCTATTACCACTATAAATATTTCATCACAATGCTTTACAGAAAGCAAAGCAGTGACATCTTGTCATTCATAAGTAGTATAGGTTTGATGTGATTCTTCTGTAAGCAAACTGTGATTTGTATAGATGTACTGTATATATTTAGGAACTATGAAGTGCTCCTAAGCATATGAGAGAGAGAGAGAGGGGGAGAGGGAGAGGGGGAGAGGGGGAGAGAGAGAGAGAGGGGGGGGGAGAGAGGGGGGGGAGAGAGAGAGAGAGGGGGGGAGAGGGGGAAGGAGAGAGAGGGAAGGAGAGAGAGGGAAGGAGAGAGAGAGAGAAGTAAAGAAAAGAGAGAAATAGAAAGGGATAGAGAGAGAAAGAAAAAGAGAGACATAGGAAGGAAGTGAGAGAGAGAGGGAAGGAAAGAAAAAGAGAAATAGAAAGGAAGAGAGATAGAGAAGTAAAGAAGAGAGAGAAATAGAAAGGAAGAGAGAGAGAAAAGTAAAGAAAAGAGAAAAATAGAAAGGGAGAGAGAGAGAGAGAGGTAAAGAAAAGAGAGAAATAGAAAGGGAGAGAGAGAGAGAGAGAGAGAGAGAGAGAGAGAGAGAGAGAGAGAGAGAGAGAGAGAGAGAGAGAGAGAGAGAGAGAGAGAGTAAAGAAAAGAGAGAAAATGGAAAGGAAGAGAGAGAGAAGTAAAGAAAAGAGAGAAATAGAAAGGAAGAGAAAGAGAAGTAAAGAAAAGGGAGAAATAGAAAGGGAGAGAGAGAGAGAGGTAAAGAAAAGAGAGAAATAGAGAGAGGAATAAAGAAAAAGAGAGAAATAGAAAGAAATAGAGAGAGAGAAAGAGAGTATTATGATATGAAATGGAAGGAAGTTAGGCAATGGTATAGTAAATGAGCTACGAGTCAAAATTTTAATTGTTAAAGTGGTATGGAAAAAAGAGGTTGGAAAGCCAACAAGTTAAGTTTTAGGCCCCTTTCACACAATCTTTCTGATCAGGTTTGCCTGTCAATTATTCAGGTGAACCTAATCTGACGGTCCGTTCACTCCTGTGGAGCAGCAGGTGTAAATGGACTTGTGTCCGTGTATACCGATCTACCTCCAATCCGATCTAGTCCGCTAAAAGCAATCCATCCTCCATCTAGGTGGATTGGATCAGAGGGCAGTCGGGTGTAAACGGACAGCGGAGTCTGTTTACAACCGGCCGCTCATATAGCAAAGCTGGCTCTGTCCGTGTCTACTCTGCAGAAAATGAGTGGACATGGACCTGTCATCCACCCACTCTGCTTTGATCAGCAGGTGATCAGTGGACAGATCTACGGCTGATTAAAATGGAGTCCATGCCATGTGAAAGGGTCCTTAGGAAAGAAATCAAATATTTAAATTGTATCAAAGCTAAAGCCTTTTTTTGTTTTGGATAGTGTAGGAAAGAGTTAAAACCCTGTCACATTTTCTCTTTTGCCATCCGTGTACCGCTGGGGAGATTTCCCCTCAGGTCTTGTCCCAAAGACACAATAGGAAATTAAAAGACAACTCTCCAAAGTGTGGGACATTCTCTTTTAGGGCCCTTTCACACTGCTTAAAATAAAATGCAGTAAAAACGCTTATGCATTTTTGATGCATTTTCCATTCATTTCAATGTGGAGGTGCGTTTTTGGTGTGCTTTTTACATTGCGCCAAAAATGCAGCATGCAGGACTTTAAAAGCGCACAGCCATGTATTGGTGTGAAGAGTTCCATTGGATTTAAAGGGACACATTTGTCATGCATTTTTGTTCCGCTTGTAAGGCTCCATTTACACTTGTGTGACTTGTTATGCAACTTTGGACATCACAGTTGCATGACAAGTCCTTCCTCATGTTTTCCAATGACACCCATTCATATATACACGACTTATAGTTGCAGCAACTTCAAAGTAGTTCATGCACTACTTTGGTCCGACTTTCATGCAACTTGAGGGCAATAGACTTTAGTGTTAACCTTTAGAAGTTGCATGAAAGTTGTACCTGAATGTTATACAATGCAACTTGTGTGCAACAGTTGTCCATTATCACTGGTCAAAGCCAAAGTTGTATCCAAGTTGCACCCATCCAAAGTTGCACTCCAAAGTCGGCGCAACTTTGGAGATGTACAGGTGTGAATGGAGCCTTAAACACCAAAAGCATATAAAAAAACTGTTCATTGTAAATGGGCCCTTAAGCAGGCCATAGAGATTTGAGCCATGTATGGACAGGCTGAATGTACCCAAGGTGATCGATTAGCTGGGGTACAACCAACCTGTTGGATTTTACATGTGATTATTGCTAGCAGCTGTTATAGCTGCTAGCAATAATCACTGTGCTCTCCCTGGGGGGATGGCTTCCCCACCCCTCTGCGGGGAGAACACAATGGCTCCACGGGAGGGATTCTCCCATCAACACTGACTGCAGTAATGGGGAAATCAAGGTTACAACCCATGGCTGCAGGAAAGAAAACCGATCTGTCTATGGCCCACCTTGTCACTGCAACAAGTGTGCCCATTGAAAGATTTCCCACTAGTATTGTCACTTTGAGGTTCACTTACTAAAACTGGAAAGTGCAGAATCTGGTGCAGCTGTGCATGGTAGCCAATCAGCCTCTAAATTCAGCTTGTTCAATTAAGCTTTGACAAAAAAAAAAAAACTGGAAGCTGATTGGTTTCTATGCAGAGCTGCACCAGATTTTGCACTCTCTAGTTTTAGTAAATCAACCCCACTGTGTCCTGGTAACTAGGTTTTCTCCCCAGAGGGAACACAGACAGCAGTAAATACCTGATAAATGATGCTGACCCTTCCTATTCTTTCCAAAACAAAACAACAACAAAAAAAAGTTTTGACTTTAGGTACATTTTAAGCAAAAAAAAAAAAAAAGCTCTGACCAAATTTTCTTTTCCTTGAGGACTGGTATCAATCTACTTAGCCTTCCAGAGCAAAGGTAATTGATGCAGATGAGAGAGGCAAGAGGATGTGTGGGCTGTGCTCCCTCTTCCTCAAGTACCACTATTTGTGTACTGGAGATATGTGGTAGAGGCGTGGATATCTACTGGCTGGGCTGGCAGTGTTGACAGTATAAGTAAGAGGGCACAGGGAGACACACTGGGTTTCACTTATCATAACTGAATTTGATTTTCTCCATAACCCAATGGTTTCCAGGATACTGTCCATATGTTGCCTGCATAATGTCAGAGCAGCCCATTTGTTTACCACGTAATGCCACAATTATCGGTTTAATGGACACATATTGTAGCAGACACAAGTGTATTTAAGTAATTGCTGTCTATGCACTTCTAGCATTGCTTGTTTTTGTTCCTATGTATTGCCATGAATGCTCATTTGTAGCCCACATATTGTCATATTTGTGCTATATCTAGGCATTGTTAAGTGTGCAAAGTGTTGCCTATGTTTTTTGTCTGCATATTGGTAATTGTGAGTATGCCATGATAGAGCCTCTGTTATGTGTCCCTATGCTACATAAGGTCCTGGCTGTGTTAAACTTCACATGATGGAGGGAAGTCAGCTCTCCTCTATTATGCTGGCCATTAAATCTTACATTATATTTGTGTCATGAGTTCACACAATGATCTCTTTGTCTTCCACTTTCCTTACTTAATGATATACAACTATGTCCAATCCTCTCTTTCTGCTGTACTTGATATCAGCTACACTCTGGAATTACTTTCCTTTAAAAATACTAAGATTTAGGGCCATAATTGCATATTTAAACTGCTGACAATATGATGGCCAATAATCCGCAGCCCAATATCTACTATCAGTCTCAAACTCATTTGTGTTCAGTAAAACTAAAGCTGAATTCCAGGCATATGTAAAAGACACAAAAAATGCATTACTTTTTACTTCCTGTTTTGGTGACAGTGTTGTCACCAAAACAGGAAGAGGGAAAAATGTACAATGTGGATAAAATAGCAATAAAACACTGTTGGGGTTCAGCAGCAGTTAAAGACTTTCAGAGGTTGGAGCTACAAAGAAAGAAGCTTCTACTCTGACACTGTTTTCAGTGCTGGGTGCAGTGATATATTCAAAGGTGTATCCTGTCTCCCAGTCATGTGATGTGTAACATCATTTTCAGAACAATGTATATGAACATTAGATCACAGTTTCCATCTAAGGTCTACTGAGCAGACAAGATAGAAAACCTTGATAGATTCAATTTTGCTTCATGGTAATCTATGCTGCTCAGCTTCTCAGCATCTCAGTATCCACCTTTAAGTTAAAGTGATTGTAAAGGTGTTTTTTTTTTTTAAATAACAAACATGTTATACTTACCTCCTCTGTGCAGTTGGTTTTGCACAGAGCAACCTGGATCCCCCTCTCCTCAGGTCCTTTTTTGCTGCTCCTGACCCCTCCCTCCTATCAAATGCCCTCAGTCAGCAGCTCTCTATGGGGGCACCCGAGCCAAGTCAGAGCTCTGTTTATCATTCAGACACAGAACCCTGACCCAGCCCCACCCCTTCTCTCCCCAAATTGGCTGACTGACTTTGACTGACAGCCACGGGAGCCAATGGTGCTGCTGCTGTGTCTCAGCTAATCAGGAGGAGTGTCCTGGATGGCTTAGACATTCGTGGACATCGCTGGAGAGAGATGAGGCTCAGGTAAGTAATTAGGGGGTGCTGGGGAGGCTGCTACACACAAGTTTTTTTATCTTAATGCATAGAATGTCTTTTACAACTCTTTACAACTCCTTTAAACTGACTCTTTGTTATTTGTGACTCAGCATCCACCTTTAACTGAAACTAACAAATTGCTAACAGTTTTGCTTCATGGTTATCTCCTTAAACTCTCTTTCCTTCACCCCTATTCTCTACCCCTGTAGCTTGCTCAGTCTGTAACAAACTCACCTCTGTCCAGGAGCTTTTTATCACCAACTCCTTTAATCTCCAATGGGGTTGATTTACTAAAATTGGAGGGTGCAAAATCTGGTGCAGATGTAAATGGTAGACAATCAGCTTCTAACTTTAGCTTATTCAATTAGGCTTTGAGAAAAAAAAAATGGAAGCTGATTGGTTTCTGTACAGAGCTGCACCAGATTTTGCACTCTCCAGTTTTAGTAAATCAACCCTTTTGTGTTATTCGTGGAGGCAGTTGCTGCTACTGCCTATTCACGCGTGCACCCCCAGAGTTGGAGATTGGGACTATCTCGGTACTTGATAATAACTTGCAGTTGAGAAGAACATAAGTTATATCAATTTTAATAATTACAATACAAAATTACATAAATAATATATACATACAATAATAAAATCAAGAATATATACCACACTGAATACAGTAATAACGAGTGGAACCCGCAAATTTTCTGTAGGGGGGCATACAGGACTTTTTGTGTATCCAGATATGCTAATCAAGCTGGTGACAATCTGGGCACTTTTACATGTAAGAGCATAAACTGTGGGATGGAATTTTAAAGGGCATTTTAATAAAACTGTGTTGCACAATCACCCTGTCATTTTCCTTTCTGGGGATTGATGCTCATCTACTCATGGGAGAATTCATTTTTGGAGGAGATCATGTGGAGTGTTTAAGGAAGAAGGGAAGTTGGCTTTGGGCTTTTTGAGACAAAAATATCACTAAGACCCCTTTCACACTGGAGACATTTTTCAGGCGCTAAAAGGCTAAAAATAGTGCCTGAAAAATGTCTCCCCTGCAACCCCAGTGTGAGAGCCCGAGTGCTTTCATACTGGAGCGGTGTACTTGCAGGATGGTAGAAAAAGTCCTGAAAGCAGCATCTTTGGAGCAGTTTAGGAGAGCTCCTCCACCACCCCTGCCCATTAAAATGAATGGGCACTGCTGCCAAAGCGCTTCGGCAGTGGCACTTTTCGGCGCTTTTAACCCTTTCTTTGGCCGCTAGCAGGGGGGTTTAAAAGCCCCCCCCAGCAGCTGAAAAGCGCAGCTAAGATGACGGTAAAGTGCCGCTAAAACTAGCGCCGCTTTACTGCTAACGCAGCCAGCTGGCAGTGTGAAAGGATTCTAAAGGCTTGACTGGTCCTTATGGCCTTAGAACACTGGTGAGTGCATTCTTAGCATCACTAGTGGTGGAGCACTGGTCTGTGTTATTTTCCAGAATCACCCACACAAGATCACGGTGATGGGATGAAGTATACCGAGGGTTAAACATTGAACTGTATTTTAAACCCAAAGGACTTGCTTTTTCTGGCTTTTTCATTTTTTCATTCAACGCCGATGCTCTGTGGGAGAGCACTGTCCATGTCTAGAGTGGTGCAGTGCCAATCAAATACAAGGCAAGCCTTACACTATGGGAGGAAGTAATCAGGCACACTGCATTGCGCCACAAGGCAGGGCAAAACAAGGCAAATGAAGCGTCTCGTTTGCAATCACGTGATTTCATAGACGTCATGCTTCCCATAGTGCATGGTGTCCGACACCTGCGCCCGGACACAGTGCACTTAAAAGACCTTTTTAATTTTTTTTTTAAAGTGCCCTCTTTTTATGTGACTAGGGGGGGCGGCACCTATGAGCCCCCTATGGACGGGCCTCCACTGCCCCCACCTAACATTCCATGTCCCTGTTACCAAAGAGGAGGTTGTTACCAAAGAGGAGGTTGCTAAACTTTTTGCTAATGCCCAATTAATCACCTAAAAACTCTATTCTCTTGGCTTCCATGACTCAACTTTTTGTTGGTTCTCCTCTTATCTTTCTCACCACACATTCATTGTCACTTACAACTCTCCCTTCTTCTCTCCTTTTTTCTTCAGTCTCCCCCTATATTCGATCCTCGGACTTCATTTATTCTCTATCTACACCCCTTCCCTGGATCAGCTGATAGCCTCCCTCACTTTTAAATATGATGTCTATGCTGACGACACCCAAATCTTTCTTTCTACCCTTCAGTTCACCCCACCTGTCTCCTTGCACATCACTAATTTACTAAAAGATATATCAGTATGGATGTTACAACACTTCCTTAAACTCATTCTATGCCCCTATTTGGTCCATGAGAGGTATAACATTACCAGGTTTTGCTTTATCACAGATTTGTTTGCTAACATGAATACACATCAGTGTGTATAATTTTTTGGAGTATTTTTCTATGTAGATATGTATTAACTCTATTGCTATGGAGCTGTGGGTACTTTGTTGCAAACTGATTTATAGCACTATCCAGCAACTTGCGCTGCTTTCTCTCTCCCTCCTCACTGGACTCATGGACAATGAGAGCCATTGGCTCCTGCTGCTGTCAATCAAATGCTGTGACCAGGCAGTGGCCTCACTAGGGTTGGTGTCACCTGGTGCAGTAAAATATGGTGTCACCAACCCCTCCCCGAATTACAAAAATTAAAAAGTGATTTTTTACAATTCTTTTTTTACAACGTTGTTGTGGTTGAAATATTATCGGTCTGAACAGACCCCTAACATCTCACCTTTGAGACAGAGAAAGGAGTTGAGGACACAGATTCTTTGATTCCTTTTTCTGTACCCTCCGCTGCACTGAAGGTGAATGAACAGGAGACAGAGGCTCCTGTTCATTCATAAACTGAAGCATAGTAAACACAGTTTACTATGTTCAGTTTTGAATAGACACATGAGCAATGTGTACCGATCACTCACCCAATTCAGAAAAATAAGGGACCGGTAAATTATATATTTACCGACCCCTTCCCTCACTCTCCATCCACCTGTGTGCCCGCAGCAGCCAGCGGGAGAGTGAAGCCGGCTGAAGCTGTGGGGGGGATGAGGGGGTGGCCCGGGCACACAGGGGGGAATCAGATGTGGGCAGTACAGGGAGGGGGATCGGTGTGGCAGGACAAGAGGATAATTAAAGAATGATGCACTGGGGTTGATTTACTAAATGCAAATACTAAAGGCAAAGTGCAGTTTTACTCTGCAAGAGCAGTTGCTCCAGAGCTTATTAAATGAGGTGAAGCTCGGTTGACTTCCATCTTCCAATCATGTACAAGCAAAAATGCCATTTCTAAAATTTTCCTTGATCATGATTGGGTATTTTTTGCAAGTGAATCTTTACCTCATTTAGTATGCTCTAAAGCAACTGCCCTTGCAGAGTGCAACTGGCCTTGCAAAGTGCACAGTCTATTTGCCTTTAGTAAATCAACCCCGCTGTGTCTGTGTCTCTTCCTCCAGCAGGTGAAATTTGTCAGGAAGGAGAGGGGGAAAAACCAGCTTTCAGCTGCTGGAGAAAGAGACACAGACACAGAGTATCTGTAATTGACTGTAATACAGGAGGCCTGGTGGTACCCTCCCTATCGATGGCCCTGGTGTCACCCCTCTGGCGGGTGTCTCCAGGGTGCGGTCTGCACCCCCTTCATAGCGACGCCCCTTTGACCAGAGAGTGGGGGATGAGACCGAGCTGCACTGTGTGCATCAATTTGGCATTTGGAAGGAAGGAGGAGCCAGGAGTGCTGGCAGGGGGTCCCTAGAAGTGGAGGATCAGGGCTGCTCTGTGCAAAACCATTACAAAGCACATAAGCATAACATGTTTGTTATGAAAAAGAAAAATCTTTACAATCACTTTATACAGTGTACATTTAGTATGTACCATGAAAGGGATAAGCATTTTTAAATGGTATGGGAAATGAGCAATCCAGATGTTTTACTTTTACCATTTGAGGCAAGCTGGCATTTTTCCTACATCTTCATTCAAACCTACTCTGAAATAAAGATGTTATGTCAGGTGTTTCTGATGTTAGTGGCTGGAAACAACTGCAGATTACTCTGTTAGTGAGTGCATGTGATGATTATTGAGTACACAATCAGCTAGTTACTAATTGTGGTTTGCCCGGGCACAGAATAGAGACTATAGCATCAGTTCCATAGGTGCTGCAATTACCTTTCATTGTAATGTGACAGTGTGTGAAGAAATGCTTTTCTGAGTGCCTGTGTGTGTGTATAGGCCATTTCGTTCAAAAGACACATTCAACCTCTAGAACCTTGTTTGTTTCAGGAATATGTATCCCTTTTTGATATTCATGGGTTCAAAATTTAAAAATGCAGCCAAGATACACAAATCTCTATTTCAAAATAATAAGGCTATTGCCAGTATTAGGTCTTCAAATCCAGTATATCATATCAGAGTCATTTGCAAAGCTGAGGCTGTAGGTGTGCACCATAGCCTTTTAAAAAGATTTCTTTATATTTATTTATGTGTCCAGTTACTATGAATTTTCCATCTGCTGGTTTTGTAAATGTGCTGGCATGGTTTTCCCCTGTTATTATAATTGCTGTGTGTTATGGCCATTGAAGTGAGAGGAGACGTGAATTTATTTCGACACTGAATTTTGTAACTGCCAGCAATTACCACTGGATTTAGACTCGCCATTCCTCTTCTATTCTCTTATGCCATAGCGGTTTTAATTTCACCAGTTACATACAGATGTGACTGCATACATTTCTCTGTCCAACACTCATCAATCTTGAATCTTAGAATCTTGAGTATGATGCTGAAAATTTCTGGCTTGTGGTTCAGGATGTCACATGATATGAGCACATGATAGAATGTGAAACATCGTTTTTGACCTACAGAGGCTTGTACATTTAAATATGTGGGGTACCACTTTTCTTACCACAGACCTACAACCAGCTTGTGGGTATTCTAGTGAAATATACCACTATCGTAATATTTTTTTCTTTTAAATGCTGCAGAGTAAAATATGTATTGGCTATCAGAAACTGTACAGAACATATTGCTTTTTAATAAGGAAAGGCACAACTCAGTGTTCTCATTTTATTTATTTCTGGAAGAGCTCCATTTCTTTTTTATATGGTATTTATTTATCCTGTGAAATTCAAATTCAGCATGTGATGGAAAAAACCTTCAGAGAAAACCAACTAACAAAAGTTCAGCGGACCCAAAGGCAATTAAAGTTTTGCTGTGATGCACACAGGGAGGAGATCAAGACAGAAAAGGTTCATGTAGAAATACTGAGAGAAATATAATAGGACCCTGTTTTTTGAAAATTCTAGTTACTTGGCTGTCTTGCTGATGCATTGGCTGCAAAACTTTCAGAGTCACGGACCAAAAAAAAGCACAGAGATAAGGAATTCCAACTTATCTCTAATGCTCATTTGCTGCATGCTGGGTTGATTCAGATTCAGAATTATTATACAGGATTTATATAGCACCAAAACAGTTTGTGCAGTGCTTTACAACATAAGGAGCAGACAGTACAGTTACAATACAATTCAGTACAGGAGGAATCAGAGGGCCCTGCTTGTTAATCTAGGAGGGAGGGGCAAGTGATACAAAAAGTAAGGTAGAGTACAGTTGTTAGGGGAAGGCAGTATAGGCTTCTCTGAAGAGATTGTTTTTTAGGATCAGATTCAGATTCAAATTCAGAATATTTTATTGATCCTAAAGGGAAATTATTGCAACACATGCCACACTCAACAAAAACAACGCAAGGTCACAACAATGAACAGAACAAGACACAAAGACATAATAACATTCCAATAACAATCATTAAAACCAAATAAAACAAATTAAAACTACACTCTTATAAACATCCATACAAATAAAATACAACATAGAATAAATGACACAAACTAAAAATAACAGAAAAGCTGTTTTTATGGCTGTGGCACATTAAACAAATAAATGGTAGAAATTAAGATGGAGTGAGACTGTTAAATACATTTCTAGAAGTATGTTGGAGAGACATAAAATGGACAGCAACACATACATTTATTAGTATCTTTGACCAACCCCCTCCCCCCAAAAAATAAAGCTACAGCCCTTATCTTTGTATAAATTGGCCGGTGGCAAAGCGGTTCAGTAGTACTGTATACTTTCTGAGCTTTTTTTTTTTTTTATTAAAGTAGCACATTGCGCTGTTTTAAAAGTTGAACAAAACAGAATAGTCTTCAAAGCCACAGCAATGGGGTTTATTTACTAAAGCTGGAAAGTGCAAAATCAGGCTCACTTATGCATAGAAACCAATGAGCTTCTAACCCCAGCTTGTTCAATTAACCTCCCTGGCGGTATGATTATTTCGGATTTTAGGTGCTGAAAGCGGTACAATTATTTTACCTGGAAATCTGGCGTTTTATATTGTAGGCATGTAATTAACAATAACACACTTAAATCTGTCTAAACAAGAGTCTAGTAGATATCCCGGGTATGATAAAGTTTGAAACACAAAAACATAAATTATAATATAATAAATAAAAATAAATAATTAAAAATAAATAGATAAATAAAATAAATTTCCCCACGATTCACTATCGTCCAATTCTGCAAGTGTTCTAATTTACTATCGCTGTTTTCTAGCTGGTCTAAAGCCACTTTTGACGTAAAGGGACACTTTTTGGTTGCTATGGAAAATCTCCAGTTTCCAGGCAGAAAGAAAGTACGGTATATAATATAAAACTGCATGCAGGGCATGGGCCAAAGCACTGGGGACAAAAGGGATGTGAAATCATTTCATACAGTACTGTAATCTGTAAGATTACAGTACTGTATGTGTTATGATTTTTACAATTATTTGAATTTGCCGCCAGGCTCCGCCCCCGACGCTCGCAGGGAATGGAGCCTGGCAAGGAGAGGCTTCGGAGGAGGACAGAGCCCACGGACACTGCGGGGGGACATCGCAGGATCCCGGGGACAAGGTAAGTAAAGCCACAGCAGGATCCTGCGATGTAATCCTGAGTGTGGCTCGGGGTTACCGCTAATGGTCCTGAATTTTCACCCCGAGCCACACTCGGGAAAACCGCCAGGGAGGCTACAAGAGCCTATAAGGAAGCTTTTGGATCATTCAGCTCCTAACTATAAAATGGAGAGTGTCCATTAGCCATATTGACAATATGTATTGCTGTGATAGAGAAAGTATAGAAGTGCTGCTGTTAAAGTGCATTGGGAAAGATTAGTGTAAGGCTTGTGGGCACTGGATGAACTCCTAAAGTAGATGTAAACCTTTACTGATGTCCTGTAGGTAAAAAATGTAGCTTGGGGAATTTGGAGGTCAGGGTATGGAAGCAGAGGCGGCTCTCTAATTTGGCAAATAAGGCGGTCGCCTGAGGCCTCGCACTCATAGGGGCCTCGCGACCGCCTCATTGAAGAGCCGCCTCTGCTGACAACAATGCCGCTGCGGGCGGCGTTAAGCTCCGGCCAGCAGTTGTTTAACAGGCAGAGGAGAGAGAGGACAGAGTGTGGCTCACTGGCTCTGTCTCGAGGAGGAGGCGGGGCCAGTGCTGTGTTGTCCGGGATAGGAGAGGGGGAGGAGAAGGGGAGGAGGTTCTAGCAGCCGGAGCAAAAAGTTTCTGCTGCTCCGGAGACGCAGATCGCGGTCCCCCCCCCCCGGCCGTCACCCCCCACCACTGGAGTTCTCAGCGGAGCGGTCCCCGCACACCCAGGCTGGAGGAGGAATCTGGCATGCAGTGGGACGGACAGGAAGAGGAAGGTCCCGCGGAGGAAGCCCCACGAGCGCTGTATGGAGCAGATGTAAGGTAGGAAATAAGGTGTCCGGACCGGGCCACCTCTCTCTCTCTGGGGCTGTCAATCAGTGGGGGGAGGGGGGAACCGAGGCTCCAGCTGCAGGGAGAGGCACAGCTACCATGCCACAACCCCTTCTGCAGCCAGCAACCACCAACATGGGAGAGAGCCAGCCCCCCCAGCATCCCTCAGCCACAGACTGGTCTTTATATTCACCCCCTGTCCCATGCACTCCACTCCCTTACTCCTGATCATCAGTGTCACAAACAGTAAGGGCAGCTCAGTCCCACTGTGCCCACCTGTGATTAGCAGCCCCTGACCCTTCCCTCTGCCCTGCCCTTACCCCCACCTATGCGGGACTCCACTGCAGGGGGGGGGTTTGGGAGGTCCCAGTTCAGTGCTGATCCTCAGCCTTGGTGGGCCAGGCGCTCTGCATCCTGCGCTGGCACTGCCTGCTGATTGGCTTCTCCGCTGCTACCTCCTTCACTGACACCAGCACCGAGATAGAGAACACTGACACCAGCACCGAGATAGAGAGCACTGACACCAGCACCAAGATAAGGACACTGACACCAGCACCGAGATAGAGAACACTGACACCAGCACCGAGATAGAGAACACTGACACCAGCACCGAGATAGAGAACACTGACACCAGCACCGAGATAGAGAACACTGACACCAGCACCAGGATAGAGAACACTGACACCAGCACCAGGATAGAGAACACTGACACCAGCACCAGGATAGAGAACACTGACACCAGCACCAGGATAGAGAACACTGACACCAGCACCAGGATAGAGAACACTGACACCAGCACCAGGATAGAGAACACTGACACCAGCACCAGGATAGAGAACACTGACACCAGCACCAGGATAGAGAACACTGACACCAGCACCGAGATAGAGAGCACTGACACCAGTACCAAGATAAGGACACTGACACCAGCACCAAGATAAGGACACTGACACCAGCACCGAGATAGAGAACACTGACACCAGCACCGAGATAGAGAACGCTGACACCAGCAGCGAGATAGAGAACACTGACACCAGTACCGAGATAGAACACTGACACCAGCACCGAGATAGAGAACGCTGACACCAGCACCGAGATAGAGAACGCTGACACCAGCACCGAGACAGAGAACGCTGACACCAGCACCGAAACAGAGAACACTGACACCAGCACCGAGATAGAGAACACTGACACCAGCACCGAGATAGAGAACACTGACACCAGCACCGAGATAGAGAACACTGACACCAGCACCGAGATAAAGAACACTGACACCAGCACCGAGATAAAGAACACTGACACCAGCACCGAGATAGAGAACACTGACACCAGCACCGAGATAGAGAACACTGACACCAGCACCGAGATAGAGAACACTGACACCAGCACTTTAAAGCTCTTAATATATGTAATTTATACAGTTTATTTTTTTGTCGCTTGAATTATTTTTCCCATTATGGGCGTGAGTGGGACCTCATGTCTAGGTTTTGCCTAAGGCCTCACAAAGCCTAGAGCCGCCTCTGTATGGAAGGGTAATTGTTAGGAATTACAGACCTACAATAAAAAACGCCAAATTTCCATGCAAAATAATTGTTCCACTTTCAGTACCTAAAATCCGAAATAATCATACCGCCAGGGAGGTTAAGCCATCTGACATAAGTTCAAGTGCCAGTAAGCCCTGGTTCACCCTGATGTGATTTATGATGCATTCCAGAACACATGGAATTGCACGGCAAGTGAATTAGCATGACTTTCAGCGTATTTCGGATCCGTTCTGATTTGAAAAAGGATCCTGTGTGAGTTTAGTGCTTTGTGGTGCGATCTTTAGGTGCATAGAGTTGAATGTACACTGCATCCAAAATGCCAATCTGGCCCAAAATAACACAATTCCAGTGAGTTTTCAGTTAGCCTCGGTTCACACGGGGGCGGCACGACTTGCAGGTCGCCTCACCGAGGCGACCTGCACACGACTTCCAAGGCGACTTGCAAAACGACTTCTGTATAGAAGTCTATGCAAGTCGCCCCAAAAGTAGTACAGGAACCTTTTTCTAAGTCGGAGCGACTTGCATCGCTCCTATTAGAACAGTTCCATAGGACAGAACGGGAGGCAACTTGTCAGGCGGCTAGGTCGCCTGACAAGTCGCCCCTGTGTGAACCAGCACTTAGTCTCTATGAGAGAGAGATTCAGGGATGTGTTCAGAGACTAGGATAGAAATTGCAGCCGTATCCAAATGAAAAATGCATTAGAATCGCATCTGAACCGCATCAACTCAGACTGCAGCTACTAGTAGAAAATTGATCTGAAAAACAGATTCAACTTGCACCACATCTTTGTGAACCTTGCCTAAGACCTTTATGTTTATTTAAATACAAAAATAATACTGCGCATGTGAAAAGATGATTCAGTGTGAAAAAAAAGCAGCACCACAAATGTGAGATATTATCACAAAAAACAAGAAACAAAATAAAGGTGTGTTGCGCTAACAGTGACTGATATTAAAAAAACTGAAAAAGATTATAAATAAAAAAACAGTCTAGAAAAATCACTGTCTCAAATGGACCATAATAGTCAATAGGCAAACTCCATTATTCAACTGTGGATAAGGTTATCCAATCCCTTCGCCAAGTGAACACACCACCACCACAATAGGTTGGACTCTTACCAGAGAGCCTGGACCCTTTATTACGAAGGGTCAAACAGGCTTGATGAATATGTCCCGGTAGAGGTCATCAGCAGGGGCTGTACAAAGGAACCACATTACGAACAGCTCCAGAGCATCCAGGGGACTCCAACCAAACGATGATCGTGTAGTCAGATCCAAATAAATATAAAATGCTGAATAGTGTAAAACCTCTTAAGAGTTGCATTTAATATAAAGTATTGCACATAAACGTATCCATAGTAAAAACAGCATTACATGGTAAAAAAGGAAGGTGGCAGCCACAGAACATCGTAACATGTAAAATGTACGATAGCGGGAACATACAGCTCAGCACGACCGGTTTCATTGACAAAAGGACTTGTTTTATTTGCTCCTTCAGAGCTCTGTGCCGCAGCCATGACTCCCGCGCACATGCGCAGGAGTGACATCATTGTAGCTTGGCCATTCATGTTATAGGTAGATGAAGTCTTTATCACCTGGAGAACAGGCTTGAATCTCATTCAAGAAGCCCCAAAGAAGGAGTTAGAGGCCTGTACGTGGTCTAAAAACAATATAGAAATAGCAAAGTCCTAATCCCCAGATAAAGGATACAAAAATGATATAAAGGTTTATAACTTTACACGCAGGGCTGGTTGCTTAGCTTCCTCAGAAAAACAACCCAGGCTATGTAATAGTTAAAACAGCTAATGCTTTGAAAGCCAGCAGTGCTTGTGTCATTTGTTGAATTATAGTAACAGCCCAGTGCTGTGTGTAGTGCTGTGGGAAGCTGATGCTGAGGGCGCTGCCCTAATAACATTGCTGGGATATCTGTACACAACAATCATCATCTCTCTCTCTACCATTAAAGGAAAACTATTGTGTTTTTATCATGGCGTTTGTATTTTAACTTAAAGTGGTTTTAAACCTAAAAGCAAATATTTATTATATTGTAGCTTACTAATTCTTACATGTGGCAGCTGCGTTGGTCTTCTTTTTTAGGCTTTCTGTTCTTTAATTTCATCTGGTGATCCTGTCAGTAAGTCTGTTTCTTTCCAGGAGAACATACTCTCCTGCAAATGTAGCAGATAGAGTGATGAGTCAAACCATTACCACTGAGAGGGGTACTAACAATGATCAGCTTTTATTCATTAAGGTAAAATCTTTATCCCAAAGAAAAAAACAAACTGTTGCTTTTAACTAATTGTGTAACTTCAGTGTGAGCTGGAGTTTGTCTTTAGTTTGTTAGTATGTCTAAATCTGCTAGTACATCTAAAAGTCCCCTCCCTCCAGACTGACAATGCTGCTATCCAAAGGTGCCCCCTGTTCTCCTTCATCCAGAATGGGGACTCTAATACAGGAGGTGGGTTACCAGCCAGATCACCAGGTGAAAAAGCCTAAGAAAACTAATGCAGCCACCACATCTAAGGTTTGTAAGCTGCAATATATTACATATTTGGCTTTGAGTTTAATACTGCATTTTGCACCCTTTTTTTTACATTATTGTGTTTCATATAGACTTATACATCCACGCTGTAATGGTCCTCTGTATATCAGGGAATCATGCAAATAACATTCTTGTTGAGATAAAAGGTTCAATAAACCTGATAGGAAGTCTGTTGTCAATTTGATACTGGAGTTTATTTACTAAAGGGCCGCACAGATGGGCCGAATATCGTGCAGCATTAGCCGGTTCAATAGAAACCAGCTGACATTTGGCCCATATGTACAGCAGCCGTTCGGCCACCTTCTGTGCAAGGGGCATGACCGAAAAGGTCTGGCAATTGGCACCCGGGCAGCCTAAGGCTGAGAGCTTAGTGGGGGGGGGGGACAGTCCTCCTTTCAGAACACAATAACTCAGCAGGGGAGATTGCTGTACTAACCTCAGATTGTTAGTACAGTAGCTCCTCCAAACATAATGTTTGCTGAGCTTAATAATTGAAGATGCAGTGGAGTTAATTTACTAAAACTGGAAAGTGCAAAATCTGCTGCAGCTCTGCATAGAAACCAATCAGCTTCCAGTTTTTTTGTCAAAGCTTAATTGAACAAGCTGAAGTTAGATGCTGATTGGCTGCCAGTACCATGCACAGCTGCACCAGATTTTGCACTCTCCAGTTTCAATAAATCAATAAACTTACAATGAAAAAAGAGAATAGTGAAATTATAAGGCTGCCTTATGAAAGTATATATATTTCTATACTGCCTACACCTTTTTCCCCATCCTGATTTAATAGCTAAACATAATTACACAGCTCAATAACAGATACATGATTGCTATCATTGTGGTCGTCTTCCTACAGCCTGGTGATTATAAAGCAGATCTTGCACTAAAATTGTAAGGTCTGCTTCTTCAGTGTCCCCCCCCATCCTAAATTGCTGCGGAAAAAAAGAGAAAACACATGTGGGGGAAAAGTTAGTTAATAATACTTACCATCCTTCCAATGAGATCCTGGGACATGTGGATTAGCCCAAATTTCACAAGAAGATGCTATCTGCACTTTTCTGTAGTGTCATATTGGGGGATATGGTCTATCTGGCATTACTTGGACTCCAGACTGAATGCTGAATAGATCATATCCTCCAAGATGACACTGAAGGATGGTGACATCATGCCCTACTGTATGGAAGTTGTGGGTAAGATTTCTTTCCCTCCAGTGGTTTGTTTCTTCTTCTTTTTTTTTTTTTTTTCCCCTCAATTTGAGATGGGAGCACATTAAAACAAGTGCAAAGTCCACTTTAGGTTGGGCACCTGTCTTGCATGCCTTTGATAAATGAAACATACGGCTGTCATAGGAAATAACAATGGCTATCCACAAAATACACTGCCAAAAAATATTATTGTCTTTTGCCAGAGCAGCACAAATGTCTGGGCAAGTCCTGGTCCTGGGCAGGCAGCACCATTGAGAACACTTGTTTAACTGTATGTGAGGTTGGTAGTGGTTTTTCACAATTTGGTCAGAAGGAGAGCAAAGCTAGTGGGATTGGGGTTTAATGTTAAATGTACAGTAAACCCTTGAGGACATAAATCTGGAAACACCCAGTACTTAGGTTGTGGCACCATATTAATTCTGGCTTTACTACTTAACGAGTAACTGACTTGAAGACAAGCTATGGATGACATTCCTGGAGCTTGTACCTTTAAAACCAAGTGGACAATAGCAATTCCCGTATGTCGATTGTGATATTTTGGTAAAGGAAACTTGTACAGAAGGAAACCTGTAGGCTGCCATTGCTGAAAATACTAGTTGCCTGGCCGCATTGCTTTAATCCTTTGAGTCATAGACCTTGAATAAGCATGCAGCAGTTTGTGTCTGAGTGAAGTCAAATTTCTGGATGTGCCTGCTTTTTCCAAGTCAGTATCTCAGGAAGTACAATGGATCAGCATGATAGCCAGACATTAAACCCTCAGAACCATAAGCCTGCAGATGATCCAATATTCTGTAAACTGTTTATTATACTTTATTATTATTATGTATTTTTTAGATAGATCTCTCTACTATATATATTAGTGCTTTTATATTTTTTTTAATGTACTTTTTTTTTTTAGGTCGGGGAGTGTGGCAAATAACTGGATAGAGATCTATCAATTTGTGGAAAGTCTAACCCAGAGATTTGTAAGGTAAGCATAATTTTTCTGTTTCAGACAGTTGGTTTATGAGGAATATACCTCCAAAATTGTAACTTTTGCGATAACACCAAATTTAACACACCTGCTCCCCATTCGCACCTGAGACCTTGTAACACTAATGAGTCACTTGACACCGGGGAGGGAAAATGGCTAATTGGGCCATAGGGGTGTACTAACTTTTGTTTGTTTTGACATTAATGGCTGTGTGTTGAGTTATTTTGAGGGGACAGCAAATTGACACTGTTATACAAGCTGTACACTCACTACTTTACATTGAAGCAAAGTGTTATTTCTTCAGTGTTGTCACATGAAAAGATATAATAAAATATTTACAAAAATGTGAGGGGTGTACTCACTTTTGTGAGATACTGTATCAGGAATATGAAGTGAAGCTAATTACCTACCATGTACAACTGCACCAGATTTCGCACTCTCCAGGTTTAGTAAATAATCTCCATTGTGTCATGATGCCAAACATACTAAAAAAAAATAGATTTTGGGTTTATATGCACTTTAGGTTTGTAGCAGTCAAAATTTAAATACTAGTTTTTCTTCATTTTGCTTTGCACCTTTATCTTTGCTGAATTGAAAAGTTCATTTTGGGACTCACTTTTGCATTATAGTCCAATAAGGTCAAGAAAAAGTACTGTACCTAACATAATGATAATTAAAACTTTAAACCTGTGGGAACAATATTGGAAATATTGCTTAAAAATGTAACTAAACCAACCTATGCTTCTAAACAGGGTTGTAAAGTCAGAAGGTTTTTCAATCTTAATACATTCTATATATTAAGATAAAAAGCCTTCTGTATGCAGCTGCCCCTCTCAGTCCCTGTCCAGCGATGTCCACGAGTGCCTCAGCCATCTGAGATTCTCCCTCCTGATTGGCTGAGAAACAGCAGCGGCGCCATTGGCTGCAGCTACTTTCAATTAAAGTCAGCTAGCCAATCAGAAGAGATAGGGTACGGGGTCGGGTCGGGGCTCCGTGTCTGAATGAACACAGGGAGCTGTGACTCGGCTCGGGTGCCCCCATAGCAATCTGCTTGCTGTAGGGGCACTCAACAGGAGGGAGGGGCTAGAAGCACAGAAGAGGGACTCAAGAAGAGGAGGATTCAGGCTGCTCTGTGCAAAACCACTGCAACAGAGCAGGTAAGTATAACACATTTGTTATTTTTACAGGAAAAAAAACGAGACTTTACAATCACTTTAACCACTTCCTGCCCGGCCTATAGCAGATTGACGGCCGGGCGGTGGTTCCGTTATCCTGACTGGGCGTCATATGACGTCCAGCAGGATAACATGCCGCCGCGCGCCCGGGGGGGTGCGCATCGCGGCAATCGGTGGAGCGCTGTGTCAGCCTGACACACCGCTACACGGATCTTGGTAAAGAGCCTCCGGCGGAGGCGCTTTACCACATGATCACAAGTGAACAATAGGTGATATCAATAAGTGCATCAATAAAAGATAAATATAGCATACAAACAACTACAGTGACTTCAGTGGTGGTACATAAGGTGAAGTGACTGATGCATAAATATAAAGTGACTGAACAAAGTGCAAGTGCGTTGATAGAAGATCTGGTGACTTTCGTGGTGTTGGATCCCCACTCGGGGCTCCCAGAACTCTCACCTTGATGACACAATAAGAGTGCCTGTTAGAATCCGTCGGATGTTGTACTCTTTCCGCCCGGATCAATGCTGACGCTCCAGTATGCCTATGGGTGGGCGATCGGCGGTGTTCCCTCCAATGAATGGGCTCCACATGGGGAATAATCAAAAAGGAGGGGACTCCAATGGTGTGATAACGTATAACCAAAGATTTTATTAAAAAATATTAACTGCTTACATTGAGAACGAAAAAATGTGCTGGGCAGCAGTGAGAAACAGCGTGGTTACAATCCCCGCTACGTCACTTCCGGTCCACGTGTGTTGTGCCATATGTTGCTGTTATCATTTGTCCAATCCATTTGTATAGGGGGTTTTTTAACCCAAAATTTTTTGGGAAAAATATTTTTTAAAAACATTTTTAATATTTTTTATATTATATATTTTTTATCAACACATATATATTCTCATGCAGATATATGCCCACACTTATGGACCTGTATATACAGTATTGGCTATCTACCTGGTTTAATCATCCAGTGTTTTTAATTAATTTTATGGCTGAATCACTAGCGGCTATATAATAAAGCTCGGGATTTTATATATTACTTTTTTTTCTTTAGGTATCAACCTTTTATTTATTAATTTTACACAATAGGGATCACCATTATTGTTTTACTTGTTTGAACTTGTATACATGATCGCAAGTTAAGCGTTCATGGATCCATCTACACTACATCAGACATCAAGCAGATTTTCTTATAGTTCAAACACCTTCGCTTCCCCTTTTTTTATTTTTTTTGTTTGTATATAAGGTAACTTTATTAATACACTACCAGCGTGACCATCCTCCGCAAAATGGCCGCTGTATTGATACACATCCTGTCCACAACAAAATGGCGATCTGTTTACTTCCTGTCCGAATGATATAAATACACAATGGCAATAGCCAATCCGGTGCCCTGAGGAAGTCATGTGACATGACGTAACGCGTAGGACGTGACCGGATACACAACACACGCGGACCGGAAGTGATGTAGCGGGGATTGTAACCACGCTTTTTATCACTGCTGCCCAGCGCATTTTTTTTGTTCTCAATGTAAGCAGTTAATATTTTTTAATAAAATCTTTGGTTATACGTTATCACACCATTGGAGTCCCCTCCTTTTTGATTATTCCCCATGTGGAGCCCATTCATTGGAAGGAACACCGCCGATCGCCCACCCATAGGCATACCGGAGCGTCAGCATTGATCCGGGCGGAAAGAGTACAACATCCGACGGATTCTAACAGGCACTCTTATTGTGTCATCAAGGTGAGAGTTCTGGGAGCCCCGAGTGGGGATCCAACACCACGAAAGTCACCAGATCTTCTATCAACGCACTTGCACTTTGTTCAGTCACTTTATATTTATGCATCAGTCACTTCACCTTATGTACCACCACTGAAGTCACTGTAGTTGTTTGTATGCTATATTTTACAAAGAGTATTATCTTTTATTGATGCACATATTGATATCACCTATTGTTCACTTTTTATTAGTGGAGAGGTTTTGCGCAGAATCACAGACACATTCTATTGTTGTGCAATTTTTAGATTTTAGGTAGTGGAGTGGTGTTTACTATTTGATTTTGCAGCATTACACAGAATATTCCTTAATCACTTTAGTAGCGCAGAAGTCCATCGCAAGATACCCCACATTACCACATGATCAGCCGTGTACAATCATGACTGATCACGATGTCAATAGGAAGAGCCATTGATCGGCTTTTCCTCACTCACATCTGACAGACGCGAGTAGAGGAGAGCCGATCGGCGGCTCTCCTGACAGGGGGGGGTCTGCGCTGATTGTTTATCAGCACAGCCCCCCCTCAGATGACCACACTGGACCACCAGGGATGTCACTAGTAACACCAAGGAAGGGGGCAACATGTGGACGGCCAGGTATGTACCCCATGGCCATCCACATGTGCCCACAAATGGACACTGATTGGCACCATTATATTTCAGTTCTGCCGAGCAATGCCACCAATCAGTGTAATAAGTGCCACCAATCAGTGTCATCAGTGCCACATGTCAGTGCCCATCGGTGCCACCTGTCAGTGCCCATCTGTGCCCACCTATCAGTGCTCACCTATCAGTGCCCATCCCTGCCACCTATCATTGCCACCCATAAGTACCCATCAGTGCCACCCATAAGTACCAATCAATGCTACCTATGAGTGCCCATCAGTGCCGCCTATGAGTGCCCATCGGTGCCATCTATGAGTGCCCATCAGTGCCGCATACCAGTGCCATCTATCAATGCCCATCAGTGCCACCTATCAGTGTCCATCAGTGCCGCCTATCAGTGCCCATCATCAGTGCCCGTCAGTGCCACCTCATCAGTGCCACCTTATCGGTGCCCATCAGTGCAGCCGTATCAGTGCCCGTCAGTGCAGCCATATCAGTGCCCGTCATTGAAGAAGAAAGTGTACTTATTTGCAAAAAATTTTAACAGAAACAAAGAAAAACTTGTTTTTTTTTCAAAAATTTCGGTATTCTTTCATTTGTTGCGCAAAAAAAAAAAACGCAGAGGTGATCAAATACCACCAAAAGAAAGCTCTATTTGTGGGAACAAAATGATAAAAATTAGTTTGGGTACAGTGTAGCATGACCGTGCAATTGTCATTCAAATTGCGACAGCGCTGAAAGCTGAAAATTGGCCTGGGCGGGAAGGTGTCTAAGTGCCTGGTAGTGAAGTGGTTAATCTGCAGTTGCCATGATGTTGATGTCATGTGATATGTTATGACACCAGCCATGATGGCTTGATAATTCGGTTGAGAGCAAAGGAAACTGTGACAGTTATAATTTCCCGACATGTCTGACTGTAACTGTTTTGGAAACTGTTAGGTCGATGGGTTTAGTTCCGCTTTAACTAAAACAATTGAGTATTGCATAGGTCAACATTTGTCTCATTAGTGTTAATGTCTGACCAAAATGGCCATGTTTAGCATAGCACAGAAGATATCATTCAATCAATAAGCTCACTAGAGTGATCTGTACTTTAGTCACCTCTGCTGCTAATAAACTGGCCTCTTTCTTTCCACTCAACTTTGGTACCAAATAACATGGCTCAAGGCCCAGATTAGTAGTGGGATTACATAACTGCAGATAGTCCCTGTCACTATTCAGGTCTCAGAAAGTCACCCAGCCTATTGGCTGTCCCCTGACAGCAACCAGTGTACAATGATGTTGTTCCTTTATAAATGAAAGCAGAAAGCATTTAACATTGTTTTGCTCTTCAGCGTTTGAACAATCAAGCAATACATTTCTCCTAATAAACTGACATATGATAGCTCACCAAAGAATAATTAAGTAAGCATGTGTTGTTGAGTGCACAGGTATACACAGAAAATGTTATCGTACATGAACATGGCTCAAGTTTTGGCATAGCGTGTGTTCTCAGAAAAAAAATGTTGCAATCTGGCTCCATCCATGCCCTGAAGTTTATTGGATTGGTGTCAGACATAAACAGGAAGATACTTACCGTAAATTGTTTTTTAGCATATGGTGAATCCCACACATCTTAACTAAGGATTTTTTATTATTGTCAGTTACTGCTTCATAAATTTCAGAATAAAACAAGCATTTCAAACAGAATGTGTCAACAATCTCCATGCGCATATATCAGACTGTTTGAGACAAGCAATTTTATTTGCTTCTGTGGTTATGCTTTAATTAATCCTGATCTGATTCTTATTTAAGTAATACAGTTTACAATACATCTGGAAGTTAAGTGTATCTGTGGTTGTGTCATATTATATGCATTAATGGTAAAAACATGTCAGCAAATTTGTTCTCAGATTATATTACATTAAAAAAAATCCCTTTTTGTTTTATTTTTCTTATATAAAATGTAATGAATTGGGCAATGTTTCTTTTTATTGAGACAAATCAATATTCTTTTTACATCTAAACAAGTCAAATAATCAAGTTAAAGTTTAAACAATACATCCTTCCTAATTCCTTCCTTCCTTAATAAATCCTTACTCAACAGATCCTTATACGACCCTATGTAACCAATGGCCGGTAAACAACATTCCCGTGCAACTACGTAATAAGCATTGTGTATTCCTAATGCTCATCTAGCTTTCTCCTCTTTATACCTTCCTTTTTCTATCCCTCATCACAGTTTATAAAGAGCTATTATCTGAGTGTTTTAATATTCTATGATGATAGTGCTGTAGATGCCAATTACATTTTTTTATAAAGCAGTTGGAGTAGCACACTGACAAGAAATGAAGGTTTGAGAAATATATAAATGTAACTTATTCTGTAAATTATGAACCAATAACCAACAAAGTAAAGTCTGGTTTTTATAAATTAGTGTTATTCAACTACTTCTGTATGAATACATCTCAAAGCCATGGTTGTATTTAGACATGGAGCTGGTCTAGGAACATTTTAGTGAATACTACCCTTTTACAGCACACCTTCTCATATTGTGGGATTCATTTTATAAAAAATACTGTTAGAATAAGCTATTGGAGGCAACATGTCTTCTCTTTATTTATGCAAGACTACTTTAAATCTGTATAGAGCAGAAAACAAGATATAGGAGAGATTGGTATTTCCGAAATATAAAGAGCATTCTGACTCATCCTACTAACCCTTACAACTAATTTCCTCTACAATTTTTTACTGAATTTAATCACCATGTCCAGATGTGAATGCAAGAGGGAAACAAAATTGAAAAAGAAAATACCACAATCTGTAAACTTTGAGGCTTGATGCTACCTCCTTTAACCCTCCTGGTCTAGCAACAAGCCCCATGTACTACCACAATCGGGACTAGGTCCTCCAGGGCCCACTATGAAGATACCAAATTGTCCCTTGCCCCTGATGTGGGTTCCCCTGATGGTTTTCTGCAGTTGCTATCTATGCTACTATCAGTACAGCACCACTGCTGCCTGTCTGACAGTTGCAAGGTGCAACTAAAAAAATAAAAATTTCCCCCAGATTGCCGGTACTTGGTGCAGACTGCCTTTCTGCACCCCCCTCTAAATACACCACTGGTGCAGACATTGGACCTCACCACCAGAGACATCATTGTTCCTCTGCTCTGCATAGACTACTCTTCTCAAATAATCAGGTAGGGCAGCCACCAGATGGCAGGGCGGGTCAGCAAAGGATGGAAGGGGTGAGGACAGGCTATCAGCTCGGTTCAATGTACTCTACAGGCTGCTGCCTCCCTCCCCAATTCTGGCCCTGTTTAGTACTATTGTGGTAACTAAAACTCTGCTCAGGCAATGTGTGCACAGCAAATAAAAAAACTCTAACAATATCAGATTATGGTCAGTGCAGCAAGGGCGCATCCCATTACTTTATTTATTCAATAAAATAATTTCCAAACTTTGCATGATCACTTGCTGCTGCACCAAACCACCTCAATGAAAAAATATATTTGTTGCCAATAACCTGGTGTTGTTGGAATACCTGTTGCTCTGCTATGTAAATGATCAGATAGATGTATAAATTATGTTACTGTAGGCTTCATTCAGAGGGGGAAGTTGCATTGAATGATGTGGTAAGAAATTGTATCTTAGCCAGAAGCATGAGTTGAAACTTCCTAAAATCTATATTTAATAGATCGTAAAAACTCAAACTAAAATGGATTCTAACCCAAAGGGTATCAAAACCCTGGCAATGAACTTCTTTTGCATACAGTTTCTGCTTTTGAGATGTTATACAGTATTTCAAAAAAGTGAGTACACCCCTCACATTTTGTACATATTTTATTATATCTTTTCATATGACAACAATGAAGAAATGACACTTTGTTACAATGTAAAGTAGTGAGTGTACAGCTTGTATAACAGTGAAAATTTGCTTTCCCCAAATAGCTCAACACACAGCCATTAATGTCTAAACCACTGGCAACAAAAGTGAGTCCACCCCTAAGTGAAAATGTCCAAATTGGGCCCAAAGTGTCAATATTTTGTGTGGCCATCATTATTTTCCAGCACTGCATTAACCCTCTTGGGCATGGAGTTCACCAGAGCTTCACAGATTGCCACTGGAGTCCTCTTCCACTCCTCCATGACGAAATAACAGAGCTGGTGGATGTTATAGACCTTGCACTCCTCCACATTCCATTTGAGGATGCCCCACAATGCTTAATAGGGTTTAGGTCTGGAGACATGCTTTAGCAAGGCAGGGGTCATCTTGGAGGTGTGCTTGGGATCGTTATGTTGGAATACTGCCCTGCAGCCCAGTCACCAAAGGGAGTGGATCATGCTCTGCTTCAGTATGTCACAGTACATGTTGGCATTCATGGTTCCCTCAAGGAACTGTAGCTCCCCAGTGCCAGCAGCACTCATGCAGCTCCAGACCATGACACTCCCACCTCCATGCTTGACTGTAGGCAAGACACACTTGTCTTTGTACTCCTCACCTGGTTGCCACCACACGCTTGACACCATCTGAACCAAATAAGTTTGTCTTGGTCTCATCAGACCACAGGACATGGTTCCAGTAATCTGTGTCCTTAGTCTGCTTGCCTTCAGCAAACTGAAGAGGTTTTATTCTGGGACGACAGCCATGCAGACCAATTTGATGCAGTGTGCGGCGTATGGTCTGAGCACTGACAGGCTGACCACCCACCCCTTCAACTCCTGCAGCAATGCTGGTAGCATTCATATGTCTATTTCCCAAAGACAACCTCTGGATATGATGCTGAGCATATGCACTCAACTTCTTTGGTCGACCATGGCGAGGCCTGTATTGATTGGAACCTGTCCTGTTAATCCGCTGTATGGTCTTGGCCACCGTGCTGTAGCTAAGTTTCAGGGTCTTGGCAATCTTCTTATAGCCTATGTCATCTTTATATAGAGCAACAATTCTTTTTTTCAGATCCTCAGAGTTCTTTCCCGTGAAGTGCCATGTTTAACTTCCAGTGACCAGTATGAGAGAGTGAGAGCGATAACACCAAATTTAACACACCTACTCCCCATTCACACCTGAGACCTTGTAACACTAATGAGTCACATGGCACCGGGGAGGGGAAATGGCTAATTGGGCCCAATTTCACTTCGGGGTGTACTCACTTTTGTTGCCAAAGGTTTAGGCATTAATGGCTGTGTGTTGAGTTATTTTGAGGGGACAGCAAATTTTCACTGTTATACAAGCTGTACACTCACTACTTTACATTGTAGCAAAGTGTCATTTCTTCAGTGTTGTCACATGAAAAGATATAATTAAATATTTACAAAAATGTGAGGGGTGTACTCACTTTTGTGAGATACTGTATATGTATATTTGTGTGTGTGTGTGTGTGTGTGTGTGTGTGTGTATATATATATATATATATATATATATATATATATATATATATATATATATATATATATACATATCACTGGATGCATTTTGTTATATCTTTTTATTATTGCAACAAAATGTTGATCTTGTAAGTAATTTCCTTGTGTCTTCTGTACACTCTGCTTTGTTAACTGTCCTATTTTTTATCTTGAACTACAGAGTGTTTAGCCTTTATGTTTTAAAGATCTGAGTGGAGGTAGTTTAGCAAAAGATAATGGACAGAACTGATGCCACTACAAAATGCTGTGTGGTATTAGCCCTCAAAAGGATTTAGCATATGAGTGCATTTCTGGCAGATCAACAGGTATTTTCATGTACTTGCACGGTCTTTCAAGGGATAAAGCACTGGAAAATATGCATGTATTGCAGAGATGAATGCCATATTTCTTTTTTTTTTATTTCTGCCGCAATGCTATGCACTACATCCCATAAAACATTAGAAAAATAAAGGCCTTTTTTTTGTCTTTTGTTCTTTTACTTCATCGCTGGATCTTTTTTCATAAAATCACTCAAAAACAAAAGTAGGCAGTAAAATTTCAACAAAAAATATAGGCCACAAGGAAAATTCCACATGACAGCTACCAACGACTCTCTTTATTCCTGATTAGTTAATTACCTCCATGCTAATGATAATGAAATCTTATATAACCTTTATGGGCAAAATAATCATATGTTCATTAAATGTCAGTTTTTATCTTGATTCACCTAATTGCCAAACATACAAATGCAAAGGAAAGCGGAATGTAATACGTTTCTGCTTAACTCGTTTTAATTAAAATAGCTCATTTTCTACCAACAAGAAATTAAAAATCCATTTGATGTACTGTGCATCCAGGCACATGATTAAGGATTGCGCCATTTTAATCAGATATAACTGGGCTTTAAGGGAAGACTGTCAATTAAAAAATGCTGTGTTATTTACACAGCAACTGGAGAGTTGTGCAACAAGTCAAAGCATGGAGGTCCCATATTAAATGTTGCTATGATTTATAGTGTGTGTGTGAAATGCTGCTTATGGTGTTGCAAAATGTGATTATTGCATCGGTTGTATCTTTGAGTGAGGCTCATATGAGTGGGTAACACATTGGGAAAGCAACTGTAGCTAAATGTTGAATTATACAGTGAACACACAACCTAACAGCAAATGCAATTTTCTTTAGTGACAGAGGTGCCATTGTTTCTCATTCTTTTAGCTTTCGTATTTATTTAAACTTCAAGTCAATTTGAATGAACAGAATTGGCAGACACTCCTATCAGCCTGGAATAATGCAGTCTATTTGTGTGTGTATGTATATATATAGTATGTATTGGGACTCCTGCCTTTACACGCACATGAACTTTATTGGCATCCCAGTCTTAAGACTCATTCACACGGTACGAAAATCGGAAGGGAAAAGTCTGACAAGCTGTCTGCAGATTTTCAGATCGTTAGTACGGTGCATTCCATAGACGATTTTACTTTTACATCAGACAAAAGCTGGATGTGCAGGCTATAAAATTTTTGTCTGATGGGAACTCAACGTCTGATTTTCAGATGGTCAGTACAGAAATCGTCACACAAAAGTCGAAAGTACAAACGCGCATGCTCGGAATCAAGGAATGACTGGGAAGAGTTCGGTCTTGTAAACTACTGTTCGTAATCTAGAATTAACATTCATGACGCGGCAATTGATAAAATGTCAAAATTCTCATCTTCCTTAATGGGATAATAATGAAGCTGCTTTGCTGGTGATACTGACGTAGTTATGCCAAACATATTTTAAAAGGCATTTGTTTTGTACGATCTGAAAATTGTGAATCAATGCTCACCAAACTTCTACTAACACGAAATTAGCAGAAGGGGCCCAAAGGGTGACGCTTGAGAAATTAACTTCCTCTTTATACTCTCATAGTACGTCACTACGTTAATGTTTGTCAAACGCCAATTTTCGGATAGTTAGTGTGCTAGACAAAATCTTGCACACGCCCTTTTGACAAAAATCATCGTCCAACAATCAGACCGTGTGTATGAGGCTTTAGTCCGTAGGATTCAATATTGAGTTGGCCCACCCTTTGCAGCTATAACAGCTTTAACTCTTCGAGGAAGGCTGTCCACAAGGTTCAGAAGTGTGTCTATGGGAATGTTTAAAAATATAAAAGGAGAACCTGCGCTAAAAAGCGATAAGCAAAAACCTAAACTGCAGCTGCAACAAAAAAACACCAATATCTGTGTATTAAACCAAAGTAAATAAATTGAGTGCGCTTGCAATCAAATGATCCCAGGACTAAATTCATATACTACTTGCCTAAATATATGAGTGCATATACACTGTGCATAATTGATGAATTACGTAACACAATCAAAAGTGTTTGAAATTAGGTAAAATATAGGTTGAGTGCACAATAAATAATAAAACATGTGTATAAACATATAAGAGTCAAAATATTCTGAGTGATAAAAATTAATAGAAAAGTAAAGTTCATTCATAAACAGTTCAATGAAGGTGCATCAATCCCATTGAGGAAAGATCACATATCCACAGTTCTTTGGAGACCACCAATGTGAGTGAAGAAAAGGAAAATGGTGTGAAGGGATATCCGAACAGACAGTGACTCCTGCAGGGGGCTGCGCGTGCAGGGGGTTCTTCCAGGGAGCGGGTGCCCCCTTCCAGGTAGACGCGTTGGAATCGTCCCCTATTGGAACGCTGTACACATCGTCTGATCCGGACGCCACCATCCAGCTGTCCCTGCAGAGGGCTGTATCTGCACGCTTACATGACCTTGCTATCAGGGAGGTCCACCATTCCTGCTAAGGGTCCATCTGTAGTATCCCCCGGAGTCACTGTCTGTTCGGATATCCCTTCACACCATTTTCCTTTTCTTCACTCACATTGGTGGTCTCCAAAAAACTGTGGATATGTGATCTTTCCTCAATGGGATTGATGCACCTTCATTGAACTGTTTATGAATGAACTTTACTTTTCTATTAGTTTTTATCACTCAGAATATTTTGACTCTTATATGTTTATACACATGTTTTATTATTTATTGTGCACTCAACCTATATTTTACCTAATTTCAAACACTTTTGATTGTGTTACGTAATTCACCAATTATGCACAGTATATATGCACTCATATATTTATGCAAGTAGTATATGAATTTAGTCCTGGGATCATTTGATTGCAAGCGCACTCAATTTACTATGGGAATGTTTGACCATTCCCATAGACACAGACACGTGTGTCTATGAGAATGTTTGACCAATCCCATAGACATAGTGTGTATATGTGTGTGTGTGTGTGTGTGTGTTCCTGCACCGACCGGATCGCTATCCAGTATTACCCCCATCCAGGCAACTCACAGCAGCAGATAAAGACACAGTGACACTGTGACACTGCCACAAGACGCCACCATGTCACACCAGACCCACAAAAGAAAAGAATACAGGCCACGAAGAAACTCACTGATTTCTTCACACAGCCGCCAGACACAGATTCCCAAGATGGCGCATGCGGCCCTGTACAGGGAACGGCCTCAGCATATACAGACTTCCCTGATGCCGATGATTCAGAAATTCCTCCACAGCAACAACCCTCAGACTCCAATCCATTCTGCACTTCAACCTCAGCCAGCAACAGTCCTGCAAAATCGAGGATGCGACTGGATTCTGCTGAAACCAGCATAGAGGTAAACCCTGTATCTCCCCTTGCCTCACCACATCCATCTGCCATAGCAGCTTTCCCTACCTCTAATCAGCCTGTATTAGACACCACTATGAAAGAGAAGATTCTCATCACCCTACAGAATTCTCTCCACAATGGTATAGCATCCATGTTCACTAAATTCTCATCTCATATGCAATTTGTTCACCATATTGAAAACCGTATAGGAGATATGGCTGAAACGGTAAATGACCTAGTGGAAGAGCAAAATCATACCCATGAAGAACAACAATGGATGAAAGCCAAAATGGTGGACCTCGAGGACAGGTCCCACCCCAGGAACGTTAAAATCAGGGGTATACTTGAAAATGTTATGCCGCATGATTTAAACGCATATGCAAGAAAATTGATTTCCACTATTCTGCCAGATCTGGCACCAATGGAAACCATAATAGATCGCATACACCGCATTCCCAAACCATGGGGTTGTGTTCTCGGCCGGCCATGTGCCAGCTATCCCACGCTGCATCTGCTGTCCGGGTTGGTGAGTGTTGTTAGTTAATCATCCATACTCTTAAAGAACATTTTTGAGAAATTTTCCCTTTAGAATACAGTTTTTTACATCTTTCTACATATATTCCATAGAAATGCCGTATCCGCTCCTGACGAGTGTGCAAACCCACGAAACGCGTAGAGCTTTACTTGATGCCATGGCTACACTCCACATGGACTACCATTTATTCATCCATTACTAGTATACTTGATGTTTTTATACTAATTATACAACCGTCGCCACCCACAAAGAGTCTGCTCATACCTCCTATGCTAATTCACCAGCTGGGAAACACTGAATTTGCCCTGAATGGCAGGTTAAAATTAAAATGGATGGCTTGCTTGTTGCAATTTAAACCACAAACTTTCACCCCACAAATTTTAACAGCCTGGTTGTGATTGACTGTCAAAAGTTGTCATTCCGGTACAACTTTCATACTGAACCGTTTGTTTTATTACACATACTGTTGATCTTTTCTCCTACTTTTCACCCTTACCTCCTTGTTGTCCCCCCCCTACCCCTGAGAGCACCTGTCTGTAACAACTCCGCAGTCTCAACCCACCGAGCCGCACAGAACATTGCATCGAATCCACCTGGCCATGAGTACTACCCTTTCTTATTGTACACTACCACATACTAAACAAGATGCCTAAATTTCTATCACTCAACGTCAAGAGGCTCAATCACCCCGCTAAGAGAACATCTATGTGGCATACAGCCAGAGAATCCAACTGTTATGTCCTTTGTTTGCAAGAGACCCATTTAAAAAAATCAGCAGAACCTCAGTGCACCAACCGTCAATTCACACACATTTTCCAAGCCTCAGGTCCCACTAAGAGAAATTGGGTTATGATCGCATTCAAAAATTCCCTCGCCTTCACGCTGCACAACCTGGTGAATGAAGAAGGGCGTTATCTGGCCCTAGACTGTACCCTAGACAAAACCAGATATACTATTGTCAGTGTATACACACCCAACACTGGGCAACTCAGGATCCTATCCAAGCTAATGAAAAAACTCACCAAATTCCACCAAGGATGCTTCATTGTTTGTGGCGATTTCAATGTAGTACCAGACAACAACATAGACACATCATCCTGCAATTCCAGACTTGCTTCACCCATGGGCTCCTTCATAAGGAACAATGACTTATATGACGTGTGGAGATGCCACCACACCACCGAAGGAGACTATTCTTTTTTTCCCACAGACACAATTCATACACCCGAATTGACTATTTCCTAGTAGATAAATGGACACTGACCATAACCGACTCTTCTGTAGGAACGATCACTTGGTCAGACCACGCACCCGTATCAGTCAACGTTGCAGACCGGCCACATCCACATCACACAACAAGATTTGGAGAGCCAACGCAGCAATAATCCAGTCCCCCGAACGTTCAGCTTATATCCGTAAACACCTTGAGGAATTCTTTGACTTGAATGAAGGATCAACATCCAACAATGCCCACAAAGCGTTCATCAGAGGGATTATTATTCAGCTTAGTGCTAGGGAGAAAAGGAGGAGATCACAGCGTCTAGACACCCTCACATCCACTATGAAAACATTAGACGAACAAAACCAAAATAATCCTGATCCCAAAATAAAAGAAAAATTAGTTCTCCTCAGACAGGAACTTAGAAATGTACTATTAGACTCGCATACTAAAATTTAAACACAATTTAGAGCCAAACATTACTCTACAGGAAACAAAGCAGGGAAAGCACTGGCACTTAGACTCAAAGGTCACCACATTAAAACGAAGATCCCACACCTTTTTCACCCCGCCACGAATCAGAAACTCATAGACCCTCAAGCTATTTCTGACGCATTTAGCCACTACTACCGATCACTGTACAATCTAAAAGATGACCTCAATACCATCCAACCATCCATAGAAGATATTGACTCCTTTTTATAAGAAATTAAGTTACCCAAACTTTCCCAGCAACACCTCACAGAACTGAATGAACCATTTACCCCCCTAGAAATTCTAAATACCATTTCTACCTTACCAACCAATAAATCCCCTGGCCCTGACGGCCTAACAGGTGAATATTACAAACAGTTCCGTACAACCCTAGCACCATACCTTACACAAATGTGCAATGACGCTGCCTCCTCCTCTTTTCTCCCCAATGAAATGCTTAACGCTTTAATAATTTCATTACCGAAGCCAGGAAAGGAACCTACAGCACCCCAAAATTTCGCTTTTATACATAGACACAAATATTTATGCCAAACTCATAGCGACCAGACTTGTGAAAATTATGCACGTATTGATACATCCAGATCAATCTGGCTTCACAAAATGGAGGCAAACTTTTGATGCAACCCGCAGACTAAAATATCATTCACAATGCTGAAAGTAACCAAACGCCTTCTCTGCTCCTTTCACTGGATGCAGAGAAGGCGTTCAATAGGGTCCACTGGTCCTACTTAAGGGCAACACTCCATAAATATGGCTTCCAAGGACATATCCTATGAGCCATAATGGCTTTGTACTCGTCTCCTTCAGCCCAAGTCCATACGGAGGAGATGATCTCAAAACCATTTCCAATCACAAGTGGAACCCGCCAGGGATGTCCCCTGTTGATATTTATTTTCAATCCAGTAATGGAACCCCTGGCGGAACACATCAGAATGAATATAAACATTAATGGATTCAAAATTGGACAGATTAAACACATTATGATGATCACCAACCCAGTATCTTCCCTGGCTTCGATTCAAAATGTCCTAAAGAGATTCAGTTCCATTTCGTACTATAAAGTAAATGGAAAATAAATCTTATATTTTAGATCTAGGGCTTGATGCAATAACCAGCAACTTATTACATAACTTTTACACGTATCCCTGGGCAGACACAGGTATATCTTACTTGGGCATCACACTTACCAAGTCAATAAAGGCCTATTCAACAATAATTACGCCGAAACCAAACAAATGCTAATCAAAGAAACAACCAAATTGTCCAAATACGAGCTCTCATGGTCGGGTAGGCTAGCAGCCTTTAAAATGCTCATACTCCCTAGAGTTCTTTACACATTCCACACTCTACCCATCCCACTAACCAACTCATATCTCAAATCCCTCCAAACTATTGTTCTTCAATATGGCAGGGTAAAAAACCGAGAAGCAGCCACTCTAAACCTGGACGGTGGGTGAAATGGGATACACTGATATCAAAGATTATTATCTAGCCACCATTCTCTCCCAAATAAAAGACTGGATGAATCCTCATCAAACCACACTTTGGGGAAACATTGAGAATATCACAACATCAGGCCCCAATCTTAAAAATTGGCTGTTCGGCACTTCTATCTCTGTATCTATAATCCGCCTTTACTCACCAACCATTCAAGCATCGGTCAAAGCTTGGAAAATATTACATAACACCAAGTGGTCCTCGCTCACCACCACACGCCTACAAATACCCTTTTAATCAAATTATTATCACCTGATCTAACCATTCTTAAATGGTTACTGTCACATGCATCATACACTGAAGAACTCAGAAGCAAGATAAAACACAAACCATTCTCGCTAATACAATTGGCTTACAAAGCACCTACATCAGACTCATCTATCACCGAATTTAAACATGTCTCTCTGCATACACACAAATGGAAGGAGCACTGCCTACCTTCTATTTCTCACATGAGTCAGATACAAAAGGCATTTCTCTCATTTACTCTACACTTCAAGAAAAATTGGTATTCTATAAAACTGTTTACAGATTGGGAAACAAACATTCAGATGCAATACTCAGAACAACAATGGCAACAGTTATTAAGATTGATCTATAGAGCCACATGTTGCACCTCCTTATGGGAACTAACAAACAAAATAACACTCAGATGGTACTTGACACCTCCCAGATTGGCTAAGTTCCAAACCATTACCTCATCTCTTTGCTGGAGAAATTGTAACCAAACAGGAACCCTAATCCACATTTTGTGGTCTTGCCCAATGTTAACAAAATGTGGAAAGAAGTAGAACTTCTGATTTCAAGAAGTAGGTCACTACAACATAACCCTTACTTCACAATTAGCTGTTCTCAACATGCTATCAGAAACAATACCACCTACATTTTAAACAATTCTCACACCTTGCAACCAGATTTCTCATCACTAGATGCTGGAAAACATCAAACATTCCAACCTTTTTGGACGTGATCACCCTAGTACATTCATACTGCATGTATGAGATTATAAAAATTGAAAAAACTGACTAATTACCTTTTGATAACTCCATCTATATCTGTACTGACACTTCGCCACCAATACATCTAAAAGGAATGCTCTCACCCTTTCCCCTCACCCTCCCTATACCCCTACTTTTCTTACCTACCCACCCTACTTCTTATACTGCTCTATAATACATGTATTCTATATACACTAATTTTCCAATAGTGAATACATAAGTTGTCATTACTCTTCTATGGTGCCTGTTTTCTTTAAAGAACATATGTATTAATGGTTTCATTTGATTGATATAAGATAAATTGATTTTAGATTTACTTAATCTGCAATTTATACCACTGTTAAACTGTAAAATGTGTGTACTTTGGTTTTAAATCTAACATTCTCCTTTGAGAGTTAGGAACACTGTGCGACCTCTACTTTTAGTATAGCCTATTGATGCAACTATATACCCAGAAGCTAGGTCCAGTCTCAGGGACTGCTAAAGTTGAAGGAAAGCTACACTTAAAGCAAAGCTGTACTTTCATGCCAGATTTTATGTCAGCTACTGAAAACCTATGATGTGTTATGTGATATGTGTGCATTGGAATGTTGGATTTGAACAGTTTGGACTGTACAGGGTTACATAAGGGGACAATAGAATTGTAAGATCTCAGTCAGGAAATCTCATAATAAATATTAGCCAGTCCAACATGCTACACTGATATTCTCTATAGAGAGTATATTTAGCTCCTGAGGAGATAAATACTGCACCAACCCCTAACAGTTAAAGTGTATTTTAACTTTTGCAGCCAAATTGGTATAACATCTACTTTATATTATATATTATTTTATTTTACTTTATATTATATATATTATATTTATATTTGTTACATGACCCCATTCACATAGCATAACTTAAAAAAAAACAATAAATAAATAAAAACTGCAGCGTAGCTTTTTAAGATGCTCTATTCTGGACCCTGTGTTTGCCATAATTAACACTGTCTGTACTGTGCAGGCATATCTTCATGTTCAATTTTAACTAAATGTAAACACTGTCTGTCCCAACAAAGGGTTAAAGGTGTAGAGGCTGGGGTTTCTTTAAATGTATGTCAATGTGGACAGACTTGGGACAGGCTCACTAATATGATTTAATAAACCTGGCAGTCATCCATTACACCTACTGCAGAGAAACAGGTAAGGAATATTTATTTTTTTAGGCATACTGTGTGAATGGGAGCACATAACAAATATAGAGTAGGGTTTTCTCAAATTTGACTGTAAAAGTAGAAACGCACTTAAAAGCTAAATCAAGGCTAAACAAATATTATCTAAATACAAGACCCAGGTGTATTCCTACTTTACTTTTGGTATCCTTTGTGTACAGTTTTATATTTTTCATCTGTATAGTATTCCTGCATTAAACATCTACGTTTTGCCTCTGTACAGGAATTTCCTGTAAAAAGGACCAGCCACTGATGTTCTTCCCTCATTTAGGGGAACTGGTCTTGTATGTGTGCCCTTCTGAAGTTTTCTGCAGACAGTCTGTTGTGCGTGGACCTGTTGGATCCCTTCAGCAGCTCTGGACACACGATGTACAGCCCAATAATAGTGTCATCGCAACTTCCTCAGGCGGGTGTTCACACCAGATGCCATTCTGTGAGCTTTTTTTCTGCACTAAAAATGCATGCACAGTGTCTTCCATGTATTCCAATGCCTCTAGTTCATAGCAATGCAGTCAGTTCCAGTCAGTCTCTGCACTGGAAACTGACCACAAACTGACTGGAACTGACTGCACTGGTGTGAACTAGAGCCATTGGAATACTGTACATGGAAAACACTGCATGTATTTTTAGGGACAGTTCACACCACAAAAATGCACTCCGGATACGTTCTGGATCAGTTTTTGCTTACAGACCACACGCAGTTCTCGTGCATTTTTGATACAATTTGCTAGGTTCCAGTACAGCTCTGTGCAGAAAAAAATGCAGCACACTCTACTTTTTTTTCTGCACTGGAAACTGACTGCACTGGTTTGAACTAGAGCCATTGGAATACATGGAAAACACTGCATGCATTTTTTAGTGCAGAAAAAGCGCACGGAACTACATCTGGTGTGAACTAGCACTAAATGAAAAGACATAGATGCCTGGGTACCATAAAATTCAAAAAAATTAATCCATAGTTATAAAGAAGTGGCCAGTATTAGGCCTCAAAAGGTGTTTTTAAGTGTATTCTTTGATCAATAACTATCAACATTTGATGCAAATTCTTAAAAGGACCTCCTCTCTTCTTGGGTGCATCTGCAGATCTCCATTTCATATTTTTGGGGCTTGACACCTTAAGGCAAATAGACTTTTCACTTTGCAAGGTACGTTATACTTTAAAAGGAAGTTTTCCTCAGTGTTTATTAAATGCAGTAAAATTTCACTTTGCAAAGAATGCCCAATCACATTCAAGGAAAATATATACATGCATTTTTGCTTGCATGTGATTGAATGATGGAAGTTAGCAGAGCTATAACTTATTCACTTACCTCTGGGATTTACTTGCCTTTTAGTAAATCAACCCCTTTGAATACAAAACAGTTTTTATGCCAGAAATTCAGTGCTAAACCCTTGCTAAAGCAGTGTTAAACAGTTTTACTAAATTTAATTTACTAACAAACAGGGCTCTCCGATTTCTACTGTATTAAGTTGTATTGTAATTGTACTGTCCGCCCTTATGTTGTAAAGCACTGCGTAAACTGTCAACACTATACAGTATAAATCCTGTATAATAATAATAATAATTGTTGGTATGAAATTTGACCTGAAATATAGTTCTGTTTTAAAATATTCAGTATGTGAAAAATTCATTTTAAAAAGTGTTCAGTGTGCTGCCTTTGCTCTTATATAGATATATAAATTGATACCTTTTTTTTGTTTCTATCTATCTATATCTAGCTATCTATCTATCTATGGCTGGAAATAAAAAATTTTGAGAAGTATGGGTCAAATTTCATTGCTGGGGCTGCCAAGTGCAATCAGTCCTGATAAACTCCACTACTGTATAACTGATAATTATCCTGTGTGGCTATTTTTGAGGCATGCCAAATGCAGTCAGACTTGTTTAATATATGCTTCGCTTATCCAGATGCCAGGCTGTGTACAAGTTTTAAAGGGTGACCAGCCTTCCAGAAACATTGTATGTTATCTAGTTAGACTAAGGCTGTTAAAATCAGAATGAAATCTGGGTCTACACAGTTGCATTCAGCATACTTGGCAGTTGGTGTGCTATTCACTCTTACTGTCTAAACCTCTGAATTGTGCTTGTTCATGCATTTTCATATTGTGCATCTGAATACACATAATAGACAAGATCACTCAGATCACATTAAACATTAAGGATGTTGGAGAAGTGAGCAACACTTTAACATTTCCAATTGAAATATTCCTAAAGGGCATTTAATTTTAGGGCCAAAGCAGCTTGTATTTGAGATACTTCATATCACTATATGTAAGAACAGCAATCAGAATTTGTTTTGATATCTATTTATAAGGCCTCGTGCACACTGGACATTATAAAAACGCAAGTAGCTTTAGCTGTAGAATGCAACTTTTTTAGTGTTTTTTTTTTTTTTGACTACACTCCTATAAAAGTTTATGGCTCAAAAACGCTCATAAACACTGAATAGTAGCATTTTTTCGCTTTTCAGAGTTGGAGCATTTTTCCACCCAGAAAACGCCTCCGCCAAAAAACGCTTATAACAGCTTATGTGTGCATGGACACACAGGATAACATGCTATGGAGTTTACTGACTGCAGAAAAAAAACACCTGAAGCCAAAAACAGCAGGTGTAAAAACATCCAGTGTGCATGAGGCCTAAAAGTTATATTTTTAATGGAGTTCTTTTTTTAGATGTGAATGTTTCCTTACAATTGTCGAATGCAACTTGTATTTTCATGTATTCCAAATGTTTTTTCAATGTAAGTTGGTCCCTATCTAAACCATCATAATAATTTCCTTATCCATAAACATCATAATAATGGATTCATCAAACTTAATCAAACATTGCAAGCAACAATTAAAGTGTCATTTTGCTTTTTCACAAAAAATAAAAGATGAACTAACAACCTACACCCTGCCCACCTCCCTGGTCCCTGCTTACCTCTGTGGGTGATTCGCTGTAACTACCCATGCAGGGTTTGAAAGCCCTACTCTTCTCCTCCATCTTTCTTTGGGGCTTTTGGGATGAATCAGAGTAATTCTGATTGCTCACATGCTGGAATATGACCACTTTGACCAATCATAATCACTCTGATCCTTCATGGAAGCTCTAAGGAAAGAAGGGGAAGGTGGTCCCCAGACTGCTGCACTGGTAATGACAGCTAATCACCCAAGTGCAGTAGGGACTGAAGGGTGGGGATGGTGTAGAATATTAGTTCATCTTTAATTTTTTGTGAAAAGGTGAACCTACTCAATATTGCCCACATCTTTAAAATAGTTTTGTAACTATTTGCAGTCTAAATAAATTAGTCTAAATGAAGTCAGATTTAAATAATAAACTCAAGTTACCATCTTATTAAGAGGTATGTATTATAGAGGTTCACAAACATTTTTCTATTAATGATCTTGAATAAGATTTCAGGGTACATAATTTCCTGAACCCTTAATATAAAAAAATATAATAAATTTTGATATTCTGTGGCAAAGTGCCAGTAAGAAGATTTTGACACTTATAACTTTTATTTTGTCCTTGGTCCTGTGTCTCCAGTACTTCTAGAACAAGTACTCAATTGGAAGACATACTGCAGGGCTATTGCCCTATAATCTTTGCCATAACATGTTTCTCACCATCTGTGGTCTCATGCACTATGTATGTACCAAATATTTTTTCATTAGCCTAGCTTAGTCCAGTGGCTAATCATCATTATAGGGGATAGATCATTTATTAAATAGCTTATTTAGTCCTTCTGATAGGTCTCCTAGCCATCTTACAAGAGATCTTTTATGCCAATGGGTTTCCCCCAAAATAGTTTTAGATATGTTGTACAATTTACCTCCACTTTCTGAGGAACCTACAGTTTACCTCCACTTTCTGAGGAACCTACAGTTTACCTCCACTTTCTGAGGAACCTATAATCAACTGCTAGGTATTAAGCTGGACCTGTTTTCTGTCTACCAACTTAAGTCAAACTGACTGAACTGCTTTTGTGAGACTCTTTTCATGTGTTAGGTACAGATGGACAGGGATTTATTATTTTAATTATTGCCAATAAATCATCTGGATTTTATTTTTCTTTGTATTGTAAATTCTTTACCCTACAGACCCCTCTTCCTATTCAAGCCTCTTTAGCTGCACCTACTACCAACAAGGATAGAACCAAACTTTACCATGTTTAAAAGGACACTTGGAAGGCATTATGGATATCTATACCATCATACAAAGCAAGGGTTGATATCCAGTCCCACTTGTTGCCTACAATTCACTAAACAATGTTGTTAAAAAGTGTTTCTGGGCCTGTCAGCTTGAGAGAATTATAGAGTGAAAAATACCTACTGATGAAAAAGGCTGGCAATGCTTGAAACAATCCTTCTCTCATCTGCTCTCAAGGGAGATTGGTCCCTTGACTGCTACTTCAACACCCCCCAGAGCTGTATTAAAATATCCACTCATAGGTTCAGTTTTCAAACACACTTCCCGTTTGTCCATCCTGAGTCCCAAATCCAGGCTTCATACCAGGCATGTCAGAGAACTTTCTTATTGAGATCTGTTCCCATAGTGATGTCTTAGCCTATCATCTTTTCTGATGGGGCAAGTTTTTAAGCGCCCTTCCAGTGTTCCTTGCTACAAAAACCAGTTATAGGTGGGGGTAGTCGCCACTTTTACCTTGTACCTTGAATATATTGGTCAGGCAATGCACTGACACTCTTGCTGTCATAATCCTATGTGCTGGGTGTTTAGTGTGACCCTGTACCTTTAAGGAGGGGTGGCTCCTTCCAGGCTCACCTGTCCCCTATCTATCCACTATAAATGCATGTGCTTCCAAGATTGAGACTTTCTGTAGTTAGGGACTGCAGAAAACAGGATGCCTTGGCGGATCCTGTAGCTTACGCATGTATTTGCAAATGTGTGCAGCTAAACTTCTGTTCTTAACGCATATTGTTAGACAGGTCAGTTTGGTTGGTCACTGGCTGGTTGGTAAGTATGAGCTTGGAAATCTCTTTATATTTGGCAAGTTTTTAAGCTACAGAGCACTTACTTTGCTCTCCAAAACAAGCAATTTCCCTTTTGGACATATTTGCTAACTAAAGCAATTCCTAGATGTTCCCACTGCAGCTACCACCTGGTCTATGGCCCTTACCTCCTTTGAGTCTTTATGCACTCTATGCATTTGCCCTTGTTTAGATATTTCCCTTCCAATTCAGGGTCGGCGTGTTTTGCTTGGGAGCAGTAATTAGATATAAGTTTGTCTGTGGAAGAATGGTAGTCCATCCACGCCTACATCACTAACTTAGTCTCAAAATACCAACCTACTCATTCTTTGTCCCCCCCCCCAACTCTGTCGGGTCGGATCTCAGGCACAGAGAGGTACAGAGCAGCAGACACGCCCCCTTCACACAGGCTCCTGCATGTGTCTTATTACACAGGCTATCGATCAAAGGAGAAGAGGAGTGGCATCATTATTTTTTTTTCATGGTGTCAGGGTTTTTTTTTAATCAGTAGAGTGGGGAGGATTACAGATGACCGACTGTTCTCTTTACCTGCCATATTATGTTCTGTTTGCATTTGATTTTCCAGGTTCAAAACCACTTTTATAAAGTGTTTATGGGAAAAATAATATTTTATTTTGATTGCATTGATGGTCTGTTTTCATTGAAGGCTGCACCCCTTATACATTTTTTGTTATTTTGTTGGTTTTTATTTTGCTCCATTTCACTTCCCTTAAGCTTTGCCTTGTTTACTGTTTAATTTTTCTTCTTCTCCCTCCCTTCATGAGGATATTCATAAATAAAGTAGGAATAACGACTTATAAGTTTGTATATAAATCTAGGAAGAGTATGGATGAAAGATTTGTTCGTGGCTTTTGGTGCCATTATCACTACTGGTTATATCTTTAGGATGCATTCTACCAAATGCTAATTGCATTGATTAATGATCTTTATGTATTCTTTTCTCTTTCCAGTCCAAGACTGCGAGTGTCCTTCATTGTATTCTCGACTCAAGCAACGATGATTATGCCTTTAACAGGTGACAGGTAAATATCTGATACAATATGTGTTTTGATAAAAGCAGACATCATACATTGTTTGTGCAAAATGAAACACATTTCATATTCAAAGATATATGGAAAGTACATCTTACACCTTACATTGCCATTACATTTATAAATCTATGTTTGTCTTCATACTTTAGTTAATATTTATACAAAATAGGGCTGACTATACATTAGCTGTTCCTACCTCATCCAGTTGCCCTGAACTGACACTCTAGTAAGACCTGAGTCATTCAATAGTACACTTAGGGGGCAATAACAAGTACATTGAATGGCAGAGGCATGTTAACAGTATGCTGGAAAATCTGTGAAAGATTTGCACGAAGAGAGAAAGAAAGTAATTGTGCTCTGCTTTCAATCTATTGGATTGATCCGAAGGTGACATTTGCTCATTCAGGGATAACATTTGGATAAATACTATCAGTTACAGTGATTTTATCTTCTAAAGAGCTGTGATGTTGTTACTTTTTGTTCTTCTAATTAGTGTAGTTACAATCCCCTAAATATGGTACACAATAGAATCCATTTCACATATTGGGAAAATATGCAATAAACCAGAGTAGTTCATTAGTTACAGAGGCATATAATAAAATTCCTCAAGTTTGAGTAATATTTTTTAGTACTGTTTTGCTAGTACTGTACAGTAAACCTTGGTTTGAGAGCGTTTTGCAAGACAAGATAAAATGTTTTAATAAATTTTGACTTGATATACAAACGATGTCTTGATATATACACTTAGCGTCATGTCCCAACTGTGTATAAAAGAGAAGAGAGGCGCCTCTAAGTGTAGCAATATGGTTGCATTTAATGAAGGTACAACATTTAGCAACTCACATGGTTGATGATTAGGCACAGCTGGCTTCTGCTGAAAACGGGTCACACAAGTGCAGGACGCGCTGCACTCCTGTGATCCATAGAAGAAGTACAGCCAAACGAGCTTTGGCTGTACTTCTCCCTTAAAGGGGGAGTGATTGTGGGAGTTAAGAACATAGCTCAACTGTGTATTTTCATTACCCCACCCCCCCCCCCCAACCACAAGTGTAAACATAACCTAACTGTATCTAAAAACTACCAATGTCAGGGTCGGAGCACAAATTTGACGCAGAATCCATCCTATCTCTTTTTGCTAGAAGGTTTCTAGCAGGCAATGCCTCATCCAAGACATGTTTGTCAGCTGTCCACAAGAAATATCAGTTGCTTGGATTCAAATGCAAGGTGCTCATCCATCTGAGCAATGGATAATGAACTGAATGTCAGGAAATGTAAAGGTTTTTAAAGTTGAAGCTTAAAAAAGGAGCAATTCAATGCAATTGTGTAATCATACCTCCCAACTTTTTGAGAAGGGCTCGAGGGACACCTATTAGGAAAAGTATGTAGGCATTGGACACACCCTCTGCCACGCCCCTTTAAAGGAGAATTATACAAAAAATATATTAGTTAAACCCACAAGTGCTTTTTTTTTCATTTTTTACCACTACTATTCCTTTATACTGTTTTTTTTTTTTTTTAATTTACAAATGCAGCAATTTAAAAATTGGAGAAAGGGTTTAGCACTGAGAAACACTTTTTGAAAGATAAAAAGTGCATTTTAAATACAGCTATATAAATCAGATCAAAATGAGGGACAAATGAGGAGGAAAGAGGGACAGAGGGACTTTGTTCCAAATCAGGGACAGTCCCTCAAAATCAGTTGGGAGCTATGGTGTAAACATTATTATATAATTGAATGCATTTTTTTTAAATGAAAGCTGTGTACACACCCGAATTTGTCTTTGTATCAGCCTCTTGCAGTTTACTGTTCAGTCTGTCCAAGAGAGATTAGCGAGTGTGAGGAAGACATAGCATATAAAGCCATTCAGGTGTACTCCAGTGCAAGAAGTTTGCTAATAGGAGGAGAAAGCAGAGTGACATAGAAATTAACTCATCACTCTGCTGCTTCTCCTTTCATTGTGCAATCACAGGGTGTTTAGGTGAACTGTAAGTGAAAGTGAAACTGTTGCAGAGAAAGACCAGGTCCTCTACCCTGGTAGATTGTGCTGTGTGGCAGGGCTGTAAAAATACAGATATTTAGGTAGGTAAAATGGCTCCCACGAATGTATTTCAACTGTATTTAGCTGTTTGCCTTGAGTTCTGCTTTAATCACTTGCCTAATGAGCCCAGGCAAAATTTCAGCTTTTAGCACTGTCGTACTTCAAGGGATAATTGCGCGGTCATGCAGCACTGTACCAAAATTTAATTTTTATCATTTTTTTCACACAAACAGAGCTTTCTTTTGGTGATATTTAATCACCACTGGGGTTTTTATTTTTTGCTAAACAAACAAAAAAAGACCGAAAGTTTTGAAAATAAAACAACTTTTTTTTAGTTTCTGCTATAAAATTTAGCAAACAACTAATATTTTTCCTTCACTGATGTGCACTGAGCAGGATGCACTGATGAACACTGATGAGGCAGCACTGATTTTTGGCACTGATTGGCACTGATAGGTGGCACTGATAGGCAGCACTTATGGGCACTGATAGAAGGCACTGATGGGCAGCCCTGATGGGCAGCACCTACGGACAGTGATAGGCAGCACTGATGGGCATTGATTGTCACTGATGGGGCTGCACTGATGATTAGGACACTGATGATCAGTGCTCTGATTATCTATGCACATGTCACCTGTGACACTGGCCGGTGACAGCACGTAAGGAAAGTACCACTGATAACCTCCAAATCTGTTTACACGGTGATCATCTGTGCTTGGAAACAGCTGATCACATGGTAAAGGGCCGTTGTGATTGGACACAGCGATCACAGAGCGTGCTGGATTCTGGACACCCTCCCAGAACAACAAAGTTGTGCTGTAGCCATCTTTTGGCTATAGTGCAGGTCTAAAGTGGTTAAAGGCTCTTGTGACAGTGTAAGCATAATTAGATTTAATGTACATTTGTCTCGGGCACAGAAGCAATTTAATTTCAGAATGCTCTCAGGTGCTTTTAGTAAAGCATATGTTCACCTAACTTTTTTTCTTTGTGTGTGGGATTACATATGAGTATTTTATAATCATAGTCCCTATCATTTTTATGTACGTCTTCCATCTGGTTGATCCTTCCAGTCACCTTGTTCCTAACTGACCACATAAAGCACAAAAGTTGATCTCTTCTTGTGTAGTCAGTTTTCATTCTTTGGCTGCCCATGAAGAGGTACAGGACACTGTGCAGACACACAGCATGGGTATTTTGTTCAGCCACAACACCTCCAACCATAAACATCCTGCCTTTGACACACACCCCCTACCAATCACAGCCTGCCTCTGACACACACCCTCTTCTAATAACAACCTGCCTCTAGAACACACCCCCTGCTCAAGCACAGCCTGTATCTTGCCTATCAGACTATGGAACACAGACACATTATGGTGCCAGCATCGTTATTACTGTAGTATAAAGTATCTATAATATAGCATGTTCACAACCACTTTAAAGTGGAACTAAAGGTGAATTCATTAAGGCATATGATGCAGTTTCTAACTAGAATCAACACAGAAATGTTTATTTTCCTGGGTCCTCTTTGTGACATACTTTTATTACCTGTTGATCCTGACAGTACACCTATTATGAGGAACTCAGAAAAAGTAAAACAGATGAGTCAATTCAAGTGACAGACAGCATCATATACTGTATGCCATGTTTTATTTTTCCCATAGTTCCACCTTAAGATTAGAAATGGTATGCATTAAAGAATGGAATGCTGCTGACATCGTAAAAAGGGAGAGCCAAATCTGAGTCTGAAGAAAGTTCAGAAGTGCAAGGGTAGAAACAAAGATACATAGAGCAGGCGCATACACAGAGGCAGACTAAAATCACAATAAAAAGGATCAAATTTGTATCAGACATAATGGAACATTGTGAAAACAGTGTACAGTGTTACATCATTCCTACCTCAAAGTGTTAAAAACTTTTACCGGTGTTTATGCTGAGACATCTGGCTGAAACCATCAAGAGCGTAATTTTTTTATGTGACAGCTGAGAACACAGCCAACCATTAGCTTATAAGGCCACTGAAGGTGTTATAACAAATAATATATAATACATATAATATGTAATATGGGATCACTGTTAAGCATTAGGACTATTATAGATAACTGTCAAAAGTTCACACACATGGATATTTACACACTTCTGAGTCTTGAAACATAAAAAGTCCCGCGCTTTCCTGGTTGTACATGGCAGGCTGCTTGTAATTGCGATGGCTCCTGCATCGGCAATTACCTGTACATGTGCCAATTTCCCCAAACGCAAAAGTGGTGCATTCAGGGGAAATACGCTGCACAGGTAAATGCTGATGCAAAAGTCTTCAGAACTTACAAGCAGTTACCCATGTACAGCCATTCACTTGTAATGAACAGCCACTTCGCCAGGTGCAGGTAAGACTCAAGAATGTATAAATGTCATGTGCATGAGGCCTTACAGTCACAGTGCAGCTGTAACGAACCTTGCAGGACCAGCATGCTCTTCATATTTCCCAGCTTGCTCTTCCTTTCTGCATTTTATGTACCATGACAGGCTGAGATAAACCGCACCCCTTACACAGCATTCCAGGTCCACTCTCCAATACCACATGTTCCCACAGGGGAGGTTTGAGTATTGGCCTTTAAGGCACAGAAGGTAGTCAGATTAACCCCTAGGGGCTGGTTCACACCAGTGCATTTTTATTCTGCATCAAACACGCATGGACAGTGTTTACCATGCATTCCAATGGTCCTAGTTCACACCAGTGCAGACAGTTCCAGTGCAGTCAATAAAAGTAGAATATGTTGCTTTTTTTTCAGTATGGAACACATGCAAAATGTGGCAAAACACATCAAAAATGCACCGGGATGCACATATCCTCAATTGTCCTCAAGTGAGAGGAAAAAAAGAGGGGGAACAAAACACACTGGAATGCATAGAAAATGCATCAAAAACATGCATGCACACATCCTGAATGCAGAAATTGTGGTATGAACTGGCCCTTGAAGCCCAACTCCAGGCAAAAAAAAGTTTTCCTATGCGGTGGTGCTGTGCCTGTTTTTGTCTAGGGGAGAGGATAAAGGAGATTACTTTACCTAACCCTCCGACCACGTTCCTGCGGTCTTGAGTTATGGACTGTTTCTGACATCATCAAGCCCACAGACTCGATAGGCTAGGAACATTCCATTGCTGGACCATGGCGAGTGCTGTTTTCTGGTGGAATAAAGGATCAGGTGAGTAAAAGCTTTCTCTTCACCCCTAGGCAAAACAAACATTTGACGCAGCCCCACTGCATGGGAAAACTTTTATCTTGCCCGGAGTTGGGCTTTAAGAGACTGGAGCAGGCTAGCATGCGCTAAAACAGTCCAAGTAAGAACATTTACCATATAATTTCTGAATAAATAATATATTTATGACCTAATACTGCAAGCTCCAACTGTCCATCTGTTGAGGAACATCAAGTCCATGCAAGCTGGTGCTCGTAGTTCAAAAACAGTTGGAGAGTCAGAGCCTGTTTGCAATTCCTATTTAGCCTTCGCTTGGCAATTTATATGGATATTAGTTGATAAGTTCAAATTGGAAATGAAAAAAATTACAATAATAAAAAACAGCAGACACAACAGGGACAATCCAAATACAAGTGCCAGGTTATTGAGATTTTGCTAAGCAACACCCCTGTTCCTGTTATAAGGGGTTATAACCTAATGGGGAGATTTACCTTCTCTTCCTCTCCCACAGACAAAACAGGAAGTGAGCAGAAATCCCTGCAAATTAAGGGACTCCCTATGGGGACACCCAGGTCATTGGAACTAGTGTTCCTATTGGGGAATTTCCCCTCTATTATTTTTTCTGGAGAAAACCCAAAATGTGGGATTTTCTTTTACTTTCACTTTCAACAATAATTAGGTAAACAGGACAGATAGGTAGAGAAGGTGAATCTCCCTAATGAGGGCACAAACAGCAATAAAAACCTGATAGGTGTTCTAATCCATCTCCACACTGTCCAAGACAAAAAAAAAAAAAAAAGTTTTGTCTTTAGTTGGACTTTAAGAATGCACCACTGTTAATTTAAAGGCAGATCTCTTTCACCCCTAGCAAGCTCAATACAAGTTCATGCTTGCTTGAGACCAGGGCGGACTGACCATTCGGGCACTCGGGCACTGCCGGGAGCCCCATCATAGAGGTCAGCATGTAAAAAAATTGTGCTTTTTTACATCTGTCCCTGAAATGTCCCTTACCGACATATTTTGATGTAAGAATCCCGAGATTGTAGCTGCCGACAGCTAGAGGAGAGGGAGGAGGGAAGGGACACAGCCTGCAGTGTGGGATGGACTGCTGCCTGATAGAAGGTAAGCTAACTGAGCTGAATGTATTCTTATCAGTGGTTTACCCTGGTGAGGAGGGAGGAGGATGTGTTTCCTCTAGCATGGCTCCGCCTGTCTTTGAAGCAGTTAGATCGATTTTCTGCGTGAGGAGAAGTGCACTGCTTCTTGAGGAAAGACACGTTCTGAATTTCTATCCCAATCTCTACTACACCTCCCTACTCATTACCTGCCCACCAGTACACAGGCACAGTCCCCCTCCCCTGCATTACCACTTCCTGTGTGTGTGAGCTGCTGGGGCACTACAAGTCTCAGCATGCCAGGAGATGGAGGAAGCAGTGTGTTCCATCAGGCAGATTTTTGAGTGAAAAGGGCTGGTGTGTGTATACTGTATGTATGTGTGTTCGTCTGTGTACTGTGTATGCGTGCACTATGCGTGCGTGTGTGTGTACTGTGCGTGTGTGTATACTGTGCGTGTGTGTATACTGTGCATGCATGTGTGTGTATACTGTGCACGTGTGTGTGTGTATACTGTGCATGTGTGCGCGTGTGTGTACCGTGCGTGCGTGTGTGTGTGTACTGTGCATGTGTGTGTGTATACTGTATGATTCATGTGTGCCCACTGCCGTTCAACAGAAGTCGATCTAACAATCCCATGCTTGTGAAAAATGCCCTTGTTGCCATCAGAGGCAGCTGAATGGTGAACTGCTGAGCTCGACCTTGGATCAGGCAGCAGGGCAGGTTTGGGTACATACCTGTGCAGTGATATCATGGTACCCATCAAGCATGGCTTTTATTCACATGCCCCACTGCCCGATCTGAGGCCAACCACAGCAGTTCACTATTCTGCTGACTCTACAACTGCACATGCGCAGTTCAGAGCCTACAATATGTGTATTTTTTTTTTTAAAAGCCTTTTCCCGCCAGCTGCCTACCACACCAAGCACTAGGGTGCAAAGGTGTGTGTAAGGGGATACTGATGGAAGGTGGCACACTGGGAGCTGTGCCATAGGGTGGCACACTGGGGGCTGTGTCTTAGGGTGCCACTCTTAAGGGTGTGCCATAGGGTGCCACTCTGGGGGCTGTCACTGTGCCACTCTGGGGGCTCTGCCATAGGGTGGCACACTGTGGGCTCTTCCATAAGGTGGCACACTGGGGGCTCTGCCGTAAGGTGGCACACTGGGGGCTCTGCCGTAAGGTGGGACTCTGCAGACTGTGATGTATAGGGAAAATGTTGGGACTTTGATGTAAGGGTGGACTCTGATGTGAGCGTGGCGATCATCCTGACTGCTGTATTCTATATGTTGGTTTGTTTGTAGAATTCCAGTCTGCCTGGCTGCTATAGGTTACAATTTACCAAAACCTTTTTTCAGGTCTTGAGAATGTTAGTTCTGTATCACATTTCATTTTGAATTGTGATCTGTCCTAACATATGAATTTACATACACATTTCCATATTTTTTAAAGTTTTGATTAGAGAAGAGGAAATATATTTTTGGTCATTTTTTTCCAAATGCAACTTTCAAGTAAATAGCAAAGTCCCAAATATGCATACCAATGCAGAAGCATTGTGGTTACATTGTAATATCGCCCCAGGAACTGAATGACTTAGCTGCAGGACTTATCACTAGACATCACCCCTAAACCCTGGAAGATTCACATGCAGCCTCAGAACGCAGTATTAATTCATATTAGCATTGGGACCAAGAAATGCATACCAGTGCTTATTTAAAATAGCAGCTTGGCGTTCAATGGTCAAAAGGTACTTGTGGTATTTATGATAATGAAATGAAAGTTGGATTATGTGTTGCATATAGCTCTTGTGCCTGATGAATTTGCAATGTGATTAAGGCGTGTTTACCATGTGTCCATGCTGTATGCATATTGACTTGTACAAAGGAATAAAATGAAACAGAATAACATGTGCTGCACATTAAAAGAAAAAAAAAAAAAAAGTTTAGTAAGAGCAGCAGTGAATGCTGAAAAGTGAGTACTCCATATAGTCATAATGTAAAAACTGCATTTCAGATATTTTAAACATGCACCAACCTGTGACAACCAAAAAAAAAAAAAAGTTATACAGCTAAATATATCCTGTTGTCGTCTCTGTTTAATGCCATGTGGTTAGAATTTATATTGTGTTTTCAAATGTTTCTCTACCAGGAAGTGCTCAGTTAAGTGGTTTCAGATGTATGAAAGCATTATTTGCAGCTATTGTAGTAATTTAACTACCAAAAAAAGAATAATAATTGTAAATACTTTTCAATCTGTAGCGACTTAACCACTTCCCCTCTCACACCTGTTCACCCCCTATAGACCAGAGCAATTTTTACATTTCTGCATGGACCTGTTTATTCAGAAATAGCTTTATCATTACTAAAGATAAAAAGGTAATACATATATTTTTTTTAGGGACAAACAAGGTTTTCGTTTCATTAAATTGTCTTGTGTCAATCATTTTTCTTTTTTGCAATCCTTAGACAATAACACACAGCAAAACTAAACAAAACACAGTTTCTTTTTTGTAAGTTTAAAAATGGTGTTACTGCATATAAAATGTGCACGTTTTATTTTGTAATTTGTCCTGTTTAAAATGACACTAAAATGATGATTCTGGTACAAAGCATTGCAAAGTTATTTACAAATTACCGTATATCCTCGAGTATAAGGCCCCTTTCACACGATCGGACTGTTCAGGTCCGCCTGTCAGTTTTGATGGCGGACCTGAACGGGCGCTCCATATTAACCTATGGAGCGACGGATGTCAGCAAAGACATGTACGCTGACATCCGACCCGGTCCGATCCACAAAAAGCAGACGGATGGCCCTACGTCTGGATCCGTTAATGGCGGTTTGGATCGGGTGAGATCTGATGAAAACGGACATGCTGTCCGTTTTCATCCGAACCGTTCATAGGCGGCAGCGGCGCCTGACAAGCCCCTCCCCGCTCAGTGAGAAGAGAGGGACCTGTCATCCGCCGGCTCAGCGGAGATCAACGGAGAGAAAACAGCGGGCTCCGTGGAAACAGAGTGCGCCTCGTGTGAATGAGGGCTAAACCGACCTGAATATAAGCCGAGGCACCTAATTTTACTACAAAAAACTGGGAAAACGTATTGACTCGAGTATAAGCCTAGGGTGGGAAATGCAGCAGCTACTGGGTAAACAATGCACATTTGCAGCCTCACTGTGCCCATCTGCAGCTGTACCTTTTGATAACCAAAACAGCGGGTGTCTCCCGCTATGTTATGCAGTCTTAACTGTTAGGCGGCCATCCACTGTAACAAAGCCCCGCCTTCTACTCATCCGTGATAGACGGAACATTGATTCAGTTTCCCAGCAGTGTATCAGTGTTCAGTGTTCCGTCCATCATGGAAGAGTAGGAGGCGGGGCTTTGTTACAGTGGACGGCTGCCTAATGCCGCGTACACACGGTCGGACTTTTCATCTACAAAAGTCCGACAGCCTGTCCGACAGACTTTCGGCGGACTTGCGGCGGACTTGCGGCGGACTTGCGGCAGACTTTCTAACGAACAGACTTGCCTACACACGACCACACAAAAGTCCGACGGATTCGTACGTGATGACGTACACCGGACTAAAATAAGGAAGTTGATAGCCAGTAGCCAATAGCTGCCCTAGCGTGGGTTTTTGTCCGTAGGACTAGCATACAGACGAGCGGACTTCGGGGTCCGTCGTAGTTATGACGTAAAGATTTGAAGCATGTTTCAAATCTAAAGTACGTCGGATTTGAGGCTAAAAAAGTACGTTGAAAGTCCGGAGAAGCCCACACACGATCGGATTACCAGCCAGCTTTAGTCCGTCAGCGTCCGTTGGACTTTTGTAGCTGAAAAGTCCGACCGTGTGTACGCGGCATAACAGTTAAGACTGCATGACACAGCGAGAGACAGCCACTGTTTTGCTTGTCAAGGGTACAGCTGCAGATGGGCACAGTGAGGCTGCACCATAACTCAAGATCCTCACTCGAGTATAAGTCGAGGGGGGCTTTTTCAGCATAAAAAAATGTGCTGGAAGAGTCGCTTATACTTAAGTATATATGGTAAATAAAGTAGTTTCTTTTTCAACTTTGTGCTTTTTTAAATGGGAAATGTGTAACTATATGTCAAATATGTAAAACAATTAACTAAAAACAAAAACAACAAATGTTTAACCGCTTGCCGACCAGCCACCGTCATTATACTGTGGCAGGTCGGCTCGTTCCCGTGAATTACCGTACCTGTATGTCAGTTCCTTTAACAGATATAGCAGACGCGCACACGCCCGCTGCACGGCAGGGGGAGGGCTGATGCGTAGGGCCAGTGGCCGCGATGTCCGCCTGCCACCTGCGATCGCTCCACAGGGAGCCAGAATGGGGATCTGTCACTGTAACAGATCCCCGTTCTAACAGGGGAGTGGAGATTGATTGTCTAATCCTAGTGATTAGGAACAGCGATCTCTCTGTACTGCCAGTCAGTCCACTCCCCCCACAGTTAGAAACACCTCCCAGAGAACACATTTAACCCCTTTTTCACCACTAGTGTTAACCCCTTCCCTGCCAGTGTTATTTATACAGTAATCAGTGCATTTTTATAGCACTGATTGCTGTATAAATGTGACTGGTCCCAAAAAAGTATCAAAAGTGTCCAATCTGTCCGCCGCAATCCTTCTAAAAATTGCTGATTGCCACCATTACTAGTAAAATACAATTAATAATAAAAATGCCATAAATCTTTCTCCTATTTTATAGACACTATAACTTTTGTGCAAACCAATCAATATACGCTTATTGCATTTTTTAAATTTTTTTAATATGTAGAAGAATACATATTGGCCTAAACTGATGAAGAAATTAGTTTTTTTTTTAATTTGTTTTTTTGGGGAGCTATTTATTATAGCAAAAAGTAAAAAATATTGTTACTTTTTTTTTTGTTGAAATTTGATAAAAAAGAAGTATTTTTTTGTTTTATAGCGCAAAAAATAAAAACTGCAGAGGTGACCAAATACGACCAAAAGAAAGCTCTATTTGTGGGAAAAAAAGAATGTACATTTTGTTTGGGTACACCATCACAGGACCGCGCAATTGTCAGTTAAACTGACGTAGTGCCGTATCGCAAAAAATGGCCTAGTCATTAGGGGGAAAATCTTCTGGGGCTGAAGTGGTTGAATATGAATATTTAATCACTTGATGACTAGCGGCTCTCTTGTGAAAGCAGTCCTAGTGGCTAACTAGCTGCTAGATTCCTTTTACAAGCAGCAGGAGGGGACGCTCCCCCTTCTGTGACAGCAATAAAAGTAATAAAAACACTTTTTTTAAAGCAACAGTGTAAAAATAAATTAATTAAAGTGCCCCCATGCTCGTGCGCACAAAAGAAAAATGCACTCGTCGGTCTGGCAAGCACCCAGACAGCGATCGTCCCACAGATCATGAGCAGTAATTCTAGCACAAGACCTCCTGTGTAAATCTAAAGTGGTAACCTGTAAAAGCTTTTAAAAATGTGCCTATAGATAGCAAAATGTACATCTTTTGTTGCCGTTGCACGGGTTTGCACAATTTTAAAGCATGACATGTTTAATATCTATTTACTCGGCATGCCATCATCTTTTATATTTTTGCCAAAAATTGTGTTACATAGTTACATAGTAGGTGAGGTTGAAAAAAGACACAAGTCCATCAAGTCCAACCTATGTGTGTGATTATATGTCAGTGTTACACTGTATATCCCTGTATGTTGCGGTCGTTCAGGTGCTTATCTAATAGTTTCTTGAAACTATTGATGCTCCCCGCTGAGACCACCACCTATGGAAGGGAATTCCACATCCTTGCCACTTTTACAGTAAAGAACCTCTACGTAGTTTAAGGTTAAACCTCTTTTCTTCTAATTTTAATAAGTGGCCACGATTCTTATTAAACTCCGTTCTGCGAAAGTTTTATCCCTATCGTGGGATCACCAGTATGGTATTTGTATATTGAAATCATATCCCTTCTCAAGCATCTCTTCTCCAGAGAGAATAAGTTCAGTGCTCGCAACCTTTCCTCATAACTAATATCCTCCAGACCCTTTATTAGCTTTGTTTCCCTTCTTTGTACTCGCTCCATTTCCAGTACATCCTTCCTGAGGACTGGTGCCCAGAACTGGACAGCATACTCTAGGTGCGGCCGGACCAGAGTCTTGTAGAGTGGGAGAATTATCATTTTATCTCTGGAGTTGATCCCCTTTTTAATGCATGCCAATATTCTGTTTGCTTTGTTAGCAGCAGCTTGGCATTGCATGTCATTGCTGAGCCTATAATCTACTAGGACCCCCAGGTCCTTTTCCATCCTAGATTACCCCCAGAGGTTCACCCCCTAGTGAGTAGATTGCATTCATATTTTTGCCACCCAAATGCATTATTTTAAATTTTTCTACATTGAACCTCATTTTATTTATTGCTTTTGCATTAAAATTACAAAAAGTGTATTTTTTTCCCAAAAATTGTGTTTGATAAACTGCTGCGCAAATACTGTGTGACATAAAAAATTGCAAACCCCAACATTTTATTCTCTAGGCCCTCTGCTTTAAAAAGATATATAATGTTTAAGAGTTCTAACAAACTTTCTAGCAAAAAAATACAGATTTTTAAATGTAAACAAAAGTGTCAGAAAAAGGCCTCCCACCATGCTCGGGTGCCCTCCGCTGCTTACTGGAGCCGTCGGCAGCGGCGGAGGCGATCGGATGTGGCTCCTTCCCCATCCGTCTCCATACCATTGCAGGGCGGAAGCGATGTCAAAACGTCACTTCCACCCATAGCTTTTAAAGGACCATTTTTTTTTTTAAATTACATTTTTTTAAAATTTCTATTGCATTATAGTGTAAATATGAGATCTGAGGTCTTTTTGACCCCAGATCTCATATTTAAAAGGTCCTGTCATGCTTTTTTTCTATTACAAGGGATGTTTACATTCCTTGTAATAGCAATAAAAGTGACAGAATTTTTTTTTTTTTTTTTTTAAAGAACAGTGTAAAAATAAAAGGTAAAATAAATAAGAACATTTTTTTTTTTAAATGAGCCCCATCCCGCCAAGCTCGCATGCAGAAGCAAGCGCATACGTGAGTAGGGCCCGCATATGAAAACGGTGTTCAAACCACACATGTGAGGTATCGCTGTGATCAGTAGAGCGAGAGCAATAATTCTAGCCCTAGACCTCTAACTCAAAGCATACAGCCTGTAGAATTTCTTAAACGTCGCCTATGGAGATTTTTAGGGGTAAAAGTTTGTCGCCATTCCACGAGCGGGCGCAATTTTGAAGTGTGACATGTTGGGTATCAATTTACTCGGCGTAACATTATCTTTCACAGTATAAAAAAAATTGGGCTAACTTTACTGTTGTCTTATTTTTTTAATTCAAAAAAGTGTACTTTTTCCAAAAAAAGTGCGCTTGTAAGACCGCTGCGTGAATATGGTGTGACAGAAAGTATTGCAATGACCTCCATTTTATTCTCTAGGGTGTTAGAAAAAAAATGTATAATGTTTGGGGGTTCTAAGTAATTTTCTAGCAAAAAAAAACTGTTTTTAACTTGTAAACAACAAATCTCAAAAAGAGACTCGGTCCTTAAGTGGGTAATTAGGACTGATTAGAGTAAACTAAGGGTTAATAAGGGGTTAAACCGAGGCACATTTTATTTAAAAAAAAACTTTTTTTACTTGCCAGGTTACTTTAACTGACATCATAAACAAATCTAAGTTCATCCCTTTTATTTGTAAATGAATGAACAGAAGGATACAAAAAGTAACAAAATGGTACTTTGTATCTTTGTATAGTCCATGGTCTGGAGCAGTGTTGTTTATAAACACTGATTCAGATTGCTTTTTGTCAGCTAAAGCTCATAACTTCTTCTCTGAGTATACTGTAATGTCAGCTTTGATTAATCATAGGCGACAATTGTGGTATACTGGGAGGGGTCCCAGAAGTACAAATTCATGTGCAATTTCTAGACAGGTATATCAATTTGACGCATCTGTCTGCATCAGTTTTTATGAATTCCAGAGATGGTATTGATCAGTTTTGTACTTTTGTGCACTCAGTAGAAACCAGGATTGAAATGTTTGGTTCTTAAAGAAATCACTTTGCTTTGCTGATTAAAGCAACAGAGTCACCTAACTTTCCCCTCTCCAGCAGCATATATTGATCTTTGCTTCACTTTATCATGCTGTTCAGCTGCTGTGGGCAAAGAGAAATACCAGATATTACCAGGTATAGAGGAGCAGGTAATCCATTCCCATTCTTCCATGTAATAATAATGTGGTACTGTCACACAAGGTCCAGATAAAAATCTCCAGCCTGTTTAGGCTCTGACAAGTTGGTTTGCATGGTGTAGGAAGAAGTTAGGTGACCTTGCTTTACCTTGCATGGTCAGAGCAAAGGTTCACTTTCATTTCAGCCCTCAACATCCACAAATGTTTTAACTTGTGTAAGGGCTGTGTCAGATGAATGGTTCTTTTTATAGAATAAATGAAATTAAACTCATTTATCACTAGTGGAGATTTATGTTCTTTTAAAACATCTTGAAAACATAACTTGTTAATGCTTACCTGTTAGTATTTAGGCTGATGTTGGGAAGCAGATTGTGAGGTGACATACATTGGTAAGGCAAAGGATTGAGAGATGTGGACCATCCAAGAATATCTACTAAAGTTCAGAAATGCAGACATCGGACATCTGTATTTTGGCTTATTGTATTCCCTGTAGAGAAATTTAGAGCTGCGGACTTCCATGGAAACCAACAAAAACTAGTCATTTTGTTCAACACTTCACTCTATAAGAGCGTTTGATCCCTTGAACAACAGCCAGTACAAAAATGAGTTGTAAATATTCTGTTTGTTCGCATCCCTAGCTTGTGAAATCACCTAAAGCAGTGGTCATCAACCCTGTCCTCAGGGCCCACTAATATGCCGGGTTTGCAAGATAACTGAAATACATCACAGGTGACCTCATTTGCTGCTCAGTGATTGCAGTATTCTAGTCTGCATCTCCCCCAAGGTATTACATAAAACCTGGCCTGTTAGTGGGCCCTGAGGACAGGGTTGATGACCACTGACCTAAAGGATTAAATGATAAATCCCATATGTCAAATTAGTCTGCCCCACCAAGTTTTCCAGTGCCAGTTTAGACCTTAGATGTAGTCAAACCAAGTAATCCATTGACAGTACCTGGTAGGTAGTGTGTATGTTCCCTTCTAGGCTCTTGTGAGACAGTTGTGCATGCTTTAGGCCCCGGGTATTGAAGATAATGGCCATCTCAGTCAGTAGCTGACTCTGAGTAGATGCTCCATTGATGGTCATTTTCACCTATGGTTATGTTCATTGGGTGCCTGACTATATCATACAATTCTACTCATTGGATAGGCTGTGATAACTGCCTTGTCATGGCAGCAAGAACTTGCTTCATTTGCTTCTGTCACATTTGGGAACTTGGAGATGCGATATTACAAAATATAGAGTTTATGTTGAAAGTGAAGATTAATTATAAGACTCTCAGGTATAACAGGCATCTCATTGAATGTATTTGCCATTGCTTGCAAGCAGAATCAATATAATTACATCTAGCAATGGATCCCTAGATTTTTTGCCTATGTTGGGATCTGATTTGTAAGCTTTTATAAACTATATCTGAGCATTATAAGTGTGATTTTGTTAGCATTCATATTTGCTTTATTTTTTCATATAAACTACTGCAACCCTAACACCAGGGGTGCCCTCAAACCACAGCACGCCTGATGACGGTGTAACACATACAGTATATGCTACTGTACACCACAGAAGTAGACTTTCTTCTGTTGCATCACATATCACAGTATATGGCATACAGTATACACTCACCGGCCACTTTATTAGGGACACCTTGCTAGTTCTGGGTTGGACCCCCCTCTTGCCTTCAGAACTGCCTTAACTTTTCAACAGATTCAACAAGGTATTGGAAACATTACTCAGAGATTTTGGTCCATATTGACATTATAGTATCACGCAGTTGGTGAGGATTTGTCGGCTGCACATCCATGATGTGAATCTTCCATTCCACCACATCCCAAAGGTGTTCTATTGGATTGAGATCTGGTGACTGTGGAGGCCATTGGAGTACAGTGAACTCATTGTCATGTTCAAGTAACCAGTTTGAGATGATTTGAGCTTTGTGATATGGTGGAAGTAGCCATCAGAAGATGGGTACACTGACAAAGGGATAAACATGGTCAGGAACAATACTCAGGTAGGCCGTGGTGTTAAACGATGCTCAATTGGTACTGAGGAGCCCAAAGTGCGCCAAGAAAATATCCCCCACACTATTACACTACCACCACCAGCCTGAACCATTAGTACAAGGCAGGATGGATTCATGCTTTCATATTGTTTACACCAAATTCTGACCCTACCATCTGCTGAAATCGAGGCTCATCAGACCAGACAATGTTTTTCCAATCTTCTATTTTCCAATTTTAGTGAGCCCGTGTGAATTGTAGCCTCAGTTTCCTGTTCTTAGCTGACAGAAGTAGCACCTGGTGTGGTCTTCTGCTGCTGTAGCACATCTACCTAAATGGTTAAATGTGTTGTGCATTAAGAGATATTCTGCATACCTTGGTTGTAATGGGTGGTTATTTGAGTTACTGTTGCCTTTCTATCATCTCAAACCAGTCTGCCCATTCTCCTGTGACCTCTGACATCAACAAGGCATTTTCGTCCACACAACTGCCGCTCACTGTATAATTTTTTTTTCAGACCATTCTCTGTAAATCTTAGAGATGGTTGTGTGTGAAAAATCCCAGTAGATCAGCATTTTTTTAAATGTTCGGACCAGCCCGTCTGACACCAACAACTATGTCATGTTCAAAGTCACCTAAATCTCCTTTCTTCCTCATTCTGATGCTCGGTTTGAACTTCAGCAAGTTATCCTCACCACCTCTAGAGGCCTAAAGCTTTGAGTCGCTGCCATGTGATTGGCTGATTAGCAATTTATGTTACCAAGCAATTAAACGGGTGTACCTAATAAAGTTGCCAGTGAGTGTATATGGCATGTGTTTGTGCTAGCTCAATCACACAAACACAGCAATGAGATTGAGCTGTCACTGATGGCTCATGGTCTCAGAGCAAGGAAACAAAAAAAGGATCTGTTGAAAAAAATAAAGATAAAATGGTTAGATCGGGGCTTGATTTAGGATAGCATTAATGTGTTTAAGTAGGAAAAAAAAGCATGCTTCATTGTTTCCTGGCCCTACTACAGGTATAAACAACAAAGAACGTACACATATGTGGTAACCTTCATGCACGTCAGGTGGTAGATCATAGTAATTGCATAAAATATACAGCTAAAGTTTTTAAAAAAAATTATAATTTTACTATTTTGGACCAGTTTTTCTATAATAATAAAAACATTCAGAGTTATCCATTAATATTTACCACCAATTAAAGGCCTAATATGTCCAGAAAAATAAAACAAGACATAATCCACCTAGGGTGCCTCAAGATTTTGATACCTTCAAACGGTGTCATGACAGAATGGTATTGTCCTGTAATGGATTTAGTATTTATCAGTTATATTTGTAGCTATTTCTAAGAAAAGATTACATTTTGGTTATAATTTTTGAAAGCGATGTAGTAGCTGCCTTTAAAAAACACAAGGCCAAAAAGTATGGGTTCAGCTGATCAAAAGCAGTCAAATAAAACAACCCGGATAAAATAAAGTGCGTTCTAAATGAGAATAAATATGTTATTGAGTTTCACATGCAAAGACAAATAAGGCTTTCTTTAATGCTCTGAGCACAGATATGGAGAGGAAATGTAATTACATACGTAGGAGCAATTAGGTAACAGCTGATCATGTTCTGTGAGAACCAGGACAAATGGGAACAAAATGCTGACATTTGATTTGTTTTTCCAAAATTCATTTTAAAATTGCTTTAACTTAGTATTGCTTCTTTTATTGCCTACTGGGCAACAATGTATCTTTCCTACTTCTATGAGACTATTGAAAACATATTTATTACGCTGCGGATAAATCAGTCAATAAATGTGTACTTGTGTAGATACTGCTTAGCGTACTCTGCAGGTGTTCCTGCAGATTTTATGCCAACCAGTGCTTTTTCTAAGCAGTTACAGGATTTAGACTCCTTTCACACTGGGGCGGTTTGCAGGCGTTATTGCGCTAAAAATACCGCCTGCAAACCGACCCAAAACAGCCGCTACTGTTTGTTCAGTGTGAAAGCCCGAGGGCTTTCACACTAAAGCCATGCGCTGGCAGGAGAAGAAAAAAACTCCTGCAAGCCGCATCTTTGGAGCAGTGAAGGAGCGGTGTATTCACCACTCCTGCCCATTGAAATCAATGGGGCTGCGCGGCTATACCGCGGCTATAGCCGCACTATGCGAGCGGTTTTAACCCTTTTTCGGCCGCCAGCGGGGGTTAAAACCACACCGCTAGCGGCAGAATACCGCCTGCAAAAACGACGGTAAAGCAGCGCTAAAAATAGCGCTGTTTTACCGCCGACACCCCCACCGCCCCAGTGTGAAAGCAGCCTAACAAACTTTTTTTTTTTTTGCACTTTTACATTGGATATAAAACAACAATGGCTATATGAATCTTTTAGTGCACTGCATCCCATAAATTGTATAAACCACAAGATATAAAGAAATTTTAGGGACTTTTCACATGCTACAGTGATGATGACAACATTTAATAAACATAATAATTATATTCATATAAATTTTAAAAAAATCATGGCCAATCATGTCCCCGTTTAAAATACACCAAGGTTGCATGATATTTCTAGTTTGTGGATGTTTTTATATATTGTACACCACACTTACTTCCCCCCACACACCACAGACCATCAAATAGTTTCTCTAACATTTATCTCTGAGAATACCACTTCTCCTTAAGTCAAAACATAAAATTTGGTCCAGTTGTAGATTTCCTAGACTTTGATGTCTGCTTCTTCAAGAGCTATCGTGACTGTAGAATAGTAATACGAGGGTTCTTCAAAAAGTTTCCACACTTTTTAAACTCTCTTTAATAATAAAAAGTGCAGAAACTTTTTGAAGACCCCTCGTAATTATATGCAGTTGCAAAGTGTTGTGCACCTCAGTTTCAGCAACCAGGGTGGCTGGCAGAGAATCAGAAGGAGACTTTAGGGGGAACCCAAATGGCCAGACCTTATTTTATTCAAAGGAATATCTATCCCTATAAATATTTCTTATGGAGGCTTCTTCTGCTGGTATTGACCATAAATATGAATCTGGTGTACCTGAACCCTCTGATGGGCAGTGTTCCTAAGGTGGGTATATCCAACGTTAACAATGACTCACTTTGGTAGACCCCCCTAGATGACAGAATCATAAAGCTCATGGCCCATACAGCAGAGATATGCAATTAGCGGACCTCCAGCTGTTGCAAAACTACAAGTCCCATCATGCCTCTGCCTCTGGGTGTCATGCTTGTGGCTGTCAGAGTCTTGCTATGCCTCATGGGACTTGTAGTTCTGCAACAGCTGGAGGTCCGCTAATTGCATATCCCTGCCATACAGGAATGGCAACAGACGGATTAATAGTACACTGTCAAATCCAACATTATTATTGTATCCACATTGACTTGGGGTAGCATCTAGGCTCCCCCTATATACCACCACAGTGAAGATCATAGAGGAGTGAAATTGTAGGTATTACCTGTTTTAAATTGCTGGGGAAAGGAGTAGGAAAGCATAAGTGCACAAATGATTGACTTAATATTTATGCAACATATGTTTGTATGAAAACAATAGTAAAAATATAGTAGATAAGAACATGCTTTAGGAACCTTATCATGACACATTTATGTTTGCATTGGCATAGCAAAAAAGTGAAATACATATGTCTTAAAGTAAATCCAAGTTTATCATTTTTTTATAGAGTAGTGAAGGGTTAAAACCCCCATCAGTTTATTTTTTGCTGCCTTTTGTCCTCCTTGGTTGATTTCCCTTCACTTCCTGTCTTGATGATGCAACAGGAAATGAAATGAAATCTCAAAGTTCCCATGTAGAGTGTAGTCATACAAGCATGTGTCCCAAATGGCAGATTGTCCCACAGTTCTTGCTCTGGAGACAATTCTAAAATTTTGGATTTTCTCCTCAGTGCATCACTTTTCATAGGCAACACAACTGTAAATATTTGTGTATGTGTTGATGTTGGAGAGTACCCCTCATTTCCATTCTGTTAAAATGTTGTCAGCATGACAGGTAGTAAGGGTCATGATTGAAAACCTGACAGTGATTCCAAACCTTTCCCACTCTAACAAAGCTGAAAAAAATATTTTTCAGGCTGGATATACCCTTTAATGTGTATTTATTAACAATGTAAAATCTAGTTTACACTCGTGTTAACCCTCTGAAGAGCAATCCCTGGTGTCTTAAAGGGTGTTTGGTAGACAGTGAGAAGGTGGTAAAAACAAAGCTTCACTGCATGTTTTTACCCTCCCACCACAAGGGTAAACAAGCACTAGACATGTGCATTTGTTTTCGTCCGAATGCAATTTCGTCCGAATTTCAGGTATTTTCATTATCGTTTTAACAAACGATAACGAAAGTGCAGAATCCGAAAAACGAAAGATCCGACATAAACAAATGCTTTATTTTCGTTTTCGTTGCTACAACAGTTCGATATAGATAGAAGATTCGACATGATGCTGACAATAACAATCTGTGTCCATCAAACCTGTGGTCGAATGTGCCTAACCTTAACTCTATTAGTCCAAGATTATTCTACATAGAAAGAAAAGATTCGACATAGGGGATAAAATATTCGACGTAGGGGAGAAAAGATAGATAAAAATAATGATGATGATGAATGTTATTGGCTGATTGTAACCAAAGAGGAGGAGCAGTAAAATAGCTAGAACTAAGTACACAAGTACTTTGGCTTATGGTGTCTGTTGAAAGCTCTAAGAAGATTTGACGGAGCAGGTAAACTATACGGCGTCGTACAGTTCTTCTTTGAACATTCGACAGACACCATAAGCCTTCAATGACAGATTCAACCTTAATTTGGATTTTCGGACGAATGCAATTTTTAACGAAAAACAAAATAAATAAAAACGAATTTCGGGAGTAACTAAATAAATGTATTTTTGGACGAAAACGAAATTCCAAAACAAAATATTTCAGTGTGCACATGTCTAAGCACTAAGAAAGGCTGATTTGAATACATCTTTTGTTGCATTACATCATCTGGGTTTTAAGATCTACTTACACTTATGCACATAGAATGTGGTTTCTGAAATGCTTTAAGACTCACTTCAGGCTCTTTACTGTATTCTTTTAATGCACTGTTTTTTTCTCTGTTTGCTTGACAAGATACATATATATTTCACATTATTGTGGTATTTGATCTCTGCTTCTGTGCAATGAATTATTAAAATGATCACCTAATTGATTACTTAAGATATTTTGCTGCTACATTCTACAGAAGGGGTCAAAATACTCATCCTCTTACCGCAGATAAATCTCTGGATATCATTGCCTTGATGTCATACATGACTATGGTATAAAGCAGTGTAGCATTGAACCGTTTCCATCAGTGATTGGTTGAAGTAGGAGATGCATATTGGGAAAGTTCTGACAACCAAAAAAATTGTCTAGTTTACTGTTTCTTAGCCAGTGATCTTCCTGGTATTTTGATCAAGGAACAACTGCTGGTTTTGAAAATACTAGGGCAGTTACTGATTAAAATTTTCGTGTTCGATTAATCGATTTCTTTTTTAATCAATTAATCGACTAATTTCGATTAATTATAACACACATACAGATCCAACTAATTTTAGCTGATTTAGCACTGTTATTATAGCAACGGCCGAAGCCGCACATAGCGGGTCATGACTAGGACGTCACACATCATAAACTCAGCCTCGCCGTGCCCATAAGCTAAACCTTATCGTGCCCATAATCGCAGCCTCACCGTGCTCATAATCGCAGCCTCACCATGCTCATAATCGCAGCCTCACCGTTCCCATAATGCAGTCTCACCGTGCCCATAATCGCAGCCTCACTGTGCCCATAATCGCAGCCTCACCGTGCCCATAATGCTGTCTCACCGTGCCCATAATCGCAGCCGCGCCGTGTCTATAATTGCAGCCTCACCGTGCCCAGAATGCTGTCTCACCATGCCCATAATCACAGCCTAGCCTTGCCTATAATGGCAGCCTAACCATTCCCATAATGCAGTCTCACCGTGCCCATAATGCAGTCTCACCATGCCCATAATCGCAGCCTCACCGTAGTCAGTGCCTGTGCATGGATTACACAGTCTGCGGGCATCTCCCGCTGTGTGTCTCCGAGCTGAGTGTGAAAACTTTGGCCGCGCTGTGAGAAAAGTCCCGTCCTCCTCCTAGATCAGCTCGTGTGATAGACAGAACACTGCGTCTATCACATGAGCTGATCTAGGAGGAGGACGGGACTTTTCTCACAGCGCGGCCAAAGTTTTCACACTCAGCTCAGAGACACATAGCGGGAGATGCCCGCAGACTGTGTATGAGATATAGTGGAGGAGGAGGGAGTGGAGCACTGCGCTGCAGCCACAGCTTGGTCCAAAGCGGCCCCAGGGCAAGCGACCTACCGATTAAAAAAATGTTGATCGATCGAGGAATTAATTGTTAATTTCCGCAGCCCTAGAAAATACATTTATAACAAAAAGTTTGCTTTATTAATAAATCCTACATAAACCACTCCACAAATATGCAACAGTATAGTATTTTCAGCAGCTTGCTAGCACTGGCGTGTTCCCACATCAAACCTGAAATATTATCTAGAAAAATTACAGAGCTTTTTATTGCAAATAAATAGTGAAAAAGAGAAAAAAAAAACATATATTGTCCAGTGTGCTGAAAAATATATATAACCACTCTGAAATCTGAATTTCATGCTGCATTCTCAATATTCTTTGGTAAAAAATCCCAATAAGTGTATATTGATTGGTTTGTGTGAAAGTTATAGCGTCTATTAATAATGGTACATATATTGTAATTTTTATTTATTTTTGTCTACCAGTAATGACGGTAATCAGTGACTTATAGTGGGACTGTGATAATGTATCAGGCAATCTGGCACTAACTGATGCTGGGTGGGAACTGATCAACTGCCACTGACATCACCAATGATACTAATACAGTGTTCAGTGATAATACTATACACTGTCACTGTACTAATGACATTGACTGGGAAGAGGTTAACAATTTGGGGTTTAACTGTGTGCCCAACACATGTAATGTGTGTATTATGTGCTGCTTTAAGCCCTGTACACATGATCGGACATTCCGACAACAAAATCCATCGATTTTTTCCGACAGATGTTGGCTCAAACTTGTCTTGCATACACACAGTCACACAAAGTTGGTTGAAAATTCCAGACATCAAGAACGCGGTGACGTACAACAAGCCGAGAAAAATGAAGTTTAATAGCCAGTGCGGCTCTTCTGCTTGATTCTGAGCATGCGTGGCACTTTGTGCGTCAGAATTGTCTACACACGATCAGAATTTACGCAAACAGATTTTGTTGTCGGAAAATTTTAGCTCTCAAACTTTGTGTGTCGGAAATTCCAATGGAAAAAGTCCAATGGAGCCTACACATGGTCGGAATTTCCGACAACAAGCTCCGATCGCACATTTTCCGTCGGAAAGTCCGACCGTGTGTACAGGGCATTAGATGTGGCTGATTTGCGGGGAGAAAAAAAATCAGCCACATCTCTGCTCCATGTACAGAGCCCTGTGGTGTTAGTAAACACAGGGCTCTGTAGTAAACACAGGGTTCTGTACTGTGATTTGCTAAGCCAATCTGGTTCCGGCCATAAATCAGGGGCCAGGACTGATCAGCTTGTGTTGTACCGAATAACCGCACAGACAGGGCAGCGGTTGTGCACTCGCACGCCCCTCCCTTGGAATTATGGATCAGATACATGTATGTGATCCACCACAGCAGGGCCACCCTGCCACAGTAAGAAGGCAGGGGGTGGTCCGCAAGTGGATAAAGACTAAAGTGATCAGTGCAGTAAACAAAGATGCCATCCAAGTGCTTCATCCTTTGTGCTCTTATATGCGCTCACCTCTGTTGTTGACCCATAAATATTCTATAGGTCAAATATGCAGCTTCCCCGTTTGAGGGTTACAACCATGCTCTTTACTCCTCTGGGACACTTCTTCCCCAATATTCACTTTGCACCTTTCAGCTTTCCCCTTAAGTGGGTAATGGCTTCAACCTTCCGTTAAAATAAATGCTCCCCCAAAGTCCACTCAAAACAAATACATACAAATGCTTTATGCATAATCTTATTCTCTACTATCTATACAAATACACTCACTTGCTAATGCACACTGTACACTGTGGTAAAATAATATGTATATCCCCTTAAAATCTATGTTGATTGTGAGCATCACCACTCAGTCTGGTGCCTGCTCACTTCCAGCCATAGCATGATGATATCACTGGCTCCACCTTATGTGTTACGTCACTATACATGTAACTTCTTTAGAGGACCTTCTTCAGCAAACATCGTTCAGCAGGCCCTAGCATTTTCACATGGGGCATACCTATTGGAATGTAAATGGAACTCCTCATAGCTGCTATTGGTATTTTTGAATTGAGTTGTGGGCAAAGCAGAGGTGGTTTTTCTACAGCAGGTATACTAGACAGCTTATGCTTCTGAATACCTAGTGCTGCCTTTAGATTTGCAATGTTTATTTTCTTTTCAAATATTTTATTGGTAATTTCACATACAACTGTTACATTAAGTTCCATACATAGTTTCAATTGAATATATAACAGTGTACATAAAAATAATGCCAAAGAATTTTGGTTTTAATGAAAACTAAGTGCTAAGATAACATATAAATTTCTAAATTGTGCTGCATGTTGGAACTAAATGCGCATATATTTGAGAGATTAAAGGGAAGAATGGTCCCTTTTTTAAACATTCTAAATTTGGGCCAGTCCCCAATAACAGTGGTGGGGGGGGGCCCTCAAAAGTATTGCTTGTAACAGAGTATATTACCTATTTTCAGTTTTAGAGGGTAAGGTGGAGTGGAGAGGTGAAGTTATGAAAAGAAGGGGGTAGTAAAGAGGGGGTATAGGCGGGAAAGATTGCAATGTTTATTTTAACCACAAGAAGAGGAAGGATGTTAACATCTAATGGCTATGAGGTGATAACCCTTTCATAACATCCTGTGTCCAAGTTAGTTTAGCAATACTTCTAAAGAATCATTGCGCGTAATTTTATTACGATAGATAGCAGCTTCATTTTTAAGAGGATTTACGTATACATTGAATCTTGCAAGTTGTTTGTGTTTTCATTTGTCAAATGTGTCAATATCTTCTGCAAGTTACACATTCTGATTATTCTGTCAGTTTCTGATATTTATGAAAAATAAGAATTTCCCTTTTACATTTTTTATTTCTTTACCATTAAATTACCCCCAGTACTGTAAGTTGGCATTTTAAAAGAGCAAATCAGAATTCAGATTTATTGCCTCTGGGCTAATAAATCAAAAGGTTTAGATATATTAGACCCCAGAGAAATATACCAGAGCTCTAAGATAATAATTCATATTCCAAGATAGTGTCATATAACCTTGACACAACAAATCGGAATCTGGAGATAATAAGTTAAAATCTGGAGATAATGAGAATAATTTCCTAATATAGTACATTGTCATTTAAAATAGTGTTCACCGTAAACAAACAGTTATGTAAAGAAGACTTTCAAAACAAACAGGAATTTTTCTGCCCATGGTTAGATGACTGAATTAAATATACCAGCCCTCAAAATTTCCACTTGCCTGCTCGCAATAGTGTGGATGAGTGTGGATCTGCATCGGAGAGGGGGCAGGCGCTGCCGGTAGGCGGGGTTGAATGGGAGCCGATTCTCCTCCCAGCCTCCGCCCCCGGTCATTCCTTAGCAGGGCCTGGCATACAGCAGGAGACGGAAAAGAACTAGATGAGGTGGGGGCAGGGCTGGCACGGGGAGGGGAGCTGGGCGGGAGCTGCCAAAGTTAACATCTCCTGTTAACAAGTTGGTGATTGGTTGCGCTGACCACCTAGCAACCAATCACCAGCTTGTTAATAGATAAAGTTAACTTTGGCAGCTCTCGCTCCCCTGTCCAGTGCTGTGCTCCACTGTAAGTCTGTCTGCTTCCTAAATCAGTGAAAGTGTCATTCATTGGTTTTAATTTTTTTAATGCTATATTTAATATAGCATTAAAATATTTACTTAATAAGGCAATAATGATGTGTACAGTGCCTATAGTAGCCAATCATATTTTATTCTTATTTTATTTATCACAGTCAGATCAATGAAATATGCTTAATGCTAATATTGTTAAAGTTGTTGTTAATACTTATTTTTGTAATTTAATTCTGCATAAAACATTTAACAGTGTAATTTCATGAGATAATTTACGAGGGTGTGTTTAGGGGTGCAATTGGGGGCGGGCAAGGTAGGAGTTGGGTGGGGCATCTGTGGCAAGTGACTCTTAAGGCCTTGCTATACAGCATATCGAGGGATTGAGGGATTGACTGCAGCAGTGGCAGTGGTGGATAGTGCCACCATATGTCAGACAACTCACGAAGCATGTCATCAACACTCCATCCATATATACTCATGCCTATTTATTGATCACATCATTACAGCAACTATTTGGAGCCATTACATGGACCCCTATAATCAGGCAGCAGTGATACCAACATTAGAACTGAGCCTCCATAAATTAACAACAAGAACCAATCACGAGAACAGTCAAACCCACCCAGTACAATAAATTGAATTACCAAAAACAAAGACAAGGCTACTTGCCTTAACTGAAACTACAATTCAGTGATCTTATTTATATAGTGCATTAAATATTCAGATCACTGAGTCAACATAGAATAAGCTGAGAGAAGGCAGTACTGCCCTTTCTTCTAAAGTGCTATTCTATACAGGACCGATATAAACACAAATTCTTATTGTCACTTTGCTTATTTTAGGTAAAATAACAGTGTCTGCACATAGCTCACCCTGAAGCATGTATACTTTCAACACCAGGCTCCCTCACCACTTCCTACACTGTCAGAGCCCCCAGGAACAGAGTTGGGCCAGAGTTGGGCTACTGGATATGGAGGAGCACAAGATAAGTTACGAGGGCATGTTAAGAGGCCGAATTAGGAGTGGGGCAGGGTAGGGGTTGGGTGGGACAACTGTGATGAGTAACTCTTAAGGCCTGGCTAGTAGCTCAGGGCTTGAAATTTTGAGCCATGAGAAAACCATCACTGAGCTTTGTAAAAGACATACCTAGAGTGAAAAAATGCATTGCCAATGGAGCTCAGAGGCAATGTCAAAATTTAAAAATGTTGGGTAGCATTTCTAAAGAAGCTGCTTATTCCAGTAAATCTGCATTCACCTCATTATTCAACGTGTTCAATTATCAGTAAGAGGAAATGTTTCTATTTTTCAATTCCTGCATATGATCGATTATTTGAAAGTAACACAACTTCACAAGGCTACATGAAATTTTCACTACTTTAGTAACTGAACTCCAATAATCTCTGTCATGTGAGGTTCACTCTATACAGCATATCGACCTTTGAGGGATTGGTTGTGGCAGTGGTTTTAGTGCCACCATTTGTCACTCAACTCACAAAGCATGTCACCAACACTCCATCCATATATATACTCAAGCCAATTTATTGATCATATCATTACAGCAACTATTTGGAGCCGTCACACGGACCCCTATAATCCGGCAGCAGTGATACCAACATTAGAACTAAGCCTCTATAAATTGAAAACAAGAACCAATTACGAGAACAGCCAAACCCACCCAGTACAATCAATTAAATTACCAAAAACAAAGAAAAGGCTAATTGCCTTAACTGAGAATACAATTGAGTGATTTTTTTTTATATAATGCATTAAATATTCAGATCACAGAGTCAAAATAGAATAGGCTGAGAGAAGGCAGTACTGCCCTTTCTTCTAAAGTGCTTTTCTATACAGGACTGATATAAATACAAATTCATATTGTCATTTGCCCATTTAGCTCACCCCAAGGCATGTATACTTACAACACCAGGCTCCCTCACCACTTTCCTACACTGTCAGAGCCCCCAGGAACAGTGTTGGGCTGCTGGATATGGAGGAGGACAAGATGGAGCAGTGTTCAGGTCTGAGCAGCCAGTCACAAGGCCCAAAACACTGTCATGTGAGGGGTTCCATGATGTCATCCCCATCTTGGCTCTGAAACCAGTGAACACCAGAGCCTAAGCAAGCAGAGATTCTACAGTGGGAATGCAGTGAGGGCATGGCCAGGTAAAATATAGTGTCTTTTTGAACTAGCTGCATTAAAATAAATTCTTCTTTCAATAAACTCATAATTGCAATGATTGTTTTTTATTTATTTTTTTGTTGTCTTTTTTACTTCCTGGAGTTCAGCTTTAAAATAGACTTGTCAAGTAGTCTATTAACAATACCAGTTGTAGGGAAGTAGAAATCTATCTTATGAAGTACACTCATGTCTGTGCAACCTCTCATGCAGGATGCATCATATGATCATGTCAGACTTATTTTTAGTGCATCCTGCCTTGAAGGCCACACAAACCTTTAAACATTATGTGTTCCATATGGGAAAAAAGAGACACTCCTGAGATATTTCTATTAATACAGCTATGGTATTTCTTTGTCTGAGTATGGAAGGTGCACATTTAGATGTGCATAAATTACAAGGGTACATTTTAATTTGAAAATCTATTTGTTCTTGTGATTTCAAAGAATATTCTATGAATCTCATTCAATTTCATAAATTGTGGCCCTAAATTGCATCCAGGGCCAATCATCAACAGGTAATTACTACATATGTGTTCAATAACATTAGAAAAGCCATGAATGACTGAGGACACTGTCAGTCTCCCATTACTTTGAATGGATCAGCTGTATGCAGGAGACTGCACTGAGTCTCCCACGGGAAAACCAAGTCAGCCCCATACACAAGTGGGCCTAAATGAGCAACTGCTAATGGTTTATTTTTGATAAAACTCCATGCGTGCAAAGAATAAAAGTAGCTTATTTCAGTTTCAGTGTTTTTATTTTAATCTTCTACCCAAAGGTAATGGCTGTAGGTTGGGATGATTTCAAAAGTAGTTTATAAGGTATTTTGCATATAAAAATATCATCGTCTACATGAAAGTTTTGATTTTATTCCCACCTCACTGGATGTAATTGAACTTGAACAAACATCGGATTTGTTTTGTTAAAATCTGTTAATGTTTCGTGAAGTACTGTAACAGTTGCACTTCGGTTTCAGCAAGTAAATGTCATCTACTGCCAGCAAGCATCTGTAAATGTTTAACACCTTTTGTCTACTGAATGTTTCCGTAGAACTAAGTGAGAAAAATCTTTAACAGTTTATAGACTTTTGATTCATGCATGCACATAGAAATGGTAATTTACACTAGGAGTGAATATATATATAAAACATTTATAACTGGTTAGTAATAGATGACCATCCTTTATGCAGACATCTCAGAATTACTCCATAAAGCTGCTCTGTTGAAATGTAAAAGAAACTTCGAAACTTAACCACATAAAGTGGATGTAAACCCAATGTCATCCTTTCTAAACTACTGCCATAGGGGTTATCTATAAGGATATACATGCCTCCTGCATGTATCTTTACCTGTCAAATGTCTCCCCTCTGTCTGTTATGAGAGCCGAAAAACTGCATATTCTGTGGGTGGGTCTGTTGTCTGGAGCTCGGTGGGTGGAGTCGTGATGTCAGTAGACTCCCCACCCACCTCTACATTCCCCTTGTCTATATGCATTTTCTCCTGTGTATTTCTTACACTGAACTTCTGCTATGATCTCTAACATCCAGTGAAAAGACAGGAAAGTAACCACATGACTTCAGCATGCCAAATCATGCCGAGGTGTGGAACAGCCAATCCTTGCAGAGCTGCTGAAAAAAGGAGTGGGGGTAGGAATTAAAAAACAATGCATGTCTTAGGCTAGTGCACGAGATATGTAAATCACCTGTCACTCACAGCAAGGGGGAGGATTTAACAAAGTTTTTCTCTGTTTGTCAAGCTTTATCTCACTGAACAATAAAAGAGGATTGCTCAGAGCTGGATTAACTCTTTGTGGCAAGACTGGGCTCAAATGATAGGAAATCTCTACTCTACATTATAACATAAAAAAAAAAAAAGAAATTCGGGTTTACATCCACTTTAGGCCCGGACCATTGGGCTGACCAAAGACCAGAGCACTTTTTGTGATTCGGCACTGCGTCGCTTTAACTTACAATTGCGCGGTCGTGCGACATGGCTCCCAAACAAAATTTACGTCACTTATTTCCCCACAAATAGAGCTTTCTTTCAGTGGTATTTGATCACCTCTGCGGTTTTTATTTTTTGTTCTATAAACAAAAAAAGAACGACAATTTTGAAAATAACGCATTATATTTTACTTTTTACTATAATAAATATCCCCAAAAAAAATATAATTTTTTTTTTTTCCTCAGTTTAGGCCGATACGTATTCTTCTACATATTTTTGGTAAAAAAATCGCAATAAGCGTTTATTGATTGGTTTGCGCAAAAGTTATAGCATCTACAAAATAGGGTATAGTTTTATGGCATTTTTTTGATAATTTTTTTTTTTGTAATGGCGGCGATCAGGGAATTTTATTATGACTGCAACATTATGGCGGACAGATCGGACACTTTTAGCATTATTTTGGGACCATTCACATTTATACAGCGATCAGTGCGATTAAAAATGCATTGATTACTGTGTAAATGTGATTGGCAGTGAAGGGGTTAACCAGGAGGGGGCGCTGCAGGGGTTAAGTGTGTCCTAGGGAGTGATTCTAACTGTAGGGGGGATGGGTTACGTCTGACACGACACTAATCACTGCTCCCGATCACAGGGAGCTGTGATCAGTGTCATTAGGTAGAGGAACGGGGAAATGCTTGTTTACATCATGAGACGATCGCGCCTATCCCCGCAGACATCAAGTCCACAGGACCCGCGATCACGCTCACGGAGCACGCGGCAGGGTCGCGCGTGCGCGCCGCTGGCGATGCGCACGTGACCACACATCGGCAAATTTAAAGGGACGTACATGTACGCCCATTTGCCTGTCCGTGCTATTCTGCCAACGTAAATGTTCATGCGGCAGTCAGCAAGTGGTTAAGCTGGTCATGCGTTTTTTTTTTCAGACCACTGGACACAAATGAGGTGGATTGAGGAATTACCCCCACTGGTAAAATGTATTCTGATGGCTGCACCCGTCGCTGTAAGAATGCACTGATCAGCAGGTGCAGCTGAATCACTGCAGCTGCTGATCCAGAAAACTTTGCAAACAAATCGCTTCGACAAAAGTCAGTCAAACAATTGAGTTCTTTCAAGCAAAGGCTGCCACACACTGATCGAGATTCGGCTGATCCCAGCTGAATTTTGATCAGTGTATGGCCAGTTTTATACTAAGAAAATATGGAAACTGCCATTGCTTACATCCCCTTTCTTTAATGCTTTTAAAATAATTTGAAACCAGTATGCAAACCACTGGCCTTGTACAAGTAAGCTCTAACCTTACTCTTCGCATTTTGAGCTTCAGTATGTCACAAACGTGAGTACAACCCTCACATTTTTGTAAGTATTTAATTATATCTTTTCATGTGACAACTTTGAAGAAATTACACTTTGCTACAATGTAAAGTAGTGAGTGTACAGCTTGTATAACAGTGTAAATTTGCTGTCCTCTCAAAATAACTCAACACACAGCCTCTAATGTCTAAACTGCTGGCAACAAAAGTGAGTACACCCCTAAGTGAAAATGTACAAATTGGGCCCAAAGTGTCAATATTTTGTGTGACCACCATTTTTTTTCAGCACTGCCTTAACCCTCTTGGGCATGAAGTTCACCAGAGCTTCACAGGTTGTGACTGGAGTCCTCTTCCACTCCTCCATGACGACATCACGGATGGTAGAGACCTTGCACTCATCCACCTTCTGTTTGAGGATGCCCCACATACCCCTTTTACATAAATATTAGGTTTCAGCCTACAGATATTTAGAATTCCTTTTCATCTGTGCCAGCCTAAATGGCAGCATACTAGCAAGAAATTCATCAATGGACCTTCAGATACTTATATCCTTGTCTTTGGAAATCATTGATCAATAGAAACCAAAGTTGTCTAGCGTAAATGTGTGAGGTTTTTAAGTGAACCTTGTGCCCAGCAAAGGGCTGCACATATAAATTCCAATTTTACTTAGAGAGAAATTAAAAGGACAAAATAATAACATTGACAGACATGTTAAGTATGGTCTATTATGTTCGGTAATATGCACAGAACTAGCAGTAATGTTTTATCACATCCCATCAGTTATACTAATGTCCTGTAATATAGTACTGTATGAGAAAGTATTGCACAATGATAAGATGGGAGAAGTATTTATGTTCAGCAACAAGTTATTATCACTCATGTTATGACTCTCTCAAACTTTGCAGCAATTGTAAAGGATGGGAAAAAAATTACAATCAAAAGTACAAATCAAAACTAAAAGTCAAAAGCGTAGAAGGATCAGAACCTCTATCAAGCTTTTACTGCTGTCTATGACTCATCTAAAAAAAAAATGCTTCTCATTTTTTTTGCTGTTCTGGCAACTGTTGACTCCAGTGCAGAATGTAAGGGAAGTCCAGATGTCTGCTGCTTTCAATCGGAAAATATGTGGGAGAAATCACTAAGGCATTGTTAAACAACAAGGGACACCGCTTCAGGTGATAGGTTTCAAAGATATGATTTACTCTCACTTTAGGGAGATTTCCTTTCACTTCCTCTTCCTATGATTCAGAACAGGCAGTGAGTGGAAAGATCTTCATGCAGACCGCAATAAAAGCTTCACAGAAATCCTAACTCTTGCTGATGTTATGCAAAGCATTCTACTTTAGATTTTGGATACTTACAGGAAATGCAACCAATCATCTTGTGCCTAAAGGGAATATATTCATTGATCAGCCCTAACTTTATGACCACTCACCTAATATTGAGAAGCTCCCCTTTCAGCACCAAAACAGCCCTAACCCTTTGAGGCATGGGCACCACTAGACCTCTGAAGGTATGCTGTGGTATCTGGCACCAAGGCACCAGTAGCAGATCCTTTACATCCTGTAAGTAAGGTGAGGCCTCCATGGATCGGACACATATCACATATCCCAGATGCTTAATTGGATTGCGATATGGAAAGTTTGGAGGCCAATGCAACACCTCAAACTCGTTGTGTCCCTCAAACCATTCTTGAACCATTTTTGTAGCGTGGTAGGGTGTATTATCCTGCTGAAGGAGACCACCACCATAAGGGAAGACCATTTCCATGAAGATGTATGAAGTATTTGGTCAGCAACAATGTTTAGGTAGGTGGTATGTGTCAAGTAACATCTATATGAACTCAGGGTTTTGCAGCAGAACATTGCCCAAAGCATCACACTGCCTCTGCCGGCTTCCCTTCTTCCCATACTGCATGCTGGTGCCATTTCTGCACCCGGTCATCCACATGATGTACAACCTGGTAAAAGAAAACATGGTTTATCAAATCAGAGCACCTTCTTCTATTGTAATTATGTAATTGTACTTATGTATATGCAGTGCGACCACCGTATTTATTCATTACATATGAAAACTCTCCTTTTGGCTCTTCAGTGCTAAGCAATTGTTTTGCTTTGCTGCTCCTTATTATGTTGCAAGATTACTGGGCTGATTTAATATCTATTCACTTGATCTCCAGAAGATTTACCCTGCTTCATGAGCAGGCCATTTTTTGCAATATGGCACTGCGTAACTTTAACTGACAATTGCACAGCTTGCAGCGCTGTACCCAAATAACTTTTTTGTTCTATTTTTCCACAAACAGAGCTTTCTTTTGGTGGTATTTGATCACAGCTGTGTTTTTTATTCTTTGCGCTATAAACAAAAAAAAAAACTATATTTATTATTATTTATATTTATTTATATTTTCTTCTTATAAAACCTATTCAATAAAAAAATGAAGAAAACAAATTTCTTTATAAATTTAGGCCAATATATATTCTTCTACATATTTTTGGTAAAAAAAAAATCCCAATAAGTGTATATTGATTGGTTTGCGCAAAAGTTATAGCGTCTACAAACTATTGGATATTTGTATTTATTTGTATTTTTTTTTTTACTAGTAATGGCGGCGATCAGCATCTTATAGAGGCGGACATTCTAACACTAACTGACACTTTTGACACTTTTTGGGGACCAGTGACACTAATACAGTAATAAGTGCTAAAAATATGTACTGTACTAATCACACTGGCTGGGAAGGGGTTACCATCAGGGGTGATCAAAGGGTTAACTTTGTGCCTAGCCAGTGTTTTACTATACTGTGGGAGGTGCTTTTACTAGGTAAAGAGATGGAATTTATTCCTTGCTTTGCAGGGATACAAACTCCATCCCTTCCCTTCCCTCCTGTCAGAACGACGATCTGCATAGTTTACACAGGCAGATCTCAATTCTTTGTCTCTGCCTGACGATCGGGGGGTGCTGGAAGACATCAATACCCTGCACCCGCCAATTGGCTTCTGCTATGTGTAATCACAGTGGAAGCGAGCCTCCAGCAGCACGCATGCATGCCCCGAACCCAGATATGTTGGATCACGTATATATACATGATCTGGAGGACAGGTGCTGCCCTGTAGCAGTAAAACTAGGGTGGTCTTAAAGTGGTTAATAGTAAATCTTTTCTTTGTGAAGCAAATGGTCTACCTTAATGAACAAAGTAGCGCTTGGTGAAAAGTCTAGTTTCCATTTTTTTCCAGTTACTGCACCAAATTAATGTTTGCTGCATCAAATTAATGTTTTTGTCATTCTTCAGTCATCAATAGTCTTTACTGGTGTGCTTGGAACGTTTATTTTTTTAAGTGAACTGTATCATGGGACATACTGCTACTATTTAGTAAAACAAATTGTCAGTAGCTTTTTTAATTAATTTTCAGTTTCTGGTCAAATTATATTTATGTTCATTTTATGAAAAAAAATCATGTCAAAATACTACATTTCCTAAACGCAAAACAAAATATGTACACTGCATAAAATACTTTAATTAATACAAATTCCATTGTCTGCCAGATCAATCCAGCCTAACGTTGGCGGGCAGTTTTGAGGCAGCTTCAACAAATATTTTTCCAGACATTTAGCAATTCAGTTGATACATAGAAACATCTGTGCACAAAACTACATAAAAATGGTGTGCCAGAAGCCAGAACCTTCATTTTGTGATGCAGTAATATTTGAACAAATATTTTTTTTTCTTGTCCAAAGACAGTAATTGTTTCTTTAAAATTATGATATTTTTTTTGTGCACCTGTGTTAGGACTGATATGAGTCACAACTGATAGGTATAAAATGTGAGTGCACTGCCAGCCAAACCTTTAGTGTTTAGAGTGTTAAAGGAATATATCTTCTGTCAGGTTTTTCCTCAGTTTAGGCCAATATGTATTCTTCTACATATTTTTGGTAAAAAAATCGAAATAGGCGTATATTGATTGGTTTGCGCAAAAGTCATAGCGTTTACAAAATAGGGGATAGATTTATAGCATTTTTATTACTATTTTTTTTTTACTAGTAATGGAGGTGATCTGCTATTTTTATCATGACTGCAACATTATGGCGGACATTTTTGGGACCATTCACATTTATACAGCGATCCATGCTATAAAAATGAACTGATTACTGTATAAATGTGACTGGCAGGGAAGGGGTGAACACTAGGGGGTGATCGAGGGGTTAATTATGTTTCCTAGGGAGTGATTCTAACTGTAGGGGAGGGGAATCACAAGGGGAGGAGACCGATCGGTGTTCCTCTGTACTGAGAGCACACCATCGGTCTCCTCTCCTTTGACAGGACCTGCTGTGTTACCGGGCAATCGCGGGTGCCTGGCAGACATCGTGGCCACCGGGCACGCGCATCGGGTCCCCAGTGACATGGCTGGCATGCGCGAGTGCCGCCGCCGGCATGCACGAGCCCCCTGGTGGGTCGGGAAGGCGAGGCTGTCATACGACGCCCTCCCAGAATGAGAGCCGCGCCGCCTGGCCGTCATATGACAGCTAGCGGGAGGCAAGTGGTTAAAGAAAGCTTTCAGATTCTGATAAGCTCGCCGCCCGCAGATCCCGATAATCACTGGCCAGGGTTATGGGGAAGAGGCCCTTTTCCCAATCAACATGGGGATAAGGTCATTTTGGGTCCCCCTCTGCCCCAAAGCACCCCTCCATGTTGAGGGCACGTAGCCTGGTATGGTTCAGTAGTGAAGGGCGCTCACTTGTCCCTTCCCAGTCCTGACTTGCCAGGCTGCATGCTCGAATAAGGGTCTGGTATGAATTTTGGGGGGCCCCACGCTATTTTATTAAAAAAACATTTTTCATGGGGGTTCCCTTCGAAATCCATACCAGATCCTAAGGGGGGACCCCACGCTGTTTTTTTTTTCACATTTTGTAATTGCCGGTAAAAAAAATTTTTACTTTCAGCTGCCAGTGGGGAAGCCCACGCTCAGCTTGACTCACAAGGGGAGATTTATTAAAACTGATGCACACATTATCTGGTGCAGCTGTACAAAGTAAGAGAGACCAGTCACAATACTGCGTACCAGTAATGTCCAATATGGTGTCAAATTAGAGATAAACACCTATTAGGCAAGCTAAAAACATGAATATTTCTTTTTTAACTGTTTTGCCAAAAATATTTACCTTGCAAATTTTCTTTCAAAGATTCATTAAATTGCGTCTAAACACAAAATCCTGTTCTCTTTGCTGGGTAGTTTCACCATCTTTATTTGTTTTGGAGATGTATGGAGGGTAAATCTTCCAATGAGGGCACTCTTTCTGGTGAGCGAATTTCCCTCACTTTGAGAGATATTCTACCAGTTCCCATTTTGTCTACAAAACGGAAAGTAAAGGTAATGCCCCCCCCCCCCCCCCATCTTCTTGTCTTTTTATCAACTAAGCCATTTGCTTTTTTTTTTTTTTCGTGTAGGCAGTCCACATGGTACATTCATTAATTTTGCTGCAAACTCAGTTTGTAATTACTCAGCTGGTTACTAGTGATCTGCTTCCAAAAGTGCTGTATGTAGCAGGTTTAGGAGATTATTTAGAAAAGATTTATAGCAAATAATCGCTAAATTAAACCTATAACTTTTCCAACTTGAATTATACTTTTCTTTGCAGGGTCAAAATCACAAAGGGACTTGAAGATTTGAGTAAAGTAAAACCAGCAGGTGAAACATACATGCATGAAGGCTTTATGCTAGTAAGTATTTAAGAAGGCTTTTACAATTCTGAATTGTGATAATGACCACTGACTTATCCATATTTAGCCCAAGTTCACACTGCTGCGAACACAGACATTGCATATGATTCACACCCGCATTGCTGCATGAGTGCAAGAAGAGAAAATTTAGAGAAAGAAAAGAAGATTCCCAGCCCCGAAAATTCTTTTCTGTAGCAAAATGAGGTGAAATTGAAGGCTTGGTTGGTCGAATTACAAAATCAATTGTGGTACCATCAGATCACAAAATGCACAAAATTTCTGATTTTCGAAAGAAAATTTGTTTGGAATTCGACCCATGTATGGCCTGCATGCATTAAAACTCTACTTGTCTATTTAAATTGCATATGAATAATACAATAAGAATCATGTGATACATCAATCCAACAATGCAATTTCTTAAAAAATAGTTATAAAATGTGGGGAAATTGAAACCACAACTCCAGTTCCACAAATTCCAACATGTCCCAGTTAATGAACACATGATATTGCTGTATGAAAAGTGCTATATATGAAATAACTAGTTCTGAAAAGTCCCATACAAGTCTTTCATAATCGAAAAAAATAAGAAAGTGCTAATATGGCAGATGGTAGTCAGTGCTGGAAAGTCCTAAATATATCTTCACAAAAATATAAAAAATGGTGATCCAATCCAATTTACACTCACAAGCTGCCAAAAAACACCCCAGTGGAATGATTCTCACCTTTCCTGCTGGACCTTTTAATGTTTCTGCCACTCTAATGAACAGTTTAACTACATGCATACCGGACCAATTCCAACACTTCTTTCCTACATGTAAAAATCATAATTGTTTTGCTAAAAAATTACTCAGAACCCACAAATATTATAGATGTTCTTTTTAGCAGAGACCCTAGGGAATAAAATGGTGGTCATTGCAACTTTTTATCTCGCACTGTATTTGCGCAGCAGTTTTTCAAACGCGTTTTTTTTTTAGAATTCATGCATTTAAAAAAAAAAAAAAAGAAAAAATAGTAAAGTTAGCCCTTTTTTTGCATAATGTGAAAGATGATGTTATGACGAGTAAATAAATACCTAACATGTCACGCTTTAAAATGACACACACTTGTAAAATGGCACCATACTTCGTTACTTAAAAATTCACATAGGTCACACTTTTTACAGGTTACCTGTTTAGCCACTTAAGGACCAGCCTCGTTTTGGATTTTAGGTGTTTACATGTTTAAAACAGGTTTTTCTGCTAGAAAAATACTTAGAACCCTCAAACATTATATATGGTTTTTCTTCTAACACCCTAGAGAATACAATGGCAGTCATTGCAATACTTTTTTTTGCACCGTATTTGCGAAGCGGTCTTATAAGCGCACTTTTTTTGGAAAAAATTAACTTTTTTGAATAAAAAAATAAAACAACAGTAAAGTTATCCCAATTTTTTTTTATATTGTGAAATATAATGTTACGCCAAGTAAATTGATACCCAACATGTCACGCTTGAAAATTGCGCCCGCTCGTGGAATGGCGTCAAACTTTTACCCTAAAAAATCTCCATAGGCGACGTTTAAAAAATTCTACAGGTTGCATATTTTGCCCTACAGAGGAGGTCTAGGGCTAGAATTATTGCTCTCGCTCTACCGGTCGCTGTGATACCTCGCATGTGTGGTTTGACCACCGTTTTCATATGCGGACGCTACTCGCATATGCGTTCGCTTCTGCACGCAAGTTTGTCGGGACAGGGGGGTTTTATTATTTTTTTTTTTTTTTATTATTTATTTTACAATATTTTATTTATTTTTACACTGTTTAAAAAAAAAAAAATTGTGTCACTTTTATTCCTATTACAAGGAATGTAAACATCCCTTGTAATAGAAAAAAGCATGGCAGGACCTCTTAAATATGAGATCTGGGGTCAAAAAGACCTCAAATCTCATATTTACACTAAAATACAATAAAAAAATAAATAAATAAAAAAAGTCATTTAGAAAAATGACATTTGAAAAAATATGCCTTTAAGAGGCGTGGACGGAAGTGACGTTTTGACGTCGCTTCCGCCCAGCAGTGTCATGGAGACGAGTGAGTGCCATCTTGGCCTCACTCGTCTCCAGACACACTACACAGAAGGATGCGATCGCCTCCGCCGCTACCGACGGCTCCGGTAAGCGGCGGAGGGCACTGGATCGCGAAGGGAGGGGGCCCTCTCCCGCCACCGATAAAAGTGATCTCGCGGCGAATCCACCGCAGGGACCACTTTTATCTGAAAGCCGGCCGCCACACGAAAACGGGGATACCAGGGTTATGGCAGCTAGCTGCTGCCATACCAACGATATCCCCGTTCAAACTTAGGACGTACATCGTCGTGCGGCGGTCGGGAAGTGGTTAGAGTTAGAGAGGAGGTCTTATACTAGAATTATTGCTCTCGCTCTAACATTCGTGGCGATACCTCACACGTTTGGTTTGAACACAGTTTACATATGTGGGCATGACCTACGTATGCGAGCGAGCATGCAGGGACAGGGGTGCTTTAATTTTTTTTTTGTTTATTTTACTTTTATTTTTATATTTTGATGCTTTCTTTTTACATTTTTTTTTATCACTTTTGTGTAAACATCCCTTGTAATAGGAATAGGGCATGACAGGTCCTTTTTTCAGCGAGATCTGGGGTCTAGAAGTCCCCATATCTCACCTCTAGGCTAGGAAGCCTGAAATCAAAATTAAAATAAAACAGAACGATCTCGGCTTCCCAGCCGAGGCAGCGGCATTCTTTCAAATTCAGAGGCCGGGCGTGATGTCATAACATCTTGCTTCAGGGACCATCTGGCCCATCGAAAATCTCTAGGGTCAACATCCGGCACTGTTTGATTCCTTCTCTGGCTCCCCGATTGCACAGGCATGCCTGTAGAAGCATCGGAGGGCGGCGGGGGGGAACGTCCCACCACCTGTAAGAATGATTAAGCGGCTGAAGAGCCACTATGATTGTTCTTACGGTGAAGGGAATCACCGGCTGTAAAAGAAGATATCTGAGTGATGTCTGTAAATGCAGGCATCATTCAGATATCCCCACTCAAAATCTGCTACGTCATATGATGTTGGGCGGGCAGGAAGTGATTAATATAATTTAATATAACTTAATATAACATTCCAAACATACTTTCACTATCATCATATCACGATTTGACCCCACTAATGATTAGAAAATAAAATGAATGTTCTTAAAACAAACCATTTTGATTTCAATTCTACTGATGTATGGCCAGCTTTAGCTCTGGTCATTGTAAAGCCTCGTACACAAGATCGGATTTTCCAATGGGAACTGTGTGATGACAGGCTGTTGGCGGAAAATCTGACCATTTTGTATGCTCCACAAAAATATACAATTGTTCTCGGATTTTCCATGGATGTTGGATAGCAGGCTTTAAAATTTTCCACGGACAAATGTCTGTTGTCGGATTTTCCAAGCGTGTGTACACAAGTCCATCAGACAAAAGTCCAAAGTAGAAATACGCATGCTCGAAAGCAAGGACGAGCCAGAAGCAGTAGGTCATGTAAACTAGCGTTTGTAATGAAGAATTAACATTCGTAACGTGGCAAACTATGAGATCTCGAAATGCAGCACATATTCTCTTCTTCTTTAATGGGATAATAATGAAGCTGCTTTGCTGGTGAAACTGATGGAGTTATTGCAAACTAATTTTCAAAGGCTTTTTTTTTCTTTTTGCCTACTCCCAAACTGTCATTTGAAGCAAAACACATAGCCAAGTATTATTTTCCACAATTTTTTTATTGTGCATTAAAAAAAGAAAACAAATAAAATTAGACATGCTATCTGCCAATAGAACTTAACCAAAAAGTGCATTCTATGCATCCAAAAATATAGAAAATATAACAAATAAAATCATTATTCAACCAAAAAATAAAATAAAAGCCTCATGCATATGTCCTGCTTCTTAATATATGGGGTCAACAATGCCAAGAGTTGGTGAAAGCAGGGGTCCGTTATCCGGAGATGATTCCAAAAATCATCTGGATTATTCTCCTGGAGCTCCTGCAGAAAAGGCATATGACATAATTGGTCACGATTAATAAAGCAACCATTTTTTGGTCCAAGAAATCCTCCTCCTCCTCCTCCTGTTCCTGGACTGGACTTGGGTCAGAGCAATAAGGCCAACATGTCTGGTTGATGAATGGCCGTTCAGAAATGAACTGAAAAGCGCGAAATGAAAAGCACTCAACACTCACCAAACTTCTACTAACACGAAATTAGCAGAAGGGTGGCGCTAAAGAGCTGAAAAAACGCATAATACGTCACTACGTTCGTGTTTGTTGGCTGACAATTCCTTGCCGTTTGTATGCAAGACAAAATCCAGGCACACGCCTTCAGACAAAAGTCCGAGGTTTTGTCTGCAAAAAATCTGATCATGTGCACGAGGCTTAGGTTTCACAATGACTAACGCTACTTGAAAAAAAGCAAAGAGAACACTTGTACTTGACTGTATTTATTCTCCTTCTTTGCACAAATATGTGGTTTATCGCTACTTTGCAAAATGCCTGATGAAGATCCTTGACGTGGGTTGAAAAACAACATGTACATTTTGAGTTAGCTAATAAAGGCCATTGCTTAACTCTAAATTTTCTAGTTTGATACACTGCACAATTTTTATGCCTAAATAACAGGGCAAGACTGTAAGCTTTATAGAAGAACGTAAGTAGATGTTTTCATGCCAATGCCAACAAATGGTATTATATAAACTCCTTTATGTATGCTTTTATCAATAGCTAACATGGTACAGCACTCTGTTGATATCATAGTATAAAATAAGCCCATTTGAGCCAGGTCAGCAATGTCAAGCTCAGAAACAAATATTCCTTCTATGGATATGCCATCAAGATGTTTAAACATGTGCATTGCAAAATGTAGTCATGAAAAGTCTCACAAAATGTTTGTCATGCACTGTGTAGTATGTCAAAAAGCTCAATATTCCGGCCATTTTGTGAATGATCAGTACAAATCAGTGCAGAATGATCTGTGAATCAGCAAATGTACTAGTGAGACATATGGCTTTCATTCCTTATGTAGGGTTCTAAATATAGATGCACAGCATCTGGTGGCTGCGTCATACCTTATTAATACAGAGCAGATCGCAGACTATATTTCTGCATTGAAAGACAGCCTGTTATTAATTAGGACTTGTTTTTTCTTCTTTTGTAAAATGAAGACACGATAAAATTTGCCATTTGCTTTTTGCAATGTCCAGACCGGGCCAAGTTCTGTAGACCCAATTGATTGGAGCTTTCCAAGGCAAAAATTCAAGACATTGCAACTTTTTGTACGTAAATGTGGTCACAAACCGTTAATAAGAGAAATACTTGCAACCTGGTACAGAGCAGCAAAGGCAGTCTACAGCCAGCTGTTATGCAACCTTTCCAGCACCCAGCTGGTGATTGTTCTTGGTCATTGTGGGAATACTCTCTGGTATGAGTTCATGCATTTGGGACGCAAAAGCACTAAGGCTTTTTTCACACTGAGGCACTTTACAGGCGCTATAACACTAAAAATAGCGCCTGCAAAGCGCCTGTAAAGAGCCTCTCCTGTCACTCCAGTGTGAAAGCCTGAGTTCTTTCACACTGGAGCGATGTGCTTGCGGGACGTTAAAAAAAAGTCCTGCAAGCAGCATCTTTACAGTGCTTTAGGAGAGGTGTATACACTGCTCCTAAAGCGCCCCTGCCTATTGAAATCAATGGGCAGCGCCGCTGGAAGCGCCTGCAAAGCGCCACGGGAGCTGCGCTTTTAACCATTTATTAGGCTGCTAGCGGGGTTAAACGGCTGAAAAGAGCCTCTAAAGTGACGGTAAAGCGCGCTAAATCTAGCGGCGCTTTACCTCCGAGGCCCCCGCGCCTTAGTGTGGGACAAAAAATGCATTTCAGTGCCTGCTTCTGCCCCTTGTGCCCCACACTGGGTGACTATATAGAAGGTGGATTGGCATTGTTCTGGAAATAAAAAATCGAGGGGAGCAGCTCCTAGAAGCAGTTGGATAATCATAGATTAAAGAAGGGTCTGATGCTTTATAGCCAGATGATGGCAGATAAAGTGGGTCTGTAATACTATGTAGCGGACCGTCTGTGACAAATATATATGGAGATATGAAATTTTGTATCCTTGGAGCAGTGAGGGCCTCAACTATCTGAAAAAAGAATATCATTTCCTCATTTATTTCTGATACTGGAGGAGAGAAGTACTGTAAATGCTAAAAAAAGCTAGACAAATATTCAAATATGACACAAAAGAAGCCTTTATAGACAATACTGTCAGCTTGTAAAACAATTTTCTTTACACTGTCATTATTTTTGCTACAGAGTTAAAAGCACCACTAGAATGTTCAGCATCCAACACTTTTGGGTGTATCAAATGCCTGTATCTCCATACTGCACTCTGTGTTTCCCCCTTGACCCCTATGTCACTAGTGTATCCCTTAAAGTGGTTTTAAGAGCTAAAGATTTTTTTTACCTTAATGCATTAAGGTAAAAAAAAACTTCTGCATGCAGCCCCCCCCAGCCCCCCTTTATACTTACCTGAGTCCCATCTCAATCCAGCGCTGTGCACAAGAGCAGAGGCTTTCTCTGCTATCTCCCTCCCATTGGCTCCTGCTGCTGTCAATCACAGCCAGTGAGGAGGGAGCAGGGGGTGGGACCAAGCTGCGCTCTGTGTGTCTATGGACACACCAAGCCGACTTAGTAGCGAGCCCAAACATGTACCCCTAGAGAAAGTGTGTGGGGGTATGGGTTGTTAGCGCCAGTGAGGGACCACAGAAAAGGAGGACTGGGCTGTGCAAAACCATTGCCCAGAGTAAGTATAACATGTTTGTTATTTAAAAAAAAAACTAAAATGTGATACTTTACAATCACTTTAACCTCCCTGACGGTATTCCCAAGTGTGGCTCGGGGTTAAATTTCAGCACCATTAGCGGTAACCCCGAGCCACACTTGAGATTACATCTCAGGATCCTGGTGCAGTGTACTTACCTTGTCCCCAGGATCCTGCGATGTCCCCCCATGCTGTCTGTGGGCTCCGTCCTCCTCCCGAAGCCTCTCTGTGCCAGGCTCCGTTCCCTGTGAGCGTCGCGACGCATGGGGCGGAGCCTGGAGGCAAATTCAAAAGAATGTCAAATTCATAACACATACAGTACTGTAATCGTACAGATTACAGTACTGTATGAAATCATTTCACTTCCCTTTTGTCCCCAGTGCTTTGGCCCATGCCCTGCATGCAGTTTTATATTATATATACTGTTCTTTCTGCCTGGAAACTTGAGATTGTCCATAGCAACCAAAAAATGTCCCTTTACGTCAAAAGTGGCTTTAGAAAGAGCCACTAGAAAACAGCGATAATAAATTAGAACACTTGCAGAATTGAGCGATAGTGAATCGTGGGGAAATTTATTTTATTATTATTATATTATTTTTTTATATATTATATATATATATATACAGACCCTATCTTTTTTGTAACACCTGTATTTTAATTAAAAAAAACATTTAGATGGGCATCTTAGCAAACACAATATACAGGGAATTAAGAACTGGTAGAGCAGTAATACACATACACACGCACACCCACACAGGTGGAACTGCATTAACTGGTGCCTTTATTCCACTTTACCAACTGTGTAAACTATTTTTACATTGCTTTATTTTTTAGGCTAATAAACAGATTCAAGAAGCTGGAGGAAGAAGTACAGCTTCTATAATAATTGCCCTGACGGATGGTAAGCTCTCTGACCAGATCCCTATTCTGACTGTAAAAGAGGTAAGTGCTAGTTTGTTCTATGGATTCTCCTATATACTTACTTGAAACGCTTTTTCTATTGATTTTTCTTTTTTATCAATACAGGCTGAAAAAGCCCGAAATATGGGAGCAAGAGTCTACTGTGTAGGGGTTCTTGATTTCAAGTTTGATCAGGTAAACATTATAAAATACATTTAATGTTGCATATGCTGTAAAAAAAAAAAAAAAGCTTTCATATTCCATTAGGTATAGGCTTAAGTTAATGATTTAGATTAGATCTGTGAATATGACTAGCAACAAGGGTTCATGTTAGCAACAAGAGTTCATGGTTACTTCAGACTTGACACTATATACTGCCTTACTTATTTGTAGTGGTAATCAAACCATAATCAGAAGTTACTGGTGCATATATCCTCCTTTGGGATGCTACACATGGGTGGGGCAGGGTTATGGTTTATCTAGTTTAAAATCCATCCAAATCTGATGAAAGCACCCTTATTTATTGGAGCAGCCCAAAATGTATGAGATCTTGCAAACTGCAGTAACCCATAGCATTTCTAAAGGATCAAAGTGTGTCTAAACCCAGAAACATATTGTAATACTGCAGCTTTCCATAGATGCGGTAGCTGCATTCGTTTTCCAGATTTTTTTCCCTCTATTTTCTCTTGGTGAGCATACAAACAACTTACGGTACTTCCTTTTGTTTTTTGTTTTTTTAATGTATACACTCATTTCTCCATTGTATCTCTAAATGGAACCATGGTTGTCATTCAGGCTAGACTTCGAGTATGTTTTATTTTTTTTTTTAATCAGGAAAAAAGGTTTTATTGTTATCAGAAGAAAAATAAACACATACACAGATATTTGGGTTGAGGGCAGCTCAAGTAGAGAATATACAAGAAGTAGTCCAGTTTACCATACAGAACACATGCCCCCAAACCTGTGTATCATACCATCAAATTTAACTCCAGTACCATTCAAGGAGAACTGGAGTAGAGATAAAAGCAAAGTAAAACAAACAACTATCAACCTAGAAAGCGCTACACCTGGTGTGCACTTTCCTTTCAAACAAACAGAGCAGATATTCCACATGTAAAGTATGTCTTTTACAATGTATCACACTCCCAAGTATTACTTCCGTTATATCACCAATAATCTATTATGGACAAGTTCTTCTTGGTCCATTAGCCCAACTTCCCACCCCTTTGCACTTATTTTTCTTTCCAGGTGATCCTCATCATAGTTAAACATAATAGGACCATTACTAGATTTTGATCAGCAGGTGATCTGTCCACTGATCACCTGCTGATCTAAGCAGAGCAGGCGGATGACAGATCAATGTCTGCTCCGTTTCTGCAGAACAGGCTGAGCCCACTCTGCTCTATGGGCGGCCAAGTGTAAACAAACTCTGCTGTCCGTTTACACCCAACTGCCCTTCAATCTGATCCACCTAGATGGATGGGTATGGATCCCCTTCTTTGTTTCTTTTTAGAGGACCGGATCAGATTGGAGGTCGGCAGGTGTAAATGGTCACAAGTCTGTTTACACCCACCGGTCCATAGAGGTAAATGGAGTGTCTGATCAGGTCTGCCTGAAAAACTGACAGATGGACCTGATCGGACACTTTCTGGGAAAGGGGCCTGGTGAGATCTCTTCAAAGGGAGGGGATACCCTCCCAACCTTAGACAGTTGTCACCAAAACAGGATTACTCATTGAAAGATTTTTCCTCACCTCTTGTTCCTGTGACAACTCAAAAATGTTTGATTTCTGATCACTTTGACATCAGTCAGTGGAACGAACAATATGGGAGATTCTCCACTGCAAGGACACAGACAGCAATAAAAACCTGACAAGGATTCTACCACTTCCACGTTCTATTCAAAACCAATGAAAAAAAGTTTTTTCTCTTTATCTAAGTTGATTGCAATAATATTTGGTTACTGTAATTAATTAGCATGCTATTTGTAAATAATTACTGGGTAATTGTGTGCTATGATGATCACCAATGAAATTCACGGTTTAAATTTCACAACTGGTATAAATACAGAGGATCACAGGGCAGCTCAAATAAAAAAAAATCCAGCAGCATCTGCTCACCATAGACTTTCTACCTTGTTGCAAATTACGGCTAAACTGTAGTGCGTTGTTTTGAACAGCAGCAAAATGTGACACAGCTGGACTGGATAATGGCATGATAAAGCATATGTCAGTGTGACGAAAGCTTCCATTTATTCATTGTCAATAGGCCATAGTTTTGGACTTTTTAATTTACTGAACTTAAAACTGTGCTAAACTTTATCATATAAACAATGTAGCCATGTTTAGACTTTATTTGTATTATTATTGCAACATAACTGTGTGCATCTACCAGCATTACTTTAAACTGTCAAAATGTCTTTAACAATATTTTCTTACTAAGCACTTTTCATTTATTTCCTCAAGCTGGTAAAAATTGCTGACTCCCAGGAACACGTGTTTGCTGTTGATGGTGGATTTAAAGCTTTAGGAGGGATCATTAATTCGGTAAGTATCACAAAGGAAAAGGATGGGTTGTAAATTTCCAAGTGGAGTTAAGTTAGTCTTTATGCATACTGCAAGTATGGCTTTAGTAAATGTGACCCAACAAGATGTATTTTCCCTAAAATCCTACATTATGTACTAGAAAAAGTTATTTTTATTCACCTAATCTAATATGTAATTTTAGACAATATAGAGAGCTTATTTGCTTTGAAACCAGATCACATTTTATATTGATTTGATGAATGGGTTTTGTTTTTATGATAACTTCATAGTTGAAAAGGACCTCTAGGACTTGTTTAATTTCATAAGAATTGTTGGTCAGGTGTTACTGCTGATTGGACAATAATTATGTATTCATACCTATCATGGGTGTTCTGTGTTATTGACTTCATCTGTGTAAAAAGTAGCTTGTCCTGTTAGATCCCATAGAAGCAGTAATATTTTACTGTTGATTTTAGTTACAACTGAGCCTCAACAATCATTGATGAGGCTGAGTTACTAAAGAAGTTGAGCGTCTTCACACAATAAATTGTGTAAATTTGACTTTAATTATTCGTTCATGTGCAAAGGAAATAAGTAACTGGAGTTTCCTTTTCACATGATTGGGTAATTGAAGTGAATATTCACACTATGTATGTATGTTGACTTGGTAGCCTCTCTTGCTTGCACAAATTATTATTATTATTATACAGGATTTATAGAGCGCCAACAGTTTACACAACGCTTTACAATATAAAAGGGAGACAATACAGTTATAATACAGTAAGATACAGGAGGATTAAGAGGGCCCTGCTCAGAAGAGCTTACAATCTAAAATTACAGCATTATTATGTTACGTTTAATAAAAAATTATTGCCATCATTTTTAAAACCATGTGGAATCCCCCAGGGGACCAAGTGCACAGAAGATTCTGTGTGCTGGTTTCTGCATTGTGTTGTGATTTATACGGTCTCAATTTGACACATTATTCACATGTCACAGAAGAAACTCTGATTCTGGGATAGCCAGTAGAAGTGTAAATACAGTTGTTATTGAATCTCTAGGTTTGTCTGTGTGGGGCGGGGGTGGGGGGCAGAGACTGTGGACCCCTCTAGCTCAGCATCCACAGCACTGTTCAAAACGGGACAAAGTACTACAATCCTTTTGTCCCCTTGATCTCCTTTAGTTACACTTTAGCAATGGGTATTAACATTCTGTAACGTCAACACTTCAATATTAATCAAATAGAGATATATGTTCACAAAAAAAAAAACTTGGCATAGACTTTTCCCTGACACACCCTTAACTTAACAAGATTTTTCTTGTTTTTCCTTTTTTTTTGCATGCATGGCAAAATCTGCAGTTTTTTTTGCTAGAAACTACTGTAAAGCACCCCAAAAAATATATATTTTCTAAAAGCAAAGACCCCGGAGAAAAAATGGGGCCATTTGAAATTTTTTTATGCTGCGCAATATTTTTTAGTAAAATATAAAAAATGGGGTTGCATTGTGCCAAATATGTCAAGTCTTAAAATTAGGCATGCCTGCGGAATCTTAAAAAAACAATGGTACCCACAATTCTCCATAGGTGATGCTTTAAAAGCCCTTACAGGTCATCAGTTTAGAGTTAACTGTGAAGTATGTCCCAAGAATTATTCTTCCTGCTCCAACATTATCGACAATATTTCACACGTGTATTTCAATTTATGTGTACATAGACATGTTTGCCCTACGTTGCTCTTTTTATATGGGATGTAGTTTATTGCCATCACAAGGGGGCTAACAAGCCTCTTTACCAGGTACCTAGTAGCAGAGCCTGATATGATGAGGAAGGACTCTCTTACATCTCTGACTCAGTGCCCCGCACGCTGGTGTTGGCGATAGCGGGCAGCTGAGGCGGCTGCTGGTAGCAGACTGTAGGTCTGCCAGGACAGCAGGGTTGTAGGCAGGTACTGGTGACAGCAAGCAGAGAAGCAGAGTCAGGCAGGCTGTGTCATATACAGACACAATGGACAGGATGGACAGGATGGATCTGGTACAGGACACAGGCAGGAGTGTGGTCAGGAAACAAGCCGGGTCTGGAACTGATCAGTGAATGGAGCAGACAGAAGCAGAGGTCAGGTGACAAGCTGAGTTCAGAGAATAGTCAAAACTAAATGGGTCAGCAACTGAAATCAGGATACAGAATCACAGGTTCACATGATACACAGGAGGCTGAAGACAAAGCAGCACTGATCCTGAGCACTGGCCCAGTTTAAATAGCCCGTTTGGTGCCGAAACCTGTCACTGGTGCATGTGAGCAATAGCAAGTACGTGTGTGTGTGTGTATATGTGCATTAGCCAGTGCCCAATTCCTGTGAGCATAAAAGGGACATGTATTAGCCTGTGCACAGACACCCATCCAGAGGAGCCATCTCGTCTATTGGTATGCCCTTCCTTACACTCCTATGTGATAGCATGGGTAGGTGACAGGTCCTCATTACAATCTATTAGACCCCCAATGTCTCTTCTGCTCTCCAATGAAACTATTCAAACACAGATCATCCTCGTTTACTTTAGCCGAGTAATGACAACTGCGAACCGGGAAGTAACATAATACATTGCACTTTATGGGGTCATTAGTTGAAGAAGGGAATGAGAAATGGATTTTCCCTGAGTTCTTGCGGCTTTCACTGGGGAAGCAGTTTCCCAAGCCCCTGATCAACATGATCACTTTATCGTAAAGCCCTTGGCCAGATCTTAAAGCTGGTATTAAGCATGATGTAAACACTCTACTATAAACTTTATAAAAGTTCCTTGGGAGACAAGGTTTCAACCTTTGTAGCGCACTACCACACTCATGTTAACAAGCATTATGTTTTACGTTAACATGCCTTGCACTGTGGCAACCCATTTACTTTGAATGAGCTGCTAATGCACTGAAATTAACCTTGTAACACAGCTTTAAATTTTATTTCCAGCATACAACACACAGATGGTGCACATCTGTGCATTGTGGTATGCCAAAATAGAGGTCTGTTTTGGTGCATTGGAAATGTATATTGGGGTGCCATTGAAATGTAATGGCATTGCAATGAAAAGCACAGTGGTTTATGTGTCACTGTGCATTGTGGTAACTGAGGTAATTGGGGAAATATAATACCCCTCTTTAATAATGATCCTTATTGGGAAGTGATGCTTTTGAACAATAGTTATTGTAGCCACTTAGCACTTGCAAATAAAGCATTATCACTTGTTATTAGGATTTGAACTAGCTAGATAATCAGTTTTTAGCAGTTCAGTCCCTCTACTGAAATTACTAGAGGTTAATTGCTAAGAGTAGAGAAGAAACGCTAAACAGAAATAAACAAATGATTCTCAATAGTATAAGCTGATGTATTGATTAACCACGTCTCACGCCGATATATGTTGGCACTTTGAAGAGGGATATCTTTGTTATGGCAGCAGCTAGCTGCCATAACCCCACTATCCTCTTCTTCAGTGAGCGGTCTGGTTTCCGATAATAGTGGTCTCTGCGGTGGATTTGCCACAAAATCACATTTATCGGCGGTGGAAGAGGGGCCCCCCGCTCTCCTGTGCCCTCCGCTGCTTACCGAAGCTGCCGGTAGCGGCAGAGGCGATCGGGTCCTCTCCCTGGCTTGGTATGGAGATGAGTGAGGGGAAGATGGCCCTCACCCATCTCCATACCATTGCAGAGCGGAAGCGGCGTCAAAACATCACTTCCACCCATAGTTCTTAAAGCAACATTTCAAAAAAATTATTTTTTATTGCATTTTAGTGTAAATTTGAGATCTGAGGTCTTTTTGACCCCAGATCTCATATTTAAGAGGTCCCTTCATGCTTTTTTTTTTTTATTACAAGGGATGTTTACATTGTAATAGGAATAAAAGTGACACAATTTTTTTTAAAAGAACAGTGTAAAAATAAAAAATAAAAGGTAAAATAAATAAGAATTTTTAAAAATTTTTTAAACGTGCCCCGTCCCGCCGAGCTCGCGTGCAGAAGTGAACGCATACGTGAGAAGCGCCCACATATGAAAACGGTGTTCAAACCACACATGTGGGGTATCGCTGCAATTGGTAGAGCGAGAGCAATAATTCTAGCCCTAGACCTCCTCTGTAACTCAAAGCATGCAACCTCTAGAATTGTTTAAACGTCTCCTATGGAGATTTTTAAGGGTAAACGTTTGTCGCCATTCCACGAGCAGGCGCAATTTTGAAAAGTGACATGTTGGGTATCAATTTACTTGGCATAACATTATCTTTCACAATATAAAAAAAATTAGGCTAACTTTACTGGTGTCCTAATTTTTTAATTCAAAAAAGTGTATTTTTTCCAAAAAAAGTGCGCTTGTATGACCGTTGAGCAAATACGGTGTGACAGAAAGTATTGCAATGACCGCCATTTTATTCTCTAGGGTGTTAGAAAAAAAATGTATAATGTTTGGGGATTCTAAGTAATTCTTTAGCAAAAAAACAGTTTTTAGCTTGTAAACAACAAATCTCAGAAAGAGGCTCAGGCCTTAAGTGGTTAATGTTGCATGATTACTCATTCATCTGGGAGCAATTGATTGCTGCTACATGCTGCTTGTGTAGCTTACACCATAAGAAGCCATTTGTTTCATCCATTTGTAGTGAATGAACATTACTAGAGATGAGTTGATATGTCTGGAGTCATTTGCTAAACCTAGATATTGTGAATTGCCCCATTGAAGGCTATGGGGGGGGGGGGGGTATAAATCTTTACAATCAATTCTTGCCATTTTCATGGCAAACAGACAAGGGATTATCAAACAAAAGCCATAGGAAACGGGGTACTGACACAAAGGACCAATGCAAAAATGTTGACTGGTGTAAACATGGTAATCTCAAGCAGTGGGTGGCCATCAAGCAAGCTTCTGTAGTAACACTGGTAGGGAGTGTTAGGTGCCCGGGATCTGCACATCAAGTCAAAGCCTGCTGTGTGATCATGAATGGCAGTCTCAGCCTGGCAGGGGGGTCCAGGCTGGGACTGCCATTCAGGCTTTGATTTGATGTGCGGCTCCCGGGCACCTATCCCTCTCTACCATTGCCTGGAGCATAGACAAGCTCTCTTTCCAGCCAGCACTCACTGCGGTGGGCCCAGGGCTTCATTCCCATACAGCCTGAGCAGCTCACACACATATCTTGGTCCGTAGTAACAATATCGGCACTTCTGTGGTGTTTAACGGCCCTTCCACACTCTCTCAAATCCCGTCCTACCATTGTGGAATGTATGCAGGAGAGTCTTTGACAACCCCGCCTTTCACCTGAGATTACAAAACCTACAGTTCAGAGACCTTTTAGATTAAGACATTATATGACTCGCCAACTTATAACTGCTGGAAGGCGGCCACATATAGCCCTTATGGTGGATCACTTTTCACTTTTGCACGTTTTTAGAACAAGGCCCAACTGACGCACTTGCTTTCTTCTCTCCCCATGGCATCTGCTTTTTCACCTGCTCTTGCACAGTTTGAAAATGTGCGTGACTTTACAACCCATCTCTGTCATGTACTGTCACTGACCTATAAAATGCTCATCAGGCCCTCCACCACCCCCAAAAGATTGTATATTAGTGGGAACACGATATCCATCTTTCTTTTTCACAGAAATAAGTTGATAGAATACTCTTGTTAACCTGCAAATCCTCGATAAGTTCTAAGTTCTACACCCCATTTAGAATACATAAAATGTTCCCATAGTGCTTAGAGATGTGTTGGAGAAGGCAAAGAGGTAGGAGATATCCCATTCTGGTTCTGTGACAAACTATCCTGGTTCTGGTCAAAAGTACAATGTATCACCAAAAAATTTACAGACCATGCTGTCCACCTAGGCCTGGCCTTTTTTTCTGTTGCACCAGCATACCTTCCCAAGAAAGTAATACCACCACTCAATTCTGCCTCTCCTAATCAATGCAGCGTGAAGACTGCTGGAAACAGCAGCAACCTCCTTTCCTTTGCAAAATGGGTGGCAAACATTAATATCTATGAAATGGAAGACCTGATAGCGACTGAAAGGGACTCTCTTGAAAAATGCCAGCTGAAATGGTTTTATTGGAATTAATTTCTCTACACCGATAAATATCAAGCTCTGATAGAGATCCCCCTATGACTCCTCATCCATAACAGGCCTTCCTTCCTGAGGCCCTGCTATGATTTGGCGAGGAGTAGTCTCCTTACAGCACCTTTTCCCGTCCCCCCTCCCCCCCTTTTTTTTCTCTCTCCTCCCCTCCCATCCATTTGTTTTCCCTTTTCACTGTCTGAGTATCTTAGACGCTCCTGTTCTCTACCCAGCACATGATTGGGTCATATAACCCTCATATTGTATATATGTGTATATTAAGAGCAGTTTCACCAGTTTTCACCGTAAAGATAGAACTTTGGTTCAGTTAAATAATTTACATTGTATTTGTAGTCCACTGGACCTTGTAAACAACAAGCATTTCACAAAAGAATGCTAAGCAATTTAGTAAAATACAGATTTTTTTTTTACATTAGCCCCCAAATTAGATGTATATATCTATGTAAATGATTGGCACTGTCCTCCAGGGTCACACTTGACATAATCAAAGATGACTTACTAACACCATTGGTTGTTATAACTGGTTATTATAACCTTTGTCAGTGGTTTACCTCAGTAAATCATGGTGCATAGGCTGCTGTCGTGTCATATTCAATTTGCAGATGTTTGGCAGCACATAAAAGCATATACGGTAATGCAAATTCTTTATTTAAAGATTAACATAAGTTATGCTGTCTATGAATTCATAGAAGTTGTTGTGCTCTCTACCTATTTATAGAATATATATATATATATATATATATATATATATATATATATAGAGAGAGAGAGGAAAGAAGTATTTTCAAGCAGTTATAAATCCAGCTGCCAATAAGAAAAAAAAAAATGTACTATGGGGTTAATTTACTACTGTAGAGAATTGTCACTTTACAAAGTGAATATTTACTTACCATAAAATGTGTCTAAAGTCAAAACTTTTATTCTATTTTGGATAGAGTGGTAAGGGGTTAGAAGCCCTGTAAGAATTTTACTGTTCCATGTGTCCTTAGGAGGTTATTTGTCTTGGTGAACACTGTCACCAAAGCCCACAGTCGTCTGATGTCACTAAGCTAGTCCAGACTTGGCACACGGCTGGGAGACTGAGCCAGCCACTCCTGCCCCCTCCACAGCCCAATGCTCCAATGGTTTCTGGTTGGGCAGAGCAGAGAGCCACTGACTGACAGTCACCGGCTCTCTGTTCACTGAATACTGAGAACTGAGTGATCAGCGGTCATGTGATAGCTCATTTCTCGCTTGGTCTTAAAGCTGGCGGGGGGCAGATGCAGCATCAGACAGATGCTGCATCCACCTAGGTGAGTATAAATGTTTATTTTTTTGCATTGCCATATTTCTCTTTTAACAGCAATTTCCAGCTATCAAAATGGCAGCTGGGTCTTGTAGACAGCAGCAGCAGAAACAGCTGATATCAAACAGGGAGCCTCTGACTAGTGTTTGTAAACACTGCACAGACTCAATTCCAAAGAAATACAAAGTAACATTAATACTTTGTATTTACAGTGTTTCATTCATATTAAGATCAATAGTTCAGGGAGTGAAGGGAAAATAGAACATGGATGGCATTAACAAAAAAAAAACAAAAAAACATCCTGACAGGGGTTATAACTCTCCATTATTCAATCCAAAATGTAAAAAAAATTGTCTTCAGTTCTTCTTTAGCTCAAGCTTACACATCTTACTTTTTTTGTAAATAAAGATTGTTCCTATTTGGTCCCTTGATAAGCTTTAGTTAACCCTAATGAACCCAAATTATATCATTCTCTACTTGGTTATAAATTGTCTGCTGATTTTGAGTTATTAATTTTCTTTCACAAATTTTTTCTGGTGTCAAATTATAAAATGTGCTCTCTATCTTTGTTTTGGTGACCACTGTCACTGAGATAGAAAGTCATGTCATGAGAGCAAAAGGTGATGTCTTTCAGCTGGAACATTGCTCTACAAATGAATACATTACTAATAAACATGACCTGGCTGGTTTCTGTCCATATATACTGTAAATATATATAGACTGTGTATATATGTATACTGTATAAGATCTTCCTGTATATATAAAGGATTTTAAAATAATATTGTGGAATAGTTTTATGATAAGCCTCCTTTAGAATCACACACAACTATAACATCTGTATAAGGGGAAATCAGGTCCGTCAGTGGTCTCATCACTTGCTAGCGTCTGCCCACCATTTAATGTGTATGACCAATGGTAATTTTGAAAAAAACTATTTTTAGTTAGCTACTACATTATTATTGTGCCCTTGTTGCTGGAAATTTAGAAATACCCCTAATGATGAATCCAAGCTTGTTGGTCATTTATATTGGTCAAATATGGTGCAAACATTTTCTTTAAATCTTAGAAATACAATGCAGTAATGCAGACTCTTGTATGTATTCTATGTTCATCACCTATGTTAGAACACGATTGGAGAAAACATTCTTTTTCATGTTTTCTTTGAGAAACAACATGTATTTTACTGTTGCACATTTTTCTCGTTCTCTGTCTATATCACCTGTCAATTATCTTTATTTGATGCAGTGAGATGTATTTTGCTAAAAGCTTAGATGTATTTCCTGCCCGAGGGTTACAATAAATTCAGTTGTGGTCTGTTTTATTTCCTTTTTAAGCTCTTCACCTCTGAGACATGTTTTGCTGTTGGATCAACATTACTTGTGCGGCAGTAAAGTTACAAATTTTATATTTAAAACATACTATATTCTGTTAGCTACCACACAGGGATTCAGTGCATCACACAGTGGGATATGAATGAGCAAGCTACACTGATTAAAGAGACCCTGGGGTAGTTAATTTATTATTTTATGCAAGCCATTTTTAGCTTTGTGCAGTGCCGAGCTTTTGAAATATTTACCAGCAAACCAAAAAGGTACTTTAAAATACATGTTCGTTTGTTGATGTTGAATGTAGCATGCTTATTCATACTCAGTTTCAGTTACCACACTTCTCACTGTCTTTGGCACAGTCACAAATACAAGTCTTAAAAAAATTGGTAGAAAGAGCCATCACAGGTCATGACAAATTGTAGGCAAAACAGATCTCTATCAATTGCTCAATATTAATGCAGGATGTCTAATGATTTATATTGGTGCTCAATATTACAAAAGGTGACTAATGACTTATGTCAATTGTCATTATTACTAGATTATAAGTGATTTTTTTTTTTTAAAGTTTATTAAAGGATTGACTGTATAACATAGTATTTGCAGATGCAACTGCTTGTTTTGCAAAACGGTTCGGTAAATGGTAATATCAAACGTTCAGATACATATAGCCTACATTAAGGACCGAACTGTAACGGCTAACAAAATCTTCATAGTCAGAAAACATTCCCTTGCTCAACTGCCTAAACTGTAATGCCCTGTACACACGGTCGGACATTGATCGGACATTTCGACAACAAAATCCATGGATTTTTTCCGACGGATGTTGGCTCAAACTTGCCTTGCATACACACGGTCACACAAAGTTGTCGGAAAATCCGATCGTTCTAAACACGGTGACGTAAAACATGTACGTCGGGACTATAAACGGGGCAGTAGCCAATAGCTTTCGTCTCTTAATTTATTCTGAGCTTGCGTGGCACTTTGTGCGTCGGATTTGTGTACACACGATCGTAATTTCCAACAACGGATTTTGTTGTCGGAAAATTTTATAGCAAGCTCTCAAACTTTGTGTGTCGGAAATTCCTATGGAAAATGTGTGATGGAGCCTACATATGGTCGGAATTTTTGACAACAAGGTCCTATCACACATTTTCCATCGAAAAATCCTTTCGTGTGTACAGGGCATTAGGCTTTTTGACTTGCAGTCACAAAATTCCTGTGTGAGCAGGACTATAGTGCTTTAATAACCTTTTTAGATCTTAACAAACAGCCTTGGTTACTATTGCTAGCTATGTTTTAAAGATAGGAAAGAGGAGAGAAGAAGGAAATGTAAAGAGCTGCAGGGGGGAAGGGCGGCATCAGATACGTCTCTGTAAGTATAGATATCCATGTGGATATTCATGAGTCATCAGATTGTGTTTGTGAGATCATTATTATATATGTTGTCTATGTGTTCAGAGGTGTGAGGATGTCTTCATAGGCTCGGGAGTATTTGAAGGCGAGCCAGGGTTGCCAAGTCTTATGGAGTCTATCAACCTTATCGTTGGCCTATGATAGAGTCTCTTCCATTTCATAGATGTCTGATACCTTGCACAGCCAGTCTGCAATGGAGGGAACCTGGTGGGAATTCCAATTTAAAGGAATTAGGGACTTGGCTGCATTTAGTAGGTGTCTTGATAGAGAGTGCTTATATCTCTTTAATGAGACATTGGTTATGTGTAGTAAATAACATGCCACGTTCAAAGTAAGTTTGGTTTCTGTTATTTGTTTGATCAAGGATTTGACTTTGTCCCAAATTGGTACGAATAGCGGACAGTACCACCATATATGGGACAGTGTGCCTTTCTCTTTTTGACACCTCGGGCAGGCCTCAGGAGTCTGTGGGTTACAGCCATGCAACTTGGCCGGGGTTTTGTACCAGTGCGTCATGAGCTTATATGCTTTTTCTTGCAGTTTTGTGCTAATAGAGCATTTGTGAGCGAGGATACAAGCATACCTCCATTGTTTGGCAGTGATCTCCACTTGAAGTTCCTCTGACCATTTCCTCCTGAGTTCATCCAAACCAGTGGCTTTTGAGTTTTGTAGCCATGAGTAGGCAGTAGAGGTGGCTTCAACAAACTGGGTGCCCTTATGACATACCGACTCCAGTTCCGTAAGGGGTCTGTGGAAATTTCCTTGACCTGTCCTCCCCCTAGGTAGCTGCGTAGTTGTAAATAGGCCTAGAAAGGCATATGTGACAAGCTTGTCCCCTCCTTAAGTGAGGTCCATTCTTTTATTTTGCCATTAATGAAGCAGTCTCCAGCTAGGAGGGGGTCAGATTGTTTATTTGGTTGAAACGCTGGGTTACTTAGGCCTGGTGTAAAGTCGGGATTGTCTTTTACTGGTGTTAGAGGGCTGAGTGAGGAAGTGATATCTGAGTTTGTGGCCAACCTGTGGAAAATTTCCAATGTGTTTCCCGTTAGTAGATGTTGTTGTAGACTAAGAGGATAGCTTCCCCAGGGGATCCATGGAGAATATTTTAGTGGAATTGGGTTCAAATCCGTTTCCAGGGAGACCCAGTCCTTCGCCACCCGTGACAATGCCAGTCTATTGTTCTGGTTAAGTGAGATGCCTGGTAGTAGTGTCTAAAGTCAGGTATACCCATTCCTCCTTGCTTTTTAGGTTTTGTCAGAAGGGTGAACTTAATTCTCGGTTTCTGGTGGTTCCAAAGAAACCTTATTAGGATAGATCTTAGTGAGTTAAAGTTTGAGGGAATTTTGATTGGTAACGTGTGCAGGAAGTAGAGCAACCTAGGTAAGATGGTAATTTTGATTATGGCTACACGGCCGAACCAGGAGAAATATCCAGGTTGCCAGCGATTTAAGCCCTTCTCAATGTTTTTGATGAATGGGGGAAGGTTCTGCTCATATGTAGAGGTTAGTAGGGGGCGTAAACCATACTCCCAGGTATTTCAGTGCCCTTGGGTCCCATCTAAAGGGGGAGTTAGCTTTGGTCATTGTAAGTGTCTGTTCTGGGAGGGATATATTCATGGCTTCAGATTTTGAGTAGTTAACCTTAAGATTGGAGACAAAACTGTAGTGAGCAAATTCTTTTTAAGTTAGGTAGGGTGGTCACTGGGTTTGTCAGGAAAAATAGTAAATCATCCGCATAAGCAGCTATCTTGAATTCTGTCCTGAAACCCCAAAGCCTGTAATGTCAGCATTAGCCTTGACCATCCGAATAAATGGTTCTAGGGAGATTATGAATAGAAGAGGGAATAGCAGGCACCCCTGTCTGGTGCCATTGGTTATGAGGACCTTGTCAGACAGAGTACCATTAATGATTAAATTAGCCACTGGGTTTTGGTAAAGCACAGAGATCCTGGCCATCATATGGGGCCCTAGGCCTTTGGAATCACAGTAATGTAAGTAGAGAGAAAATCAGAGGTGACTTTCCTAGGCTCAGACAGAGAATTCAAGACCGCCCTATGCGGGTCCGCTACAATATGTGCAAAGGTCTTATAATAGATGGATATGTATCCATCAGGGCCTGGGCTCTTGCTTGACTCCAATTTTTAATTGCACATTTAATTTCTGATGTCTCCATCGGGCTCTCTAAAAATGATATGTCTGCGTCTTTCAGGGTGGCATTCCACTTTTTTCTAAGTAGTCCCATATAATTTGCGGTCTTTCTCCCAGCATACCCTCCTGTCTATGTTGCGGTGGTAAATTGTACAGCTTTGTATAGAAGTTGTGGAAATGTTTGCAATGGTCTCAGTCACATCTACTTTACCGTTGCTTCGTCGGATACCAGGTATAAAGTTGCTAGTGGCCTGTTCTCTCAGGGCCCTAGCAAGCAAGTAGATTCTTTTTTTAAAAAACATAAATCTCTTTGATCTGTTATCGAAGATCTGTTGAAGGGCCTTCCTAGCGTCTAAAAGTTCTAATGCGGTATGAGCAGTGAGGGATTGTTTATGGAGCGTTTCCAATTGTTTAATATGCTCAGTCAGTGCCTTAATGTTTTTGTCCCTTTCCCTTTTTACGATATGAGCCCATTCTGATAAGTTCGCCCCTTTATAGTACATTTGTGCGCCTCCCAGGGTATGAGTGGGTCCACATCAGGGGAGTTGTTGTGCTGAAAGAATTCTGTAAGTGAAGTGGTAAGTTTCAGGAGAAGAACTGGGTTGGTTAGTAGGGAGGTGTTGAGTCTCCAGGTCTGGGTTTTCGAAGAGGGTGTAGCTAGGTCAAGAGTTAGTGAGGTTGGGGAGTGGTCCGAGAAATTGAATACCTTTATGGGCCGCAGTGACCGACGATAGGTCCCATTGTGAGATAAATATGTAGTCCAGACGGGCATGTCTGTTATGGGGAGACGAATAGTATGTGAAATCTCGCTTCTCAGGGTGGACAAAGCACCAGGTGTCAATTAGTTGTAAAGACTGGAGCAGGGTCTTAAGTTTTTTAAGGATTTTATATGTAATGCAAGTCTTCCCATTGGATGTGTCAACTAATGGGTTTAGAGGCACATTAAAATCCCCGCCTAGAATTGGGCATCCAGATGCGAACCCTTGGAGTTACTTCACTATCCGTTGTCAAAAAGACACATGAGATCTATTAGGGAAGTATACGTTGGCCAGCGTAATAGGTGTGTTGTTGTATGACCCCTTCTGAAATATAGATCTACCACTCGGGTCTTCCTTGCTTCCTTGCTTACCAGGATCAAGATCCCCTTGGATCTGGAGTCATCATTGGTGGCATGGTATGCTTCTCTAAAAAAGGAGTCTGTCAAAGTGTGGCCTACCTTTTTTGAGTTCCCTCAGTAGGGTGGAACGCCTCTCAGGTATATTCAAACCTCTTACGTAGTGTGAAATCACTATAGGACTGCGTCCTAGAGCCAAGTACGCCATCTGGTGGACTCAGGAGGAAATGACCAGGAGCCAACCTGCAAAACAAAACTGGTGATAGCAAGTCAAAATCCAGACAGATATACTGTTATATGGGTAATAGTGAACACTATGCCAAAGGTCAGACAAATAGGTAGGAAGAAAAGTTTAGAATGGTAAGTATAAGGGGCTGAAGATATCCCTTTTCAGACAGGGTAGATTGCCTTAAAAAGTGGTAAATTAGTGTACCCTATACCAAACAAACTATGTACAGGGTCACTTGGTGGGGGAAGAGGAAACCGACTAACAACCGGGTGAGTGGTCAGTCACTAGCTTCAACTAACAGTGAAAAGTGTAAAAAGTTAAACCAATAGGAGCAACTAAGTTGCAACACACACAGCCTTCAGGTAGCAATCAAATAATTCTAATCTAGTTCTGAATCTACCCGACCAGGTAGTATTAACAAATAATCTTGTGGGCAGTAAACTGGGGGCACCAGCCCCCAGACCCAGGACCACGGTCCCCCTAGCCCACCACCCCATGAGGTGATGGGCTGCATTAGTCCTGAATCCGAGCCAATAGGCACAGAGGCGATCACATTGCATTGTCATATCAGTTAGTCACATGTTTGTCCAGACACAGAGTGGTTTACAGTTATCAACCCTGTGGGGCAATTGTATTTGAATAGCAAGTGAGTTAAGGTGGAAGTGATCAGTATGAAGCATCCTGAGGCTCCAGGTTGGGTAGCTCAAAGGAGTAGGAGAAAGGGGGGAGGGACTTGGGTGATGTAGTTCACTCTATATGACCAGTGGTAAGGAAGTTCAGTACGGTCCCTTAAGTAGCAGTAGCCATAGTACAGTAGCATGGAAGAGTCAGAGGGAGGGGGTAAGTATACAAGTGGCAAGCATTGGGTTAGTATCTGGTTTCACAGCCTTGAAATGATCAGTATGGGTAAATGAGGGGGTAAAACATGGGGACTGGGTAATGAGCAGAAAAAGCAAAAAAGTAACAGCCAAGACTGGGGTCATTCTTCCTCTTGCTCTCTGCGCTCCTCCATTAAAGGTTTGGGTGTTCCTGCCTTGGATCCCAAGGCAATGGGGCCACTTTGAAATCAGGGTACCAGTCCGGGAGGGCTACGTGACCCAAGGTCAGGTGCTTCACAGAAATCTTGTAAGTCATCCAGCGCATGTAAGATGTGTTGTTGACCATTCCAGGATACTGTCAGTGCAAATGGAAACCTCCAGGTGTATTTCAAATCTTTTTCCCTCAGTTTCTTCAGCAGGGAACGTAGTGCTCTGTGATTTTTCAGAGTGATTTGTGAGAGATCCTGGAACAGCATTATATTCGTCCCATTAAATAAATTCCGCTCTTTTCTCCTGGCTTTGCGCATAATCTCCTCTTTGAGGGTAAAGTTCTGCAGGCAGCAAATTATATCCCTTAGTGGGGCAGTGTCTGGGCCCCGCGGTCTGAGCGCTCTGTGTGCCCTCACAAAATCAATCCCCATATCTTCCTGTCTTTCGAGCAAGCTGTTCAAGACCCGTTGCAGGGCAGGGATGATCTGATCTGGTTCCACCGTTTCAGGGATTTGCCGCACACGTATGTTGTTCCGTCTGCCCCTGTTGTCCAGGTCCTCAATGTGCCTGTTCATCTCAATGAAGTGGTAGGTTTGTGTGACAGTTACCCTTTCCAGCCTGTGGATCACTTTATCCCTGTGTTTCCCCGCCGCCTCTGCTGCCGCCATTTTTTCAGTTAAAACTAGGAAGTTAGAATCCTCACTATAGTCCTTCTCTTGGCGGGATGGTGCCATCTTGGAGTTCCCCACGCTGCTGCAGGCCTCTGGTTTAGTTTTAAACAGGTCTGTAATGTTTCTGGCTGGATGGGCTGCAGATCTTTGTCTTGGGCGAGAGTGCAGGGTAGTGTAAAGCCGTTTGCCCAGCATCTGCGGTCGGTAGGTCGGGTATCAGGCAAGGAGAGGCTGTGTGTGTGCAGGAGCTCTCTCAATGTGCGTCCATGCCCGTTCCGCACCAAGCCACACCCCCTCGATAAGTGATTTATGTTGTGCAGTAATACCAGTGAGGTAGTACAAGATTTCCAGATGATCAAATACTTGGCACAGTCTTGTAGTCCATACCTGGACCCAGCTAGGAGAATGACATGGGGCCAGCGTGTAATGTGTTCTTGAGAACTACACTGTATTCCTTGATCTCCTTGACAACCTTGGTGTAATGCGTGAGTTAGCCACAGAGTGCATTGGAGATCCAAGTCTGTCCCTAAAGACCCCCTAGGGGGTATGCCCACGGGAAGGACATAGTCTGTATGGCATGCACCTGATATTTTTCATTGGCTACTGCTGTCCAACTGGACCACCTTTGTTGAGTAAAAGGGCTTGTCCTTGCCTTTTTAGCAACCAGCACCCTTTTGAGTAAACTTTTCTATATTTGTTGCATATGCTTTGTGCAACACACTCATTTTGATACCGCAGAGTTATTTATATTCGTCATTGATGCCAAGTAAGGCCAACCATGGATGGTTAAAATCTCAGCAGGAACTGGCTAGGATATAAACCATGTATGGGCAGGCTGAATGTACCAAGTTGATCAATCAACTTGGGTACAACCAGCCTGCCAGATTTTGCTTGTGATTACCACTAGCGGCTGCTATAGCCACTAGCAAAAATCACTGTCTTTACAATTGCTCGGAAGGAGTGATTCCTCTGTCAGCACTGTTTGTGTTGATGGGATGTGAATTTCTTTCCTGCACCCATGGCCCGCAACACATTCTCGGGTGGTAACCCCACCCTCTACATGCTCTGTGTCAAATGCTGATGTGCACTCACACTTGATCTGTATCTCTTCCTTAGTTGTAATTGGCTCTCCACAAGTTCCTGGACACCTCCTACTCAGTGTTGCTGTACAGTCACTGGGGTCACAGACAGCATTTAACCCTTCCTGCTCCTGAATTGTTCTTGTGGGTACTCCTTGTGGCAATGCCTCGTTTGTATATTTAGTAAGGCAGATCATAGGAGAAAAGGTAGATATCCTGTTAGCCTTGCTAGCTTATGATTTACTAACAGTTCTTTTGGACTTGTAGTGTACCATCTAAGGCACCTTACCCCTCTAAAAAGCAAGCCTTCTCTATAGAAACCATTCATGTCTTAACAAGATTTTGACGGTCTCTGTAAAGACACCCTAATTTTTATAATCCCTGTGTATAAAAGTCTAGAAGCCCTTTGTAAGCCCTTATTTTCCCTTGCTGGTCTTGCCCTCTAACCTGCCATTATGTTGTTCTACCAGACTTTAAATGTTTGGTACAAGGATGTGTCTCAGAGTCATCTTCACGGATTTGGGATCTATCTTCACAGAGCTTTATGTCCTCCAACAGCTGGAGCACATGCCTGTGGTCCTACTCAATTGTATTAACAGGTCCACTTGATGTCCAGAATGTACCTGAATACTTCTTCTTGTGGCCCCTAATGTATTTCAAATAGAGTTGCACCGATACCACTGTTTTTAAGACCGAGTACAAGTACCTATACTTTTTTCAAGTACTCGCCAATACTGATACTTTTTTTTTATGTCATGTGACGGTGGCACTAATAGGCAGCACTGATGGGCACTGAAACGTGGACTGTGTCAATAGTTTTCCTATTTATTTATGTTTTTTGTTTATATAATATATATATATTGGGGCGGCACAGTGGTGTAGTGGGTAGCACTCTCGCCTAGCAGTAAGAAGGGTCACTACCTGCCTGGAGTTTGCATGTTCTCCCTGTGCTTGCGTGGGTTTCCTCCGGGTACTCTGGTTTTCTCCCACACTCCAAAGACATACTGGTAGGTAATTGGATCCTGTCTAAATTGTCCCTAGTATGTATGAATGTGAGTTAGGGACCTTAGTTTGTAAGCTCCTTGAGAGTAGGGACTGATGTGAATGTACAATGTATATGTAAAGCGCTGCGTAAATTGACGGCGCTATATAAGTACTTAAAAAAAATATATATATATTACATTTTTTTTACAAAGCTTTCTTTTTTTTTTTTTTCTACATATTTATTTAATACAATGTTGGGGGGGGGGGCTTTGGTGAGACGTCACGAGTCTAAACAGACCCCTGACATCTCCCCTTTGAGAAAGGGAAAGGGACTGAAGACAGGGATTCCCCATTCCTTTTCTCTGCAGCCTCAGATGCACTGAAGATGAATGGACAGGACAGGAGACAGAGGTTCCTCTCCATTCATAAACTGAAACATCGCCCATCGTAAAACACAGTTTACGATGCTCAGTTATGAATGGACAGAGTCATAGATCACTGACTCTGTGTATTACAGAAAAGGAAGGGGCCGCTCTCCATCTAGTATCGATATTGGTGCAACCCTAATTTCAAGAAAAGGATTTTTATGGTAGGTCAAAAAGACTAAGTACAATTACACTTTAAATTAAGTTATCATTTCTTTAAAGTATGAGGAGTTGCATGAAATGATGAAAATGGATGACATTAGATTTATTTATTTTTTATTTTTTTACCCGCATACTTCACACAACTTGGAACTTCCCTTTTCACTGATATGGCAAGGCAGCAACCCTGTGTGGTATCCCAACTTCCTGTTCTTATTTCCTTCAAGCTGCTACAACAACATAGGAACATAGTTAGAACTAATAATTTTACACTTTTTTATATTTCACACACAAACACTTATTCAGTACTACTGCAGACAGGTGAGCACAGAGAGCTGTCCTTGAAGCATAAAACCCATCAGCGGCTGTGTACACTATTCTCCTTAGTACAAAGCAAATGCTTTGCTGAGCATTAATGATGGGCTCAGGCGTGTTCGGATTGTATCCGCCAGGAAGCCGTCACTGCACACCACCAATCATAGGCATTGAGGCATTTCCTGGTCCGCAGCTGCACATACACACGCTGCCTATGACTGGCGATGTGCAGCGACGGCTTCCTGGCGGGTATGATCCAAACACACCTGAGCCCATCATTACTGAGCATTTATATGTATTGAGCCATTTCATTTATAACCTATAGATCCCAACTGCTGAGGAGCACTCTATAGGCCAGCGGTCCCCAACCTTTTTGGCACCGGGGACCATCTGTGTGGAAGAAAATTGTGCCCAGGACTGGGGGGTACGCGGGGGGTAAGCGATTTCTCGTGGGCAATTTGTCAGGGCAATGCCTGGTGTTAGCATTTCAATCATCATGGCACCATGGTTGATATGGTGTCACAGTGATTGAAGTGCATTATTTCTATTATTACATTGTAGTAATAAATGAAATAGTTCAACTCATAATGCAGAATCAGTGGGAGCCCTGAGTGTGTCAATTGCCACTGTCACCTGCCACCAAATGCAGCTTGTGACTTACCATGTCGCCTGCCACCAGATGCGGGAATGTCACTTGCCATGCTGTCTGCCACCAGATGCAGAATGTCATTGCCATGCTGCCTGCCACCATATGGGGATTGTCACTTGCCACCAGATGTGGATTGTCACTTGCCACACTGCCTGCCGCCAGATGAGGATTGTCCCTTGCCACCAGATGTGGTTTGCCACTTGCCACGCTACCTGCCACCAGATGTGGATTGTCACTTGCCATGCTGCCTGCCACAAGATGTGGATTGTGACTTGCCACGCTGCCTGCCACCAGATGTGGATTGTCACCTGCCACGTCGCCTGCCATGTTGTCTGTCACCAGATGTGGAATGTCACTTGCCACACTGCCTACCACCAGATGTGAATTGTCACTGCATTAGTGGCAGCACTGGTCCATTTAGCACGCCTCTAGGCAGTGGTGGGTTCCGAGTGAAGGCAGGAGAGCCTGTGATGTGGGGCGGGTGGTGAGAGACAATGTCATCTCTCTGCTCCCCGCCAAACCTTCGACATTGAGGCTGACATTGAGGCTGACAGAACATCGGCTGTGAGGGCGGAAGAGCGGTGAGGCGGGGGGCGGAGAGAGATATAATCTCTGTTTGCCCTCCCGCTTGCATCCCTCATCCACTGGCTGCCCGGCTGTCTCATGCCACCTGCCTGGCTCTCCTATGCCTTCAGCCTGGCTGTCTTATGCTGCCCGCCCGGCTCTCTTATGGTGGCCGCCCGCAACCACGGCTCGGCTACAGAGGGGCCACGGTCGGTGGTTGGAGACCCCTACTATAGTCGTTTAGAGAATACACAAGTCACTCCTCATAACTTGCCTGTATGGGGATCAAGAATCACCTTACCAACCAATTGTAAAGTGGTTGTAAAGTCAGAGGTTTTTTATCTTAATGCATTAAGACAAAAAGCCTTCAGTGTGCAACAGCCCCCCTCAGCCCCTCATCTGGGACTCTCCCTCCTGATTGGCTGAGACACAGCAGCTGCACCATTGGCTCCCACTGTTGTCACTCAAATTCAATTAGCCAATCAGGAGAGAGAAGGGGTGGAATAGATACACTGAGCTGCAGCTCAATAGGAGGGAGGGGCCAGGAGCTCCAGCCAGGGACCTGAAAAGAGGAGGAGCCTGGCTGCTCTGTGCAAAACCACTACACAGAGCAGGTAAGTATAATATGTTTGTTATTTTAATAGAAAAAAAAGAGAGACTTTACAATCACTTTAACACCACATTTCAGTCACATGTATAACATTGTCACTAGGACAAGAAATGAGAGGAATTATGCCCAATCGATTACAGACAGCGGGGATTCTGGCCACCCCCCTATTAAAACTAACATTTTAAAGTATATCCAAAGCCTAAACTTTGAAAATTACCTTTGGATAAAATAGAAAATGGTTCAAACCATGTCATTTTCCATCCTGGAGACACAACAGGAAGTGAAAGAAACACACACCAATTAGGGTGACCACATGTCCCGCATTGCCCGGGACAGTCCCGTAATTGGCAGCTCTGTTCCGGGTCCCGGGCACCCTCATTCCGGGACAATACAGTGTCCCGGAAATGCCCCCTGGCCCTGGGCCGATCTGATGCCCCCTAAAATAGCCCTTGTATCACCGCTGTCACTCACTGTGAACCTGTGGTGGACCCCTGGCTGGCAGAGACCCCTTTTACTTGTTCACCACGGCCGCTGGCTCATTGTTCAAACTGGTTGCTAACCGCCGCCTGCCTGGCGTCTAGCAACCAGTGACGTCACGAGGAGGAGAGAGGCAAAGGCTCCAGCATTCACAGCGGAAGAGGATTTAACTTCCTCCTCCTCCCCACTCACTGCTTAGCTCCACCCACCTCCTCCCTGCATCTTCTCGAGTCCAGGCAGGCAGAAGAAGAAATATCTGAGGCACTGACTGCAGTGCACAAACGGAGAGATGCGTTTAGGGAGAATGGCAAGTAAATTCCAAAGCACTCACCAACAGATGAGAGATCGGGGTTAAAATCTTCAGTCAGCTCTTGCCAAGCAGCCATTGTTCTGTGCTGAACTGTAAGCACTTCACAGCAGTGCAGAGTGTGTGTCAGCCTGGAGCTAGCAAGCCTATCAGTGCACTGTGCAGAGAGTACGGTCAGCAGATAAGGGAGAGGACACTGACAGAGGACATCACACCCTCGGAGTGATGGAAGGAGGATACATCCTTAGTTATCAGGACAGGGTTCATGCTGGGACTTGTAGTCCTTCACTTTTGGGGGATGTGACCCCCCCAAAAGTGAAGGACTACAAGTCCCAGCATGAACCCCTCAGAGCTGAAGATGTGACACCCCCCCAGCCCCCCGCATGGGAGGAGTCACATCAGCAGCGAGAGGGGCGTTCACTTTACAAGGGCTCGGGTGTGTTGGACTGGTGGAAGGCTGCGGGTGGCAAGTGACACTGCATCTGGTGGCAGGCTATGGGTGAAAAGTGGCACACTGTATCTGGTGGCAGGCTATGGGTGGAAAGTGGCACACTGCATCTGGTGGCAGGCTATGGGTGGAAAGTGGCCCACTGCATCTGGTGGCAGGCAACGGTGGCAAGTGACACGCTGCATCTGGTGGCAGGCTATGGGTGGCAGGTGGAACACTGCATCTGGTGGTAGGCAATAGTGGCAAGTGACATGCTGCATCTGGCGGCAGGCAATGGTGGCATGTGACAAGCTGCATCTGGGTGCAAGCGATGGTGGCAAGTAACAAGCTGCATCTGGGGGCAGGCGACAATGACAATTGGCACGCTGCATCTGGTGGCAAGTGACAAGCTCAAGGTTCCCACTGATTCTGCATTATGGTGAGTTGAAATATTTCATTATATATTACAATGTAGTACAACACCAGCCATTCGCCCGACAAATCACCCCTGTCAAACCCCGAGACTACATTCCCCCAAACCCCCTCCTCATCAATTTTTGGGAAGGAGGGGTTGTCCCTTAATGGTAGTTTGGAAATGTGGTCATCCTAACACCAATGTGAGGGTATGTGCCCTCTGTGACAGTTGCCAGTGAAAGGTTTACCTCATTGCAAGAGTTCTAATTTATTTCTGACCCCATAAAAGCCATTAAAGTTTGCATTTCCATTTATTTTCTATCAAGGTGACAGTGTTTACCCACCAAAACAAATGGAGAAGAGAATGTTGCTAGAAGAGTCATAGGTGACAAGAAAGATCGAACACACATTTTAACTCCTCCATACACCATACAAAGAAAAAAATGATTTTAGATATATTTTAACCACTTGACCTCCAAAAGATTTACCCCCCTTCATGACCAGGCCATTTTTTGCGATATGGCACAGCGTTACTTTAACTGACAATTCTGCAGTCATGCAATGTTGCACCCAAATAAAATGTATGTACTTTTTTTCCCACTGACACAAACGATGGAGGACTGATCCTCCCACTGACACCAGCGATGGGGCACTGATCCCCCCACTGACACTAATGATGGGAGCACTGATCCTCTCATCGACACCAACGATGGGGCACTGATCCCCCCACCGACACCAATGATGGAACACTGATGCTTACACTGACACGAATGATGGGGCACTGAATCTCCCACTGACACCAATGATGGGGCACTGATCCCCCCACCGACACCAATGATGGAACACTGATGCTTCCACTGACACGAATGATGGGGCACTGAATCTCCCACTGACACCAATGATGGGGCACTAATCCTCCCACTGACACCAATGATGGAAGCATTGATCCCCCCACTGACACCAATGATGGGAGCACTGTTCCTCCCACCGACAACAATGATGGGGCATTGATCTCCCCACTGACACCAATGATGGGGCAGTGATCCTCCCACCGACACCAACAATGAGGCACTGATACTCCTACTTACACCAATTATGGGGCACTGAATCTCCCACTGACACCAATGGTGGGGTCTTGGTCCTCCTATTGACACCAACAATGGGCACTGATCCTTCCATGACACCAATGATGGGGCACTGATCCTCCTACTGACACCAATGATGGAGCACTGCTCCTGCCACCTACACCAAAGATGGGGCACTGATCCTTCCACTGACACCAATGATGGAGCACTGATCCCCCCACCCACACTAACAATGGGGAACTGATCCTCCCACTGACACCAATGATGGGAGCACTGAGCTTTCTACTGACACCAACGATGGGCACTGATCCCCCCACCAACACCAACAATGGGGCAGTGATCCTCCCACCAACAACGATGATGGGGCACTGATCCTTCCAACGACACCAACAATAAAGCACTGATCCTCCTTCTGACACCAATGATGGGGCACTGAATGTCCCACTGACACCAATGATGGGGCATTGATCCTCCCATTGACACCAACGATTTAGTACTGATCCTCCCACTGTGACCAACGATGGGGCACTGATCCTCCCACCGACACCAATGATGGGGCACTGATGCTCCTGCTGACACCAATGATGGGGTACTGAATCTCCCACTGACATAATAGATGGGGCACTGATTCCCCCACTACTATCAAAGATGGGGTACCATTGTTCCTCCTACTGACCAGGTGCTATATAATTTTTTTACTCCCACTGACCACCAAGTCTGATACATTATCTACACCCACTGACACTGGGGCATCTTCTACTCCAATTGGCCACAATCCGGCCCTCTTAAAGTCTGATGGATAGTAAATGGCCCTTTGTAATTTTGGAGACCCCAAATTTTAGATCATAATATCATTGTGATGGAAAATGTGGCACTGATATAAAACAAATACTGTATACTATATTTTAGAAACAATGTACCACCTCTTTTCTGTTTTAGAAACATTACTGAGATAAAATGGCTGTTTTAAACTGGTGAATAATTATTTATTTTCCATATTTAGATAACTTTACAAAATACATAGGGCCAATCACATCAGTGCCACAGAGCAGCTAAACTAATGCCCCCATAGAAGTATTATAAATACATAGTAGAGACAGTTTGGGTGGAAGCCAGTTAACCCACAAGTATGTATGATGATGCATTGCAGTGCCATTCATTTTGAAAAGAAACACAACACACCTGTACAATGGTCCTACTTTGCAGTGCACTGCAACACTCGGTTATGCACCAACTTGTATTGAGGGGCATTGTGTCAGAAAAGAAGGTGCAGTAAGCTATGAAGTTCATACCACACACAAAACCCAAGGCCTATGGATTGATTTCAGGTGCGTGACAGTTGGAGGCACCCAATAACCAGTGAATTGAAAGTAGAAGACAGCATACCAACAGTTACAAATAGACAGCCTTGAAGTACTTGTAAGGCATAGCTCCAAGGCTGTCTCAGGACTGTGTAAAGACCCCTTTATCAAGGTGACAAGCAAATGTCAAAATGCAACAGGCAAATATATACAGTAAGTCCAATATATATGAACATTTGACTTGTAAACTTTCAAAGATGTAACATGTCCAATCCTGTAAAGCTGAGACACACTCAGATTTTTTTTTCGTTCAACCATTTGCCTGCTTGGCCGTTCACCGGGCACCCAAATTTGCAGGGTGTTCGCCCCCATGAACACCCTGCAATGCACTAATCACTGGACAGTGAGCGCTACACAGTGCATTCTGCGCCTTAATTGGGCAACCAGCTTTGGGCGTAAGCTGGTTGTTAAGAAGCAGGGCTGGGAAGCTGGCTGCGGCCTCCTTAAAGGGGTTGTAAAGGTACAAAAAAATAAATAAAAAATAACAAACATGTCATACTTACCTCCTCTGTGCAAGGGTTTTGCACAGAGTGGCCCTGATCATCCTCTTCTGGGGTCCCTCAGCGGCGCTCCTGGCTGCTCCTCCTCTCAAGTGCCTCCACGGAGAGCTGCATTCCATAGGGGCACTCGTGCAGGTGCGCTCCCGAGCCCTGCTGCTTGTAAATTGTAACTGTGATGCCGCGTACACACGAGCGGACTTTACGGCAGACTTTGCCCGGCGGACGGGATTTGGTCGGACAATTCGATCGTGTGTGGGCTCCAGCGGACTTTGTTTTCTCAAAAGTTGGACGGACTTAGATTTGAAACATGTTTTAAATCTATCCGTCGAACTCGAGTCCGGTCGAAAAGTCCGCTCGTCTGTATGCTAGTCCGATGGACATAAAGCCACGCTAGGGCAGCTATTGGCTACTGGCTATGAACTTCCTTGTTTTAGTCCGGTCGTACGTCATCAGGTACGAATTCGACGGACTTTGGTGGATTGTGTGTAGGCAAGTCCGTTCATTCAGAAAGTCCGTCGTAAAGTACGTCTCAAAGTCCGCCGGGCAAAGTCTGCCGTAAAGTCCGCTCGTTTGTACGCGGCATTAGTCATTTTAAATGGGATTTGACTTGTTTTTTTTTTCTTTAGAAATTTAATTTTTGCTGTAGCATATTTTATGCATGCTACAGATGCGCCACTCTACAGGCACATTAAGGGGACCCCCAGGCATTATATTTAAAGGAACTTTTCATTTTTTTTGTTGCACTTTAAGTGTAATTAAAATTACTGTTCCTGAAAAAACTATAGTTTAAAAAAAAAAATTATATTTAAAAAAACGAATTATTGATACATGTCCCCCAGGGCAGTACTCGGACCCCCGTACCCAATTTATGACCAATTACTTGCATATAAGCTTTCAAAATTTCAATTTTTTTTCTGTTTGGCTCTCATTGACTTCAATGGGGTTCATTATCCGGGTTTGAACATTTCCCCTGTTCGAGAGTTCTGCTGTGAACCAAACAGGAGGGTGTTTGGCTCATCCCTAATCAGTGCTTGCAGCTGTTATCTGCAAGCTCTGATCTTTGTTGGACTTTTAGCCCGGGTTCACACCTATGTGAATTAGATGTGCGTTTCCGAGCATCTAATTCGCATAGCAGGAGAATGTGACTGGCTCCCTATGGAGCCGGTTCACATATCTCCGGGGCGGCTGCGGAGCGCACTGCACAAAAATACTGTGCGTCTTTGGCTCCGTTTCAGGGCCGAATTCAGGCAAGGAATCGGCCCTGATTCATCCCTGAAAGGGGGAACAGTGACGCACAGTGTGATCCGCAGCCCGTTATAGTGTGAACCTGGGCTTAAACAAGTTGGACAAACAAGCTAGTTCGTAAGTAGGGGACTTGCTGTACAGTGATTAAACAATCAGCAATGTTGAACAGGCCTGTGCAAAACAAAACCTAAAGTGCCAGACAGTCCTATAGGCAGGATACGGGTAGAAAAAAAAGTGCAGGTGTATTCTTTTTGTATGATCTAGGGCATTGGCAGTCTATTGAAATTGAATGCACTGCCTTAACACAATGCCCGTTAACTCGCTACATAACGCATGTTAGCATAACACATCACAATGGACAGGTTTTAACAGGTACTATTGTCAGGAACAATAAGCACTCAAGGAGTCATGTGCAAACACAAGAAAAACATGCAAACTCTTGTATCCTTGGTGGTAACAGGACCCAAATGTCCAGTGATGCAAGCCTATAGTTCTAACCACATCATCGTCATAAAAAGTGTTTTACCTCTGAATACATTTGCTAACTGTAAGAATTTGTAATTAGCACACTATCTCATGAAGTACGTCATGATCACTTTTCATTTTTAGCTATCAGATTATATTAGCAACAATATGGCAGTACTTGAGCCTACAAGTCCCTGAAGTGTGCTGAGATAAGGGCTGTGAGTGAGCTTTGTATCTTTACAGGGAACGGTGATAGTGAAATTTAGCAGCAATCTTCCTTATGAGGACAGTTAGGGTTATTTAATGCCCTGTTCAATTATTACATTATTCAACAGATATTACTGTACTCTTTTTCTAGATGAATGTGTAATAAGCATCTATAATAATGGCACATAATCAATGGGCTTCTGGCACTCCTGACATATCACCAGAATGGAAGTACATTCTTCATTCTGTAGCTGGTTTGTGTTCATTCCCTGCGGTGGCAGCCAGTTTCCCAGCATGCAGTAATGCATCACCATTCTCGTAGACCCCGATAAAGAGCTCAAATAAAACAGAAACATGTTTCACTTTTATTGCAACATTTTTTTTCAGCTGAGTTTTAGTAGCACTTAACACATACAGGAAGATATTTAGTTGCTTGCTTCATCTGCAAACCGTTTATCTCTTTTATTGTCAGGATACATATATTTTACATCGCTTCACATCCACTTGGAAAATGTTACTATATTTACATAGAGCTATGGACTTGTGTTAAACTTGTTTCTGGAAAAAGTTGCATTATGAAATCGAGAGATAATAAGGCTGTTCAGTTTTGTGTTATCGTATAATAAGTGGACCTTACCATCGACCCAATTGGTGTAGATATTATAAATCACATTAATGAAAATGCTTAGTCTTCTAAATTATTTTTTTACCTAAATATATCAATGTGTGCTAACTTTTTAAAAAGCCGAGTTTTTAGGTATAATTTGTATTTATATATGTATATGGGGCAGCCATATTTGCAAAATAGTATCCATTTCCTGCTTTGAAGTGCTACACATTGATAGTGCTTAACTGCTACTTAAAGTGCAAGGTTATGGGTTGACTTGTCAAAAAAAAAAAAGGGGTGTTCTTTTTGCAACCCCAAGATGTCTGAGCTTGGACGAAGCTGACTGCATCCACAGACTCAGATATCCATCCCGAACCACAAGTAACCACTTTGCCTGTGGCTACATGCAAGCAGTGGTGGCCGCCATCAGACTGTCATTAGCTTATATGGGCTGAGGGGCCATTGCTATTTGCATGCCCCAGTCATTCCATCTGTAAAAATGTGCTTATTCTTACTGCTGGAATACAGTGAATGGAATACATCAGAATGGTAGTGTAAAGGATGCCTAGGGAAAAAAAAAATGTTTACGGACATGTTACTTTACAGTTGCTACCTATTTCTTTCATATATGAAAGAATAGTCAATTCTTTGATATTTTAGAAACTACCCTTTTTGCATTATTGCTCTTTTCTGTTGTGGAAATTATTAGTAAGTTAAAGTGAATCTGTGCAGAAGGTAAACAGGGTAAACTGACATATAAAATACAAGCATCTAGAAATTGCCACACATTGGGGATTTACTTAAAGCTAATATTCTGAGCACTTTGCACGTGCAGTTGCTCCAGTGCTTAGTAAATGAGGGGTAGCTCCGCTGACTTCCATCATCCAATCATATGCAAGCAAAAATGCTTTTGTTTTTTTTTTTTTCTTTGCATGTAATTGGGTATTTTTTTCAAAGTCGAGCTTCACCTCATTTACTAAGCTCTTGAGCAACTGCGCTTGTAAGTGCACAGTCTATTTGCCTTTAGTAAATCAACCCCATTGTGTAGATATTTTACTAGATTGTTCTGGAAGCTTGACACTGAGACTATATTAATGAACTAACACTGATTTTGGGAGTGTGTTAAGGTCACACCCCTTCCCCAAGCTTTCTGCCCCTCACCACTGGACCACTCCCCATAGTAACTAATCACTTCTAAATATCTGGAGAAGAACAGGGTAGACTCAAGCTCAGTGGTAGTATGTATAAAGTGAATATCAATTTGCTGAATCTCGTGAAATAAAGTGATGTAAACAAATTTTGAATATTTAATAATAGCTGCTATCACTAACAAGTGTTCTCACTTCACTTAAAAGGTGAAAATAATCAATAGACAGTGCTGCGCTAAAATATACATCAATAATGATAAAAGTGTAACTAAAATTGGTAATCAATAAACATATATTGCTGAAAGTTCATAAATAGTATCTGTAACTGATTGAAGTGAATTAAAAAATCAATACATCAAAGGTGCAAAAATCCAAGGTGCTTGTGCTTTCCTCCACCAGTCTCATAGGCTGCTCACCTCACATCCAATCATCAAATCAGCAGTGTTCCCCTCTGGGGATAATAGAGAAGGCTTGCATGGTGCTGATAATCACTTTCTTCCTTCAAATCGCTTATTCCCATGGGATAAAAACCCCGATCATCTCACCAAATATGATGGATTTGCAAAAGAAGGAAGGCAGAATCTAGTGCTCTCTGTTTAAAATGTTTTATAATATATAAAAAAGGTAAGGCATAAAACTTACAAAGATGGCACTGTAAGCCGTGCAAGCTGAAAACACATTTCCGAGATAATAGGTCTCAAGATGGCCGCAATGTAACATCAATACGCAGGCTCCATACTCTAGACACATATCGTAAAAGCATTGACTTCAAAATCATTTGAAAACCTCTCATTTTGACAGTTTGTTCATTTTTCATCCAGTTTATGGGCACAAATCAGAAATTGGTTGTGACACTTTTGAGCCAAAAAATTGAAGGAAAAGTTTGGAAGACTTCTGCCGAACAGATGATAAATTAAAACGTTAATGTGTTTCTCGCTCGTTACGAATTGAACTGTTGGTACTGCGCATATGTGACCCAGAAGCAAAAAACAAACAAGAAATGGATTCATTCACAATTTATCGTTGGTAATTCGGTCAATACATGATGGCAATATCGTTTGCTCTCACAACCGAGTGTTTTTTTTTTCGAAAACGGGTTTGAACGATTTTTTTTTAATGGCTAGCATTAGAAACAAGTGAAATGCAGGTCAGACAGAGTAAATGTCAGCTGAAATGCATCTGTCAATTATCTCTGAATTATCTCAACAGTGTCTCAAACTGATCTTGAATTCAAGGGGAATGCAGTTTAACCACTTGCCGACTGCCGCACGCTGATATACATCGGCACAATGGCAGCGGTGGGCAAATGGGCATACCTGTATGTCCCCTTTAATTGGCGGGGCTAGCGCGCCCGTCCCATACAGCATGACCATGCCCACGGGTCCCGCTAACTCACTGTCCACCGGTGTCCCGCGATTGCATCTCATAATGTCTTGTAAACAAGGCCTTTCTCCATTCTGCCTAGTGACATGACAGGGATCTACTGCTCCCTGTCATCGGGAGCAGTGATCGCTGTCATGTCAGTGGTAGCCCATCCCCCCCTACAGTTATAATCACTTCCTAGGACACACTTAACCCCTTGATCGCCCCCCAGTGTTTAACCCCTTCCCTGCCAGCATCATTTACACAGTACTCAGTGCATTTTTATAGCACTGATTGCTGTATAAATGACAATGGTCCCAAAATAGTGTCAAAAGTGTCCGATATGTCCGCCATAATGTTGCAGTCACAATAAAAATCGCAGATCGCTACCATTACTAATAAAAAAAAAGAATTAAAAAAATGCCATAAAACCATCCCCTATTTTGTAGGCGCTATAACTTTTTCACAAACCAATCAATATACGCTTATTGGGATTTTTTTTTTTTTTTTTTACCAAAAATATACCACCAAAAGAAAGCTCTATTTGTGGGAAAAAAAGGACGTCAGTTTTGTTGGGGTGCAACGTGGTAAGACCACGCAATTGTAAATTAAAGCGACGCTGAAGCGGTTAATAGAGTCACTTACTGTATATATCAGCACTCAGACTGAGTGAGGGAAGGACAGAACACTGAGCCTATGAAGTTCTGCTAACATGATGTGTGCTAGCACAGATTCTGTCCATATGAGCAGAGACAGATTGAGCAATAGTATAACCTCATCAGTATGCATCTGTTCTTCATCATCCAATCAACAGGCTGGGGGGATCTTTTACCCGTATTCTTAACCAAGCTGTTTCAGTGAAGTTCTATGAACTGGTTAAGCTGTCTGACAGGGGTACCTGGCTCACAGAACTGGTTTCTGTAATTAGAAATCCTTTGGCAGATAAATTATTTTCCAAATATGTATTTTAACTGTGTTTTGGTTGTTTACATGTTGTTTAGCTTTCAGCAATACTTAAATTCTAATTAGGAACTCTTCTTTTGTGCAGATTTTAAAGAAGTCGTGCTCAGAAATTTTGACCGTTGATCCATCATCTGTGTGTGTTGGTGGTAAGCTCATTTATGTTCTTTTGTACCTTTTTATAAGCTGTAAGGTATACTGACTTCTTTTAGCCTTATACCACGCCATACTATATTGTGCTATCACCACATAAAGTAAAACTTCCCGTCTCTCGCTTTTCTGTCTTACAGCCAAATAAATATTCATGCTCAGATATTTTTATGGAAGGGATGGTGATCTGAAAAAATAAATAAAAGTGATTGAGCATAACTACATTAAAGTTATCCAATGCAAAATGTTACATATTTATTTATTTTTGATATTACTTTGGCCTACTCTTATTTCTCCTGCACAGCACAGTTACCAGTTTTAATACTTCTCGGCACAGAAGCATCCCCAGGTTTATCGTAGTTTATCGACAGCTCAGCTGCTGACAACTCTGTAATCAGTGTGCTAGGTCACACAGAAAAAGTGAAACATTTCTGCGTTTAGTGTTCATAAAAGCAAACACAATGCAATCCAAGATATAAAAATGATCAAAAGAGTATTAAAAAAGGCAAAGCAGCTGGGAAGGTGTGAAGTACACAGTTCATCCTACAGTGGGCCATAAACATTCTTTACATCACCTTCATAGCTGAGGACTATCAAATTACTAAAGCTTGCTTGAGCGAAATTGGAATGTAGCATCAATATTTACCGTCTATTATTATCCTATAGCTATATTAAAGGAAGAATATAGGAAGTAAAATGGTGTTTTTCTTTCCCTCTTAGGTTTTAGGTTTAAAATCAGAATGCATGCTTATAGTAAAAATACATGATAAGCAGTATGTTAGTTGGTAAGAGATATACAATGCTTGTTTAGTTTAAATACAACATTTTACATACAAAGTTCAATATTCAAACACTATGTTTCCCCCCTGGGCTTTTGGCAAGATGGCATCAAGGTTCTGTAAATGAACATAGCAGCTTTTTGTGACAGAGAATGATGCTGCCTGTCCTGGATGTGCATGAACATACATAATGTAATCCTCTATATCTAAGCTGTAACCTATATCCCCATGCAGGTGCAGTAAATATCATTATGTGGCTTGCCTGCAGTATGGTTTAAACATTGGAATTGCAGGACAGAGTGTAAAGCCTGGTACACATTATAAGTTTTGAATGAAGATAAACTGTCATAAACTGTATGTTAAGTTAGTATAGCGATCTCCCCTGCTGAGCTGTTGTGTTCTGACAGGGGGACAGCCCCCCACTAGAACACTCCCATCAGTCATCTCTGCCATTGGCTGAGAGCGCTGATCGGGAGTTAGTCGGCCCCTGGTATTCCAGCATGCACATCAAACAGAAGCCGGCTTCTGTTGGACAGGGTGGCATACACATTCGGCCCATGTGTATGGGCTTAAGGCTCACTTCTCACCTATGCAGTTTGCTTTGATAGTTTCTGAAGTGCTTTTTGCCGTGCGTTTTGTGTTTTTGCACACACGATTTTACCATGATTTGCGGTTTGCCTTTTTTATGCTTTTTTTTTGTGGGCAATTTTTATTAGGCAGGTTAAAAAAATGCACAATGCGGCAAAAATGCATGAAATGCTTTTCTGCAGCTTCTCCATTGAAGTCTATTGAACCAGAAAGAAAAAAAAAAAGCATAGTTTTGGATTTAAAAAGTCCCGGACCCTTTCCTAAAATGCAGTGGCTGAAAAAAGCATAGATGTGAATACGTCCCATAGGGAACAATGTTAAATGAACTGTAGAGCGTTTCTGCAAAAAGCCCAAAAAAACACATAGGTGTGAACTGAGCCTTATACCTGCACTGTGGCGGTGAATGCCATATGGTGTTCATGACATCACAATATGGCGGTGAGGTCTAGTGCCTGCATATTAGTTGCAGTTACAGCCAGTAAAAGCTTTGGGTTATGTTGCATTGTACCTGTGGGAAAAAGTGACTTGAAATAGCCAGGCAACTAATTTGTATTTATCATTCAAATAAAGGTGCTGTTAGCACCATGATAGGTTTAAGTGTCAGTGGAGTCTCTGGTCTTACAGGTCTGCTAATATTGCATGTTCTCCCCACTGTCAACTAGCAACAAAACAACAGCTTTGGGGGTTAAAAAAAATTGTGCAGCAGTAGCTCAGGTAGATCAGGCTACACTAAACCACCTTTGCAGGAACTGCAAAAGAACTAAATGCAGTGGCACATTACTGGCTCCAGCTGCTGCTATAGTGAAGGGTGGGTTGGAGGAGGGTTATCCTGGATAAATATTGAGACAAATGGGTGCACTTCAAAAAATATTAACCAATTCTTCCCATGTTTACCCTCTCACCACTCTGCCAGCATCCCCTGCCCTGCTGCTGCATTGAAGGAGGAAAGGGGAAGAAAGGACAGCTGCCAGTATAATATCGCAAAAACAATTTATTAAGACCAACACATAAGGTAGAAATTAGTTAGGCACATCAAAACATCAACTGGTGCTTCCGCTGTGCTGGTAATGCAGGGATTGCGCTAGCAGGGAGACATCAGCTGAGCCAGTGGCTGCGGTCAAACCCATGGGGCCAGGGTCTGAAGACCAGAGCTGTGTAGGGTGTTGCAGCACAGAGTGGCGCGCACTTGTCGGAATGTTTCTAACTAGGGGACCGCCTGTAGTGGTTTTGAGCTCTGATGCATCATTTAGCTGAACATAGGCACAAGATTTCTGTCTGAGGGGGTCCTGAGAAATCAGTGAGTGCTCAGAGAGCTATTGTTATTGTACACTTCCCACTAGTGAACCTAGGGGTTGTGTTTTGTGGGAGCAGGTGGGGTGGGGGTGCACCTAGAGAACTTCTGGCAGCACTTTTTAGGTTTGCTCTCTCATCTGTCCTTCTGTAGGCTGTAGTAAAGGAGGAGTAGGGCAAGCAGAGGAAAACGTGCTGGCAGGCAAAATTTGGGAAGTGTATACCCCTCTCATACCACAACTCTGTCATCTACCCCCACCACTCTGCCATCCCCCAACCACTCTGCTTTACCCCCCTCCTCGCCACTCAGCTTCACTCCCTTTACCACTCAAAACTTTGCCCTTCAGTACTCACAATAAGGATGCCCATCCACTCCTGCTCACAGCATTCTGCCTCCCTTGACATTCATACCACTTTACAGCCCCAACACTCTTGCCATTCTAGCATTACAATTTTACTTCCTTCCCCCCAGCACAGGACTGTTTCTGCACCCCCAAACCTACTGTTACCACTGCACTTGCCACCATCTCAGTCCATATGCTCTCACCAATTTAGCTGCCACCATACTAACCCCCCCATTCCTTCCCCAACCATACCTGTTCTGGAGCAGGCACTTTTTTCTAGTATTGCTCACTGCAAATTACTACCAGTAGCAACCCAACCATGGTGGAGGAACTATTCAGAGGGTGTTGTGGATCACTTTTCCCTCTTCAAGCTGTAGTTCAGCTGCACTTCCTCCACCCCCATAATTGCAAGGTCGTACCTCAGCATGGACCAGACGTTGTGTGTATACATTGCAAGAGCCTGTGCATTGCGCCTGCAATGCACTGATCATGGGTGCAATGCTCTGCAGGCTTTATTGCAAAAAAATTGTAAATGCCCATTGATAATGAGATCAATGGTGCTGAATGTACTACTTTTTTTGTAAAAGAAGGACTAAGCCTTGTAGTCATTCTCTCACACTCTTTTTTTTTTCTTCTTTCTTTCTTTTTCTTTTTTTTACATACATACATACGATATACTGTACAGTATATTGCACACATTTTTCTTCTTCTACAGAGAGATAGAGTCTCCTTTTTCTGCCTGTCCTTCACTTGTGTATCTCCTCTTAGTAAACTCCACCCTGATTCAGGCAGCTTTTTGCTAGTAATATTATATTTTTTGTTAATTTTATCTAGTCTTCAGAATAATAAGGAAAAAACAATGAAATTTAATAACATGCAGAGATAATAAGGGAGGTCAGTGATATAGAGAAATCATTTAACTTTTGTGTTTTGCAGTATATGAACATATGAATATAACTAATTTCAGGTCAGATTGTAGAGGGTGTTTGGCCATCAGTGTAGTTGTCTACAATGTATTCAATAAACTGGTAGACTTAGCTCAGTTAAACTTGCTGGCTAGTATTGATTAAGATTTTAAATTCTAAAATGTTAAAGAGAAATTCCAGACATGGTATTTTTACATAGTACATTAGTCCAACCTTGGAACAATGTAATTAGGTATATACTTTACCTGGCTGATGCCCCTGGAAGCTGGAAATAATAGAAGTGGACACCTCTTCTCCAGTGATCTCCACTTGCTTTTGGGTCTCATGCTGGGTAGTCAGCCCTATTCACTGTGAATGTACGAGGTTGACTGCTCAGCCTGAGTGCCATTTAAAGAATGATTACCATTTTCTGAATGAATGCAAAGTGTTCCCTGGTTATACAAGGTGAAGAGTGTGATGTCATTGCATTGCCCCTCCACCTCGTCCAATCAAAAATTTCCTTTGCATTCATTCAGAGCATGTGAAGAATTCTCTGAATGGCACCCATTCTGAGCGGACAATCTCCTGTGTTCACATTGCATCAAGCCAGCCACCCAGCATGAGATTCAGAAGCAAATATAGATCACTGGAGTAGTGGTGTCTACACTCCAATCACTCCAATGACAAATGCGACACATTATAGTGCTTCAAAGAAAAAAATGCTTCTACAAAGGAACTTTCCTCCAAGGAAAGACAGCTCACATGGATTCACATCCCACTCACCGGATAGGGTTGACCCTTTGTTTTTAGCAAGGCTTGTGTGTATAAAACCAGGAATTAATGGCTGTCAGTTCCTCCACAAATCTTCCTTCAATTCTATAGTAAGTATACAGCTTTTCAAAATAAACCTAAACCTTAATCAGCACAAATAAATATAAATAAAGTGAAAAAATTCAATACCGTATCAAGGACTTATCAAAATAATTGCATATGAAATAATCTTACTTTGTAACACGGAGGTGGAAGATCACAGTCTATTGCTTCACCTATTAGCACAATGAACTTTTGAGCTATTTATTTTGATTGAATTAAGCCCTGGTTCACATTGGTGTGATTTGACTTGCGATTTGACATGTCAAATCGCATGTCAAATCGGCGGCAATTGCCGGCAGTGGCACTGTCCTCATTGGTGTGACGTCGCAGCGAATTCAAAAAGTAGTTTCTGTACTACTTTTTGCGATTTCGGGGTGAGATTTCCATTGACATCTGTGCAGAAACCTGCACAGATGTCTGTGAAATCACAGCCGAAATCTGGACTGACATGCAGGAGTGAAATCGTGTGAGTTCAGCTGAATTTGCACGGCTTCATTCCCGCAGCTCAGTGTGAATCTGGGCTCACTGTTTTTTTTGTTTTTTGATTGTAGCAAAATTATTTTGCTCTTAGAACACATTGATACATATCTATGTGTTCCTTTGAGTATTTGATACATTGTTGCTTGTTGCGCTGCACTATATTATTTTAATTTGAAGTATTCAGCTTTGCCCCATAAATTGTATCTCAAAACAGTTGTTCTCCTTATAGATAATATGAGCAAATGGAGCCTCACATAGTGAAAGTATGTTTATTAAAAAAACAAAAAAGCTAGCCCCTGAGGACATGAATTTTTAAAGACAAAACATGTTTAGCTGTAGTTTTGGCTGATGTCACGTCTGGAAAGAGAAAGTTTGCAGCAGCCATCTTGGATGAGGCGGACTTATGGTCTTATTACAGGCTGGTGACAGTTTATGTAAGTGCAGTACTTTTTTTTTTTTTAATAAACATTCTTTCACTATGCAGGGCTCTTTTCCTTTGTTTTATCTATGTGGAGTACAACTGTTTTGAGAGGCAATTTATGGGGTTAAGCTATATGCTTGCCATAGAGCTGAAGGAACATTCCTGAAGGAACTGTCAGCCATTTATTGCTGGTCTTATACGCACAAGCCTTTTTCACTAAAAACAAGGGGTCAACTCCTGGTAAGCGAGGTGTGAATCCATGTGAGCTGTTATTCCTTGGAGGAACGTTCCTTTATGGAAGTACTTTTTTCACACGGACACATTTCACGTTTCACATTGACACTTGTTTTGTGGACCTTATTTGTGCTATTTTTGTGCAGGAGCTGGGGGGGGTGGGGGGGACGACAGAGCACAATGGGGGATGTATATGTCCAACACACTCAGAAGTGTGTCAGATGTGCAGATCCTCTAAGCGGTGTAGCATTGCAGTAGAGTAAAGATTCCTCAAACTAAAGTTTAAAGTATCTTCTTTTACGGGTGCTATTTGTTGTACAGACCGGAAGATTTTCCCCCTTAATGACCAGGCCAATTTTTGTGATACGGCACTGTCACTTTAACTGACAATTGCGCAGTTGCGTGACACTTTATCCAAACAAAATTGGCGTCCTTTCTTCCCCACAAATAGAGCTTTGATTTGGTGGTATCTGATCACCTCTGCGGATTTTTTTTGCGCTTTAAACAAAAGAGTAGCGACAATTAAAATATATTTGTTTTGTTACTTTTTGCTATAATAAATATCCCAAAAAAAAATGTAAAAAAACAAACTTTTTCATCAGTTTAGGCCAATATATATTCTTCTACATATTTTTGGTAAAAAAAATCACAATAACCGTATATTGATTGGTTTGCACAAAAGTTATAGCGTCTACAAAATAGGGGTATATTTATGGCATTTTTATTATTTATTTTATTTGTACTAGTAATGGTGATGATTTTTAGTTGGACTACAACATTGCGGTGGACAGATCAGACACTTTTGACACTTTTTTGGGACCATTGACATTTATACAGCAATCAGAGCTAAAAAATAGCCACTGATTACTGTATATATATCACTGACAGGGAGAGGGTTAACACTAGGGGCGATCAAGGTGTTAAGTGTGTTCAATGGGAGGTGTTTCTGACTGTATGGGGGCTGGACTGACTGGAAGAGGAGGTAGATCGCTGTTCCTAATCACTAGGAACAGCAGATCTGTCTCTAATTCCCCTGTCAGAACGGGGATCTGTCTGTTTACATTAAGGCCTGGTTCACACCTATGCTAATTGGATGCGGCTTACACTGCCTCCAATTCCCACAACGTTTTAAAATCTATTCGTTTGAATGCATCTGGTTCACAAAAAACGTGTGCGTTTTCTAGACAGTGCGGTGCGAATTGAAGGCACATATTCTTCTAAAGGGAAAGCATCTGATTCGCAGATGCATTCCGTTGTGAACAGGCATTCTCTCCTTCTCCTCCCTACACCTCCCCTCTCCCCCCCTCTCCCTGCTCAGCTAATCCGCAGATAGAGCACAGGAGGCACCGCTGAAAAGCTGCTTTTTCTCTTCACAGAGAAAACGGAGCTGTAATTCACTCCGGACTGATGTGAACCCAGCCTGATAGATCCCCGTTCTGGCTCTTGTTCCCGCGATCGCGGGTGGCACACCTATGTGACATTGCGGCTGGTGGCCATATGCATCGGGTATCCTGCCTTATAGCCTTAAAGGAGCCGACGTACACCTACAGCGATTTGCGGGAACGTGCCGACCTGCCACCATATAATGACGGCGACTGGTCGGCAAGTGGTTAAAGTGATACTAAATTCTTGTTTTTTTTTTTTTTTATTAAGAATACCAAACATGTCATACTTACCTGTTCTGTGTAGTGGGCTTGCACAGAGCAGCCCAGATCCTTCTCTTCTTGGGTCCCTCTTCAGCGGTCCTGGAGCTTCCCTCCTGTTGAGTGCCCCCACAGCAATCAGTTTGCTATGGGGGCACCCAAGCCAAGCCGCAGCTCCCTGTGTCAATTCAGACATGGAGCCATGTCTCGGCCCTGTCCCCTCTCTCTCCTCATTGGCTCACTAACTTTGATTGACAGGAGCTAGAGCCAATGGTGCTTCACTGCTGTTTCAGCCAATGAGGAGGGAGAGTCCCAGCGAAGTCTCTTGTGCAACTTCACTGGATCAAGATGGGGCTGGGGGGGGGGGCTGCTGCACACAGAAGGCTTTTTATCTCAATGCATAGAATGCATTAGGATAAAAAACCTTCTGCCTTTACAACAGCTTTAAGTGGGCAGTACAGAAAAGTAAAGAAGAGTATCTCAAATACCTTCCATCTAAAAACAAGTAGTTGATCAACACCAAGGGACCTGTAATTCTATTTTCTTTTTAGCCAGTCTTGTGACCCACTGACTATTGTACTAAAAATACTGGATGAACACTCTGCTCACTGGTATACCCTCGCAAGCAAATTCCGCAATAAAAAATAGGGTTATTTAGTTCACACATATTGCGATACAACACAATACTATATAATATCTTGTTTCTATTGTATTGCAGATCAGTAGCCAGACCTAAACCGTGTAGCTCTCCCCCATTTTGTGTCTTTTTGCCCCAGGTTGGCATTGTGTCCACAGTAGCATTTGCAGTGGCAAAGCAGAGTAGGACTGGCTAAAGAAGGATTACTTTGATGTAGTTGGCCAGCTTAAACATGTATTGCAATATGCAACTAAATATCCCCATTTTTTTATTGCAGAGTTTGCTTGAGAGGGTATAGCAGTGTGCAGAGGTTTCATCCAGTATTTTTAGTGTTAATATGTGGTCACACCCCTTTAAAACCTGGTAGATTATATGCATGTACAAGCTATTGGGATCTGAGCAGGTATATCTTGTTTCCACTGACTATTGTGACACTGGTGAGCAAGGAAGATTCATCCAATTTTGCTTCATCTTTACAGCTTACCTGTTTGTAGTTTTACCAGTTTGCTTACTGAACATAGTTAAATAACTTTTTCACTATCCACACTATCGAATAAGAATCGCTTTAAAAATGATGCAGGAAATAGGAATATCACTCGTCTGGCTGTGCATTGTGGTTGATATGTGTAAATCAAAAGTATAAAGAAAAGATTGGACTTTATTGGCACAGGAAGGAGCACAAATGGTACAATGTCCCTGCTGAACCGGTCAAGATTCAAACCATCTATGGCCCGCTTTAGGCTGTACGATCATGACATACATGTACAGGAAACCCCCTGAGCACCAGAGTGGGCAGGGAAGGACCAGCAGCCAGGGCCCCTTAACCATTGCCCATCAAAACTTTAATTGGATAAACTCAGTATGTGATTTGGGATCCTATATATTAATCAGACACCAGGGTATAGAATAGTCAAATGCCAATTAAAAGCCTTTACATCAAAGCTGGCTCCACAAACCCCAAAGACTGAAGGTGCTGGCAGTTTTAATCCCCCACCTGTGTATATATATGCCCGAAATTCCTGGCCCTTACCCGGATCCCCAATTACATACTGGGTTTATGAACTAAAGTTTTGATGGTCAATGGTTAAAAGGGACCTGGCTGCTGCACGGCCTGGTGCCTCGATGCCCTCCTAGGGGGTTTGCTGTATGTCACACTCGCACAGCCTAAAGTCTGGTACACACTACAGTTTTTTTTGGTTATACGGAAAAAAAACTGACAGCTCCGGTCAAGAGCCACTGTACTAACTATCCAAGGTTAGTCCAGCTATCTCCCCCGTGTTCTGACAGGGAGATGCCCCCCCTTAGCAGAACACGCTGATCAGCGTTCTCTGCTATTGGCTGGAGTCGGCCGGCTACTGGTTTCCAGCATGCACATCCGACAGAAGCCGGCCGACTTCTTTTGGACAGACCAACATACACACGAGCAGAATGTCGGCCGGTATTTTTTGTACCGCCAAATGTCTCCCAACATTCTGCCCTTGTGTACGTGGCTTAAGTCAGCATTGCAATTCTCCTCTATATGTCCTGAAGAAACATTTGAGAAATGTGTTGACCCATGAGGACTTATCTCTACAGAATACTCCTATTATTGTAGCTAGCAATTTATTCAAGTGTAATCACTTTCTGTGATAGATAAATGCAGTGGATAGTTGTGTTTGTGTACAGACATTGATTTTATGACTCACAATAGGTCTTTATGTGTCTTTTATGTAATGTTTGTAATAACTTTGTGTATGATTTTGCATTGTGCCATAGCTTCTTCCTGTGCCAGTAAAGTCTAATCTTTTTCTTTATAGTTTTTATAGTTTTGGTATATAATGCTACATGGATGTGGCATCTGAGTGGCCCTACATAATAGGGATAGATGTGTGTAATTCATTGGACTGGCTAAACTGAACTGCAAGTTCCATGCAGGAAAAAATAGTAACCATTTATACCGTTTATAATTCAATGGTGTATTTACTGTAGCTTGTTTAGATTTGAACTTTACTGGGTATTGAAACACAAAAAAATAACATTCTCAAGATCAAAATGACACTTTTAATAAAACATGTGCTAATTTATTGCTACTGCAATTAATAGAGACCTATCTAGCGTTCATAACAATGGTACCTTTCTTTTATGTGTATTGTAAGCCTATTGTAGTTAATATTTTTCAGGTTATATAATAGGTAGGCAATTTATGTCACAGGACAAAGTGGATTGATTATTTGTTAGCCGAATAAATTTGACAAGATACACATGTCAGACCTAAGATTTTAAGAGCTGTGCTTGTTTTGCTCCATAAGCAAAGCATCACTTCTTCAATTTAATATTTCCTGGGGGTTGGGTGGATGAGCATGACTCCAGAGAAATGGGATAATTGATTTTCTGACTAAAACATTTACTTTAACAGCACAGATATGTGATGGTGACAGGTGAATGTAGAGATAAACATTCTAATGTAGGCCAAATCACAGGGGAAATGTATTACAGAAAACTACTATGCATTTAAAGTTTCAAATATTATTATTTTCTATAAAATTCTCAAAAAAAACACCAAAAAACTGGTATATAAAAGTTAAGTTTGTATAGTGAGTAATCCGAGCCAAATGTTTAAAAATGTAATGACATAATATAAAATAGCGCAGTGCTATTTTTTGGGGGGGATATTTATTATAGCGAAAAAGTAAAAAAATTTTTTTTTTTTTAAGGAAATGGGGGAACTAATGCACAAAACCAAACTGTATAGAATAGGATAAATAAGGATGGGAGAAGTTGCAACATATAAAAGTGTTCCCACACAGATAAAATATACGAATAAGTATGTGGCGCTAACTAAAGTGCAGAAATGAATCAATATGTATATAAATACCAAATAGAACTGCTCATACACCTGACAAGTAAGCGTGTAGAACAGAATAGGCACGTGCAAGTGAAAATAGAAATAACAAATCTTCTCTACTCTTCTCTAGATCACTGGTAAAGTGCATCAATGCCACAGATTCCAAACAGCAATCTAAAATAACATCCAGTGTATATATAAGGTGCATCAAGTGAAAAAATATATGACAATCCTAGTCTAATGACATACAAAAAAAAAAGAAATGTGAAAAATAAAAATTTCTGAATAAATCCACTGTTCTCCTGGAGTGTAAAAGGTGAAATTCAAAAAACAAAGTCCAACAAGTGATAAACACTAATATGAATAAGTTCACATATATAATTTCATGAATTAAATCCGTGTGCAAAAAAAAAAAATTGTGCAAAAACAACTTTCGATCAATGTCAAATTCCTCCAATCACATATATAATATCCGTGGTGTGCCACACGATTCCCCCAGCCTCTCACCTCAGATGGAGACCCCTACGGGTCGAGTCAAGCCTTCATTATGGAAAACAGCAGATCCCAGCACAACGATTGATTTCCAACAATTGTCCCGATTGTCCCAACAATAGCGGATTTTTGGGGGTGACTCCAGGCTTAACCAATGTGGTGAGGACATGAACTAAAAGAGGGTGGCTCCATCGTGTAGTATTTCCCAAAATGATTTTATTAAAACAAAGAATAACTTACAGTTTAAAATCAGATAATCCAGCAAACAGCAGAGTACTTCCGGTCTCGGCCACGACCGGAAGTGACAACACCAGGCTCTAGAGTCAAATAAAGAGCCAGGTGTCGAGACCGGAAGTACTCTGCTGTTTACTGGATTATCTGACTTTAAACTGTAAGTTACTCTTTGTTTTAATAAAACACTTTTGGGAAATACTACACGATGGAGCCACCCTCTTTTATTTCATGTCCTCACCGCATCGCTTAAGCCTGGAGTCACCCCCAAAAATCCGCTATTGTTGGGACAATCGTTGGAAATCAATTGTTGTGCTGGGATCTGCCGTTTTCCATACTGAAGGCTTGACTCGACCCGTTGGGGTCTCCATCTGAGGCGAGAGGCTGGGGGAATCGTGTGGCGCACCATGGATATTATAGATGTGATTGGAGGAATTTTACATCAATTGAAAGTTGTATGTGAACTTATTCATATTAGTGTTTATCACTTGTTGGACTTTGTTTTTTGAATTTCACCTTTTACACTCCAGGAGAACAGTGGATTTATTTAGAAATTTTTATTTTTCACATTTCTTCTTTTATGTATGTCATTATATCATTAGACTAGGATTGTCATATATTTTTTTCACTTGATGCACCTTACTTATATACACACTGGATGTTATTTTAGATTGCTGTTTGGAATCTGTGGCATTGATGCACAAAAAGAGTAAAGAAGATTTGTTATTTTTATTTTCACTTGCCTATTCTGTTCAACACTCTTACTTGTCAGGTGTGTGAGCGGTTCTATTTAGTATTTATATACATGTTGATTCTATTCTGCACTTTAGCGCCACATACTTCACTTATTCTTTTTTTTTTTTTTAATTGTTGCTCTTTTTTTGTTTATAGCACAAAAAATAAAAATCACAGAGGTGATCAAAAACCACCAAAAGAAAGCTCTTTTTGTGGGGAAAAAAGGACATACATTTTGTTTGAATACAACTTTGCATGATCACGCAATTTTCAGTTAAAGCAATGCAGTGCCATATCGCAAAAGATGGCCTGGTCATTAAGGGGTTAAATCCTTTTGGTCCTTAAGTGGTTAATGGAGTTTGAGATTGTGTTGATGACATTAGTTTCAGAATTCATGGATATGTGTATTTGACCTGCAGCTGACCTCCCTCTGAACATCATTTGACCTGCTTCAAGTGAGTTTTGCAATCCTATAGACTTGTAAGGGGATGCAAAACCCATCTGACGTCAACAAAAGCTCATTGGTATGGGTTATAGGTGTGTTTATATTATAGCAGTATGTTAGAGTTGAATGTTGGAGAGTTGGAGAGCTCAGGTTTTCTCAGTTGTTATGATTGCAGACATTTCCTTTCAAATTTCCATAGCCTCAATGCTTAATTTATATCTATAATCGTATATGTTAGTAAGGAAAAATATACAATTTGATTACACAAACATCTATATCTTCTTCTAGAGAGTTTTCAAGTTGTCTTAAGAGGGAATGGATTTTTGTTAAGCCGAAATTCAGATACTGTCATGTGTACATACCACGTGAACAAGACAACAAAACGTAAGTACATACAAATATTCAGCTCTGGAAACAGAGCACTGCATTACATGTTTGCAGATTACCTGTAAAAAGGTGTTATTAACCTGTTTTAGACATGTTTTAAGTTGCACAGTTATATTTATAGCTACCTTTGATGGCAGTGATATAAACCACAAAGCTATATTATTGCACAGGCTCAAATTTTGAGTATTTACAGCACATGACAGACAAATTTGCTAAAAAGATAAGGATATCATTGCTTGATCTCTAGTTAACAGTTCTAAATGTTTGTACTGATTTATGAAAGAACTGCATGCAAAAAAAAAAAAAATCTAATGTCATCCATTTTCATAATTTCATGCAACTCCTCATACTTCATAACTGAGCATCGTAAACTGTGTTTTACGATGGGCGATGTTTCAGTTTATGAATTGAGAGGAACCTCTGTCTCCTGTCCATTCATCTTCAGTGCATCTAAAAGACTATGATGTCTGCTTCTTTATGAGATACCATGAGCATAAAATAATAATAATAGCCATCAACAGCTTTATCATAATTATTACATGGACAGCCAACGAGTAGAAAACCCCAGTGACCAGGGTGGCTGGGAAGAAACCTCATGGTGAACCCAAATGGCCAGACCTTACTTTGTTTAAGAGATTATGCATCTCTTAATATGTTTCTTGCGGGGCTCCCATTGATGTTATACAGATGCACCTGGTATACCTGCACCCTCTGGGGGGCACTCTTTCATAGGTGTATGTAATTACTTTGCTAGTCCCCTAGATGGCAGCAGATCCAATCATAAAACTCAGCGTCAAATGCCAATACAGAAACAGCAACAGGTTTCAGACAAATTTAGGCAATGTTTAGATGTGAATCAATCAACAGATTGCTTTTCAGAAATGGCAGTCAGGTGAAGTATGCCGTCAAAATGAATCAGTCCAATCACTGCTGATTAAATGGGTGTCCTTATCCATAGCAGCCAGGCTCTCTCTGTGTTCCGCCTGAATTTTGTATTAAAATTCATGTTTTTATGAAAACTATGTAGGCATCACTGTAACACCTGAAAAAAAGCTAAAATTATTTATTGTTTTGTGGTTCCTACACTTTATGGGATATGCTCCACATAAAGATCCAGCTGGTTGAGTTCCATATAGTTGTTGTTATGTGATTTCTGAAAGAAGTTGACCTTCAGAATTTTTCATTTAATTTGCTGACAGAAGATCTGCTATTATATGGAAACCTACAAAATGAACCACTATTCTCTGTTTCAGTTTTTTTTAAAATGTGTGCTTCTTTGCAGGCTAATGAGCTTAAATGTTTTGCTAATATTCATAGTTAGTTTACTACTAGGTTAACATTTACATCAGCCTAACAAATATTGACTGCTAAAAATCATGCACAAACAAGAAAATCATATGCTCACTGAATTTTCTATGGACCCACAATGTGTGCTCAGGTATCAGGTGTCAGAGAAAATATGTGTAATTAACTAACAAAACTGTTTTTTATGTGCAGGCTACACTTCAGCATCAAAACAAATACCAGTTAGACTATAACATATCTAAAATAAAAGGTTGCTCTGTTTTTGGGTTAATAAAGATGCATATAACAAAAAAAAAACAACAATAAAAACCTTGTTTGAGACTCAACTCTACTCCAAAGCCAGTGTTGTACAATTCTACATTATATGGTGTACAATACTACATCTCATGTGTGAAAACTGTGTGAAGTAGATTTCCAAAAGGCCCCATATGGAATGCAAGAAAGGGGTATATGTACACATACAGTGATGCAGGATTAAAACTGTATATATTTAAATTATCCAAGGATTCTCCTCAATAGCTATGTTAAGGATATCACCATGGGTGGACTGGATGTGCTTCCAGCTCCAAATAACAAAGTGCATCTTCTATAGCATCGACTTAATCACAAGTCAGTGTACCTAAAGTACCTAGAGGAGGATGGATATACAACCACCAAATTGCCAACAAAGACACATTTTGGGGATCTTAGAAACATCAATTCAAAAGATTCCTCAAAGGACAGTATTCTTCCAAACCTCCCTCACATAATCCATAAATACTGCAATGGGAGTACAGTTCAGACATTATACAAGGAGCATCCAAATTAAGATAATAATATCCAAAGCATATTTGTAAGACAACATCTTGAATAATCATAGGCATCTATGGGTAATCAAGGTATACTTATCAGTTCCAGCCAATTCAGTTTCAGTTCCAGTTTTTTTTTTTTTAATTTTGAGTTCATCTAGCTGCTGTTGGCATTATTAGCTGTTGAACATTGGGAATAAAATTGCATCTAAAATGACATATGTCAATAAAGACTTTGACACGTGATTTCTAACAGACCTTAAAACTGATCATGACAAATTCCCTTGCCTTTTTAGTGGTCACCATACTACAAAAAAGGAGTAAATATCAGGGATTAAAGCTAATTAGCTAAAAACACTGTGACCGTGTGCAACAGTAGCAATAATATGTGGCAGACTGCTGTCATTATCCTTAAAATTTTGTAAATTCAATGAGAATCTTGAGGAGTCTGCGGCAAAGGGCTTTTTTTGGAAAACAAAATGCAGCAAGCTTTTCACATTAGTTTGAGATGCTTCCGAAATTTCAAATTTAATGCACATGAATTCGACCTACCATTGATCTGCACTTGACTTGCTTTAGCTGCTTTTGCAATCCCATCAACTTGTATGAAGGAAGAAGCAGTTCTCAAGTGAACAAAAGCCAATCAACCTTGGCCTTAACTGATGTAAGGATGGTGATGAGTGAACCCAAGCAGCCTGTCAACATTGTGACTGCTAAAGACTCTGAGTACTACTGAGATGAAGTGTCTAGTAATAGGGTAATGCAATGTAAGAAAAATACCATAAGTCTAATATCTGGACTCCTCTGAGGTTGTGGAAATGAATGGGATAAGACTGGGAATGATAAGGATTGTGTAAGTCTACATGTACAAAAGTGTTGTGCTATAGCAAAACAAATTACAAAAATCTGTGAAATGTGACAAAGTTGATATATAAAACATATAAAGCCAAAGACTAAAAAATATATCACAAAATGTCCACAGATATTTCAAATCTTTGGGTCCAAAATGACCATGAGAACATGCTCATTAGGAAAGTTCCACAACAAAAAGAGCCACCAGCAGCCACCATCACCCGAAGTGTAGTAAGGTGCTTAGCAAACTACTATGACCCTCTTTACTCAAGAGAAGTAATTTAATGCTTAAGAAATCACAGCGGGACTTTCACTCTACTTTCCCTAACGCTCTCCTGACATCTGGGTCTCTGCCACAAACCAACCAAACTCCACACAGGGGTATTCATGTAAGGCACCTCTCCATTGTGCAATAAAAGCTGGTGCCATATTTATTGAATAGATAAAATACATTCACATAAGGTATCAAAGACATGCGCATGTAAATTGAAATGTCAAGCTGACATAAGCTGACATGTGCCAAACGCGATGACGTCGGCACAGGGGTTCAGGATAATCCAATGATTTGGAATTTTTGTGGACTTTATGTGATATGTTTGAGTCTTGGTCTTTATATGTTTTATATATAAACTTTGTCATATTTCACAGATTTTTGTAATTTGTTTTGATATAGTGCAACACTTTTGTACATTTATGTTTATTGGGAGGGATACTTTCTCTTATGTATTTGCAGTTAACTATTTTGTATTTGCAAAGGTGCTCCTTTATTTTTTCTTTGTACATATTGAAAAGTCTGTTAATATTAGTGTTAACAAAAATGCTGAGAAATAACCATTAACATCATCCAGGTCAAACGCAGGTGAGCTTACTCCTAACGCTTTTTAGCCTCACCAATATTTATTTATCTTTATTTTGCCAAATAATAAATCAACTTATTTTTTAAAACCTGTGAATTTTAACACTCCTTTTCTATCCACAGATGAAAAACCACTAACAGTGGAAGCTCAGTATATGCTTTGTCCAGTTACAGTACTTGAAGAGGCTGGACAGTAAGTACTTTCCCAAATCTATCATTATTTATTAAGACCTTGTTTACACATGTAGTTGGGGACAATACAAATGTGTGATTGAGCTGTGTTTTTACTACATCCCAACCACTCCCCCTTAAACTGGAAAGGCGCTAATGTCTGCCCAATGTGACCAATTAAACGGAATGGGGAAACCCTATAAATGTGTGCAATCTCTGCAATTGTGGAGCGCTGTAATGCCCCGTACACACGGTCGGACTTTGTTCGGACATTCCGACAACAAAATCCTAGGATTTTTTCCGACGGATGTTGGCTCAAACTTGTCTTGCATACACACGGTCACACAAAGTTGTCGGAAAATTCGATCGTTCTGAACGCGGTGACGTAAAACACGTTCGTCGGGACTATAAACGGGGCAGTGGCCAATAGCTTTCATCTCTTTATTTATTCTGAGCATGCGTGGCACTTTGTCCGTCGGATTTGTGTACACACGATCGGAATTTCTGACAACGGATTTTGTTGTGGGAAAATTTTATATCCTGCTCTCAAACTTTGTGTGTCGGAAAATCCGATGGAAAATGTGTGATGGAGCCTACACACGGTCAGAATTTCCGACAACAAGGTCCTATCACACATTTTCCGTCGTAAAATCCGATCGTGTGTACGGGGCATTACAGTGTTAAAACAGGCAGTGAGGATCTCATATGATAAACAATTCTCAGAATGGGGCTGGTAAAATTTGCTCAGGAAGCTTGCACGTCATACAAAAGCTGCAAAGCAGTCAAAGGATATGGTAAAATTCACAGAGTTAAAAATAAAAGGTACTAGTGGAGATAAGAATAGAAAGAAAATCTAGGCAGCCTAAATATTTACTTTTCATTTAATGTGTTTATAGTTATAGAATCACTTGCAGAATTGAGCGATAGCGATTTGTGGGAAAATCCGTCATCAAACACTGAAAGTAATGACAGCGACAATTCTGCAACTAAGCAAATTTCAGTGTTTTTGATTCGATTACATTATTGAATCATTTTTATTATTATTATATTCTTATTTCTTATAATTATTTATAGTTATTTATTATATTATAATTTATGATTTAGTGTTTCAAATTTTATCATACCCGAGATATCTACTAGACTCTTGTTTGGACAGATTTAAGCCAGTTATTCCTAAGAATTACAGGCCTACAATATAAAACGCCAAAATTCCATGCAAAATAATTGTACCGCTTTCAGCATCAAAAATCTGAAATAATCATACAGCCAGGGAGGTGAATATCAGCCAATAGGTAGCTGCAGGAAATAATTGCACCAATTCGTCTGCTTACTGCGATTTTGCAGGAACAATGGAGAACAATCTGAGCATATATCAATAACAGCAAACAATTATTCACACAGTAGATTGCTGTTTATCTATACTCAGCATCCATGTGCCTGTGTAATAAAGAATCCTAAAGATTAACAACGCACCAAGGAAGTTTAAATACATTTTGCAAGTACTGTTATACAAACACAGAAGAACACCCCCTGTTTACTGTATATGTAAATACCTAATCACTGGATGAATATTTATGAAGTAAACTTGCAATTCTCTAGACCTGGAAACTTGCAGATTCATTAGTGGATCTACAACCTAGAAGTCAAGAAGTTTTTTAATTATTATGTTGTTTTTTTGTGAATTTGACTGATAATCTCAGATTTCAGCAGTTAAGGATAGTCAGACTAATAAAAACATGAGTTTTGCTTGCTAAATGTTACTGCATTTTGCACATTGTGCAATCAAATTGTAGCATGTGTGGCCAGCTTTAGTTGCAAAGAAATTTATTAGAGGTAATGTTTGGAATATTAAAAAAAGTTATGTACAATATTAACAGCGTAATTAGGGAAAAGTGAAAATAAACCTAAAGAAAAAAAATGTAAAAAGGCCTAGAGAAAATGTGCAGTAGTGATTTGGTGTATGATTCATTTCTTTATATGCAAGATTAATTTTTGGTTATATATATTTTTTTTAATTTAGGTAAATGTAAAATATTACAAATTTCTAGTTTATGTTTCCTTTATTAGCCACCAAATATAACTTAAAGAAAAAAAAAATACTATTTATAGATTTCAACACCTCCAGCTGAAATTTGCACACAGACATGGATGACTCTTTCTAGTCAGACAAAAAAGGCAGCTTCTGCTGTTCTGTCCCTTTAGCTAGGCCACCATGCTCTGGAATTTTTTAATCTTGTATTTTATATTAACTTGTAAAACAAACATTGTATATACAGTAGATATTAATAAATATATATACAAAACACATTAAAAACTTATAACAACTAAAATAAGCGATAGAACAGGCTGCAACAACTAAAATAAGAGCCACAGCCATTGTTTACCATTCAAAGGAAACCCAACCTGAGAGGATATGGAGGCTGCTGTTGCTGGAAAAAATATTCTACAAATATTAGTTGCCTGACTGTTATACTGTTATTTTACTATTTTTTAATTTACTGGCCTAGAAAAAAATAATTAGTTATAGGCGTTCTGACTTTACACTTACTTTATAAATACTACTTAAGAGGTATTAAAATCAAGGACAGCCAGGTATGAAGCATTTTCAAAGTCACAGCAGCCTTCCTGATCTCTCTCAGCATGGGCTTTCTTTAACCAATAATAACTACAGTAAGGATCAGCATTGATTAGGAAATCCAAGGCCCCAATTTTGTTAACATAAAATAACATACTGTTTATACTATAATACTATTATTATCTTATTTACTTATGGTTACCAGTGATGGTCTAAAATCACAGGAGCTATTAAGAAAATAGCTTTGCTCTGTTGAGGTTATAATTGTCACGCCTCTTGAATTCCTGGAGAGAACTGATTAAAGCGTTCAAGACAAAACGTAGAAATGACTGTCATGTAAGATAACTAATGTTTAGTATGTTTGCTTAATTAACTTTTGGCTAAGAATTGGAACCCATTAAGTAGCTAGTAGTTAGTACATGTTGAAAATAAACACATCTGGTCCCGCAATGAGTGAGGGTTCTCTCTGTGTGGGTGACAGATGTGGCGATCATTTACCCTGCTCTCCGCGTTTAAATAATTAACAGCACACTGGAGGAGCAGCCTTAAACAGACTGCCTCTTAGCCAGCTAAATGTTCTCAAAGTGCCGGTATTTATGACCAACTGGAACTTTTTAGCTTTAATAACTTACGTGTCTACAAATAGACACATATTTTAAGGGACATGTATTATTAATCTTTGTGAAGCCTTTTATTGGAGTAAATATAAAAAGGCTGATCTACAAAATAATTAGGTTTTACCTTAGCTTGTGTTCACTTCAACTAATTATTGGGTTCAGGGAAATTATATAAATAAAAAAAAAGACATTTTCACTGAATTTAATTTGATCTTGTTGCAAAAAAGTATTGTTAAAACCCCTCTTACCTGTAAAAGAGTGCAATAAATAGTCCTGCGGCTCACACCTCTGAACACTGTCCTGTTCATAAAATCTGCCCCCCCCCTCCCCCTCCATGGTGGGAAACCAACACTTCTGAGATTGTCAATCTACCGGATTCCCACAGCTCTCACTGGTTTCTCCCTTTAACCTCATGCCACTATTGTGTACTACAATTTAATGAGACCCAATGAGTGTTTCAGCGGACCCGGTAGTTCAACAAGCCCAAAAATTTAAGTTTCCAAGCAAGCTTTAAAGGATGGGAACTAATTATTTTGGAGGTGTTTGCAATGGGAGCAATGGGAAATGTGAGTTTTTTTTTTTTTTTTACAAGCAACAGGGGTTTTAGGAATAATTTTTCATGACAGGGTTGTTTCAAATATTTTATATTTGATATAAACATAGGAATCCATGGAAATGGCCCCACAACCTTTTATTATACCATATTCAGCAGTATAGAAAATATATATATTTTTTAGTAGTATACATTTTTTAAATTTTCGCTTAAAGATTTTGTTTGCCCAAAGCTAACAATTCTGTTTTTAGTAGATAATTTGGAGTAAAACACTCATGCTAATGATTGAGGTATTTGACTTTGTACAGAATATTCAATCACGCACAAAGAACAGGATAAAAAAAGATTTTTGCTTTCACACATTTGGATGATAGAAGTCCCAAAGCTTCACGTCGTTTACTAAACTAAGTGGCAATTCCCTGTGAAAATAGGCTTTACTTCTTTAGTAATTTAGCCACCATTTAAACTTCACAAAAATATGCTAAGGTGTGATTTTTCATCAACTACAACATAACAATTTTTCTTTCAAAGAATTATAAACAAAGCAAAGTCAAGGATATAATGTAGATGATAGGGTAATCGAGATGTTTCTTTAGAATAGCTTCACTTTTATTTAGTAAGCAAAGCACAGTACATACATGGTAAGCAGAATTTATATTTCTGTGTGCAAACAAGGCTAATTTAAATCTGTTAGTTACTACTTTTACTCTTTTCATTGCCATTTTGAATAAACCTTTTTTTTATCATTGTGTTCTATGAATCTATATATAGTGTTGGTAACTAAAATACCATGTGGAAATGGTCAGTATACACCATATACATTGCATCCCATTTTAAAGACTATTATAAGGACTTCTGTCTAATACAGAACCATAATCACTGTTATTTTGCATGTTTACTTCATTAACTTAAAACTATTGGAATATTATAGCAAATCCACATTTTGTGAGCCTGTATGCTTTTCTCTTCTGTTCAACAGATAATAATACTACTACTACTAATAATAATAATACAAAATAATATTGTTTTAGGGTTAGATTATATGGATTTCTAAGTGTGCTACCAATGTAATTTGCCAGTTGTGCAGTTTATAGCTACAGTCTCAAAGGACCTCATTGTTTTGAGCCTTTACCTCCCAAATTCCATCCTAACCTACACTGAAATGTATTCAGGCAAGACAAGCAGCTTTGAGTTTCATCTGCCCTATACCCACTTGCCTTGGTGCGGAAGCAATATGCTATGCTCTAAAAACAGGCATTATTTGGAGTATGCATCCATGTTTTTTTGTCATTCATTATGACTTCCAAGTATATGTACAGTCTATAGTTTTACTATTACTATCAAAACAGTGCATAGTCATAACCGAAGGAAGAAAGTATCTACACTTTAACATTTTAATCATCCCTCTTTTTTAACCTGCAGCAAAATCATGGCTTGTGAAATTTTGTTGGGTGCAACAGGCAACAATTACATTTTTCTTTCCTATACTTTTAATATATAAGTCCCACTCGTACTGTAGCTGCTCTCTTTTTATATAGTTACTAAATCAGCTCACTTGAATTCATTAGGTCTCTATTGGCTACTAAAACTTCTTTACAAACAGTCTTCTATTCACTAATCAAGACTACTATTATTTTTTTTAAATTGTTGGCGTAATTTATTCATTTTAGTGCTGGTTCTTGATTTCAAAATATCAGTCATTATAATTTTAATAACTTTTTGAACAGTTGCCAGTTTAATTTTCAGTGTGTGAAAATTAGAGGTAAATTATTTATTACTTTCAGCAAATGTCTTTCATGATTTTATTTAACATTTTTTTCATCTTTTTTTAATGGATCGTAAAATGACAATCTTTTATTGTACACTCGTAAAACAAGGAGCAAATGAATACTTTGCAAATAGGTTTCTGTGGATTGAAATGTCAACTGTAATTCACTTGATGTGAAATTCTTAATCAGGCACGTGGCAAAGGGCCATGTCCAGTTTACTGTGGTAGCCTTGTCTACTGGACACAGGAAAAATAAATAGTACATATTGCTCAGTTAGTTTTTAAAATATTTTTTTTTCTCATTCACTAAGGGATACAGGAATAAGAAGACTCTCATTCCCAGTTTACAGGTTACTAATTTAGAGTTACAGAGGATGTCCCGGGTTAGAATTATTGCTCTCACGCTAACGTTCACGGCGTTTACAAATGTGGGCGCAATGTACGTATGCTTTCGCTTCTGCATGTGGGGACGGGGACGCTTTTAATTTTTTTTTTATTTATTTTATTTTATTTTTTTATTTTTACACTTTCCCTTTAACTTAACTTTTTTTTTGATCAGTTTTATTCCTAGTACCAGGTATGTAAACATCCCTTGTAATAGGAATAGGGCATGACAGGCCCTTTTTATGGAGAGATCTCTCCATAAGTACACGGCAGTGTTTACATCTGCTGGGTTGGACATGACGTCATAGCATCGCGCACGAGCCTTCGAGGGTCATATAGCATTCCAGGGACTATCTGGTCTGTGGTTTTCTCTATGATTACTTCTGGGGTTCGCCGATCCCACAGGCATGCTGATAGAAGCACCAGAGAGCGGCGGAAAGGGGATGTCCCCTCCCGCTTCCTGTAAAAACAATCAAGTGACTGAACAGCCGCTATGATTGTTCTTATGGTGTAGGGAATTGCTGGTTGAAAATAATGATATCTAAATGATGCCTGCAGCTGCAGGCATATTGCAGATATCTCCACTCAAAGTCAAGGACGTCATATGACGGCTTTGGCCTGGAAGTGGTTAAAAGATGTATCATCCAAGAAAATAAAAATATTTACTTCACTTTTGTTGACCAAAAAAAAAGTCCTCTGAGTGATCAATGTACATTGCAGGGATTTTGACAATCTTTACAGGAGAGTCTTACCTTTTGTTGCTCTGAAGAAGTAGCTGTATATTTCACTATGTCCTTTTGCACTGTTAAAATATGAACAGCTGCAATGTCTGCATACCTTTAGAAGTATTTAATCCTTGGGAAGTACCATAACTGAAGTTCCTATCACAGGAGTGTCTAGGTTTTGACTTGTATCTTAGTGCAGTCTTCTAGGAAAGTCAGTGGGCCAAACACACAAGCAATTAAAAATTATATTTACAGCACTGTTCTCCACACTAACAGTGTACTGGACTCCTCCAAAATGTCATATTGCATTCAAACATAACAGAACATTACAGCTGCTGCAGATTGAAAAGGAAAGAAACTTGTTATTAATATTAAATTACAGCATGGCTTGTGTAGCATTTATATATGCTATATTATTATTATTATTATTGTTATTATTATTATTATTATTATTATTATTATTATCATCATCATCATTATTTTTTTTGCATGAAATATGAAAGAAGACAGCTCTCCAATTTTATCTACAGTACCTGTAGATTATTTATTAAAAAAATCAAAAATCCAATTGCAATTGTGAGTCTGCAAAGCTTGGCTATGTACCCTGAACTACATTGCCCCTGCTTTGCAGCTAAACATTTCAGATCCTAGATACATAGGGAACAATCCAACTGTACCAGGTGCCTCCAACTCATGATCCATTAATAGACTTTTTATTTAACCTCCCTGGCGGTATGATTATTTCGGATTTTAGGTGCTGAAAGCGGTACAATTATTTTGCATGGAAATTTGGCGTTTTATATTGTAGGTCTGTAAATCTTAACAATAACAGACTTAAATCTGTCCAAACCAGAGTCTAGTAGATATCCCAGGTATGATAAAGTTTGAAACACAAAAACATAAATTATAATATAATAAATAAAAATAAATAATTAAAAAAAATAAAAATAAATAGTAATAAAATAAATTTCCCCACAATTCACTATCGCTCAATTCTGCAAGTGTTCTAATTTACTATCGCTGTTTTCTAGCTGGTCTAAAGCCACTTTTGACATAAAGGGACACTTTTTGGTTGCTATGGACAATCTCCAGTTTCCAGGCAGAAAGAACAGTGTATATCATGTAAAACTGCATGCAGGGCATGGGCCAAAGCACTGGGGACAAAGGGATGTGAAATCATTTCATACAGTACTGTAATCTGTAAGATTACAGTACTGTATGTGTTATGATTTTTACTTTTTTTTAAATTGCTGCCAGGCTCCGCCCCCCATGCGTCGCGACGCTCGCAGGGAACGGAGCCTGGCAAGGAGAGGCTTTGGGGGAGGACGGAGCCCTCGGACACTGCGGGGGACATCGCAGGATCCCGGGGACAAGGTAAGTAAGGAGGCACCAGGATCCTGCGATGTAATCCCGAGTGTGGCTCGGGGTTACCGCTAATGGTCCTGAATTTTAACCCCGAGCCACACTCGGGAAAACCGCCAGGGAGGCTACTAAGGGACTTGCTGTAGATGTATGCTTGTTTATTTATATTGAATCTCTTACTCATTCATGTAGGGGGAGTGGTATCTGGCAGCACTCTCACTGTCCCTTGCATTTCTGGCCTGCCAGGCTGCATGCTTGGATTAGGATCTGATAAAAAAACTCCCCTACACCATTTATACCTTCTTAAAATCAATATCAGTTTATCATCAAGAATAAGTATTTGTTTTTGGAGAACCCCACTGCGTTGTTTTGCATGCATTCCCCCCTTACATCATCTAGGAAAAGGGTCTGGTATAGATGAAGGCAGTCCACTGCCAGTTTGTTTACAAACAGAATGAGGAGGCCAGGAAATGTAATTTACTGGCAATTTAAATAGCCTGTGCTAGATTTTTTATGTTGTACACTTCACAAGTAGGCTTAAGGTATTCGCTAGGCATATTATTTAAAGGAATTGGGCCTTTTTTATGTTTTTATTTTAGCCGTATGAAAATCACCCCCTCCCACTAAACAGTATGTCCCCGTAAGCAGACGAGGCTCCCATGTCATTTACTTGATAACCCCTTGTCTGTTGTCTTTGATATGGCCAGAATTTATTTTAACAATTCAGCCTCTTTTGACCTGAAAAGGGTTCAAATTAATGTTTGGCAAACCTCCACAAGCTGAAACCAGGTACATTTGGCTCATATCTAGTCCTTTCAGGTATTTCACAAGGGTAAGGCGAAGTTGATGCCCAGAACTTCCTTCCTTCCTTGTTTAGGTAGTTTTGGTCTTTTACCTAAAATAGGACACCATTCTTCTGTCCATCTGTCTTGCCCCAGTTCATTAGAAGGAGTTCTTCCTCCATTGTCTGAATATAGTTTATTCTGTGTGTGCCTACCTAGCAGCCACTGGTTACATGGGAAAGAGCGAACTACTCTTTGTCATTTCAAATGGTCCCCGAAAAGGGGAAACTGCTTCTAGTTTCACAAATTCTCGTAGCTCAGACAGATCATTATTCAAGCCTACAGCCTTAAGCAGGGGCTGGCAACCTTCAGCCCCCCAGCTGTTAAGGAACTGCACAATCCCATCATGCCTCTGGAAATCATGGGTGTTGCTGTCAGTGTCTTGCACTGCCTCGTGGGACTTTTGTTTTGCAACAGTTGGAGGGCTGAAGTTTGCCTATCCCTGGTCTTAAGGATCTGGTTCCATCCTTTCCTGTCAAGGTGCACTTACATTTAAAAGGCTGCCATCTGCTCTTCTATGTACACATTCTCTAAGATTTACAAGGTTGATGTGCAGGCCTCTTCCAGCTTCAGGCCATCCCTAGGTATGCTGATTTTTTGGGGGGCCTGTTAGTGTTTTGTTACTGTTGTCCACAGCTCATTTGGACAGAATTTGGATGACACAGCATGTGTCCCTCAATGAATGAAAGTGTAATTTCTACACTACATTAAAATCCATTTCTTGGAGTTCATTGAGGGAACACCACCACCTACCTATGATCATGCTCTTGCCACTATTTTTCCACAAAACCAAGGCACACTGGGAGTAGAAGTGTTAACCCAGGATGGCAACTTTTTTTGTTCTTAGATGGCAGTATAACCCAACAGTCTCTGAATTCCTGTGTCCTAAACTCCAGGAAATTGGTTTTATAGTAAGAACAAAACTCACATTTTTTAATGAAGGAAATATGTAAATCTTTTCGTGATTTCAAATGATTACTTTAACATTCATAACTGGTCTCCTTCAAAACAGTAATATTTAAATAAATACATTTTATTTATTTTTTTGTACCACCAATGACAGATCCCCAGCTGGATTTTTTTTATAATAAAGAAGATATATTAATATGTAGAATCAGTTTTTTTTTTTGGCCACTTTGTTAATACATACTATTTGAACAAAAACAAAGAAATATTGAAGGGAAAGCAGAATTCGAATCCACCTCTAAATAGGTAGATGTACCAGGGAGATTTTAAGACTGTATTTAAAGCAGAAATTGACATGTTATAAGGTCCAGCAATACAAAAAGCCCCCATCATACTGCATAGTTGATAATGCTGTAAGAATTTGTATTTGTAAAGGCATTCGTGTATACAGTATGTAGTTACACTTAGATTATGAGTTCATTTCTTTTTAGAAAGAACTGGTGTCTGCATGTTCATGACATTTCTGGCTACTACCTCAATAGTGTACAAAATTATGCAAATCTGCTGACACCATGCACCTGTCATTACCTGTCATTTTTAAAAGCTAGCATAGGCTGCTGATGGTACTACAAGTACTGATAGGTATTACAAGCTGCCAGCGCCTAACACTGGATGGCACATCAAGGATTACCTATAAAAGGTATATGAAAACATAGACTAGACTTCAAAGTTGAAGCTCAGATATTCAACTGCCATTGTATCAAGCAAGGCACCGTGGCAGCTTCTTATTACGACAGCAAGGACCAAACACTGCATTGTGGAAGACATGTCCAGTGCTGCACACTTCCCGCACCTTGGCTTGGGGTAGAGTGTTCTGGCACCTTTGGTGTCTATTATCACCTATTTATCCTTGTATGTACTATCATAAAAGTATGTAATATTATTCATTAAGAGAGAGCTTTATTTAAAGGGATCCCAGACTTCAATGTTACCATATATATTGATTCATATAAAGTAATATGCTTGATTTTCTTGGTATTTTTTCTAGAACCATGGAGGTTTGGGTGAGCATAAACAATGGAAACACTGCTTTAACTAGCCCTCTGACAATCACAGCTACGAATTGTGTAAGTAATACAGGACATATTGTATCTATTTTTGTACCTGTGTGTGTGTATATATATATATACCGTATATACTCGAGTATAAGTCGAATTTTTCAGCACATTTTTTTGTGCTGAAAGTGCCCCCCTCGACTTATACTCGAGTCAAGCACTTTTATGCAGCAAAAAATTTCATTTTCCGAACCGACTTTGGGGCCCCGTATCTCAGGGCCACTTAGTGCTAGAAACCCCAAATTTGGTATGCAAACCCAGTGGACCTAGTTCCACAACATATCCAAAGCTTGGGTTCCTAGCACTAAGTGGCCCCGAGATACAGGGCCCCAAAATCGGTTCGGAAAATGTCATTCTCTGCTGCAGAAAAGTGCTTGACATTTTCTGAACCGAATTTGGGGCCCCATATCTCAGGGCCACTTGGTGCTAGGAACCCCAAATTTGGTGTGCAAACCCAGTGGACCTGGTACCATAACATATCCAAAGCTTGGGTTCCTAGCACCAAGTGGCCCTGAGATACGGGGCCCCAAAACTGGTTCGGAAAATGTCATTCTCTGCTGCAGAAAAGTGCTTGACATTTTCTGAACTGATTTTTGGGGCCCTGTATCTCGTGGCCACTTGGTGCTAGAAACCCCAGCTTTGGAACTTTTATGGTGCTAGTTCCACTGGGTTTGCACACCAAATTTGGGGTTCTTAGCACTAAGTGGCCCCGAGATACAGGGCCCCAAATTCGGTCAACTGTGTCTATCTGCAGCAATGTCATTTCGGGACCCTTTGGGTTCAGAGACCCCAAATTTTGGCTGCAGCTAGGGGGCATCTAGGAACCCTTAACTACCGAGTTTGAAGTTCAGGGGACCTATGGCTGCAAATGGGCACAGTGATGCTGCAAATAGGCATTGTTGACCCTCTTTTCCACTTACAGTAGCTGTGCATTTCTCACCCTCGTCTTATACTCGGGTCAATAAGTTTTTCCCATTTTTTTTGTGGTAAATTAGGGCCTCGACTTATACTCGGAACGACTTATACTCGAGTATATACGGTATATATATATATATATATATATATATATATATATATATATATATACAGTTTTTTCCCATTGAGCAATATCCCTTGTGCATATACAGCATGGATGCCAAATTGATAAACCAAAGTGTTTCTTTGTGTGTATATAGTTCATACTCATTGATATTTGAGAATAATTTGTCTTGCTTTTTATAAGTGTGCATTCAATATATAAACTTGTTTTGAAAGCCAGCATGTAACTGCACTAACATGACAGCAGATTAGTGTTTCTATAGTAGCAGCTGGAATTTTGAGCAGAGATCACGTATCCCAGGACTAGTTTGATAATGCTAATGAACCAGTAGACAATTTGCAAGCTATTCGCTGCCACTCGGGTCAAGGGAGTAGAAAACAACAAACAACACACATGCACATACTCCGTCAGAGAATTCATTAAAAGCTCTCTTGTCCTCTAGGCCTGTTAACATGTGTAAATTAACACATTTAAGCTCTAATGACCATAATTTATTATAATATATTGCAGCCTAGCTGTGTAACTTATGCAACATTCAGTTTTCAGGAAGTGTCACAAAAATAGGTTTGGAAAAATTAGTAATACCTACACATTTTACATTTTAAATACATGTAAACGGAATTTGAAGACTCACAGCAATTGTTTAATGTTTTGCAAATGCTTGTGGCAACTAAATATAGACCTAAATATAAAAATGGGAGTGTTTCAGGAAATGAGTGTAAAATGTAACATATCTTGATACTAATAATTATTATTTAAGAAATATTGATCAATTTACTAAATAAATATGATACAAACAGTTGTAAATAAACTAGAATGATGTGAAAAACCAACAACTTATGAGCTGAGGGTCTACAGCTGTGAATCTTCATAAATTGTTGTTATTGTGCACAGTAATCTAAATGCTATGTAAGCTTACAGATTTGCCGTAAAGTGATCTGCCTAAGACCTGTTCTTTGAACTTTTTATTTCACTTCTGACTAGATTATTTATTTTCATCTGTGATTAGAGTTGGTAAATTTTCTTCTACAGTCAACCAACAGACTTGATACAAATTTGAAGTTCAATGATATCACTTCTTTCTTAGGCAGTGAATATATAACAGATAATTTAAATGTAATTCCCAATATTATCAGCAAGTTCTTGATTAATGAATGAATGTGTTTTCCTAGCTATGACTTTAACAGCTGTATTAGGAAACCAACTCAGGGTGATGATATGCATTTTCATCCTATTTATGGCTACCAACATAACCAAAAATACATTGCTCCCCCCAGAACACCTACCAAGCCCTCTAGTCATTATCAGAATCCCTCCTCCTGCTAATAAACAGCTAATATCACTTTCCTTGTATTTGTTGTAAACTACAACTGTGCTGAATCCTCCTGTGATTATAGTGAAATCTAAAGAACCCCAAACTGTGTGGATGGCATTGCTACTGAACACAATGCTACCTTAATTTTCTACAATACAGGCATACCCCACTTTTAAGTACACAATGGGGTTTATTTACTAAAGCTGGAAAGTGCAAAATCAGGCTCACTTCTGCATAGAAACCAATGAGCTTCTAACCCCAGCTTGTTCAATTAAGCTTTGTTAATAAAACCTGGAAGCTCATTGGTTTTTATGCAGAAGTGAGCCTGATTTTGCACTTTCCAGCTTTAGTAAATAAACCCCATTGTGTACTTAAAAGTGGGGTATGCCTGTATTCACAAATATCACAAGTAGGTAACAAGACTGTAAGATAAAAATCTCATGTCTGTGCTTAAGCAGCCATGCCTCAAGTGGTATTTAAAGTCAAACATGTGTTTCTTAAATCATATAATATAACATGATTCACATGCATTTTAAAGTAGAACTAAAGGGATTATTCATTTTGGACAGAGTACAGAAAGGCTATAAGCCCTGTCTTTTTTCTTTTTTTTTGCCATTTGTTCCCCATTTGGGAGATTTCTCTTCACTTCCTGTCTCATAGCCAGAACAGGAAATGAGAGGAAATCCCTCCAAAGTCAATGGGCTCAATCACCAGGGTTGCCAGAACTAGTGTCCCCATTTAAAGATTCCCCCTTTGCCCCTGGGACAACTTAAAATTTGGAATTTTATTTTAACCATTTGCCGACCAGCCACCTTCATTATACTGCGGCAGTTTGGGTCGTTACCACAAATCGCCGTAGCTGTACGTTGGCTCAGGAACTCACTTTTGTGGGCACGTGCTCTCCCATTGGCCAGCGGGGGAGTCAATCAGTGGGTCCGATGAACTTGATGTCCGCCGGACACCCACGATCGTTCCCCACAGTGACAGAATGGAAATCTGCCTGTGTAAACAAGGCAAATCTCCATTCTGACAGGGGAGATAGTGTTAAACAGGACAAATAGCGAGTGATTCTCCTTAACGGGGACACAGACAGCAATAAAAACCTGACGGGTGTTCTAATATTTCTCTTTTCCATCCAAAACTCCAAGTTTTTACTTCAGTTATACATTATAACCGACTATGATCCGACTTGGATCCTGGCCAATACCAGACACTGTGTTTGGTATGAATCTTGAGGGGGGAACTCCACGCCAAATTTTAAATAAAAAAAGGCATGGGTTCCCCCTCCAAGAGCATACCAGGCCCTTCAGTCTGATATTGATTCTAAGGGGAACCCCCTACATTGAAAAAATGGCGTGGGGGTCCCCCCAGAATCTATACCAGACCCCTATCCGAGCACACAGCCCGGCCGGTCAGGAAAAGGGGTGGGGATGAGCGAGCGCCCCCCTCCTGAACCGTACCAGGCCGCATGCCCTCAACATGGTCTGTGGCCCCCCCACCCTAAAGCACCTTGTCCCCATGGTGATGAGGACAAGGGCCTCTTCCCGACAACCCTGGCCCTTGGTTGTCGGGGTCTGTGGGTGGGGGGCTTATCGGAATCTGGGAGCCCCCTTTAATAAGGAGGCCCCCAGATCCCAGCCCCCCACCCTATGTGAATGAGTATGGGGTACATCGTACCTCTACCCATTCACCTAGGAAAAAAGTGTCAATAAAAAAACACAAGTTTTCAAAGTAGGCAGCTCCGGGGGTCTCTTCCGACTTCTCTGCGCTCTCCGGCCTCTTCTCTGCGCTCTCCGGTTCTTCTCCCGCTCTCCGTTATCTTCTGCCGTGCTCCTCCGCTATCTTCTGCTTTTTTGCCTGCTCTTTTGCTAGCGTTGGCCCGGTCTTCTGTCGTCTTCTTTCCTCCGGTCTTCTTCTGATGTTGACACAACGCTCTCTCCCACTGTAATGCAGTGTGCGCGATGCGCAAAGACTTATATAGGCTTGGGGCATGGTCACCGGGTGATGTCACCCAATGACCCCACCCCATGTGACATCACAGCCCGAGGCATGATGGGGCGGTGATGTCATAAGGGGCGGGATCATTGGGTGACATCACCCGGTGACCACGCCCCATGCCTATATAAGTCGTTGCACACCACGCACACAGCATTACAGTGGGAGAGAGCGTTGTGTCAATATCGGAAGAAGACCGGAGGGAAGAAGATGATGGAGAAGACCGGGCCAATGCTAGCAAAAGAGCAGGCAAAAGAGCAGAAGACACCGGAGAATGGGAGAAGAACCGGAGAGCACGGAGAAAAGGCCGGAGAGCACGGAGAAGTCTGAAGAGACCCCCGAAGTCAGAAGAAGACCCCCGGAGCTGCCTAATAAATTACTTTAAAAACCTGTCTAGTGTGTTTTTTTATTGACACTTTTTCCCCCAGGTGAATGGGTAGGGGTATGATGTACCCCATACTCATTCACATAGGGTGGGGGGGCAGGATCTGGGGGCCTCCTTATTAAAGGGGACTCCCAAATTTCCATAAGCCCCCCGCCCACAGACCCTGACAACCAATGGCCAGGGTTGTCGGGAAGAGACCCTTGTCCTTATCAACATGGGGACAAGTTGCTTAAGGGTGGGGGGGTGCAGGGCGCCCCCCTGCCCCAAAGCACCCACCCCCCCATGTTGAGGGAATGGGGCCTGGTACAGTTAAGAAGGGGGTGTGCTCGCTCATCCCGACCCCTTTTCCTGACCGGCCGGGCTGCGTGCTCAGATAAGGGTCTGGTATGGATTTTGGGGGGACCCCCACACTGTTTGTTTGGCGTAGGGGGTTCCCCTTAAAACCTATATCAGACCGAAGGGCCTGGTATGCTCTTGGAGGGGGAACCCATGCCGTTTTTTTATTTAAAATTTGGCGTGGAGTTCCCCCTCAAGATTCATACCAAACACAGTGCCTGGTATTGGCGGGGATCCAAGTCGGATCCCTGTTTATTGAAAGTCGGACATATGTTGGCTTCAAGTCACAGGGCAAAGTTGGATCCAAAGTAGGACGGCTGTCTTGTCGCACCAGTGTAAACCCGGCCTCAATAAAAAAGCTAAAATTTCCTATATATTATTTAATACACAGAACAGGTGTGCCTCTGAAATAAATCCAAAAGGTTCCAGTGATATCAAGAATAATATTATTATGCTTTTTTTTTTTTTTGGGCAAGTTACCACAACACCATTATCCCGTAGTTTTTAAGATCAAAGATACAACTATGTTGGTGTCCCTTGTCAATTTTACATTGTTTTTTTTTTAAATGTAACTGCCTACTCCCAAACTGTCATTTGAAGTAAAACACATAGCCAGGTATTATTCTGCACAATTTTTTTTATTGTGCATTTAAAAAAGAAAACAAATAAAATTAGACATGCTATTTGCCAATAGATCTTAACCAAAAAGTGCATTCGATGCATCCAAAAATATAGAAAATCAAATCATTATTATTCATTATTATTCAACCAAAAAATAAAAAAAAGCCTCATGCATGTGTCCTGCTTCTTAATATAGGGGGTCAACAATGCCAACAGTTGGTGAAAGCAGGGGTCCGTCATCCGGAGATAAAACATCTGGATTATTCTCACGATTAATAAAGCAACCAATTTTTAGTCCAAGAACTCCTCCCTCTCCTGTTCCTGGACTGGGCTTGGGTCAAAGCAATAACTCTAAGGCCAATAATAACTAACACGTTGTCTCCTCCAATTCCACATGAATGGCATTCAAAAACGAAATAAAAAGCATGAAATGAAAAGCGCGAACTGAAAAGCGCTAATTGAAAAACGCAAAATGTAAAACGTGAATCAACACTCACCAAACTTTTACTAACACAAAATTAGCAGAAGGAGCCCAAAGAGTGGGGCTAAAGAGCTGAAAAACCACTTAGTAAGTCACTACGTTCTTGTTTGTTGGCTGACAATTCCTTGCCGTTTATATGCAAGACAAAATCCAGGCACACGCCTTTCAGACAAAAGTCTGAGGTTTTGTCTGCAGAAAATCCGATCGTGTGTACGAAGTTTAAGAAAACCTCCTAAGGGTTCATTAAAGTGAATCAATTTCATTTGTTTCTGCTTTGAACTTGCTCAGATATGATGTGCTGAGCAGAAGAAGTGGTTGGCCAGTGCGGCAATACAGGTTTTCATTTTGCCCATGTATATGACTTCTATAAATGGTAAAGTGTTCTTCACAGAAAATATCAATGGTTTTTGAAACTGCATTGTTGTTATGTTATATGGGAAAAAAATATGCAGATAATCACTAGAGAAATTCTTCACCAAAGCTGCTTCAAAAATTGATTTATACTAGACTTATACCACCAGAAATTAACAGTACCACCAACAGTGTGGTTTAGTTTATTTGAGCATGCAGACAGACATATAAGGATTCATTTACTTGCACACATATTAAACTAAGTGAGATCTGCAGCACTGCTTTATAAAGTAAATTCTATACATGGTATTCACTCAGCAAGCATTGCTTCACTGCCCAACTCATTTTCTGTGCAGAAATTATATAAGTTTGGAAAACGATCTTTTAATTCTAGGGGCTCATGGACACACATCAGACACTTTCCAAAAAGTCTGTTATACCTAGTCATCAAATGTGATGACTATCTGGGCCTAGCAGAGAGTCATCATATCTCTTGGGCCTAGCAGTGGTATGAACTAGACAGAAAAACACATTTTTTCATATATCCGTTTCTAAACTGAATAGGAAACCGCATCCATCTCTAATAGTTTTGATGAAATATATACTGTATGTATATACATTGCAGAATTACCATGGCACCTATGTTTTAAAATGAACTGTAGCAACTTAATCAGTAAACACAAAAGTCTCAAACCTTGCGCAGCGAGTTTTGCCAGAGAGATTCCAAGACTAGAAAAGCCCACTAACAAATTAAATGTATACATTTCCCTGCAGATTGATGTGTTATGAAAGCAAGATAATGAAAGAGTCCTTCCATCTCAAAAAGGCTTTTCTTAAAGTGTTACTAAACCCACAACAGTAAAATCAGTCTGTATATGCAGTAAAGCATGCTTGTTATACTCACGGTGGAACTTAAGGGTTTAATCTTCTGCATTGTGTAAAAAGGCTGTTTAATTCTGTCTTCTCTTATCCTTCCCTTCTTCCACTGTCCCCAAACCATCTTCTGATTGAACAGAGCCTTGGGGGCAAGCTGCGCATGCTCAGTTTGGTGTGTATTACTAGATTTTTCTTTGTGCATGTAATCAGCACAGGGCCAATCAGCACTGTCCAGACAGAGGGTCAGGGGTCCTGCAACCTCATAGGGCAATCAAGGGAGAATGACAACTCTACAAGCTTTAACAACAAAGTCTGGGGAATGCCCAGGAAAAAACCAAAGCCTACTTACCACTAACTCGCAGACAACCGAATAAACCTGTCTAACGTTAAAAACAGGGGTTTAGTCCGCATGCATTTGCAAACGCATGCGTGAGCCACAGAACCACGTCACGGCACCCTGGTTGTGTTATCACGTTGGTGTTTGTATTGGTCCAGCAACGCACCAACACCTTTGTTCTCACCTGAGTGGAGATCTGCTGAATGGGGATTCTACTTAGCTGGGGATCTGCTAAACAAGGGTACTAATGAGCTGGGGATCTGCTGAACAGGGATACCAATGAGCTGGGGTTCTACTGGGCCCCTTTAAAACAAATAGAAAATCAACACAACGGGTATTTGCCAAACTTCATTAAAGAATTACCGAAGCATCACCAAAGCATCAAAAACATATTAAAAAATGTTGAAGCACAAGGAGCTTTAATGTGTAATACAGCTGAAGCAAGTGTAAATTAGCCCTAACACACACATTAAAGCACCTACTGCTTCAACATGCTTTTTTCATGTGGTTTTAATGCTGTGATGCTTCAGTGATGCTTAAGTGATGCTTTGGTAATTTTTTTTAAGATTTAATGAAGCTTGGCAAACGCCCTGTGTGTGTTGATTTTCTATTTATTTTAAAAGTGCCCAGTAGAACACCAGCTCAGTAGTACCCCCACTCAGTAGATCTCCAGCTCATTAGTACCCCCGTTCAGCAGATCCCCAGCTTATTAGTGCCCACATTCAGCAGATCCCCAACTTTTTAGTACCCTCATTCAGCAGATCCCATGCTCAATAGTACCCACAGCTCTACTGATGCCTCACTCAGCAGTACCCCCAGCTTTGCTGATCTCCCATTTAGTAGTAACCCCCCCAGCTCTACTGATCCCCCACTCAGTAGTAACCCCAGCTCTGCTGATCCTTTGGTTTGCTGATTCTCCTCTCTCTCCTGCCCCTGCTCACCTCCTGCTATATTGCTCCCATGCTGCTCACCATGTGTAACATTGGCTAGTTTCTCCTGCTCTGGTTCCCCAGCTCTGCTGATCCGCCACCACTCAGTCCTTTCTCTCTGGTCCCCGCTTACCTTCTGCTATAGTGTTCCCATGTTGCACACCACATGTGCTTTGGAGCAGGAACAAAATGACAGGCCTGTTTCACACGGACCTCAACTTGTAAAAGAGCAGCTTTTATGAAACTTTCAGCAAGCTTTTGGCAAGCTTCGAGCAGCTTTCTCTGAGCCTTTAAAGCATCCTTTAGCTCCTTTTTGGAAATGTATACACAGATCTTAATGGGAATGTGTATTGTCACTTTAAACAAGTCACTAGTGGGCTTCAGAATGCTTTTAACAAGCTTTAGGTGGTGCTATAGCCTGCTAGCAGCTTGCTTAAAGTGGCACTCAGCACTCCCATTTGGTTCTGTGTTCAACATTTACAAACTGGAGCTGACAGACACTTTAAAAGCTTCATCAATGTTTATTAAATGTTCTGCACATGCTTTAAAATAACGTGTTGTTCACACTGCTCTTACACAAGCTGAGGCCTGTGTTGAACAGGCCACATGGGGTAAAATGTTTAAAATGTTTGAAGCGAAATAAAGCAAAGCAAACACAACAATGTGAACATGACTGTAAGGAAACTATTTTATTTAGCGATACGTCCTTTGATTGGCATTCATAGTGCTTTAACCGCTTCCAGACCTCCCCGCATACAATAACTGTGGCAAGGTGGCCCGGGCGCACAAAATCACGTACCTGTACGTGATTTCGTGCACGCGGTTTAGGGGGAGTGCCGCCGCTGCTGCTGTTTATTGGACACAGTGGGAGCCAATCAATGGGTCTGGGGGCCGCAATAAGTCTGGTGGCCACGATGGCCGATCATTCACAGGAGAGATGGATTAGCGGTGTGCTGCTGTAAACGAAGCAAACAAAGAAAATAAATAGGGATGAGCCGAACACCCCCCCCCCCCGGTTCGGTTCGCACCAGAACTTGCGAACAGGCAAAAAAACACGCAGACATCATTAAAGTCTATGGGACACGAACATGAAAAATCAAAAGTGCTCATTTTAAAGGCTTATATGCATGTGATTGCCATAAAAAAGTGTTTGGGGACCCGGCTCTGCCCCAGGAGACATGTATCAATGCAAAAATAAGTTTTTTTCAGGAGCAGTGATTTTAATGATGGTTAACGTGAGACAAAAATGAAATATTCCTTTAAATATTGTACCTGGGGGGTGTCCTTAGTATGCCTGTAAAGCAGCGCATCTTTCTCGTGTTTAGAACAGTACCACAGCAAAATGACATTGCTAAAGAAAAAAAAGTCATTTAAAAACTGCTCATGGCATTATAGATACCCCTTTGGGTCCTGGTATGAATATTAAGGGAAACCCCGCACCAAAATTAAAAAATAAATTGCTGGGGGGTCCCCCCAAAATCCATACCAGGCCCTCCAGGTCTGGTATGGATATTAAGGGGAACCCTGCACCAAAGTGTAAAAAAAAATGGCGTGGGGTCACCCCCAAAATCAATTCCAGACCCTTATCTGAGCATGCAACCTGGCAGGCCGCAGGAAAAGGGGGGGTGAGAGAGTGCCCCCCTCCTGAACCTTACCAGGCCACATGCCCTCAAAACACCTTGTTCCCATGTTGATGAGCACAAGGGCCTCATCCCCACAACCCTTGCCCGGTGGTTGTGGGGGCCTTATCAGAATCTGGAAGCCCCCTTTAACAAGGGAACCCCCAGATCCCGGCCCCCCCTGTGTGATTGCGTATTGGGTACATTGTACTCCTACACATTCACCAAAAAAAAAGTGTCAAAAAAGTAAAAATGACAGGAGACAGTTTGGGACAAGTCCTTTAATAATTTTAAAAGAAAAGTGTCTGGCGATGTAACTCGATCTTCGAAGACAGCTCAGACGACCCGAGAAAAATTTTAAAAAACCTGAAAAACTTTGCTTTGATGGGAGGCGTCCCACTGACTGCAGCCTTTTTGCAATGATAGCTGAGGGTGGGGCCACCTGGTGATGTAAGCGGGTGACCCCACCTTCTTCTGATGTCATGTGATGGCACGTAACATCAGAGGGGGCAGGGTCACCCGTTTACATCACCGGGTGGTCCCGCCCTCAGCTGTATAACAGCTGTCATTGCAAAAAGCCTGCAGTCGCAGGGGGCGCCTCCCATCGAGGCAGAGTTTTTTTGTTTTTTTTTTCTCGGATCATCGGCACTGTCATTGAAGATGGAGTTACATCGCGGGACACTTTTTTTTTTTAATTAAAGGACTTGTCCCAAACTGTCTCCTGTTATTTTTACTTTTTCTGGCTGTATGCCGACTCGAACATTGTGTTCATCCCTAAAAATAAATAAAAATAAGTAAAGGAAATCAAAAAAAGACTGCGCTAGAATACATATTGAACACCATATATGATTAGGTAATTAATAAAAGAGCAATAAGTCAATTATTCAAAGGTGAATGAATGAATAATAGGTGAACCGGATATGACACAAATGATGACATTGAAATATATGTGTCAACTGCCAAGAATATGTCCAAAGGAATGGTGAAAATGTTCAAAAAAATGAGTCTCTGAGGTCAGAGCTTAATAAAGGGTGATCAAACGGTTACACTCAGCACCCAGTGAGAAATCCTCCACCTTATAAGATGTACGCTTACCAGAGGTAAGCTGGATAATAGCTTATCTATGGATATCCACACGGGGGACACAACTCTATGGACCTCCTCGCCAGGAAGGGGTAGACAGGAACTCTCTTGCAGCGGACCTCAGACAGCATACCAAGGGGACCCAGAAATAAAAGGAGGCTATGATTGGCTGACGAGGGAAACGTCAGCCTATGCCATGTTATTCGATACACACATCCTCTTCCAACAGGATGTTGTGATGACGCCATCCGAGCTTCACAGCGAGGCTTGGTTTCGATTTGCTCCTATAAGTAGCGATGAGTCAGTGCGTCGCCCGTTCCCATGACGACGTCCAATAGGACGAAACGTACGTCGGAAGGTCGACGCGCTGACGTCATCGTTTCATCTCACCGAACGGGTGTATGCTAGCCGGCCGGCTGTTTCTGTGATTTTAACCAGATTTTATGTAAGTGCTTTTACCTTATTTCACAATAAAATACAAAACGGATTCACACTATGGAGGAAATTCCTTTTATTTCTGGGTCCCCTTGGTATGCTGTCTGAGGTCAGCTGCAAGAGAGTTCCTGTCTACCCCTTCCTGGCGAGGAGGTCCATAGAGTTGTGTCCCCCGTGTGGATATCCATAGATAAGCTATTATCCAGCTTACCTCTGGTAAGCGTACATCTTATAAGGTGGAGGATTTCTCACTGGGTGCTGAGTGTAACCGTTTGATCACCCTTTATTAAGCTCTGACCTCAGAGACTCATTTTTTTTAACATTTTCACCATTCCTTTGGACATATTCTTGGCAGTTGACACATATATTTCAATGTCATCATTTGTGTCATATCCGGTTCACCTATTATTCATTCATTCACCTTTGAATAATTGACTTATTGCTCTTTTATTAATTACCTAATCATATATGGTGTTCAATATGTATTCTAGCGCAGTCTTTTTTTGATTTCCTTTATATATTTGTGTGCACGCCTCACTCTAGGATTGCAGCTTGTTTTACTCTACTAATCATTAGTAGCACAACCTTTATGTTAGCGCGGTATTTTTTATGGTTTAAATAAAAATAAGTACCTAAATCTGTCCCATAGTTTGTAGATGCTATAACTTTTGCGCATCTGTATTTTGATCAAATGCTATCAAAAGAAAGCTCTATTTGTGGGAAAGAAAGGACATACATTTTATTTTTTTTATGTACAGCGTTGCATGACTGCGTGTTTGCTGGTTAAAGTGGCGTCGTGCCGTATCGCAAAAAATGTCCTGGTCAGGAAGTGGGTAAAACCTTCCGGGGCTGAAGTGGTTATAAAAGCGTGTTCACTGTCACATTTTGAAGCAAGTTTAAATGAGCCCTAATTGTTTTGCCAAACTGAATAGCCAGACGTTTTCCCCCATTACTCAAGATAGAAAGAGATCATTGCACATAAATATAAATTGTGAATATCGTTATCATAGCAAAATGTTTTTTTAGAACACATATATTAACAGTTGATTCATTGTTAATTAGATTCCTATTCATTTCACATAGGATGCAAAATATTATATTTTTATTTTATTTTTGCAATAAAGAAAAAGTTTTAAAAAAAGTCGCAAACGGGCTTTAGGCAGAAATTGTCACATTTGTCCATCTAAGCACTGTTCTTACTCTAATCTAAAATAGTCTGGTTGAGTTGTTAGGGTGGCCTTGAAAAAGAAATAATTGACATTTCTTAGTTATGTCTGTCCCACATGGGATAAAGTGCATGTAGCACTTATTTCTGTCCTTCTAGGTAGTGCTGATGATGAGCTAGCATTAAAAACAGCATGCCCACTCTCCCTTCACTATTGTTCTACCATGTAGCTAACAAGGGGATGAATATGTAATGAGCACTTAAAGACAGTGCATGTCCTGGGCATCAGGGAGACAAGGGCTGTCACTAGGAATGCAGGGGGAGGGGGCATTTCAGCTCGACTGCTGGTTAAAAAAAAACCCTCTCCAAGATTGGACTGCTCACAACAGAGCTCTACCTGTCCTCTCCACCCATGCACTTTCTGTAAAGAAGCAGGGTAGGGCACAAACCTGCTCCATTGTGACATATTCTATGGGCAGCTCCTGCGGCTCATCAGTGTAAATAATATCATTTTGATTGATGTCAATGCATGCGACAGGCACTCCCAACAGGTGTGCCCACTAAATAGATATTTATGGCAACTGAGCCCTGTCTGATACCGACATTAGTAATGCCCACAAATCGGGCTTCTATTAGGAAAGAAGAGACTAAAACTTTTCTTCACAATTTAAAACCAGTTCAGTAGAGTCAAATATAGATATTTAGACACAAATGTGTGGATCAGTATTTAATTATTAACAATCATGATAGTGCTTCTTTAATTGAAACAGATTTGACTAAACAATGGGCATTTAATTGTAATTATCCAGTTGTGTGAGGCAGATGTGAGCAATCCAGACATTGAGGGGTTGATTTACTAAAACTAGAGAGTACAAAATCTGGTACAGCTGTGCATGGCAGCCAATCAGCTTCTAACTTCAGCTTGTTCAATTAAAGCTTAACTCCACTTTTGTTTAGAAAAAAACATTCCCCTCTGGGTGATCTACGTACATTACAAGGATTATAACAACCTTTGTTGCAGATTCCTACCTTTTGTTATTCTGAAGAAATCCATGTGTGTTTCTCTGTGCCTCTGAGCTGAGTAGGTATAATGGGAGTGGTTTCATAATTATCAGTCAGCTGTGGCAGCTGCAGAGCACTAATGAGGAAAGCTGCTAGACCTGAATCCCTTTTGGATGTGTTTCTATTGGGAGTATCTCACCAAAAATGACATTTTTGTTGCAGGGGATGCCTGAAATCTGACAGGTATCTTAGGCAGACTTCTGGGAAAATTAGTGAGCCAATCACACAAGCAGGAAATTATGTTTCTGGGAGTGGTCAGTACACATTCTGTGTAGAGAACAACTCCATGTAGCCATATTACATTGTATTTATAGAAAATTACAGGGGCTGCAGATTGAAAAGGAAATTTTTAATAACATTCAATTACAAAATGACTTGTATCGCAATTGTACACGCTATATTTTTTCTTTATTTGCAATTTTTTTCCCCACAAAAGTGGAATTACCCTTTAAGCTTTGACAAAAAAAACCTTGAAGTTGATTAGTTTCCATGCACAGCTGCACCAGACTTTGCACTCTCAAGTTTTAGTAAATCAACCCCTTGAGCTAAAGGCAGATGTATGGTCTGTATAGGGTACCAGGTGCATGTGCAAATACCATATAAGTTTAAAGATTCCACCATTATGCAATTACATCTGTCATCCAGGCAGTTATGGATATCTGAATGGATATTTTAATAGATATCTGAATGGATATTTTTAACAATCAGCAGAAGACTGCCCCATTCGACACCTTTGCATTCCAAAAACATGCAAAAGCATGCATCACTCTTATGGGGCCATTGTTTCTTAATGACACCCCAAACACGGCAAGCAGATGTTTTGTGACAAGCGCGCAGTATAAAAACATGCAAGGCTCTCTGCCCAAAGAAAGTGCAGGAGCTACTTTCACACATTTGTCATTCACAGGGCAGCCCATTCAAGTAACCAGGCTGCCTTATGCATGAATAAGACAAACAGACAAAAGCATGCAAGACTCACTGCCCAAACAGGGTGCAGGAGCTACTTTGGTGCATTTGTTGTGCATAGAGCAGCCCATTCAGGTGAATGGGCTGCCCTATGCTGTCACACGACAAACATGCAAACAAAGCATACAACGCATCACGTAGGTGTGAATGGGGCCTAAGAGTTGGGGGCTTCTAAGCTGGAGGAACAGACAGGTGTATAATAACAGGAAAAAAAGTTAAAGAAACTCAAGTGCTTGATGTGTACTGTAGTCTAGGAAGCAGTAAAACAGTTTTAAAGTACTTTATTAATAAATTCAGTCATCTATAAAACACATGCAGGCTTCTGAGTATATATCATAACAAGAAGTGGAACAAACTTGTACAGAGCATGGACTGTATTATACGTGTAACATTTGTAAATAGTGTCAACTATAGGCCAGTATGAGCACCACATATTTTCTACATAGTACAAAAGATTTTTTAATTACGATATTGTGCATTTTAACCACCTCCTGCCCATGCTATAGCCTAAAGACGGCTACAGCGCAAGCCTTATTGCTAGGAGGGCGTCCATGTACGTCCTCTCGAGAATGCGCCGCCTGTGCACCCCCTGCAGGCGTGCGTGGCACACTCTGTGATCAGTGAGTCAATGAGACTCAGCTGATCACAGATCCCAGGCCCTTACCATGTGATCTGCTGTTATCCAATGACAGCTGATCATGTGATGTAAACAGAAGATCATAATTGGCTTTTTTTTCCTCACGCTAAGAGCGTGAGGAGAAAAAATAAAACGATCACTGGCTTCTGTCAGAGGGACATTGGTCCCACACACGGACACTCACTGCTGCTAAGCAGTGCCAATCAGTGCCACCTACCAGTGCATATCAGTGCCCACCAGTGCCACCTACCAGTGCCCACCAGTGCCACCAATCAATGCCCACCAGTGCCACCTATCAGTGCCTCATCAGTGCCACCTATCAGTGCTGCCTATCAATGTCACCTACCAGTGCCACCTATCAGTGCCACCTATCACTGCCCTTCAATGCTGCCCATCAATGCCACCTATCAGTGCCAATCAGTGCAGCCTATCAGTGCCCATCAGTGCAGCCTCATCAGCGCACATAAATGAAGGAGAAAAATTACCTGTTTGCAAAATTTTATAACAAACTATGAAACTGTTTTTTTTTTTACAAATTGTTTGGTATTTTTTTGCTTTTTTAGCAAAAAATAAAAAACCCAGAAGTGATTAAATACCACCAAAAGAAAGCTCTATTTGTGTGAAAAAAAATTATACAAATTTCACTTGGGTACAGCATGGCATGACCGCGCAATTGTAATTCAAAGCGTGACAGCGCTGAAAGCTGAAAATTAGCCTGGCAGATATAAGTGCCCAGTAAGCTAGTGGTTAATTGCACCACAGGATCCTTCGTCCACACAGGAGTCTTTCTGATTCTATGGCAGGGATCTTCAAACTACGGCCCTCCAGCTGGTGCGGAACTACACATCCCATGAGGCATTGTAAAACTCTGACATTCACAGACATGGCTAGGCATGATGGGAATTGTAGTTCTTGAACAACTGGAGGGACATAGTTTGAAGACCCTTGTTCTATGGATATGCCTAGGCAGTTCAAGTTATCAGTACAAAAAGAACCCCGGCCCCTCAAAGTATATGGATTTTTAGTGCATTACAAAAGGAAAACTCAGACACAAAAAATATGACTTTTATTATCATACACATATATAAAAACCTTTAACATATATATAAAAAAAAAATAAAATCCCAGTTCCAAAAAGGGGACTTATTCTCCATATTCAACGTCCACACGTGTTTCTATGATTCTTCTCTAGAGATGTCAGAAACATGATGATACAGATAATTTTTATGAAAAGTAACTGTAGACATAAATATATATGGCTACAATTATGTATACAAACAATGAATATACAAAAAATAGTACTGTACTAACCCAGTCACAAAGATTACATCACATATGTATGCCACTATGTTTTAAAACAACAACAAAGGGGCCAAAAGATTGCGCTGCTGTTCATGCCCCGCCAGACACCCACCGCTAGGCCACACGTAGCCCTCCCCAGGTATCACATTGCAAAATATCTCCTAATGGTCACTATAGCCGGGGGACATGAGGATCATGTTGGGTCTATTGTAAAGACAACCAGGAAGCTCGGCCCAATCTATAGAGATCAACAAAAAATTAAATAACAATAACAATAAAGACAATGTCATCTTGGCATCCTATACAGGAGCATATGATCCACAAATACATCTACAGGGGAGAGTGGAGGATCAAATGGCAAAATAAGATAGGAATGGATCTTACATTGTAGATGGCAGTTGTAGAGGGACGTAGAAACTTTAGAGGAGTATGGTACACCAGACTGGAAATCTAGGGAACCAAAGGAGGAACAGAAAATGGGAGACCACAAAAGGATGGGGTAAAACCCAACATATTGAAGGATCCATATGGTTACAGAGGTAGAGCAGAACAAAGCCCTAAAGTGCTTTTACCTTAATTCCAATAGAAATTCGCTTACAGGACCTGCAAACGTCACCCTAGTTAGTGACCTATGGGTATGGCCGTTATAAATGCCTCCAAGGCCTGAAAGGGAACCAATGGGAGACCCTGTCCAGGGTCACATGAGATACCGGCCAATGAGATGGTCCTATCATCGAACAAGCTCCAGCAGGGTGAGGGGAACTTCCAGCCGCCTTGTGCAGAATGACGACCCGCGTCATGTGGCTGCTGACGCATAGCAATGCCCGCAACTGGTGCACTGTTGAAGGCGAGGCTTGGTATCAATTCTGCTGAAGCTCCACCATGTTGCAGAGTGATATCCCCAATGTGTTTCACAGCTAGCAAGTCTGCTTCCTCAGGGGTATAATAAAGAGTGATCTAACACAAACTTAGTATTTAAGTTTAGCTGTCAGTAGATTTCATGTGATATCTATCTTTCAGGCTGGCATGCCTACCAGTGGGCACTGACAACATGCCACTCACAACATAATAAACATGATCTTGAATATGTCTGCAGAATGGTCTCTTGGTTTTCCGTAAATAAGATGCTCTGCAATCATAGTTCATCAGATAGACTACTTCCACAGGCTGATAGTCTATATCGTTTCTAGGGATAAAGTTACTGTCATCAGAAAGGGTAATTGTTTCACCTTCCCATGTCCAGGGACACTGCACATATAGTCCACATCTATATGTACCTTACTTAGTGCATACAGCGCATCTGTCTCCACCTGCATAATGGCTATGCACTGCCCAATCCCTGATAGATCTGATGCATCTCTATACCACCTCTAGGTGGTCACAAATGTGCTTAGCCACTATACCATCACTGGTAAGTAGATTCCAGTTTTTCTGTAGAATTTGCTTCAGTCAAAACAGGTAACTAGCTTAACTATATTTGAGACACTACAACACTTAAGTTTAAAGATACACACATTACGTGACTGATTATTTTCTTTTTGGTAAATCTTTATCTTAGTGGTGCTTTTGGAGCCTCTTTTGCATTCCAGTGGCTGACAATACTTGGAATGCTTTACTGCCTAGGTGGGTGTAATGGCACCAGTTGGGAACTCCAAGCTCATGCCAATTGGTAAGATAGCATTAATTGTTACTTGAAAGCTTGACTGGTATTTGAAGATACTGATGTGAAACTGTGTTTTCAATGAGTATATCTTCTATGTTTGTTATAGATCTCTCCTTATTATACCCCTGAGGAAACAGGCTTACTAGCTGTGAAACGCATTGGGTCCACCACTCTGCAACATTATGGATCTTGAGTGGAAGAACTTATGTTTACCATCTTCATGAATGTTATTAAGATACACTGTATGATGATACCATGGCATGAGCTTGCTAGTCAGAAACACGGTGTCCTGGAAATTTGTGAACCTATGCTCAATGTATCAACAGATGTGATTATTCATAAATAATGTGACCTTTAATAAACATAATTCTGATTAAAAAAAAAAATAGTGTGCATTTGAATATGAAGAAATGGGAGTAGGATTTTAAGTGTTTAGTGTTTTCTATATGTTAATGGATTTTATATATATGTGATGAAATATAACTATGTAAAAGTTATATTTTTTATGATCAGATTTTCCTTTTGTGGTGCCTTAAAAATACATACTTTTTTTTTTTTGGGGGGGGGGGGGTCCTTTTGTCTAGATTTTTGTTTTTTTACGTTGAATATATTTGTTCACTTTTTTCCAAGATTAGAAAAAAAAGAAGCAATGAGGGGCACATAGAATAGGTCTAGATTTTTTTTAGATGTGGCACCCTACACTTGAGATCAAAATTTGGTCAAAGCAGTGAAAATTGCAGTTCAATTATTCTAAATGTAAAATAATGCACCTAGGGAAAAAGAATCCCTTGACAATACAACATGGGGGGTGCAGTGTTGGCCAGAACTACAGAGGAAAAAGGTTTAGGGGTTCTTATTTCAGACAATTGCAAAATGAGCAAATCATGTGGCCAGGCAGTGGGAAAAGCAAACAGAATTCTAGAATGCATTGCTAGAGAGGTCACCAGCAGGTGGAAGGAAGCCTGATTCCCCTATGTAGGTCTTTAGTGAGATCTAATTTAGAATACTGTGTTCAGTTCTGGAGACCTTGCTTACAAAAAGATACTGATAAGATAGAATGAGTCTAGGGGGAGAAAACATATCAAGAGAGACTTCAGAAACTTAATTTGTACAGTTTGGAGGAAAGAAGGGAAAGGGGAGACATGATTGAAACATTTAAATACATCAAGCGGGTGAATAAGGTTCAAGAAGGTAGTATTAGCTATATCAAACCAAGATCAATAGCATGGGGACATGACCTTAAACTAACTGGAGTTAAAAAAAGTTTTAAAACTATTCTTAAAAAAAGTATTACTGAAAGGGTAGTTGGTGCTTGGAATAAATTACCAGCAGAGATAGTGAGTCAGTCAAGTAAATGACTTCAAACATGCTTGGGACAAACATAGATCTATACTCAGACAAAAAAGTTATTAAAAAAAACCTAAACCATATAAAAAAATTAAACAAAATGGACAGACTTGATGGACCACTTGGTCTTTTTTCTGCCATCACTTTTCTATGTTTCACCACCTGTAAAAGTAATGTTTGAATACTTTTTGGTTGTTATCAGAAACATTAGGAATTCATTAATAAAATGAAACTTCTGAAAAGTCCTGCCGATGAGGCATAAGATGATGGGCATTTAATATGCATCCATCAGACAGTTGATAGGAGTAAGAACCTATTGACTTATCACCCTAAGCAGATTGGGTAATTTGGATTGTGCCTGTTTCAACAAGCTAGGTTTCTTAACTCTAGAGATCCAGGCTGAAAGTATACTTTTCTTGCACCATGTTTCCAATCTCTATAATCCCTTTTTATCTTGATTTTTCAGTCTTCTCTCTATTTGCTTGGGGGTTATAAGCTGAGGATTTCCTATGCACAGTGTTTCTCTTTCTTGGGAAGGATATAGACTAGGATGAAAGAAATTGTGGTCCATTGTCAGACAATAATTATTTTGCGCTACCTTCCCTGCCAAAAACTGTGAATAAAAACATAAGTACAGTAGTAGATTTTATATTTGAGATATGCAATTTCTGGCAATATACTGTAATGATCTATGGTATAGCAATCCAGAAGTCCCCAAGTGCCTCTGTGAAACGACCTGCTATATCTATTGCAATCTCTTAAGCAGTCTAGGAAAGTGGGACTGGCTGGAGTGGTACAGTTTGTGTGACAGTAATGCAAAATGGAATAGTAGTTGGCAGTTGGGCATCCTGGCCTGGCTGACAGTATAGTTAATATAGTCTTTGCCTTGTTCTTACAATTCCTTGGTGACTCTGATGTGCAAGTTGTATATGGTGCTCTCTCAAGGTCTCTGGAACTAGTAAGCCATGAGATGCAAAGACAATATAGTCATCCGCTAGGGACAGTTGATGTATAATTCTGTAGTAAAGCAATGAAGTTGGGTATAATATATTGTCTGTTTTTTCCATTTGCAAAAGCCATTTGTAGAATGTGTAGAATGTCCTGTAATAATGATTATACTGGGCATGCAAGATGAACTCAGATGCATCTGCATCTGTATCAGCGGATGCAACCACTTTCATCCCCTTCGCGCCTAAGGGTAAAACAAATATTAATGCTTAAGCACAATTTTGCAACTTTGACATGTGTTAGTAAAATTGTATCATCCCAAATATTTTGTGCATCCAGGTGGATTATAACTTTTTTTTTTTCCTAGACAAATTGCGCTTTCATTTGGTGGTAAATGGTAATTGCTATCTCCTGATTTTTGTTTTTTATTATCAAAGGAAAACTGGCCGAAAATAGTAAAAAAATATTTTGTTAAATTTATATTTCTTGTTACTACCAAAACCTACCACCAAAGAACAACCCAAAATAATTTTTTTTTGCTCCTAATCACAGGGATACCACATATGTGTATGTTTTTTGTTGTTTGTTTTTTTTTGTCCTACCTAAAGCACACTGACATGATAATAATTTAACTGCTTCAGCCCCAGGAAAATTTTAACCCCTTCCTGACCAGAGCACTTTTTGCGATTCGGCACTGCGTCGCTTTAACTGACAATCGCGCAGTTGTGCGATGTTGCACCCAAAAATTGATATCCTTTTTTTCCCACAATTAGAGCTTTCTTTTGGTGGTATTTGATCACCTCTGCGGTTTTTATTTTTTGCGCTATAAACAAAAAAAAGCGACAATTTTCCAAAAAAAGCGTTATTTTCTACTTTTTGCTATAATAAATATCCCCCAAAAATATATATAAATATTTTTTTTCCCCCATTTTAGGCCTACATGTATTCTTCTACATATTTTTGGTAAAAAAAAAAAAAAAAATATATAGCAATAAGCGTATATTGATTGGTTTGCGCAAAATAGGGGATAGTTTTATGGCATTTTTATTGTTAATTTTTTTTTTACTAGTAATGGCGGCGATCTGCAATTTTTATCGGGACTGCGACATGGCGGATGCGTCGGACAATTTTTACACATTTTTGGGACCATTGGCATTTATACAGCAATCAGTGCTATAAAAATGCATTTATTACTGTAAAAATGTCACTGGCAGGGAAGGGGTTAACACTAGGGGCGATCAAGGGGTTAAAGTGTTCCCTAGTGTGTGTTCTAACTAATGGGGGGGAGGGGACTGTGCAGGGAAAGAGATAGATTGCTGTCCATACTCTGTATGAACAGACAGACAGACAATCTGTCACTTCTCTCCTCAGAGAAGCGGAAACTGTGTTTACACACACAGATCCCGATTCTCAGTGTGCCCCGAGCGATCGCAGGAGCCCAGCGGTGATCACGACCGACGGGCACTCGCATTGGCTCCGTGGGTGGCACGCGCCCCTACTGGACAAAAAGGGAACCAACGTAACAGGATGGTGATTCGCGCAGCTGAGCCATGTTGCCACAGTATAACTGCGGCGACTGGTCGGAAAGTGGTTAAAAAATTTAAAAAATCAAATCCTGCCCAAAATATACTGACCCTGACCTTTGACCCAAACTCTAACCCTGGCACTGACCTAGATCAAACCTTGATCTAGGTATTTTTTCTTTTCTTTTTTATTATTAGTATATTTATTTTTTTCACACACTTTTTTTTTCTCTGCAAGGAGAGAGAAAGATATAATGTATCTTTCCTCTCTATTCACAGAGAAAGAAACACAGGTGCGAGCTTCACAGTGACTGACCACTGTGGTAGCCAATCAGGGGCTACCACAGGGATCAAGTGACCTGGAATCAAGAGTTCCGGGGCTCGCTCTGTGAGACCCCTGTCTCTGTGCTGGTAGCTCACTGTGTGGGACGCTCCCAGCACAAACACAGATACGCATATATGCGACCCCACAGAAAAAAGCCCAGTCCAGTGAGGCCGGATATATGTGTTATGTCAGCGTAAAGGGGTTTACATCCTCATCTTGTGTACTAAGAACTATGGGTAAGGGTAACCACAACAATCAGCATTAACATTTTTCAAAACTGGTTTACAGTATATTGTATTGTTTAGGTAAAACTGAGTAGCCTTGCTGACCATCTGGCTATACACATTCCTACTTGCCTTAATGCCTTTGTGGTAAGCAGTGTAGTTAAAGAAAAGGTTGAACTGCATGGTAAACTGTCAAACCCACTGCAATGTTATCCATTTTTCTCTTGCCCAAACTCATGCTAGGGCTTTTTTTTTTCTACTTTTGATCTGCTTCTGTAAAAGGTTATGGAAGCAAGCAACAATGTTTTCTACCTGATCTATGTGGAAATATGTAAGGACCGCACCAAGGCCATAGCCTGAAGCATCTGTAGTCACAATAGTTGGTAGAGAAGGATCAAATAATGTTAGCAATAGTCTGCTCATGATAAACTGTTTAATGGTTTCTAAGCTGTGCGGGGTGGCCTGTGACCAGACCATGCTTGCATTTTGGCAAAGTACTGCTCGCAATGGCTCCACAACTGAGGCATTATTGGGAATACATTCGGGACACCATGATGTATGACCTAAAAAAGCATGTAAGATCATAAAGTCTGAAAGACAGATAGAGCAAGTGTTTGTATTTCAACCTTCACATGATCAGAATCAGGAAATAGTCCTTCCACAGACCCCATGTCATATTCAGGCAAGAGAATGTAATACAAACTGGTAAAAGTGTATAAGCTGCCTATGTATGGAAATGGACTAGTAAGAAGGGGGGGGGGAGAGAATAGTGCCATAAAAGGCATGGCAGGGAAAGTGAAACACTGAACTGAAGTCAAACAATTTAGTAGCAATAAGAAGCAAACTGCAGCGTAGTGCACTAATAGATGTTCATTTTTCTTTTATTGCATTAAGTAAGTACTCATAAAGCTATCGCTAGGCTCCAGCTTCCAACAACATTAAACTACACATCAGAAGGTGTGGATTCATGACAATTGCAAGCAATCTTTTAATAGCTTTTCCATGCTCTTACCTAGTAAAAAAGAAAAAAAAAAAAAGACAAGTTACCAGCTGTAAATGTGCCACGCTGATGGTCATGTGTTGCTATTTTTCGTTTGTGGTGCAGTACAGGTACCCAGCAGGTGTTTGTAGGCCAATAAGTGTATGCATCCTCACAACATACAAATGAAAACACCCTCACGGTACTTTTTCAGGATGCGAATGGCTTGCTTATTCACATATCAAATCCAAAATGCAGAACATTTTTGGGCTTGAGATTTTATAGCCCCAGGAACAAGACACAAAATCAAATGATCACTACCCATGGCATTATGGATTTGATTGTAATAAAAACTTACATCACATGAACACTAAAAGAAAGTTTGCACCCTCAAATACAATCTTAAAGCAGTGTGCTCTGTAACACCTCTCATATTGTCATAGTGTTTGATGCCCATGAACAGAGTGAACAATTCTGAAACGGTAATATATATATATATATATATATATATATATATATATATATATATATATAATTTCTAATTTCAGGTTATTTTTAAACGTTCTTTTGCAACCACATTTTGTGGTTAAATTGAAAAGAACTGGAGTCATGAAAGCAACAATAATTGTACGTTCAAGCCACACAACAAACTAGTACTGCACCATACAGGCTTAACATTGGTATTCTTGGATTGTGACTGCACATGGGAAATTTTCAAGGATCTGAAGCAACTGTTTTAATCTTATATGGACTGATTAAATGTAGATTGGTGTGCTCAGTTCTGCAGATATCAACAATATATTTTTAGGCTACAGCTTGTTAGTGATTCAACTTATAAGATATACAAAATATACCCGTTTATGATACTAGTGTTGATATTAGTGTTATTCAACTGTGAATTCACAACATGTGCTATGTTACTTTGGACCCATGTTAGAACTTAGTTGGCACTTTCATGACCTGTCTCTATAATATGACATATGAGCAATTTTAAAGTGTAAGGGTTAAAACACTATGTGGTTGATTTCATGAAACCGTTTTTCCCAAAATTTGGATTTTTTTTTTTTATTGGACAGCTGGAGCTAATGGTACTTTACCATTGGCCCAAGACTCCAAGCTATCCACTGAGCTCAGTGCCTCTGACAAGAAGTGAGGAGAGGCACTGTGAGCTCAATATCTCAGTCTGCTGCAAACAGAGTGTGCCAGCTTGTATTTAAACTGACCGCTCTGTATGTAGCTTCTGACAGGCTGTGCAAGGAGCCCCGTATCTCTGAAACCATAGGTTGTAGGAGCCCCAAATTATCAGTGGTAGGGTAGGATTTTTTTAATGTTAACCTGCCTCCCCCGACTGCATGTCCCTGGTAAATATAAATATACCTTACCTAAAAAAGAAGCCTAATGCAGCCACCGCATCTAAGGACTGGTAGGCTGCAATATGATACATTTTTTTCTTGGGTTTACTTATGCTTTAATCATAATTTCAAAAAATAATCAATAGCAAACACATCATTATATTTTACAGCTGTTCTAGTCATCGTTGTTCATTTTTTTTTTTTTTTTTGGCACATAGGTCATTTATTTTTGACTAGTGATTTAAGTGTTTAGCTAGTTAACACTGGAATTTATTGTACGACTATATTTTTATTATTATTTTATCTATTCACAGGCCAGTGGTTTGGCTGCTGTTATTGCAATACTGATAATATTGCTCCTTATTGCTCTTGCGTTATTTTGGTGGTTTTGGCCCCTCTGCTGCAAAGTGGTAAGTAGTAAATGTAAATAAATATACACTAAAAAAAATTGTTTTTCTTTCCGGCATAAAAAGATAAACCATTATCATTGCAACCATGATGGTGCCAGGAAAGACAATAAAAAGACAGTAAATAAAAATTGTCCTGCATATGGTGTCTTGAACACAAGTGATGAGCCAGATGTTTACAAATTCCCTAAAATCATTGCCTTTATGTTTTAGAAGAGATGGTTGTAGCAGTTAACAGCTTAACAGTAAAGCATTACCTGGTCCATCCCCACTAAAATATTTTAGAAATGGACTACAAATGAAATTGGTGATTCGTAGTCCATTATAGTCTTTCATCTGTTATATTTTAATCCACTGGAAAAAATATTACATTTCTTTTAGATATAAAACATTATTCCATTTATTCTATAATTGAATGTGTTTTAGCCTACTGCTGATGGTTGTATTTCCATAGTATTGTCTTGCAGACTAGTGCTAATAGTTTTAACATTTGTAGCTTTTATAATCTCATGTAGAGGGTATGTACTTTTTTGATGCACTGCATTTGCATTTAGATATCTTAAGTGTAGCCAGATTATCATGAATGCAATTTTTAATTTGTTATTCAAGCTGAGCAAATAAATCAACATCAAAGCAATCATCATTTGTCTCTAAAAGCACTCATAAACAAAAATCTACCGGTAATGCATACATAAGCTGCGGTTATTGTTTTACATGTTTTCAATGTTTAAAACAAGGAAATGAAATCATTGTGTAATTATCTACTGTTTCATCATCTTCCTGTATTTTTAAAATTGCAGTCTTGATTTCCTTCTAACATACTGTATGTATAAGGCAAGGCATTTAAAGCAAGCTACCACCAGCTAAAACAGAATGCACGTTAATTTTGTTAGAAATAAGAATTCCTGTTAAAGTGGAGAACACATAGAAATATAGCTACTGTTCTTAACTGTCCTTAAATAGATAAATCTGGAACAAGAACAGTTAGTACAGTTGCTAAAACGCAATAGCTGATGATAGCAGGACTGAGCCAATGTTGGGGGCTTGCTGCAGTAAACAGGGGTTACATTGTTACATAGTAGGTGAGGTAAAAAAAAGACACAAGTTCATCAACTCCAACCTATGTGTGTGATTATATGTCAGTATTACATTGTATATCCCTATATGTTGCGGTCGTTCAGGTGCTTATCTAATAGTTTCTTGAAACTATTGATACTCCCCGCTGAGACCACTGCCTGTGGAAGGGAATTCCACATCCTTGCCGCTCTTACAGTAAAGAACCCTCTACGTAGTTTAAGGTTAAACCTCTTTTCTTCTAATTTTAATGAGTGGCCACGAGTCTTGTTAAACTCCCTTAGAACACAAATGGGCCTTGTGCCTTTGCATTACATTGGAAAAGCAGCTTTCCCAGTGTAACTTGCTGTGCATGGCCCTGCTGTGACTCACAGTGACTGTTGAATGAATGAAGGCTGCAAACAGCTGTTGCAGACTTCATTTGCAAAAACACTGTAATTATATCCTTACAATGTTTTTGGTCAGCGCACATTCTTTGATCTACACAAAAATTAATTTCCAGAAAACCCATGATTGTAATTTTTATTTAGTTTATATGTAACATTCAAGCATTTGTTCCTTTAGATTTCTACATACAAAATGCACACAATTAAACAAAATGTCTTTTTCTTTTATTTAGAAATAATTTTGGTTTTTACCTAAAGATGTCATGTTATAAAAGTGACAAATCGCTGAAAAAAGCCATACCTAATGTCTGTCTTGGCATTCTACACATGCTGCAGAAAATCTTTCTTCCCTGTCCTGTTTTCTAAGGACCATACAACCCCGGGGTTGGTGGATATGTCTGTCATTTATTCAACCCATGCCAGACCAGCTGCTGTATGTGTGGTCCTACCAGGCGTGATCTTACCACTATCAAACACATTAAGAGAGATATGCAGCACCTCTCCCCAATAAGCCTGTGCTTGGGGGGGGGGGGGGGGCATCAGGGTCTCCTCTTTCGGTGTTACAATGCAATGGGGTTGATTTACTACAACCAGAGAGTGCAAAATCTGATGCAGCTCTGCATGATAGCCAATCAGCTTCTAACTTCAGCTTGTTCAATTAGGCTTTCACAAAAAAAACTAGAAACTGATTGTTTTTTTATGCAGAGCTGCACCAGATTTTGCACTCTCTCTGGTTTTAGTAAATCAACCTCAGTGTTTTGTTACTGGATGCTAGACATGGCATTTGAAAATATCACCAATCACCATTCTTACTACAGTGTGAAGATTGTTACATTGACCTGTATTGCAGTACATTATTACATTGTGCCTCTTCCTTTTGAACAGCTGTGTTGCTAAATATTAATGGGTTTGGAAGCTATACGGCAAAGCATATCTCATTTTTGCATCCTTTTTTTATGGTTTTTTTTTCTTTAAAAATAAGAATGAGCAAATCTGTATGTATTATAAACCAGTTCTTAGATCTTGGCTAAATCAGTCAAGCTACTGTGCTGAACACTGAATTGCCTGCATTTAACTCTTCATATATAGCTTGTGGCCTGTTATACGATAGCAGAGAAATATCCTAAATAGCCCACCTCTTTGATATTGCTTCACAAAAACTACACTGCTGAATTTCACCCTCTGCAATCAGCTGTGAGTGGACTTACCTGTCAGTTGGGATGCAGTTTAGAGTGGATTAAATGCAACTTTCTAGGCATTGTGGACTTCAGAAAATTTAATTTGTATTCATGTTTCTATTTACTTTTTGTAGGTTATTAAGGATCCTCCTCCACCTCCGCCACCAGCACCAGTTGAAGAGGTACATTAGGTTTTTATTCTTATTCAATTCTTCCTATTTATTCTTATACAATCTTAATGAATCTTTTTATTTATTGTATCTTCTAGCTTTTTAACTTTTGGAAAACTTGAATTGCAAATGTAATAGTAAATGTAATGTATTAGATTTTGTTTGCTTAGATCAGTGATGGTAAAGGTGTACCTCTGGTCCTTATCTATTCCCTTTATCCCTGGTTCACATTAGTGCGACTTTTAGTGCTACTTCTGATGCGCCTTGAGTGGCACAGAATGGCATGACAAGTTCAAGTTCAATCTCATGGTGCCCGTCCAAATCAATCAAAAATCACCAAAACTCAGTGCAATTTTGGAAAAAGTTCTTGCACTACTTTGGTGTGACTCCAGTGCAATTTCAGCCCCATTAACTCTTATGTTAACTCACAGAAGTCGCATCAATGTTAGACAAGAAGCTCTTTCTATGCGACTTTGATGATATTAATGGGTTTTTTAAGCCATCACCTCTCCTCCCAGGTTGTCCTTGGTACTGTACCTAAAAACTCTCCTTCCAAGCACAATACATGAACATCTAAGTTTAGAGAAAATCTTCATTTCCACTCAAGTTTTTTGCGCATTATTCATGTTCACTTGAATGGGTTGCCCTATTCGCGACAAATGCCCCAAAGTAGCTCCAGAACCTTTTCGGTTTCGGAGCATCCTTTGTTTTTCCAGCCCGTGTTTGATGCATTTGCAGTGTGACAAATGCGTGTCAAAACACGCATCTTCTAAATGCAATTGGGGTGGTATTAATAATCAGGCTGCATTCACACATGCACTTTTCTTAACGCAGAGCAAACCGCTCAGAAAACATGAGCTTCACTACGCATTTTAGAAACATGCATCGTGCTTGCGTTGCCATGCCTTTACATCTGCGCATTTCAGAACATGTGGCAACCTGTACAGAAAATGTGCACTTTGCTACATGTTTTGAAAATACACTGCAAACACACATCATGCTTTTGTCCCCATAATGACATACTAAATGTGATTGGGGTGTCATTAACAATTAGGCTGCATTCACATCTGCGTGTTTCTGAATGCATATTTCTAAATCAATTATGGCGATGTAAGCGTTATGTGCTTTTGCAACGCATTTCCAAAGTGGCAAAGTGCATGTTTTCTGTGCAGATTACCGTGCGTTCTGAGATGCGCAGATGTGAATGCAGTCTAATTGATAATCAAACTTCAATCATGGTTAGTAGATGTGTCTTTTGCTGCACATTTGTCACGCAACTGAAAAAAAAACGTGAAATGCTCTACGATGAAAAGGTTCTTAAGCTACTTTGGGGCTTTTGCCCCATGGGCTGCCCTTTGCATGACACAGGTTTACTTGTGAAAAACATGGGGAAAAAAAAAACATGAGTGGTTCCTGTATGCTCAGATGTGAATGGAATGTGCTTGGGAGGCAAGTTTTTCAGCAGCAAGGATGACCTGTAAGGGGAGGTGAGGGTTAAAAAAAAAAGAAAACCTGATACCATGAAAATCATATCGGAATTGCTTCTTATCTAATGCTGACATGACTTCTGTGAGTAATGTGCCAAAAACGTGCACTGAAAAAATGTGCATTGCTCTACGACAAAAAGGTTCTCTTGAGTTACTTTGGGGCTTTTGTTGCACGTGGGGAAGCCCATTTAAGCGAATATGCTTCCCTATGCACAACGCAGATTTATGTGAAAAATGTGGGGAAAAAACATGAGCGGTTCTCGTAAGCTCAGATGTGAATGGAATGTGCTTTGGAGGAGAGTTTTTAGGCAGCAAGGATGACCTGGGAGGGGAGGTGAGGGAAAAAAAAAAAAGGAAAACCTGAACTCATCAAAATAATTACATAGGAATTGCTTCTTATCTAATGATGACATGACTTCTGTGAGTAATGTTGCATTGAAATCCCATCAAAGTTGCAAGCAAGTCACACTACATAGTCGCACTGGAAATCGTATGAAAATTATATTGCATCAATGAGAACCGAGCCCGAAGCATAAAAAACTTCATATTATTTATCAATAAAATATAGAAAAGTACCATTTTCTGTTATTGTATTCAATTGTGAATTTTAAAATGAAAAAAAAAAAAAATGCATTTTTTATCTAGTTTCTACTCCTCCCATAAGGTGATCATTTATTCACCAGTGGTTCCATCATAGAAATAGGTAATACTACATCCTTATTTCCGCTCACGATTTGCTAAAACATCTGGCAATTCCCATTGCCATACCTTCCCAACTTTTGGAGATGGGAACAAGGGATACCTTTTAGCTAGCAAAAGTGTGTAGGCATAAGACACACACCCTTCCACACCTCCTTAACCGCTTCCAGACTGCACACCACACATTTACTCTGGCAGGGCTACCCGGCTGCACAAAACAACGTACCTGTACGTTGCCTCATCTTCCAGGTCTGGGGTGCGCGCACGCTGCCGGCGACCCGCCTCCGCTATGATTGGACACAGCGTGAGCCAATCAGCGTGTCTGGCGGACGCCATGTCCACCAGGACCCGCCAATCATTGACAGAATAGGCCGAATGGCGGTCTACCTATGCAAACAAGGCAGACCGCCCTTCTGTCAGAGAGAAAAATGAAGATCTTGTATTTCTGCTAAGCAGAAACACGGATCTCTGTTTTCCTCCAGTTTATCCATCCCCACACCGTTAGAAATCACTCCCTAGGAGCACAATTAACCCTTTGATCGCCCCTGATGTTAACTCCTTCCCTGCCAGTGTCATTAGTACAGTGACAGTGCATTTTTTTTAGCAATGATAGCTGTATTAGTGTCACTGGTCCCCAAAAAGTGTCACTTAGTGTCTGATTTGTCTGCTGCAATGTTGCAGTCCGGAAAAAAAAAAAAAAAAAAAAAAAAAAAAATCGCTGATCACTGCCATTATTTGATTTTATACATTTTTTTACTGAATATGTTTTATAGCAGAAAGTAAAAAATATTGTTTTATTTTTAAAGTTGTTGGTCTTTTTTTGTTTCTAGCACAAAAAATAAAAACCGCAGATGTGATCAAATACCACCAAAAAAAAAAGCTATATTTGTGGGAAAAAAAAAAAGGACATAATTTTTTTGGGGGTATAACATCGCATGATCGTGTAATTGTCAGTTAAAGCAACGCAGTGCCATATCGCAAAAAATGGCCGTATCATGAAGGGGGTGAAACCTTCCAGGGCTGAAGTGGTTAAAGAAGAATTATATAAAAAAATAAAAAGATCAGTTAAACTCACACGTGCTTTTTTTTTACCTCTACTATTCCTTCATACTGGCTTTTGAAATATACAAATGCAGCAATTTAGAAATAGGATGAAAGGTTTAGCACTGGGAAACACTATTTGAAAGATAAAAAGTGTATTTTATATACAATTATATAGGTCAGACCAAAATGAAGGACAAATGAGGAGGAAGGAGGGACAGAGGGACATTGCCCCTCGAAAATCAGGGACAGCCCCTCGAAATCAGGGAGAGTTGGGAGCTATGTATTGTGTCTGATCAAATTGTTTTCTTGTGTTCTGCATGGCATGAGTTACCAGTAAACCTATTTAGAGTGATACATTAGCTGTGTTAGGCACCACTAAAGATTCAAATTTAGAATGAAATCTCTTCTTGTCTGTATTCCTTTGCTTGTGAGGCATGAGTTCATGGGAATTGGGGAATAAATGCATAATGGGCTATGGGTAAAGGAAATACCAGACAGAAGTTTGATACCCCTGGTGTCTGTCACACAAAAATAAAATAAGCTCGTAAGCAAAAACTAAAATAGAAAATGTGTTTTGTGCTATTTAAATTAAATACATAAACAAAGTAATTATTTTTTAAAATAATGTAAATTGTGTAGGATACTTTGAAGATTTTGAATACAGTGAAAATCAACTGCCTGTGTTTTTATGTACATAGGAACCAGAATCACCTACACAGAACAAGAAATGGCCCACAGTTGATGCTAGTTATTATGGTGGTCGGGGTGTTGGAGGCATTAAGAGAATGGAGGTTTGTAACATCATCATATTTTTCTTTTTTCACTGTAAACACATTTTTTATACCTGCTGTTAAGAATACTGTTGTATTATCACCTCTACAATAATTCTGTAACTAGGAGTCGATAGTTGCAGACCTTGACAAATCTTGATCTGGTTGTCCTCATAGCATGCTATATTGTTGGGTCCATCCTCCTTTGTATGTTAGTCCTACCCAATTTCTGTTGTATACAGGCAGTGCCCGAGTTACGAACGTATTAGGGACTGCCTGTTTGTTCTTAAGTCGGATTTGTTCGTAAGTCAGAAACGCATGTGCAGAATGGCAGAGACGTTGTTTTCCAATGCGCCACCTCCCATTCGTAAGTAGGAGTCGTTCGCAAGACGGAGGTTTGTAACTCGATGACCTCCTGTATTGTAATAAAATTACGCACAGTAAGATCTAGCAGGTCAGGGTTATTGAAAAAATATGTTCATGTTTCAAATAGGATTTTTTTCAACTGTTACATTTGTTTGTGTTTATAAAACAGCAAAACGTATTGTATAATCATAGCTGAACAACTATACTAAACAACTTCTCAATGCCAGTAATCATTTAATAAAAAAAAAATGTAATAATGTTTCAACATGAACTATTAAAAGCAGGGCTTATTTTCAGCAGGATCTTTGTGGAACTGATTGTACGAAATGGCAAAGGTTGATGGGGTGTGCCATCAACACCCTCCTGTTTTGATGCTGGCTGCTGGCGGTCGATCTATTGTTGCTAGGAGGTCGATTGCTGCTCGGAGGGATCTACTGTTGAGGGAGGGGTCTACTGATATTGGTTTCTGGGAGATCTGTTGGGGGTCTATTGTTGCTGGAGTAGATCTATTGTTCCTGGGGAGATATACTTTTACATCGATTTACTTCTACAATAATTCTGTAACTAGGAGTTGATAGTTGCATACCTTGACAAATCTTGATCTGGTTGTCCTCATAGCATGCCATGTTGTTGGGTCCATCCTCCTTTTTATGTTAGTCCTCCCTAATTTCTGTTGTATATTGTAATAAAATTACACACAGTAAGATCTAGCAGGTCAGTGTTTTTGAGAAAATATGTTCAACTGTTACATTTGTTTGTTTGCGTTTAAAAACAACAAAGCATATTGTGAAATTTCTAAATAATAGAAATCCTGCATATAAATTGACTAACCTTAGCATATAAACACTTAATATTGTAATTTAACCAAAACATATAATCATTTTTGTATTTATCAGTACTGAGGCAGATTGCTGTGATTTTTTTTTTTTTTTTTTTTTTTAAGAAGCACAGCACCCTAATGGCCTTTTCCACCAGAGATGCTCTTTCATGAATAGAGCAACAACGACTTTAAATAAAAAACTTTCCATTGTATTACACACCTTATTTTAGACCCAGTGACATCCTCACTGGGTCTGAAATAAGATATGTAATGTATAGGAGAGTTTTATTTAAAGTTTCCATTAATATGCTGATGTGGGCAGCAAGGAAGAAGCAGCTAAGGCATAATCTAAGCAGATCAAACTCAAGCTTTAATGGAATGAATACTGATTTCTTTTTTTTTGATAAAGTATTCCCTGTAAATTTGTGAGCAAAGTATCTAAATGCTTTCATTTGGGTATTGTGATCTATTTCACTCAGTACTGTTTTAAACTTGATTTAGTAATACAAATAGCCTAGTGAAAATATCAAGTTAAACAAACAGTTGAGTGTTTCAGTTTCTGAATCATTTTGGTAAAAAGAAAGCTGCAGCCACAGTACACAAGGTATATTTTTGGCTGCATTGCAAAGGCTAAGTTGCATTAAATATAACTGTGCTGTGGACCATGTCCTTGGGACATCAGTTTATCATTCCCTCATAAAGAGGTTATGAAAGAATGTTCTTTGTTTCCTTTTATTTAAAATGTTCATCAGATGAGATTACAACACACAATTTCCGTTCCACTTGTGTGTAGAGCTTTGTTTTGGAGTTATGGAAAAAATTAGTTTCAGGCACAGCGGATTTTATGAGAATGGACAAAAACAAAAAGCCCCCTTATGGACTAGCCTTCTTATTAATGAAATCTGTAAAAAACAAAGCCACTTTGATAAATAGCAGATTCAATTATCCCAAATGGTCAGAGTGGAAAATTTTAACTAAGGGTCCATACTTTAAATAATGGGTATTTTAATCCTTTAGAAAATATATTATAGGGTTAAATTGCATTTGATATTAAAAATAAGGATACATGATTTAATTGGTATTATTGCCTGTATAATCAAAGCTGAACAAATATAATAAACAACTTCTCAATGCCAGTAATCATTTAATAAAAAACGTAATGTTTCAACATGAACTATTAAAAACAGGGCTCATTTTCAGCAGGAACTCGGTGGAACTGAATGTATGGAATGCAAAGATTGATGGGGTTTGCTGGAAGGTGTTTTGATGCTGGCTGCTGGGGATCTATTGTTGCTGGTGGACGATCTATTGTTGCTAGGAGGTCGATTGCTGCTCAGAGGGATCTACTGTTGAGGGAGGGGTCTACTGATGCTGGCTTCTGGGAGATCTGTTGGGGGTCTATTGTTGATGGAGTAGATCTTTTGTTGCTGGGGAGATCTTTTGTTGCTGGCTGCTTTACGGATTTTGTTGTTATCATGAACACATTCCATACAAATTACTCAGCACCACAAAATTATACTTGGTTCTGTTATCGCCAAAATGGATGGTAAGGGGTTGTGAAACCATGGGATAGTGCTTCGAGGCAGAGACAATGGTTGACTAATTTGATGGCTGAATAAAAGAACCTGAAAACATAATTGAATCAACCCTGTATTATTCTCTGTGAAATAGAGGGTTAGCAGAAAGAGTAAATCAAGGCTAAAGAATTGCCTGCAAGAAGGAGGAGCAAAGGGAAGACCTTATTAAAGTGCTTCTGCTTCTTCGTTGTCTAATCGCATCCTGAGTGGGCTGGTGAACAAATTCCTACTGTTTACTTGCATAGAAAAAAAAAAAAAAATAGTATTTAGCCCAAATATTCTGTCTGGCAGAGGTCTTTGGATCACAAAAAGCAGAAAGAAGGAATAATAGTTGAGTTCTGTCCCTCATACCTTTTTTTTATTTGCAATAACATCCACATTTTCAGGACAAGCTTTTGGGGTTTGGCCCCTTCTGCAAGGTCCAAGCACTACTAATACACAAAGTTTTAGCAGAATGTTTAAAGACAATCTCTAAGGAAGTATTGGAAGACATTTTCTTGTGCTGTGTCAATGTTTGTATTGATGGTTTTGTTCTTGAAAGGAGTCTGCTAGTATTCTGAGATGTTTTATTCTGAGTTCTGGGTCCGAGGATTGGGGATGGGCACCCCCCTGTTCGGTTTGCAGAAGTACTCCCAAACAGGGGAAATGTTCTAACCCGAATGGTGAACCCCATTGAAGTCTATGGGAGCTGAAAAAAGGAAAAATCAAAAGTGCCCATTTTGAAGGTTTATATGCAAGTAATTGGCCATAAAATGGAAAATAGTTATCAAATACTTACCGTAATTTTCCTTTCCTGGCCCATCTGCACACAATGGGTTAACATCTCCTCTGGAGCCACCCTACATTACCACCTGTATAGCTAAATAAAAGGCAGCTCCTCCCCAACTAAGACAGTTTGATAACTTTGTCTGCGACAGGCCACTAGGGAGGGAGTCCTGTGTGAACGTGCGGATGGGCCAGGAAAGGAAAATTACGGTAAGTATTTGATAACAATTTTCCGCTTTCCTGGCCCATCCTCCCATCAGCACACAATGGGATATACCAAATCTTAAATATTAGGGTGGGAGAGAACAATTAAGAGAGACACTAACATCCAAAGAAAAGATGATAAAACCAAAAGGAATTGATCTCTCTGGTCCCAAACATGCTGGTCACATATTTAGTTTGTAAGGTTGAATGAAGGCCGCAACCGACCTTCAAGCTAGCCCTTACCTATATCCTCCAAGCAATCCTGGCATAATTGCCTCAAAGGCTGCCACCCCTCTAGTCAAATAGGCTTGCAATTATTTCAGAGCAGAAAAGCGTACTTCCTGCATGCCAGTTTAATCATCCTGGCAACCCAAGAGTGAATGACTTTAAGGGCCTGATGGCTAAATGAAAGGATTTTTTTTTTTTTTTTAACACTTTCTTCCTTTGACCAAGTTTCTCTACTTCCCAGTTTTCCTGAAAAAATGGATACCACTTTAAAATTGAACTTTGGGGATAGACGTGGTATCCCTATTTCTGGTAAAAAAGAAAAAAAAGATACCAAAGCGCCCTTGCTGGAAAGCGTTTCAATCTTCAACATCCTTCTTATATAAATCAAAAAAGTTGCACTAAAAACTAAGGGTGACAACAGACAAGTGCCTAGAAAGCCTCATAAAAATATGAGGATGGGTAGTGATCACTGAGTGAATAAATTTTAAAATGCACTATAAAAGTAAACAGAACTAAAAATAGCAATTAGTTAGTGGGACACAGATATTGTTTACTATGTCCGTGAGGAGTAATCAATATTGCGTGACTCAATAAATGACAGGTGAGTATCTCAAATATCAAAAAGAGTAATAGTGTGATAAGTCTGTGACTATGTAAACAACCATAATTTATATAAAAAAAAAACAGTGTAGAAATAAAGAAAAATAAACCCAAAAGATGTCCATGGCTCAACAAAAACAGTATTGATTAAAGTCCATCCATGCTAAGTACATGCATGAAATAAAGATTTGCCTCCAAGTGCTCAGTGAATACTGAAACAAAAACTTGCTGTAGTGAAAATAGGGTGCGTAAACAGACCTCCACCTCTTGAAAAAAATGCTGCCTCTTACCAGATAAAATTGGTCTCTTAATTACAGGAGACCTAAAGGGCGGATGGCTGCAACCCCAGCCAGGGATCTTTAAAGCAGGCACTTAACGTCCGAATCCAGGGACTCTCTCCAACTCACATCAGCATAAAGTGGAAGTGTCCCCATGCAAAAAACAAAGTGCTCCACATAGCATAAAATCCAGCGTTTTATTGAATATAAAAGTAAAGATTGCACTTACAGAATCGTTGTTGTTAAAAGCATATAAGAAAAAGCCGGCCGGCTCCAAGGTAACCCGTGTCTTCCGGGTATGTGAATCGTGGTGTCGTCGGGACGTAGCTCCTCCTCCCTATGTCGTTTCGTCACAACAGGACGTGGTCACGGGCCACGTCCTGTTGTGACGAAACGACGTAGGGAGGAGGAGCTACGTCCCGACGACACCGCGATGTCGCAATGTTTCGCACGACTTCGCAATTGTCAGTTAAAGTGACGCAGTGTCGTATCGCAAAAAATGGCCTGGTCATTAGGGGCAAATCTTTCCGGGGCTGAAGTGGTTAAAATTGCTGGCTTTTGAAAAAAAAAAAAAAAGAAAAAATGGTGTGGGGTCCCCCCCATCCATACCAGACCCTTCGGGACTGGATTTGGAGAGGAACCCCACACCAAAATTTAAATAAAAAATGGTGTGGGGTCTCTCCCAAAATCCATACCAGTCCCTTATCCAGGCATGCAGCCTGGCAGGTCAGGAAAAGGGGGGGAGCGAGCACCCCCCCCTTGAACCATACCAGGCCACGTGCCCTCAACATGGGGAAGTGGGTGCTTTGGGGTAGGGGGTCTCTGCCCTCCCCACCCCAAAGCACCTTGTCCTCATGTTGATGGGGACAAGGGTCTCTTTCCAACCATCCTGAGCTATGATTGTCAGGGTCTGCCACCGGGAGGCTTATCAGAATCTGGAAGCCCCCTTTAACAAGGGGGCCCCCAGATCCTGCCCCCCCCCTCCATGTGAATAGATATTGGGTACATAGTACCCCTAACCATTTATCCAAAAAGTAATAAGCACAAAAGACAGTTTTTGACAAATCCTTTTTTAAACACTTGCCTACCGGGCACTTAACCGCCTTCCTGCCCATTTTTTAGCTTTCAGCACTGTCGCACTTTGAATGACAATTGTGCGGTCGTGCTATACTGTACCCAAACAATTTTTTAATCATTTTCTTCACACCAATTTGGTGGTATTTAATCATTGCTGGGTTTTTTATTTTTTACAAAAAAAGACCAAAAATTTTGAAAAAAAAATGTTTTTTAATTTTTTTCTGTCAGTAAATTTTGTAACTAAGTAATTTTTTGCCTTCACTGATGTGCGCTGATGAGGCGGCACTAATATACCAAACTTATGGGCACTGATAGGTGGCACTGATATGTGGCACTGATGGGCACTGTTAGGTGGCACTGGGCACTGATAGGAGGCACTGGTGGGCACTGATAGGCAGCACGGATGGGCACTGATGGGCGACACTGATGGGCATTACTGATGGGCATTGATTGACAGCAGTTATGGGCATTGATGGGCAGCACTGATAGGTGGCACTGATTGCCAGCACTGACTGGCATGGCTAATGGGCACTGATTGGTGGCACTTGTGGGCAGTGGTGGGCACTGATTGCTGCCACTGGTGGGCACTGGAAGCTGGCATTGGCGGGCAATGGTGGGCACTAATTTGTGAAACTATATTGCAATATTGTAATCAGGGCACTGATGATCAGTGCCCTGATTATATACCTAGCTGTCACCTGTGAGGAGATGCCGCTGATCAGCTCTCCTCTCCTCACACTCTGTCAGTGTGAGGCGAGGAGAGCCGCTTACGGGCACTTCCTTGTTTACATGTGACCGGCTGTGACTGGACACAGCCGATCACATGGTTAAAGAGCCGCGAATGCACTTCTTTACACAGTACGTGGTCGCATCGTGTCCTAGCAACACAACCCGGCCACGATCGCCGCGCTGCGCGCCTACGCAGGCGTGAGAGCGGCAGCTTTGGGATGCTTCATATGACGTCATCCCAGAACGAGAGCCGACTCGCCGTCATTTGACCGTGGGTGGGCGGCAAGCTGTTACAAAATAAAAAACAAAAAAATAGTGTCCCTCGATGTAAATCCATTGTCAATCACACCTCCTATCGGACCTGAAAAGTAAAAAAATAGAAAACGCTCTGCTTCCTGGGAGTCCTCCTGCTGAATGCCTCCTCTGCCCTTTGACATTTCTTAAATATTATTCACATGAACTTTTGTTATAAGATTTTTCACATTTAATGGATTGGATTATTATTATTGTACTTGTACACTTTTAATAGTGCAATATTTAATTTGTATTTCTATTCTATTTCACACAGTATATTGTTCCTGGATTATGCATGTTTTCAGTCATGTTATTAGATATTAAGCAGCGCAGCACTGTTTTTTGGCACATAAGGGAAGAACTACAAATCTTTTGATGACAGGTCACAAATGAAGTTCTAGTATGTATTTTGGTTCTCTGCTGTAGTTCAGCATTTAATTGGTTATATTCTTATTATTCCTCCCAGATTTCATATTTGAAAACCATAAATGATCCATCTAAATCTTTGTTCACACTATGTCGATTGAGTTGTGTTTTCTGCACATCAATGACTATGTATGGAGTAAATAGGGCACATAGAAAACAATTGTGTGGTGATATTTTATTGTGATGAAGCTATGACCAATTCAGCATGAAATGGACTAAAAAAGTGTAGTTGTTTGTCTGCAGTAGGTACAGCTGAGAATTATGAGTGTTTAAAACATGTAACAGGAAATTAAGAAAGATATCTGTAAAAATAAACAAATTGTACATTTTATTATAAATGGCAATGGAAAGCACAGAATGACTTAAAAAACAGATGGTATTTACATGCTATCACTTCTAGCACAAATACAAAATTAAGTTGTTTATTCCTCATTCAGTCAGTGGCAAGCAATACAATTAATTTTCTTTTTAATTTATGCCCCTTTGCCTAACTGTGTGACTAAGAAACACTAACTATTCAGTACTGCTTGTATTTATCAACAGAAACTGTATTTAAAGTTATTTAGTTGTGCAGTACAAACGGCTGTCATAGGCTATTCAGGCCTAGAAATCCTAACAGTAATAAATTCATAAACAAGACTATGAGTCCTAGTAGATAAATGCATGAATATATAAAAACAGTAGTATGGCTAATGTGCATGTTTTCAACGCAACATCATCTTTAAAATAAATGTATCATAATAAATAATCTGAACCAAGTGTCACACTAGCTATAATACTAAATATTGTACCCTATCCCCCACACTCACAGTGTGTACACTAAAGATAAATGAATCATATACTTATTCAGACAAATTTTCTATGTTCAAGTCTCATGATCACCCATGACATGATCAGCGCAGATGTGCGAAAATAAGGAAATTGATGAAGGAGAAGAAGAAATTCACAGGACTTTTCAGGTGTGATATCAAAAGTAACAAAACTTCTATATTTATTGGTAAATAAGTAATAATAATGTATCCATACAAAAACATATACTCATTTCAAATGGTCCTTAAATTCAAAGTTGTATTGAGATGGTAAACCCTGACATGTTTCGTCCGGCTTGAATATACTGTATGATTTCAACTAATCAATAAATGTTCCCCTTGCTGGAGCCACATGGGCAGCAATGCTCTGCAGACTCTGCATGCTGACAGTATTTCCTTCTGTGAGGAATCCATGCCCCCGTGTGGTCATTAGTTTTAGTAGATTGTTTTGGTTCTTTTATGCCTCCTGTGGCCACATACAGTCTCTCCTGGGCTGACACCACTGGGAACATCTCTTCATTAGTTCAAATCATATATTCAAGCTTTATATAAGTACCTGTGGGTGCCATGACCCCTTAGCGGACAATACATTCCCTGAAGAAGCCCAAAGGGCGAAACATGTCGGGATTTACAATCTAAATACCGCTTTGAATTCAAGGACTATTTGAAATGGGTTGTGACTGTATATGTTTTTATATGGATACATTATTTTAGATGATTTACCAATAAATATTGAAGTTTTATTGAAGTTTTGTTACTTTTGATATAGCACCTGAAAAGTCCTGTGAATTTCTGCATCTACTTCTCTAAAATACCAAAGGATGTGGTGCTATAGTTAATATAATGATTCTCCCACACTAATCCATGTCAAAGAAGGCAATTATTTCCCACTATATAGTGATGTAGCACAAAAAAGTTAAACATTTAAAGCGGAGTGCCACCGAAATTTTTTTTTTTAAAGTCAGCAGCTACAAATACTGCAGCTGCTGACTTTTAAAACATGGACACCTACCTGTCCAGGGCGCCCGCGATGTCGGCACCCGAGGCCGAAGCGTCTCTCCGTCCTCGGGTGCTGCCGCCTCCATCTTCGGTAAGAGAATCAGGAAGTGAAGCCGTGCGGCTTCACTTCCCGGTTCCCTACTGCGCATGCGCAAGTCGCGCAGCGCAATACGGATGGTCCCTGCTGCCTCTGGGACCCGTGTGTTTCCCAGCAGGCAGCGGGGAGGGAGCAGGAAGTGGCGTAAATAACCGCAGATTCTGCGGCTATCTATGCCGGAAGTGGGTACAGATACCTGTAATATACAGGTATCTGTACCCCCCTCCCCCCTGAAAGGTGCCAACTGTGTCACCGGAGGGGGGGAGGAATCTGATGAGTGGAAGTTCCACTTTTGGGTGGAACTCCACTTTAAATATACAGAAATATAGACAGTAACTTGTGCAATTATACATAATCATTTTTGGACCACCCACTGTGTATTTACGTCGCTACTTTGATGTTAAATACCCTTGATATGGCAGCAGATAACTGCCATAACCTCAGTATCTTCTTCAATGGCGCCTTAAGATAAAGGTGATCTCCGTGGCGGATTCGCCACATGATCACTTTTATTGGTTGCGGGGAGAGGTGCCCGCCTCCCTCTCGCAGTGTCTCAGTCATCTCCTCCATTTACCGGATCCGTCGGTAGTGGCGGAGACGATCCGATCCTTTCCCCTGATAGGCAGGAAGTCGAGTAAGGGATTGCTGGCCCCCACTTGACTCTATGCCATTGGATGACAGGAGCGACGTCAAACGTCACTTCTGCCCAATGGCCTTAAAGGGGCAATTTTTTTTTTATTACTTTTAAGTGTAAATGTGAGATCTGAGGTCTTTTTGACCCCAAATCTCACATTAAGGAAGTCCTGTCATGCTTTTTTCTATTACAAGGGATGTTTACATTCCTTGTAATAGGAATAAAAGTGATCCAATTTTTTTTTTAAGGGGGCAATATAAAGATAAAAAATAAAAAGTAAACGAAATAACATTTTTTTTTTTTAAAGCACCCCGTCCCTCCGTGCTTGCACGTAGAAGCAAATGCATACGTAAGTCATGCCCGCATATCTAAACAGTGTTCAAACCACATATGTGAGGTATCGCCGCGATTGTTAGAGTGAAAGCAATAATTATAGCAAAAGATCTCCTATGTAGCTCAATACTGGTAACCTGTAGAAATTTTTAAATGTCGCCTATGGAGATTTTTAAGTGTCAAAGTTTGTCGCCCTTCCAAGAGCAGGTGCAATTTTGAAGCATGACATGTTGGGCATCAATTTACTCGGCGTAACATTATCTTACACAATATAAAAAAATTGGGCTAACTTTACTATTTTCTTGTTTTTTAATTCAACAAAGTGTATTAAGTGCGCAAATATGGTGTGACATAAAGTATTGTAACGGCTGCCATTCTATTCTCTAGGGTTTCTGAAAAATATATATACATAATGTTTGGGGGTTTTAAGTCATTTTCTAGCAAAAAAAAGAGATTTTACACCAATGATTTTACACCAGTGATTTTTTTCCCCCTCAAAAATCAACATCAACATCAAGTATTAGTATGCTACCACATATGGTAGGACTTTAAAGTGGAATTCCTGCTTATACCTAACTAGCCTTAAAACTGCCCCCCCCCCCCCCCCTTGCTATCACCTATGCTAACTAATCTGTGTAAGAAAGATCTCTATACTTACCTTTTTCAGCCTGCTCCTATCCCATAATGTGATCTCCCTTGTGTCAGCCAGCGGTGGCTGCAGGGAAGAGGAGAAAGTGCTCCGACAACAGCCAGTACAGCCTGGGAGTGGCGATGTCACCCAAAGGCTTCAATGGCCATCCTTTGTCATGCTCCCTTCTCTGCCCTAAGGCCTTGTTGCCTGACACAGGTGAACGTGATCACTCTTTTAGACTCCTAATATCTCATTAAAGAGAACCTGTCTGTAAAAATGCATCACATAGGGGACTTTTTGTCCAATAGCTGATGAAAAAAATAGTAAAAAAAAGTGTAAGATATTGAAGCTACACCAAAGCACTTAAAATCAATCCCCAAATTTTATGAGCCCCCCCCCACATACATGCATGTAGACATGTAAATACATGTTCCGGGGAGTGCCCTAGAATTAACTTGAATGCACTTTTTACTAAAATTTTGCATTCCATAAACCATTATGCTAATATTGTATGGCATTCTCTAGGGTGCCCACTCTTAGAAAATATTTATTGTTTTGGGGGTTTGACTTAAACTTCAGGTCTAAAATTATTTTTTAAACATGTGCAAATAGTTCAAACACAGCACTGACAGTGCTCACAACAAAAGGATTAAGGCTAGATAGGTGTATGCAGGATTTCAATTTTGTTGTCACAAATACCACATATATTTTATACAATCTTTTAATAATAAAAAAGAACAGTACTCTCACTATACTGTACAGTATTTAGATCTGCACCCATATAGCACTACCCTCAATCACTCTACCCAGCTATTGTATTCTGAGGAGATCAAAACTTCTTCCTTCCAGAATATTCTAATGGTCAAAAGATAGGAGGATGGTAATTTTTTTGACGCATTTCCCAGAACAAGTCTGCTTCCTCAGTGTTAGGGATGAGCTGAACATTTGGCCCGAAGAATGAACTTTGGCTGTTAGACTGTTTATAACCTTAAAGGGTCCTGCGTGCTGCTAAAAAATCACTGGTCCAGGGTGAAAGAATTTAAAAGATTTTTTGTTTTTTGGTATTGATACATGTTCCCTAGGTTAGTGCCCACCAACCATTCTATTTATTTTAAAACCCCTTGCCTATTAGCCCAGAAAATAGGCATTTTTATTTTGATAGATTATGTGGTTTCAGATTCAGCATCTGAACTTCTTTGAAGTTTACCAAACCCTGCTTTAACCAAACCCAGGGCAGTTTGGCTCATCCCCAGTCAAAGTTAGAAGAGTATACACCCTCTTTAGTTAAGAACAGACAATGCCACAACAGAGCAGCTTGGAGGCTCTCCACATTGTGTGATATTGGACCTATTCCTCTAATCTTGATTCTATTGAAGAGCTACAGCTTCTGGCTGAATTTACACATCTGACATTTCCTGGAGTGTCAGATGCATGTGACACATCCTGTTACATTCACTAGCCCCTCTGTCCCTAATGTTTCCTGTAGTGATGTAGGGGTTGCCGAGATGAATCACAGAGCACAGCAGAGATTCAGATGTCTGACACACCCAGAAGTGTGTTAAAGGTGAAGAAGTTGGAGGAACAGTTAGCAGGACAATTGAATATAAAACCTCTACTTTTGCAGCTGGTGCTTTTTTACACTTTTTAACTCAGAAACAATGTTGCTTTAAAGCGGAGTTCCACACAAAAATGGAACTTCCGCTTTTCGGAACCCTCCCCCCCTCCGGTGTCACATTTGGCACCTTTCAGGGGGGAGGGGGGTGCAGATACCTGTCTAAGCAGGTATTTGCATCCACTTCCAGCATAGACTCCCATGGTAGTCTATGCCTCTTCCTGTCCCTCCGCGCTGTCTCCTGGGAAACACACAGCTCCCAGGAGATAGCGGGGACCAGTTACGATGCGCAGCACGACTCGCACATGCGCAGTAGGGAACGCTTCACTCCCTGATTCCTTCACCTAGGATGGCGACGGCAGCTGCCGACATCGCTGGACCCTGGGACAGGTAAGTGGCCATTTATTAATAGTCAGCAGCTGCAGTATTTGTAGCTTCCGGGTTTTTAATTTTTTTTTTATTTGGCGGTTGAGGTGGACCCCCCGCTTTAAGGAGAATATGTCATGATAGAAAACTGGCTGTATGGCAATCATCACCAGTGACGTGTGACGCTTGAAGCCGAACTAGGAAGTGGTGATTCGATACTGTGGCCAGACACCGAGGAGGGGGTGAGAGATATGATATAACGCCTGCACACCTCAGGTCCGCCGTGACCACAGTCCAATACTGTGTTATCCATTAGAAATGCTTACTGTGATTCTGAGTTTTTGCTGGCTTTGGATTTTGTGAAATGTGAGTGTAAAGGTTGAAGATTTGAAGTGTTTGCAATAAACTGGTTTATACTTTTTTACACTATTGGAGCACCTTTATTATTTTACATGTGGAGTGATCCTTGCATACACATTTGGATATCGGATTGTCGATTTAAACCTTTCTGTGTGGTTTGAAAACGCTTTAGCCTGACACGCAAGTGTAGGCATTGGGAGTCGATGAGTGCACTCTTAAGGGAGTGGAGTCACTAACACTTTGGTGTGATGGATGGAATAAGAAGACACTATAAGTCAATGACATTTTGAAAACTATATGGACTTTTTGTTTATATTGTGGTAGATTTACTTACGTATGTGATTCACTTGTCACAGGGTGATTTGATTGTTCATTTATTACACAGTTTTTCACAGTTATGTTGAATAGATATTCACGTTTTAAATTAAGCGTGGCCTGAAGTAAAAAAAAACAAACTAAATCTGTACTCTAAAATGTGGTAAAAACTCATGACTGGTTTGCCTAAATCATCAAACTCTGCCAGTCATATTACTTCCAGACATCTAATTGTCATGAATATAGATGGTACTTTTTTCTGAACTTTTAAATGAGATGACAATCTATGTGTCTTTTAACCCCTTGCTGATGTAGGGAGATAGCCCTTTAAGTGGACTGTAATGCCGAGGTCAGTGGGAGGGGCTCCCGATCATATGGCGCTCCAGATTATGCATCTTGCATGTAGTAGATTTGTAGTTTCGCAACAGCTGGAGGGCCACCAGTTTGAGACCCCTGGTGTAGAGAATACAGGAGACTAATACTGAGTCTAATACGGATACGGAGACTAAAACCGCATTTAAAAATACATTTTATTATCCCTAATTGAATTTGTCACTGCATTAATTGGTGTTTCTATTTTTTCCTGGAGTTTAGCTCTAAAATGTAACTTCAGCCAAAACATTTTTTTTGTATCAAAGGGAAGAGTTATATCCTCAACTAGGTATTTTTTGTACTTGTGTCACAGTTGGAAATTCACTGTTACTTCCTGTTAATGAGGACATATCCAATGGTTAGTAGCTGTAACAGATATAGAAGGAATTAGGAACACCTGTTATAGTGATAAATGTTGGTTTGAAATTCTATTTTCCTTATTTTTGGGGACAATTCTTCTTACAGCATGTTCTGTCTGTGTGTAGAGAAAATAAATTTCCCTTATAGGGGCACAGACAGCAATACACCCCCCCCCCGACACACACACACACACACACACACACACACACACACACACACACACACACACACACACACACACACACACACACACTCTTTATCTAAAACCTAAGAAAAGAGTTTTGACTGGTGTTCCACTGCTTCACACTGTATCATCATATTGTTGCATGTTTTTTTTTTTTTTTTCTCTACAGGATGTCAAGTAGTGAATGCTTTTCCCTATTTTGTCTCCAAAAAATGCATCAATGATAAAAAATATTAATTTTATTTATCACAAAAATACATGCGCTAAAATATGTTCATTAGTCCCACACAAAGGTTTTCAGGTTCTGTTAAACTTTTCTAAAGAGGCATGTTGGTTGATCAAATCTGTTCTTACTTCATATCTTTTAAATATTAAAATTCTTAAAAAATATATTTTACTCAATATAATTTATTACACATCATTTGTCTCTAGGTACGTTGGGGTGATAAAGGCTCCACTGAAGAAGGTGCAAGATTAGAGATGGCCAAAAATGCTGTTGTAACAATACCAGAGGAAGATGAAGTACCCATACAACCTAAACCTAAAAAACCTAAGCCTACCTCATCAGCACATCAAACAAAATGGTACACTCCAATTAAGGTAAGTACGTGATTTAAATGAACCTATGTGCTATATTGAAAGAAGTATATCCCTACAACTGAATCATTTTTCTAAGGTATATGTAGCACCCTCTACCTTAGGTAGGTAGGTGCTAGAGTAGTGGGTTTGTTTTGTACTGTCAACGCAGGTAAATTTAGCAGGCCTATGCAGTGAGCTAGGCCTGTCTGCTTTGATCTGGAGGCAGGGGACTGGTTCAATGTAACAGCAGGTGACTGACATGTGCTTCAGCTCTTGGGCGCCTCCCCTAGTTTTCAGAAGGTTCTGGAAAAGAGGCAGGGCAGAGAGCTGGAGTGACATGGGGTATATGTGGGAGCCCTGACCAATCCCCAACTAGGATTGGCGGGGGGCAGGCCTCCTATATATACCCATTGTCAGCCTGCTGTGGGAGGAGTTTTCAGGTGGAAGAACTAAATGATGGAGTGTTAGACTGTCGTGGTCTGAGGGAACCCCCTTTCTGGGGAGGGTGAACTCAGGCCTTGAGCTTAGGAGCTGGGAGGGAGCATCTCTCTACACGGTCATTGAGAGGTGTCCTGGAACAGGAGCAGGAAGAGGACAGTTGGGAGCACTGCCAGGCAAGTCATTCAGGAGGGATCCATGTCGGAGTCGTGAGTGAGAAGCACAGTGTGAACTTCTGGGAGAGACATGCCAGGATTTGAATGTGGACCTAGTGGGAGAGACTGTGGTGTTTTTTTTTTAGTCAAGTCGTTGCAGCCATGAGGGCTGGCAGGATTTGCATTGGACGTGCTGGGATCAGTAGTCCGCCAAGTGTCAGTTAGCACATTTCTTTCTTTCAACTAAAATGGTTGCTACCACAAAGGGGACTGCAGACCCCTGCCTATAAAGGTCTATTAGGAAAACATTAGGACTTATTCAGAGTGAGGCCTAGCCATGTGCTATAGGTGGCAGGAACCTAGATTTGGACAGTGAAGTGAAGCAAGTGATCTCAAGTAGTGTGCTGGAGGAGATGTGCAGAGGAAGAGACTGTCAAATTTAGACTCAACCAACATTGATTTCATTGAGAAGTATTCATCTGGGCACCCCATGTCCCTTTTCCCCATCCAAGTTTAATCCCCTAACAAGAACAACAAAAACAAGCAAAGGACTGTTCATTGTCTGGGAAAGTGTGCCAAAATGGATGTCTGACCAGCAGGGTGAAATATGTGGATGCTAGAACACGTAGTGACCCCATGAGGGCACCACTACATATATATAGGAAACGTTGAAAAAAAAAAAACATTTCTAATTGACCCCTTATCAACCCTTAGTTAAACTTTTTAAAGATATTTTTTAGCATTAATATTTAAGCTTGTGTTGCATGTTCATTAATTTTGTTTGATTGTTTTTTCTGTGTCATAAAAAGGCCCGTTTTGTTCATTCATAAAACATTTTCCATGCTTTGTACCAGAAAGTCACTTTAGTGTCATTATAAACAGGTTACATTATAGAATAAAATATGTACTTTTTGTCTACAGTTTCAATACTTATTTTAAAATTATCCTGATAAAATTAGAAAAGAATGCTTTTTTTTTTTCATTTTGTTGCGTATTTATATTTATAGATTGCATAGAAAATAAAATAATTTTTGCAAAAAATATTGCCAGAAGAAAGCCTAGTTTGTCCCCCCAAAAAAAGATGGATGCATGACTTCATTATGATACAGTATATGGGTACTAGAGCTGAAATGGTTAATAATTCTTCCTTATTATATACGTAGTGCCACTTCTTTTTCAATTAACTTACTGTATTTATTGGCGTATAACACTAATTTTTTCACCATGAAAATTGGGTGCAAATGGCGTGTGCGTGTTATACGCCAATACATCAATTTTAGCTGCCTCGGAGGGGACAGGGAGGGGGTGGGACGAGCGTCGTCAGATTACATACAGTGAGAAACTCCTGTTTACTTGGTGGCCTCTGTAATAGGAAGTCCCGTCTCCTGGGCCTGGAGATTCTCACTGTATGTAATCTGTCGGCGCTCATCCCACCCTCTCCCTGTCCCCTCTAGGCTGCAGATGGGCATTGATCAGACTGCACTGATGGCAATGGTGATGCTGCTGCATTGATGTTGACTGGTGGGGCTGCATTGATGTGGACTGATGAGGCTGCATTGATGGCACTTGTGAGGCTGCAGATGGGCATTGATCAGGCTGCATTGATGTGGACTGATGAGGCTGCATTGATGGCACTTGTGAGGCTGCAGATGTGCATTGATCAGGCTGAATTGATGGCAATGGTGAGGCTGCAGATGGGCACTGACCCTTATTTTGCTTTAAAGTTCCTTATTTAAAATTGTAGTTTTTTTCCTGAAACTTCCCTCTTAAAATGAATGTGTGTGTTATACGCCTATGCGTGTTATACGCCGATAAATACGGTAATTTTAAAGAAGAATTCCAGGCATGGTGTATTTTTACATAGTCACATTGGTCCAGCTTGGACCAATGTAACTAAGTATATTCCATAACTGGGTGAAGCCCTGGAGGGCTGGAAATCACTAAAGTAGGCACTGCTACCAGTGATCTCCACTTGTTTCTGGGTCTAATGCTGAGCAGCCAGCCTAATACTTACTAAATACCAGACGTAGGCCACTCAGCATAGGCGCCATTCAAAGAATCTATTAAAAATGTACTGCACTAACAACACAGTGCAATTAAAAAATGTGATTACATAACCAAATTTCAGGTAAAAAATTCAAATATGTAACAAAATGACTTACGTAAATACAGTTATAATACATATGGTTTGCATGGCATTTTCTAATATATTATTTACAGTATTGGGTATCAAAATACCGTGCAGGCAGCTTTCCATCTGTAGTCTTTATTGGCAACTAAAACCCAGATTTCTGTCTTTTTTCATTATATTAGCCATTCAGAGAATTTTCTGACTGAATGCAAGGCACTCTATGATTAGACAAGATAGAGAGCGTTATGTTACAGCCCCCCCCCACTTCATCTCATTCAATCAGAGAGCGCTTTTAGTCATTCAGAAAATGCAAAGCATTCTTTAAATGGCATCCATGCAGAGCGGCTGACCCCTTGTGTTTTCAATGCATCAGGCTGGCCACTCAGTACAGGACCCTGAAGCAAGTGGAAATCACTGGATTGGCGGCTCGATACTGATTAGTGGCTGAGGAGAAGTAACTTAATTTCTTATAGGAACACATTGATACAAAAGACCCTGAGTGAAGCCTATTTCTTGTTTCATATAGGGCCACAGGATTTCCAGGAGTGATGACAATGTGCTATATACTAAATATTACCCTCGCATTTGTTGTTCAGTTTTTCAATTATCAGTTTACCAGATTTTTATAATAATCCATATGTTGGTTTTCTATTGCATACTGCTCATTGTATTAAAAATAACCCCTTATCTCCAATTCATTTTAAAGGGTCGACTTGATGCACTGTGGGCACTGTTACGAAGGCAGTATGACCGGGTTTCTTTGATGCGACCTCAGCAAGGAGATGAGGTACTCAATAATTTCATACAACATTGTACTTAACCTAGAGAATACAGAGGGGTTCATTTACTAAAGGCAAATCCACTCTGCACTACAAAGTGCACTTGCTATAAATCGCTGTAGATCTGGGCGGAAGATGTGAAATAAGGGGAAGCTCTGCTGATTTTATCATCCAATCATGTTCAAGAAAAAATGCTGTTTTTTATTTTCCTCGCATCTCCCCCTCGGATCTACAGCGACTGCACTTCCACATGCACTTGTAGTGCAAAGTGGATTTGTCTTTAGTAAATAACCCCCAGTATGTTGTTCTTTAGTTAGGTGAATATATCTTTTTGAAACCAAAACCTAAAGCTTCAGTCCACCATAACTGATACTTTAGTTATAGGTGGAACCTGGTGGCTGAGTATTCTCCTGGATTCTTATGTCTTGGACACTCCAACTGTGAAATTTCCCTGCCACAGTTAAACTCACCAACATATACCAAAAACTGATATAGCCATTGAGTGGACTGGCCATTGAAAAAACATTTACTTCAAATGAAACAAGTAGCAAAAGTGTTTTCTTTATGTACAGTGGTTGTTTTAAAGTTTCTTAAACCTTCTTACTGTCTGGCATTTTTGAAGACAATGCAGTAATATAAAAACAAGATTCTAATAAGACTTAGGCAGATAGCATAAGCAGTTTAGGCAGCGTAGGGTAGGCAGTGTATTCAGAGAGGAAGACAAGGCCGAGTGAGACTGGTTACCTTGTTATAAATGTGCTTCTGGAAGAATGGTCAAACATTCCCATAGACACACTTCTAAACCTTGTGGACAGCCTTCGCAAAAGAAGCTGTTATAGCTGCAAAGGGTGGACTAACTCAATATTGAACAATACGGACTAACTGGCATTAAAGTTCTTGTTTGTGTAAAGGCAGGCGTCCCAGTACATTTGGTAATGTAGTGTATGTATACATGTATGTGTATATTTATTTATATATATATATATATATATATATATATATATATATATACATACATTTTTTTTTCCAATACTGTTTATTGCTGCCTATAGCAGTAACACACTGCAAAAGCTAATTACTGATTACACGTAAATATAGACATGTTCATTTTAAAATGCTAAAAACCCTCCCTGTCCAAACTATTCTTTTTTTTCTGTTGAGCTAAAACATGCTCTTTGTAGACTTTTCAGACTGCTGTACTGATGCCATTAGAGCAGCAGGGACAGAGGTGGCATTCTCAGGGTGCTCTGCACTTGAAAGAGAGGCTGTGGGATCTGTCATGATTTGGCACAGGCTAGAAAGAAGCTATCTGGCCACATTTCAAATGCCTTGAGTTACTCATAAGTTTAATACTGATGGATACAACTTAAAAATGAAATCATTGCCTTTGTAGCATTGCTCACAAAAAGACTGAAAGCAACCTGTTTTTCTGACAGGATACAAAAAAAAAAGCATTGTCACTAATTTATTAGCAAAAGACACTTAATTTCCTGCAGTTTTCTTTTTTATCTTTAATTTTTACTAAAAAATTTGACATGTTGTCAAGCTGAATAAATATATCAGAAATATATAACAATGTGCAATAGGCAGAGTATTATTTATTTATAGTAATCATCAATGGACTACAGTATTAATTGAAGCTTAACTAGTCTGTATCAAAGGCAAGAGATGCTTCACGTTTTCACCCCCCCCCCCTCCCCATATCACACTCTCCCTCAGCTCTGTTAGTATCAAGTGTGGCCCAACGTTTGAGAAGGCCGCACACAGTCTAGTCACAAACCAGGAAAGGGCTTTGATTGTGGATGGAATTCCTAAGAGTCATACATTTTTCAGCTGGCAAACCGCAAGGCTATGGAAGCTGATACAGGTGCGAGCTAGCAGGTTGCCTCTGACATCTGTTCAGAGCAGAGGCATGGGTCTTCACCAGCCTGCAGCGAGGCTGCTGGATTGTCAGCAGATGTAGTTAAGAGTGGCAGAACAGTTTTGGTCTCACACTTGCTGCCTGGGGGGCTTAAACACCAAAGGTAAAGAGGGGGTGGACACAGCTGTGCTCCCAAACTTGCCTGAGGCACAAATAAAGAGATCTAATATAGTTTGACTCTGTTGTGGTGAGGAGACTAGGACAGAAAGCCACTTCAGAGGCAACTTAACGCAACAACATCTGCCGCCAAGTTTCCAGGGAGTGACAGGGGACAGCAGGTACAGATCGAAGTCCCCACGTAAACAGCCTCCATTAAGCCATGAACTCTTTTGATGGGTTTCCATCAAACATGCTGGAGTCTGCCGCAGGAGTTGGTATTGTTTTCAAAGCAGTGTTTTGTTATGTGCACTAACAAGGTAATTTATAAATGATGCATTAATAGGAACTTTTGCTTATGAAAAAAAAGTGATTGAGACAGAACAGACTATAAAAAAAGTAAGAAAGTAATTCAATAAGCCTGTCATGATTAAAGTCTCTATAGAGCCATTTTGCATCTGAGGTCACAGTAACCTTCAGGTTATATTACTTCAATGAACTATTCATTGCCCATATACCCATGCCTCAATAGTGATATATTCAACCTCCAAAAATTCAGTTATGCCTCACATTTTGTCACATTTTGTTCAAAAGTCATCAATGTTTTGACCAATAAGACTATGTACTAAACAGTACTCAACACAAAAGTACTAATGTTTTTTTTTTCCAGTGTCAGTATCTCTAATCCATTATCTTAAGGAGTTGTAAATGTTCATTCAAATTAGTTTTACATTCATCTCTGTATAAGACAGTGTAGACTATATCCAAACAGTGCAGAGAAACACTTGCCACCTGATAGCAATGCCTTATCCCCTGCAAATAGATCTCTGAGTGATTATAGGATTTTCTTCTGCTGATTTACATGAGTTACAGTGTTTACATATCAGTAAAATGTGGTAACAATTTATTCTGTTCTTTGCTACAACATACTTTACCTTTTAGTGTTTTTGTATAAAAGTATACAGATCATTCTCAAGTTGTAGTCAAAAGTCAGGTACTGAAAATGACTTATAAATACAGAGAGGTGAAAATCCATTTTTTTTTTCTCTTCTTCTTTTTTTTAGGGGGGGGGGGGGGCTTATTACAGTTCTATTTGCTTCCGATCTTGGAATATATTGCTGCAGCATGTAGTTATTAAACATGTCAATAGATAGGTGACACCCTAGAATAGAGTACACAATTACTCTGTCAGTGGTGTTGTGAAGAAATTTTGTTCCTAGGAACTGAGTTTGGATAATCAAACTTTACTTTTATGCACAATTAATATTATTGTAAATGCAGCAGGCAGCCCAGTGGCTAAGTGGTTAGCACCTCTGCCAGGCAGCACTAGGGCCGTTGGTTTGGATCCCGATCATGGCACTACCTACCTGGAGTTTATTCTCCCTGTGTCTGTGTGGATTTCCTCCCACACTCCAAAGACATGCTGGAAGGTTAGTTGGCTCCTGCCTAAATTGGCCCTAATATGAATGTGAGTTAGGAAGCTTAGATTGTAATTTGTCTGTTTAAATATGAATTAGGGACCTGAAATTGTAAGCTCCTTGAGGGCAGGGACTGATGTGAATTTGAAATATATATGCAAAGCACTGCATAAATTGCTGGTGCTATTTAAAAGAGAAGTATGTTTTTTGTTTTTTTAATTCATATTTACCTAGGTGGATGCAGCATCGGCCCAATGCTACATCTGTCCCCCCCGGCGGCTCTAACACTGAAAATCGATCGATCGAACACCACTGATTGCTCAGTTCTCACAGCTCCCCAGGCAGAAAACTGGTGACTGTCAGTCTCAGCACTCTGCTTTGCCCCCTCCTCGCTCACTGGAGCACTGGGCTGCAGAGGGGGCAGGAGCGGCCGGCTCAGGCTTCCAGAGGCTCGCTGAAAGGCTGACCCGGGTGTCGGTCCAGGGATCTAGGTGGATCTCGACTCCATGGTCGTGATGACGCTGAGCCTGGACCAACTCTGTGATGTCAGCAGAAAGCGGACTTCAGCCTGCTCTCTGCTGAAAATGGATCATAGGAGTGCAAAATCAACTGTACTCTTGTGTTCCATAGGAGAAGTACAGCCAAACCAGCTTTGGCTGTACTTCTCCTTTTTAAGTACCATAAATCAATATATGCAGTGCTTTTGCTATGTTACAAACAATTGTGCAAATGTATAAAACTGTGATGTCTTAAAAGCTGGAAATTCATTACAAAAATTCTAATTTAATACATTGCTATTTGGAAAATGCTGTAAAAGCCCCTAATAAAAGCTTGCTTTCCTGCACTGATACAGTATGACCAAGGACTGTTTTAGTGAAAGTACACTTTATGTAGTACTTGAACTATGCAGGCATCCAATGGTTTCATAATTATTTGTCATATGCTTCACTGGCTAGATTATTATGTCTTCAGAGAGAACAGGATTTCTGGTAAATCTGGATACTGCAAAATTAGCAAGTGTCAAGCACAGAATGATTTGTACCAATACATACTGTAAGCATGAAATACTCAGTAGTGATACATATATTGGGCTTTGGCTTATACCATTGGAAGATAAAAACCTCAAGGATGGGATTTTAAAGGCAATTATGGAAAATAAATAAATATATAGTAAAGAAAATTATACCTATAAAAAATATATGAATTTATTGATACAAAATGCGAATCATAAAAACAAAATTCTTATGGGAACAAGCCACAGGAAAAACACATGTAAATGCATAGAGAATATTTCACAATTGTAGACAGAGGTGGTAGAATCCTACTACATAGGCATGAACCATCCAAGCGGGTAGCCTAGAAGGTATATAGTGGAAAGGTCCAACGCATTTCGAAAAAGTGCATACATTATAATCTTCATCAGGGACTGTTAATACCTATATCAAATAAATTGGTCTGCAGAAAGAATTCCCTTCATCATACAAAAAGGCTGTGGGGTATAAAACCCAACAAGGGCGTCAAAAAGAAGATATCCAATAATTGTCCCAATAGCTATAAAGGGAGAGCGAGTTGTAGTCTGGCAATCCCTGAGTCCAAAAGGGGACACCTAGATTGCAGTAGCCCCTACAAGGATCATCCCAGCCAGCAAACAGGAAGACCAACTGTAAAATGCGTAATTCCCAGGTCCCAAAGAGGACATTGGAAATGTAATGGCACCTGCCCTCACCATGGGCAGAAAAAGGCCCCCTGAGTTGCTGGAATGAAGGGATCTCCTTAGATGAAATCCTAATCACACAAGATGTAGAGGATTCTACCACCTCTGTCTACAATTCTGTTATATTCCCTATGCATGTACATGTGTTTTTCTTGTGGCTTGTTCCCATAAGAATCTTGCTTTTATGATTCATATTTTGTATCAATGAATTCATAAATTTTTTATATATATAATTTTCTTTACTATATATTTTTTTCTTTTCCATAATTGCCTTTAAAATCCCATCCTTGAGGTTTTTGTCTTCCAATGCCTAGAGGGATGATGGCAATTTACTCGCCGACCTATGGGAGTCTATTAATTATCATGGTTTATACCATCACCTGAACTATGACCAAACTTGGAATAGGTTGCTATGAATAATGGACTGCTTACCAAATTAATCCAATATAGAGACCACCTTGAAGAACTTGACCTGAAAAGTATTTACTCTTTCTGAAATATTGATCAAGTTCCTCTTGTGGAACCTATATGGATTGCCTTGTTACATCATTGGAACATCAAGTTGAGGATTGTGTTGCTCTTATCCACAGTGCGAGGGGGGCGGTCAAAGCATTAATGGACAATCCCTGGCAGCACTATACAAGCATGAACTTGTTGTCTTAGCATAGCCAGTTGGCTTACACTACACTAAGCTTTGACAAGGGGCCTCCTCTAGACCACTGCAACTGTGCATTACATCCATACCAGTACCCACCACAGGGTCAGCTCCACTTATTAACACCAAACTTAGGATTTTGAACTATCCTATTTTCTTCACAATGGTGGACGCATGATGTATGATCATCCACACATGTGATAATTCAATTTATGAGCTGTATGCATTGGATCCTTTAGGATCACTAGGTCACTCTATTTCTGTGAGCTATATAATCCATTGTTGCAACTTATGGTCATTGGCTAGATTGTGAGTGAGGTGGATGTTTGGGTTTTAACAGTATGAGGTGTCCGTTTATGAAGCAGTGATCAGCGGTGATCCCGAGGATCGCGCTGATCACAGTCCATAAACAGTTTATGAAACAGAGATAATCGGGGGGAGAAGTGTTTGAACAGATTCTCCCGCCGATGATCTCTGGTTTTAAAGCCTGAATATGTTTACCTTAATGCATTCCTTGCATTAAGGTAAAAAAAAATGTTTAGAAAACAGTATGCCCCTTCACCCCCCTTATACCTACCTGAGTCCTCATTCGATCTGGCGCTGTGCCGCTGGGCTCTCTCCTCTCACTTCCCAGTTTCAAAGGCTTTGCTGAGGTCAAATTCTGTAAGGGAGTGAGGGGAAGGGCTGAGCCACGCTGTCTGTGTCTATGGACACAGGCAGCATGGCTCAGGAGAGAGCCTGCAGGTGCGCCCCATAGCAAGCAGCTTGCTATGGAGGTACACCAAGAATAGGAGGAGCCGGGAGCACTGGTGGGGGTATAAACATGTTTGTTATTAGAAAAAAAAAAGTATCTTACAATCACTTTAATATATGACTATAACTGACATACACACTAACACAAGGACTAGTTAAGATGACAGTTAGCATGTATGTAAATGTTTCATAAACACCTGTCAATCCTGCCAGTTTCTGCTCTCTCTCTCTCTCTCTCTCTGAAGCCCTTTTAGTAGATAGACCACAAGCTTCCAAATTTGAAGGTGGTCATCCTGTGCTTTCATCCAATCCATTGCAGTCAATTGCCCTTGCTAGATAATTGACTGCGGCTCTGACCATTTAGCAACTGAGACAGGAACTTCCTGTAAATTTAGCTGCATCTTTTGCTGGATAGTTTACATGTTACAGTTAGTGGAAAAATAAGAAAACCAGCGACTCAGCATGCTTGTTTAATGCTAGTGACAATCTACAGCATATACAGTATGCTATTTTTTTCACTTAAACTTTACCAGAATTTTGGTTTAGTGCTAGTAACAGTCTACAGTATATGTGCTATTTTTTCTGCCTTACACTACCAGAGGTGTACATCCTGTTAAAAAGAAAAGGCTGTACCACTGCTATACACCTCCATAATGTGGGATGAAACAAATCATGGGAGGAGCTTGTAGCCATCAGGATGCTGTCCCTTCGAGAGAACTAAGAGAGCTGTCACAGGCACCTATCAAATGTTTCTGACTATGCTCACCCTTTCCACCCAGCTCCTCCATTTATAGAAGCCCTATTACAGTTTCTATGAAGAAAACAATCTTTGGATGGTGTAGGTAGATCTTTTAATCATCCACCCATCCTCCATTCATAGATTATATTTCATTCATAGAGGCTGTAGTACTAGCTTCTATGAATGAAGTAGCTGGGCAGAAAGGGCAGGCATGATTGGGAACACCTAATGTGTGCCAGGAAAGTTTCCTTAACCCCTGATACACCTGACAATTACAACAGTGGAGGTGAGGGGGCATCTTAGAAGGAAGATCTCTGCTAAATGAGGACACAGTAGCACAAGACACATCTTATTGAAGGTAAGTAATGTCCCTTGTGCAAATTTTTTAGGTTAAACTAGGCTTTAAATACCATTACATTCTTTAAAAGTTTGAATTAAAGCAGCATTCAGGTTATCATGTAATCAGTCACCCGCAGTTCCCTTCAATTTGCTTTTATTTATTCTGTAAGTCATACGCTGCAACCTTGAACCAGGTTTTATAGGATCCTTTCACATGGGCTTATCAGTTTTTTATGTGAACCTGATTGGAAGCTCTATGCATGCAGCTGTAGAGGCATGCTGATGTAAACAGACTTATATCTGTTTCCAACCTCCTACCTCTGAGTCTGTCCAGGTTAAAAAAAAATGGAAAAGGATTGCATTATCCTCTATTTTTCTAGACCTAAACAACAAGGATTGAAGATCGTGTGATGCAAATAGACACAAGTCCATTTACATCTGTCCACCCATACAGCTGAATGGGCACTGATGTAAAAAAACTGACATCTGTCCGATTCAGCTCTGATTCAGAAGAGGATCCACTAACAGATCCGCTTCTGAATGGAATGGAGCGGCTCCATGTGAAAGAGGCACTTGTCTTTCTAATTGATGACATATATAAACCCTTGATTTCTCACAGGCCAGTCATTTCTCAATTACAGTAACTAGTTTAAGAACATCTCATGGTAGTGTACAGCTCAAATCAGCAATATTAGCAAGAATCCAGCAGGTATCATGCAATAACAAAAAGGATTTATTTACTAATTGCCAACATTTTTGGATGGTCACTTTCTTAACCTCCTTAACAGTATTCCTGAGTGTGGCTCAGGGTGAATTTTCAGTACCAAAAGCAGTTACCCCGAGCCACACTCAGGATCGCATCACAGGATCCAGGAGTTACTTACCTTGTCCCTAGGATCCTGCGAGCGCCGTGACGCACAGGGACCGAGCACGGCGCCAAAAAGTGAAAAACACACAAAACATACAGTACACTGTAATCTTACAGATTACATTACTGTATCACATTATTTCACATTCCTTTCGTCCCTAGTGGTTTGTCCAGTGCCATGCATGCCGTTTTATATTATAAATACTGTTCTTTCTGCCTGGAAACTGGAGATTGTCCATAGCAACCAAAAAGTGTCCCTTTACATCAAAAGTGGTTTTAGACCAGCAAGAAAACAGCAATAGTAAATTAGAATCACTTGCAGAATTGAGCGATAGTGATTTGTGGGGAAATCCATCATCAAACACTGAAAGTAATGACAGCGACAATTCTGCAACTGAGCAAATTTCAGTGTTTTTGATTTGATTACATTAATGAATATTTTGTATTATTATATTATTATTTGTTATAATTATTTATAGTTATCTATTATATTATAATTTATGATTTAGTGTTTCAAACTTTATCATACCCAGGATGTCTACTAGACTCTTGTTTGGACAGATTTAAGTGTGTTATTCCTAATGCCCCGTACACACGGTCGGACATTGATCGGACATTCCGACAACAAAATCCATGGATTTTTTCTGACGGATGTTGGCTCAAACTTGTCTTACATACACACGGTCGCACAAAGTTGTCGGAAAATCCAATTGTTCTGAACGCGGAGACGTAAAATACGTACGTTGGGCTATAAACGGGGCAGTACCCAATAGCGTTCATCTCTTAATTTATTCTGAGCATGCGTGGCACTTTGTGCGTCGGATTTGTGTACACACGATCGGAATTTCCGACAACGGATTTTGTTGTCGGAAAATTTTATAGCAAGCTCTCAAACTTTGCGTGTCGGAAATTCCGATGGAAAATGTGTCGGATTTTCCGACAACAAGGTCCTATCACACATTTTCCGTCGGAAATGATCGTGTGTACAGGGCATAAAAAATTACAGGCCTACAATATAAAATGCCAAATTTCCATGCAAAACATTGTACCGCTTTGAGCATAAAAAATCTGACATAATCATACCGCCAGGGAGGTTAAGGTGCAAATTAAATGTGAAAACAAGAACAATATTTCTTGAGTAAGAAATTTACAGACAAAAAGGTGTTATTTTTACATACTGGTGGTACACATGTATTCATACTATAGTTGAGAAACACAATAAGTACTACTGAACATAAGAAAACTAAACAAAACTAACAAGTAACCCATATAACCCCTATATAGGCTATTTACTTTGCAGAGAAATCTTAGTTTCGTGAATGTGAAGCATACCCAACAAGGAAGATAAAAATTGTATTTTTATTTGCACATAATTGGATAATGGAAGTCAGGAGCACTTCACCTTGTTTACCAAGCTCTGGGAAAAATCCCCTTGCACAGTTCAACTTCCTTTGCAAAATGAACAGCCTATTTGCCTTTAATAAATTAACCCCAAGATGTTTAACCATCTCCCAACTGGCCTATTGAAATAATACGGTAGCGGTGCATCATTATTCTGGGTGGATGTCATATAATGTCCTCCCACTAGCATGCCTTGTACGTGCCCTAGGGGCCACGCAGTGGTACGATCTGTAACCCACTGTGTCCACTGGCGTGGACACTTGTAGTACCAGGCCAGCCTGGTACCATATAATCACTTGTACACAATGACTTTCATTCATGGCCATTCATTGTGTACTTTTGTGATCTCTGTGATTGGTCAAAGTGATCATATGGTAGAGATCCAATCACAGTGCACCCGTATCATGTGATAGCTTTGTCCAGTCACAGCTATTACAATTGTATGCAATGGCACATGAATGGATGCCATTCATCAAAATGATTGCTTGTATAGTGATCAACACTGTAATAAGCAATCATAGTGTAAAAACAATCCTGATTACCTTCCAAAAACAGTACACTGTATTGCTTTTGTCACAGTATGTAAACAAAAATTGTAAAAAATGAAAAATAAATGTCACCAGTCAGTGTGTCTGATAACTGCCACTCCAGTCATATTGTGACACTGTACTGATCTGGTGACAGTATGTAAAAAAAAAAAAATTTCTTCATTTTCCAAAAAAAAAATAACAAAAACTCAGTGTGTCTTTTACTAAATACCTTGGAGTGTCTACTTTCCAAAAAGGGTAATGTGGGGGGTATTTGTACTGTTCTGGCCATCAGTACATCAAGATTAATCAATTTTCAAATATATAAACCATAGTTTATAGACTCTATTGCTTTCACACAGACTAAATATACACAGATTTGGATTTTTTTTACTAAAGAAATGTAGCAGAATACATCTTATGCTAACTTTATGATGAGAGATTATTTATTTGCAAAATTAAAAAATAACAGAAACGTTTCTGTCTTTTTTCATTTAAATAGCAAAAAATAAAAAAACCCAGTGGTGATTAAATACCACCAAAAGAAAACTCTATCTGTCTAAAAAAAATGATAACTATTTCATTTAGGTATAGTGCTGCATAACAGAGTAATTGGCATTCAAAATGTGACAGGGCTGAAATATGAAAATTTAACCACTTGAGCCCCGGACCATTATGCTGCCTAAGGACCAGAGGTCTTTTTCCAATTTGGCACTGCGTCGCTTTAACTGGTAATTGCGCGGTCATGCAATGCTGTACCCAAACGAAATTTGTGTCCTTTTCTTCCCACAAATAGAGCTTTCTTTTGATGGTATTTGATTACCTCTGCGGTTTTTATTTTTTGCGCTATAAGCGGAAAAAGACCGAAAATTTTGAAAAAAATGATATTTTCTACTTTTTGTTATAAAAAAAATCCAATAAACTCAATTTTAGTCATACATTTAGGCCAAAATGTATTCGGCCACATGTCTTTGGTAAAGAAAATGTCAATAAGCGTATATTTATTGGTTTGCGCAAAAGTTATAGCGTCTACAAACTAGGGTACATTTTCTGGAATTTACACAGCTTTTAGTTTATGACTGCCTATGTCATTTCTTGAGGTGCTAAAATGGCAGGGCAGTACAAACCCCCCCCAAATGACCCCATTTTGAAAAGTAGACACCCCAAGAAAATTGCTGAGAGGCATGTTGAACCCATTGAATATTTATTTTTTTTTGTCCCAAGTGATTGAATAATGACAAAAAAAAAAAAAAATATTTACAAAAAGTTGTCACTAAATGATATATTGCTCACACAGGCCATGGGCCTATGTGGAATTGCACCCCAAAATACATTCAGCTGCTTCTCCTGAGTACGGGGATACCACATGTGTGGGACTTTTTGGGAGCCTAGCCGCGTACGGGGCCCCGAAAACCAATCACTGCCTTCAGGATTTCCAAGGGTGTAAATTTTTGATTTCACTCTTCACTGCCTATCACAGTTTCGGAGGCCATGGAATGCCCAGGTGGCACAAAACCCCCCCAAATGACCCCATTTTGGAAAGTAGACACCCCAAGCTATTTGCTGAGAGGCATATTGAGTCCATGGAATATTTTATATTTTGACACAAGTTGCGGGAAAGTGACACATTTTTTTTTTTTTTTTGCACAAAGTTGTCACTAAATGATATATTGCTCACACAGGCCATGGGCATATGTGGAATTGCACCCCAAAATACATTTAGCTGCTTCTCCTGAGTATGGGGATACCACATGTGTGGGACTTTTTAGGAGCCTAGCTGCGTACGGGGCCCCGAAAACCAATCACCGCCTTCAGGATTTCTAAGGGCGTGAATTTTTGATTTCACTCTTCACTGCCTATCACAGTTTCGGAGGCCATGGAATGCCCAGGTGGCACAAAACCCCCTCAAATGACCCCATTTTGGAAAGTAGACACCCCAAGCTATTTGCTGAGAGGCATGGCGAGTATTTTGCAGCTCTCATTTGTTTTTGAAAATGAAGAAAGACAGGAAAAAACTTTTTTTTTTTCAATTTTCAAAACTTTGTGACAAAAAGTGAGGTCTGCAAAATACTCACTATAACTCTCAGCAAATAGCTTGGGGTGTCTACTTTCCAAAATGGGGTCATTTGGGGGGGGGTTTGTGCCACCTGGGCATTCCATGGCCTCCGAAACTGTGATAGGCAGTGAAGAGTGAAATCAAAAATTCACGCCCTTAGAAAGCCTGAAGGCGGTGCTTGGTTTTCGGGGTCCCGTATGCGGCTAGGCTCCCAAAAAGTCTCACACATGTGGTATCCCCGTACTCAGGAGAAGCTCAGAAGAATGTATTTTGGGGTGTAATTTCACATATTCCCATGGCATGTTTGAGCAATATATCATTTAGTGACAACTTTGTGCAAAAAAAAAAAATTTGTCTTTTTAACGCAACTTGTATCACAATATAAAATATTCCATGGACTCGACATGCCTCTCAGCAAATAGCTTGGGGTGTCTACTTTCCAAAATGGGGTCATTTGGGGGGGGTTTGAACTGTCCTGGCATTTTATGCACAACATTTAGAAGCCTTTGTCACACATCACCCACTCTTCTAACCACTTGAAGACAAAGCCCTTTCTGACACTTTTTGTTTACATGAAAAAGTTTTTTTTTGCAAGAAAATTACTTTGAACCCCCAAACACTATATATTTTTTTAAAGCAAATGCCCTACAGAATAAAATGGTGGGTGTTTCAATTTTTTTTCACACAGTATTTGCGCATCGATTTTTCAAACGCATTTTTTGGGGAAAAAACACACTTTTTTAAATTTTAATACACTAAAACACACTATATTGCCCAAATGTTTGATGAAATAAAAAAGATGATCTTAGGCCGAGTACATGGATACCAAACATGACATGCTTTACAATTGCGCACAAACGTGCAGTGGCAACAAAACAAAAACATTTTTAAAAGCCTTTAAAAGCCTTTACAGGTTACCACTTTAGATTTACAGAGGAGGTCTACTGCAAAAATTACTGCCCTTGATCTGACCTTCGCGGTGATACCTCACATGCATGGTGCAATTGCTGTTTACGTTTGACGACAGACCGCCGCTTGCGTTCGCCTTATCGCGAGAGCAGGGGGCGACAGGCGTGCTTTTTTTTTTCCTTTATTATTTTTTTACTTTTTTATCTTATTTTTAAACTGTTCCTTTCTTCTTTTTTTTTTAATCATTTTTATTGTTATCTCGGGGAATGTAAATATCCCCTATGGTAGCAATAGGTAGTGACAGGTACTCTTTTTTGAAAAAATTGGGGTCTATTAGACCCTAGATCTCTCCTCTGCCCTCAAAGCATCTGACCACACCAAGATCGGTGTGATAAAATGCTTCCCCAATTTCCCAATGGCGCTGTTTACATCCGGCGAAATCTAAGTCATAAAATGCTCGTAGCTTCCGGTTTCTTAGGCCATAGAGATTTTTGGAGCCACTCTGGTCTCTGATCAGCTCTATGGTCAGCTGGCTGAATCACCGGCTGCATTCTCAGGTTCCCTGTTGAGACAGGAGAGCCAGAGAAAAACACAGAAGACGGTGGGGGGGCATTCCCTCCCACGGCTTGTAAAAGCAGTCTAGAGGCTAATTAGCCGCTAGGATTGCTTTTACATGAAAGCCGACCGCTGGCTGAAAAGAATGATACCAAGATGATACCTAAACCTGCAGGCATCATTCTGGTATAACCACTCAAAGTCGTGAATGGTGTACCTGAAGACAAAAAAATGGTTAACAATAAAGCACAGTAAACGGTAAAGTATAAAAAATTGCATACCTGAAAAACAAACATGATAAAACATAATAACAATAAAACATTGCAGAATAGAATACAGTAAAAAAGAGCAGAACAATAGAGAGAGAGAGAATAGAGAGAGAGAGAACAATAAAACGACAACTATTTTTTTTTATTTTATATATATATATTTTTTTTTTTACACTTTTTTTGTAACTAACTTTTATAACTGTAACCGGTTCCAGGTTCGGGTCTCTCAAAATGCGATGGCATCTTGGGAGTCCCTGTGAAAGTGCGCCTGTGCAATGCTGTACCCTACGCTAATACTCAACTAGTGAATGGTAGCGTTTAAAACATTCACCAATGCAAAGACCAGGATTGTCAGGACAGGAGGGACAATAATAGCGCGTGTCACGCCTATATCCGCGCTTGCTGCAGACACAACATCTTTTTTGGGGGGGTTCGTTGGGTAGGGGTACTCGGGAGGACATAAAGAAAATGCCTCTCATGCAGCCGACTGCATTTGGTTGGGGATGTGAATGGGGGAAGTACGGGCGCTGCAGAAGTGGTGGGTTCCCAATTAGGATTGGCGAATGCAGCAGGAAGGGCACTATGGGCACGACGGGCCTGTGTTTGTCTTTTTGGTGGCAGCGGGACACTACTTGTGCTTGCCACCTCACCAGCTTGAACTGCACTTATGGGACTCGCCACGTCACCAAGTGTTACTGCAGTGTGGGTTTGACTACGACCGGGGTGTACTATGCCGCTGGTGCTTGCCAGTTCAATAAAAAGCTACCAAAAAAACTGTTAGCGATCGCAGGGATCAGGCCTGACTCTGCGAACGCTGCAGTTATGCATTTAGTGTTTTCTAAGTGACAGTGATCAATCGATACTGCACTTGGGTGGGCTGGGCTGGGCGGAGGGGCAAAACGCAGGTGCTAGCAGGTATCTGGGCTGATCCCGCTAACACTGCGTTTTTGGGAACCCTAAACTGCTGGGGACGCCAGTATAGATCTGATCGGATCAGATATTGATCCGTTCAGATACTATACCACTAAGGGAGGTGTACGGTGCGTGCGTGGGTGTTAGCGATACTGGCGCTAACCTGACGCTGTCTGGGGCTGGTGCTTGCCAGTTCACCAAAATGCTACCAAAAAAACTGTTAGCGATCGCAGGGATCAGGCCTGACTCTGCGAACGCTGCAGTTATGCGTTTAGTGTTTTGTAAGTGTCAGTGATTGATCGATACTGCACTTGGGTGGGCTGGGCTGGGCCGGGCGGAGGGGCAAAACGCAGGTGCTAGCAGGTATCTGGGCTGATCCCGCTTACACTGCATTTTTGGGAACCCTAAACTGCTGGGGACGCTAATATAGATCTGATCGGATCAGATATTGATCCGTTCAGATACTATAGCACTAAGGGAGGCGTATGCTGCGTGCATGGGTGTTAGCGGTACTGGCGCTAATCTGACGCTGCCTGGGGCGACGCATATCACCGCCGGACGATCAGGGGGCTAAACCTTTATTCGGTAATAAACGGCGGGTGCCCTGACACTATAAAAAATAAACGAACTAACCAGCATCACCCGTAACACTTATACGGTGACCAGTGGTGAAAGGGTTAACTAGGGGGCAATCAAGGGGTTAAAACATTTATTAGGTAGTATATGGGGGTCCCTGACGCTATAAAACACTGACGGCGAACCTAAATATTTACCTCCCTAACTAGCGTCACCAGCGACACTAATACAGCGATCAGAAAAATGATCGCTTAGCGACACTGGTGACAGGGGGTGATCAAGGGGTTAAAACTTTATTAGGGGGGGTTAGGGGGGTACCCTAGACCTAAAGGGGGCTAACCCTAACTGTCCTAACACTGTAACTGTCACAAACTGACACCAATGCAGTAATCAGAAAAAAAAAAAAAACTGCTTGGTGTCAGTTTGTGACGGGGGGGGGGGTGATTGGGGGGTGATCGGGGGGCGATCATGGGGGGGATCCGGGTGTTTTGTGTGCCTGGCATTTTCTACTGTGTGTGTGTGTTGTGCACTCACATAGATGTCTTCTCTCCTCGGCTCCGGAACGGAAAATACCGAGCCGAGGAGAGATGACATCATTTCCTTTGCTGCTGTTTAGCATACAGCAGCAAAGGAATGTTCCCATTGGCCGGCGGCGATCGCGAGGGGGGGGGGCCACGAGCGGATGGCCTCCCCCTCACCTCCGATCGCCGGGGGACAAAACAGGACCACCTCGGGCACCGGGGGGGGGGTCCGATCGTATATGTACGTGATTTTGCCTGCCCGTGCCGCCTTGCCGACGTATATCGGCGTGAGGCGGTCCTTAAGTGGTTAAAGTGTTCAGTATTTAAGTGGTCCACCATGTACTGTAGAAACATTTGAAAGGTTAGACAGCAGGATTGCTAATGTTATGGTTTTTGTTGTGGACCTGCTACTTTATTTTATTTATTTATTTCAGGTACTTATATAACGCCGTCAATTTACGCAGCGGTTTACATATACATTGTACATTCACATCAGTCCCTACCCTCGAGGAGCTTACACTCTAAGGTCCCTAACTGAAATTCATACATACTAGGGACAATTTAGACAGGATCCAATTAACAGCATGTCTTTGGAGTGTGGGAGGAAACCAGAGTACCCGAAGGAAACCCACACAGGCACAGGGAGAACATGCAAATTCCAGGCAGGTAGTGTCATGGTTGGGATTTGAACCAGCAACCCTTCTTACTGCTAGGTGAAAGTGCTATCCACTACACCACTGTGCCGCCCAACTTGATTTTGCTTGGCCTGTAGTATAGCTACTTAGAATTGATTCCTATAGTAAATGAGAGTGATATATGTTTGTATTATGCCCATAGCTGTCAGTGTATATAGTCATTGTACAACCATTTCTAATTTCCACTGCTTAATGCAGTAGTAAATCTAATAAGGGCTTGGATGGCTGACATGCAGATTAAATAGACAGGTCTATTGCTGTTTAGCGACCTAACATTTTAAGGGAGGCCTAGCAAGATAATATGGATTAAAATGCTATGTCTCATAACATTTTTAATAATAACAGCAGTTATATAAGGTGCCCCAGCCACTTGAAACAAAAAGAAAGTAATAACTTATACAAGTATTTACTAAATTGTATAAAGGCTTCATGGACAAATGAAAGGGAACAGTGTACCATCAATGTGTTTCATCCTCTTTCGTGGCCCTTGCAATAGTAAAAATTATTATTGTCTTGAATTATTGATGATCACAGAAGCTGACAAATATACAGATAACTGTTAACACATATATTCACATAGTTTTGAAGTATTATAATAATTTACCTGTCAAAACAACTGGGAGTGAAACAATTCAAACCCACAGACAGTTCATGAAAAGTCATAACAATTTGTCCAATGATGTGACTATCTGGAATGCCTTCTTGCTCATTAGTCCATTTTTGGACATGACTGGTTATGCTCAAGAAATGGCAGCCTGAACATGACAATTTAATTAAGCAAGTTCCCTATAAGAAAGACATGACAGCTTTAAATGTCTATCATGCCAAGATGTATGAACTAGTCCAGCAGCTCTTAACCAGATTAGTCTCTTTTCCATTAACTGCTGGAAAGTAGGGCAGATGTCCGAGCTGCTGGTTGTAAATTTGATAATGTCTGCTGAGTTAATCTGGAAGCTTTGCTGATGGAGATGGCTGTGGATAACAGGATTAAGGTTTCACAACCTTAGTGTTCATCACCGAGGGGAAAGGGCTCAGGGGGTGCAGGGTGACTTGTGTTGTTAATCTTGATTGTCAAGAGATTTTAATCTATTGTACTAATTAGGTGACATTCACACACATCTGATGTTCTTATGTTATACACAAAAAATAAATAAAAAAATCACTTTTTCAGAATTTGTAATAAATGTAATTGTGTATGAATATATCTCACCAACATGTACTTTGTAACAAGTAGTTTCAATAAAATGTTTGTCCAAAATTCAGATAAAATACTATACGCATTGAAATGATCATGTTATATTAACAAGTTTTTCATTTCAACTAATGACTGTCAGTCTAACATGGTATATGAATTAATAGTCTTTGCTATTGGGTACAAAAACAATAGTTTCATAATACTAACTTCATATTTCAGAAACAGTAGTTAACATATTATTTTCAAATGGATCTCACTAACAAATATTAATTGAAATATTTTTTTTAAATATTTCGGGGGCGTGGCCAAGACTGGCATGTGAGAGAACACATCTCCCACAGCTCCCGGTGATAATCCTGAGACCAATCCTCCCCCAGCTTTCCTACCGAACCCTTACCGATCTATGCAGCATGCCTATACCCCAGGTACCCCAGTGGAACCTCCGCTGGCCCTCTGCACCAGGGGCATGACCCGGAAAGGACAGGCAAAGACTGCGGGTCTGGAAATCCAAGATGGTACTGCTGCATTCTCAGTGAAGGGCACCCCTCATGGCACGGACAAGATGAAGGACCTGGGACCCAAAACAAGTAAGCTCACCAAGCCCCAGGACAAAGATGCTCCCAAGGACATGATATATTATGCCCAAAATATGAAAAACGTTATGTGATACTGCCCCACGGAATCCACAAACTCAAATGAGAAGTAGTGCCACGCCTACACATAGACATAGACTGGGCGGAGGGAACCGCGCAATCATTTAAGGCTCGCCAGTTCCTTAATGTCTTGCAGGACAATTTTATGGGTCAGATGGTAGACGCACCAACTAGAAATAAAACATTACTGGATCTACTGATTACCAACAATACAGACTTGATCACGGATGTGGAAATATGGGGCAAATTAGGTAACAGCGATCACAGGTCAATCCGTTTCAGTATAAATCACACAAATAAGAAACTTAAAGGGAATACGAAGACACTGAATTTCAAAAGAGCCAACTTCCCTAAACTACAAACCTTGCTAAAAGGCATAAATTGGGATAAAATATTAGGAACAAATAATACGGAGGAGAGATGGGTTTGCTTTAAGAGTATATTAAATAAGGGCATTAGCCAATGTATCCCATTGGGTAATAAATTTAAAAGAGTGAACAAAAGTCCTGGATGGCTTAACTCCAATGTAAAAATGCATATAAAAGCAAAGGAGAAGGCCTTCAAAAAATACAAGGTTGAGGGATCATCATCAGCATTCAGACTTTATAAAGAATGCAACAAGAAATGTAAGGGTGCAATTAGGACGGCTAAGATACAACATGAAAGACACATAGTGGAGGAAAGCAAAAAAAAACCCAAGAAATTCTTTAAGTATGTAAACAGTAAAAAAGGGAGGACAGACCATATTGGCCCCATAAAGAATGAGGAAGGACATCTGGTTACAAAGGATAGGGAGATGGCGAAGGTATTAAATTTATTCTTCTCCTTAGTCTTCACAAGTGAACTGGGGGGCTTCAGTAACCAAAACTGCAGTGTTTATCCTCATGACACAACACAGGAAGCACCTCCATGGTTAACAGAGGACAGAATTAAAATTAGACTTGAGAAACTTAAGATTAATAAATCACCGGGACCAGATGGCTTGCATCCGAGGGTACTTAGGGAACTCAGTCAAGTGATTGCCAGACCGTTGTTTCTAATTTTTACAGACAGTCTACTGACTAGAATGGTACCAGCTGATTGGAGAAAAGCCAATGTAGCACCAATATTTAAAAAGGGCCCAAAATATATCCCTGGGAATTACAGACCAGTTAGCCTAACATCAATAGTATGTAAACTCTTGGAGGGGATGATAAGGGACTATATACAAGATTTTAGTAATAAGAACGGTATCATTAGCAGTAATCAGCATGGATTCATGAAGAATCGTTCTTGCAAAAACAATCTACTAACCTTCTATAAGGAGGTGAGTTGTCATCTAGATAAAGGAAGGCCCGTAGACGTGGTGTATCTGGATTTTGCAAATGCATTTGACACAGTTCCCCATAAACGTTTACTGTACAAAATAAGGTCCGTTGGCATGGACTATAGGGTGAGTACATGGATTGAAAACTGGCTACAAGGGCGAGTTCAGAGGGTGGTGATAAATGGGGAGTACTTGGAATGGTCAGGGGTGGGTAGTGGGGTTCCCCAGGGTTCTATGCTGGAACTAATCCTATTTAATTTGTTCATAAACGACCTGGAGGATAGGATAAACAGTTCAATCTCTGTATTTGCAGATGATACTAAGCTAAGCAGGGCAATAACTTCTCCGCACGATGTGGAAACCTTGCAAAAAGATCTGAACAAATTAATGGGATGGGCAACTACATGGCAAATGAGGTTCAATGTAGAAAAATGTAAAATAATGCATTTGGGTGGCAAAAATATGAATGCAATCTATACACGGGGGAGAACCTCTGGGGGAATCTAGGATAGAAAAGGACCTAACAAAGCAAACAGAATATTGGCATGCATTAAAAAGAGGATCAATTCCAGAGATAAAACGATAATTCTCCCACTCTACAAGACTCTGGTCTGGCCGCACCTGGAGTATGCTGTCCAGTTCTGGGCACCAGTCCTCAGTAAGGATGTACTGGAAATGGAGCGAGTACAAAGAAGGGCAACAAAGCTAATAAAGGGTCTGGAGGATCTTAGTTATAAGGAAAGTTTGCGAGCACTGAACTTATTCTCTCTGGAGAAGAGACGCTTGAGAGGGGATATGATTTCAATATACAAATACCATACTGGTGACCCTACAATAGAAATAAAACTTTTTTGCAGAAGAGAGTTTAACAAGACTTGCGGCCACTCATTAAAATTAGAAGAAAAGAGGTTTAACCTTAAACTACGTAGAGGGATCTTTACTGTAAGAGCGGCAAGGATGTGGAATTCCCTTCCACAGGCGGTGGTCTCAGCGAGGAGCATCGATAGCTTCAAGAAACTATTAGATAAGCAACTGAATGACCGCAACATACAGGGATATATAATGTAATACTGACACATAATCACACACATAGGTGTTGGACTTGATGGACTTGTGTCTTTTTTCAACCTCACCTACTATGTAAGTATGTAACTATGTACACCTTCTCAATTCATGCTCAAAATATGTCAGGGACCCTGGGGATAGAGCAGCCATCCTACACTGAGGGGACACAGCAACAACAGTCGGACATCCAGGCAACCACTTTCACTGGGGGGAGGAAGAGATGGAGCAGGCTGATCCCACAGCAGGAAAATTACACAGCCCAGACTCACAGGACACAGCTTAAACCACCTTGGCACAGCATCAGTTAATACACTAAAGGAGCAGTTTGGAGGTTTGAGAGAGGATGTGTCATTACTGAGACAAGATATGCAAAATATGTGGGAACGCACCACCGCTGTGGAGAGCAGGGTTAGTGATATGGAGGACCACTCATGGCTCAGGACACCAGAGCTGCATTCCAGTTAGCTAGAGAAGCAAACGATCGTGCAGAAGACATGGAAAATCATCTCAGACGAAACAATGTACGCATTGTGAGCCTACCAGAGTGGGTGGAGGGCAGCGACGCCACTACATTTGTGGAGAACTGGCTAATTGAAATTTTTGGCAAGAATGTTTTTTCACCCTTCTTTGTGGTTGAGCGTACTCATAGAGTGCTGTCTCACCCACCTCAGCCAGGGAGTCCGCCCAGATCCTAGCAAGATTGTTCCACTACAATGACAGACAAGCAGTGCTGCGTCAAGCACGAGAATGGGCAAATATTCAACACAATGGCACCAGGGTGTCATTTTACCCTGACTTCTCGGCAGAAGTTCAGAGACGCAGGGCCAAATTTACTGATGTTAAACGGCCGGCTGCGGCTCCTTCAACTACCTTATGCCATACTGTACCCTGCAAAGCTCTGGATAGCCGCGAGGGGCCAAGCTCAGTTTTTTGAATCTGCCAAGGAGGCCTCAGCGTAGCTGGAATGAAATGAGCAAGCCTTAAAGTGGCAAGTGCATGAGGAAGAGGACTGACACCTGAATCGTGAGTGGACTTGCTGGCTCAAGCAGTACAACTTCATCTTTACTGCTTGCTACCCTTGATTAGGGGGATCCCCTTCTGTAAGTTAGGATGCTGTTCTCTGGCTGGGGGACAAAATATCGATACAGATTGCAAGGAGAGCAACTTGACTCGATTGTTGGATTTACAAATGTTGAACTTGGACAGAATCGGGTGATGGAATGTCGCCGAAAGTACTAATGTTGCCCTGTTGGCAGTGTGGGAAGTTCACAGGTTTGTATACAGTTTTGGTTCACCATTCTTTTATCAGTTGCAGAATCAATAATGTCGAATACAGCAGAAGAGACATGCCTCAACTTTCTATGTGCCCTGTTCCCCATGTTGTGCTCAACCAGACAGGGAGTAGCACTTTACTTGCTGCCCTCTGTGGGCCAGGATGCTGGCGGGAGGCCCAGAGCCCATGGCTACAAGGGAAATTCTGTGCCTTGGAATCCATATTCATCTTTACAGTTGATTTCTTCTACCTTTCTCCATGACAAAGGTTCCCATAGTCTCTTGTAACGTTAGAGGACTTCATTCTCCTTTAAAGTGCACTATGATCCTTATGTGCTTAAAAAATGTATCCCTGAGGGAACTTTGCTTCCAGGAAACTAATTAGACAGCAGAGACAGTGAGTTCTCTACAATACTCGTGGGTGGGAAGAACCTACCACTCCACACACACCTCCTACTCCAGGGGGGTCAGTGTTTTGATCCATGGAGCCCTGTACTACCAGGAATATGATAGTGTCATAGACAAGGATGGTCGCTATTTCTTTATTCACTGTTGGCTTAATACATTGTCATGTGTGTTAGAGTGTGTTTATATCCCTCCACCTTTTACAGCGACGGTGCTCAGACTTCTGCTCACATTCTTAGATGGCAGGCCATATGTACTGTTGCTCGTAATTGGAGACTTTAATTGCTGTTTGAACCTGGTTGAGGATAGACATCCGGCCCCTAGGCCCTTTGCCCTCTCCAGGGGTACTCCCCTGGCATGGTTGTTGGAAGAGGTGGGCTGGGTGGATATCTGGCAACACCGCAATTGGGGGGGTATCAAACAGTTTACTTGTTTCTCAAAATTGTATGACTGTTTATCTAGAATTGACCTGGGGGTGGGTAACTTCAGCATGCTCCCGTTTGTTGCTGATTTGGTACATAGACCCCGTAGTGTATCGGACCATTCTCCATTAGTGGTACATCTCCTAGTAGCTCCACCAGCTAGGCTACCTAGAGCCCTGTGGAAATTGAATGCCTTCTGGTTGAAGCTTTTTCACTCCCATGAAGGGATAGTGGGGAGCGTGCTTGAGTTATTCACATTCCAGGATCCTAATAACTCAAATCTGCAGCACTGGGATGCTTCAAGGCATACTTGAGGGGCCTATTGTTAACTGAAATGAACAGGGTTAAGCGTGCTTCCTCTGCTCTTAACCACTTGCCGACCGCCGCATGTACATATACATCGGCACAATGGCACGGACAGGCGCGTCTCTTTAAATTTGCCGCCGCGAGCTCCGTGAGTGTGATCGCAGGTCCCGCTGACTCGATGTAAACAAATGTAAACTGATGTAAACAAGCATTTCCTGTTCTGCCTAGTGACACTGATCACAGCTCCCTGTAATCGGGAGCGGTGATCAGTGTGGTTTCACACATAGCCCATCCCCCCACAGTTAGAACACATTCCAAGGACACACTTAACCCCTGCAGCTCCCCCTCCTGGTTAACCCCTTCACTGCCAGTCACATTTACACAATAATCAATGCATTTTTAATCACACTGATCGCTGTAAAAATGTGAATCGTCCCAAAATAGCGCCAAAAGTGTTCGATCTGTCCGCCATAATGTCGCAGTCACGATAAAAATCACTGATCACCGCCATTACTAGTAAAAAAAAAATTATTAATAAAAATGCCATAAAACTATCCCCTATTTTGTAGATGCTATAACATTTGCGCAAAGGAATCAATATACGCTTATTGCACATTTTTTACCAAAAATATGTAGAAAATTGCGTAACGGCCTAATCTGAGGAAAAAAATGTTTTTTTATATATTTTTGGGGGATATTTATTATAGCAAAAAGTAAAAAATATTGCTTTTATCTTCAAAATTGTCGCTCTTTTTTTGTTTATAGCGCAAAAAATAAAAACCGCAGAGGTGATCAAATACCACCAAAAGAAAGTTCTATTTGTGGAGAAAAAAGGATGTAAATTTTGTTTGGGAGCCACATCGCACGACCGCACAATTGTCAGTTAAAACAACGCAGTGCAGAAATGCAAAAAGTGCTCTGGTCTTTGGCCAGCCAAATGGTCTGGGGCTTAAGTGGTTAAGGGGAAAGTGGAATCTCGGGTTCAGGAAATGGAGCAACTATACATAAAAAAACCCTTTGATTCAGCCAGGGAGGCCTGGCAGGCTGCCCAATCTGCCTATCAGCATTTGTTCTTCTCCTTGGCCAAAAAGAAGAGATTATTTTCCAGGCAGGCATTTTTTGAGGAGGGTGAGAAAACCAGCAGCCTTTTGGCACAGATTTCGAACTCCCACCAAAGGTCCCCTACCATAGGAGCCATCCAGTCCCAGGTGGGACCCCTGGTATGCCAGCCTGAGATGATCTTGCAGGAACTCGCTAGTTTCTATGAAATTCTCTACAGTCCTGGCACTGTCTACACCCAGGAAAACCTTCATCTATACGTAGAATGTTGCTTTCCCCGAAATGTCAAAGAACCAACGAAAGGAGTTAGAGGCCCAACTCACTATGGAAGAGCTACTGGTTGCAGTTGACTCCTTCCTCAACTGCAAAGCTCCGGGGGAGGATGGGATCCCCATAGAAGTATATAAACAATACTCCGACAAAATATTACTACGCCTGCTAAAAGTTTTCAATGAGTCCCAGGAAAGAGGGGTCCTCCCCCCTCGATGTCGAAAGCGAACATCATTCTATTGCTCAAACCTGGTAAGGACCTGGTAGATCCAGGGCAAACCGCCCGATCTCTTTGCTGCAGGGCGACGTCAGGATCCTGGCAAAGGTGTTGGCGATCCGTCGAAATGCTGCAATAGAATCTATTGTGCATAATGACCAGGCTGGCTTTGTGCCCAAAAAATCCACAGCCATTAACCTGAGATGGCTGTTCCTAAATATTCAGTCCCAGGCATAACATGGATAGTAGGGCGTCACTAGCGTTAGACGCCACAAAGGCATTTGATAGTATAGATTGCAACTATCTGTGGGCGGTATTGAAGAGGTTTGGGTTTGACCCTAATTATATTTCATGGGTACGGCTTCTCTATAGTCAACCACAGGCTGCTATTCGGGCATTTGGTACCTAGGAGAAACTAGGCAGAGATGCCCGCTATCCCCCTCCTTTTTGATCTGGCTATTGAACCATTGGCAATTATGATTAGGGCTAATCAGCATATTACAGTCTTCTGCTATGGCAATATGCAGGAAAAGGTAATGTTGTACATGGACGTTACCTTGCTTATGCTGGGAGACACTGACCTTTCCTTGCGTGAGGCCATGTCGACCATAACTAAATTCAGTGGATTTTCCAGTTCACATATAAACTGGTCAAAATCTGCTCTACTCCTACTGGACAAGGATGACACAATCTGTGACTTCCTCATGTCCTATACTCATTATCACCTCCTTTAAATACTTGGGGATTCAGGTCACATCTAGGTCGAGGGACTACATTCACCTAAATATCTCCCCCCTCCTCCAACAGTTTAAGGAAAAGGTTAAAACATGGAACTCTCTCCTCTTGTTGGTTGTGGGTAGAGTTAATCTAATATAGATGATACTCATGCCACAACTGCTGTATTTTTCTTCATAACGCCCCCATGGTTATCCCCATAAGGATATTCAGAATAGTTAACTCCATTTTCCACAGCCTCATTTGGAAGGATAGACCCCCTAGGATCAAACTGGAACACTTGCAAAGACCCAAAGATGATGGGGGCTTGGAATTGCCAAACCCTCGGTTGTATTACCTGGCAGCACAATTGCAACATCTCATTGGCACATTTGGAACTGCAGGGGAGGCAGAGACTGGGTCTCAAAGCTCTTCGCAGACATTGATGCTCCACACTGTACACAGAGGACCAATTCCCATGGCTTTGGAGGCTCTATCCTTTGCTAAACCACATAAACAGTACCAGACCTTTAGTCTGGTTCAAAAGGTATGGAATAAATCCAAATATCTCCAGAAGGCGGTTGGCTATACTGATTAAAGCCCTATTTGGCACAACGATACCTACACTGAATTGGCCAAACTGCAATCTGGAGCTAGGTGGAAAGCATATGGCGTTACCCATCTTAAGCAAATTTTCCGTAATGGTGTGCTACACACCTTCACCGACCTGAAGGAGACATATAACCTACCGTCCTCAATGCATTTCCACTACTTACAACTCAGTCACGCAGTTGCAGCGCAAGGCCGGTCTTCAGGGTGGCACCTATCCCTGACCCCAGTGTTTAGCCTCATTATGGATGCTGCTTTATCTAAAGGATTTATTTCCCAATGCTACGCTATACTGTTACAATCCGTTCTGAAGCAGCACCCCCTGAAATTAAGGGAGAAATAGGAGGCAGACGTTGGACAGTTAGATGGAGAACAATGGGAGGAGATTTTTCAGGCAGTGGGTACTTGCTCACTGAATGTATCCCAAATACTTATGTATCATGTTGCGAATTTACTATACCACCCATAGACTCCATTTGATAAACCTACAATCTGACTCAACATCTACAAGATGTAAACGAGACCATGGGGACCTCATACACCTACTATGGCGCTACACACATACTGGGCAGGAGTAATGACTATGGTCAACTCCGTATTTAAAGTATCTCTTCCACAGGAGCCAAAAGAATGTCTCCTGGGTGCACTGGAAGAATATGACTGGGAAGTGCACTTTAGAGAGGCTATACACATAGTCTTATTCCAGGCTAGGAAACAAATTATGACACATTGGAAGTCTTAGGATCCCCCGACCATAAAGGAATGGATTGCTAACAGTGGTAAGAATGGAGAAGCTTATATATCAGCACAGGGGAAGAACTGGTTCCACAACATATCCAACGATGGAGTTCCTAGCACTAAGTGGCCCCGAGATGTCATTCTCTGCTACAGAAAAGTGCTTGACATTTTCTGAACCGATTTTTGGGGCCCTGTATCTCGGGGCCACTTGGTGCTAGAAACCTCAGCTTTGGATATTTTATGGTGCTGGTTCCACTGGGTTTGCACACAAATTTTGGGGTTCTTAGCACTAAGTGGCCCCAAGACACAGGGCCTCAAATTCGGTCAACTGTGTCCATCTGCAGCAATGTCATTTTGGGACCCTTTGGGTTCAGAGACCCCAAATTTTGGCTGCAGCTAGGGGGCATCTAGGAACCCTTAACTACCGAGTTTGAAGTTCGGGGGACCTATGGCTGCAAATGGGCACAGTGAGGCATGCAAATGGGCACAGTGAGGCTGCAAATGGGCATTGTTGACCCTCTGTTCCACTTACAGTAGCTGTGCATTTCTCACCCTCGTCTTATACTCGGGTCAATACGTTTTTCCCATTTTTTTGTGGTAAATTAGGGCCTCGACCTATACTCGGAACGACTTATACTCGAGTATATACACTAGATAATGGATATAGAGCATTAAACAGTCAACTCCAGAAAAGTATAATATAACACAAAATTGAAAATAAATAATTTATTATTGAAAAAAGTTTACAAAGACATACACATATATAAACAAGGGACCCAATGTCAACCCTATAAAACCAGTAAAGTGGGTACAGTAGGTACACTATCTACAAGCAGTCAAAGCTGGCATGTTTTGCCGTAGTATAGGTAAATCTGCTTCTTCAAGGCTGAATTGCTTCATACTTTAGTCAAAATCTCAAGGCCATCCTAGCTGTCTGAACTGAGGGGAGACCGAGAAGGAACATGCCAAACATGAACTCCACACATCAAAGGACAACAATTCTGATGTATACAACTATTGTAGTCATCACGTAAAGGAGAACTTTGCATACACAGTGAGTAATGAATCTTAAATAAAGAAGGCTATCATTAAAGATGTTCCTGCACTCAAAATCATTTACTATCAACAGATGTCCAATATTTATATATGTGTATGTCTTTGTAAACTTTTTTCCATAATAAATTATATATTTTCAAATTAGTGTTATATTATACTTGCCAGGAGATGACCGTTTAACGTCCAATATCCATTACCTACTTTCCTTATATATCAATACCAGGGTTGGCACTCTATGACAATCACTATTTCAAAGGATTGGTGGGTCTACTATATATTTATATACATATATGACTCCATTCTATTTTCACTTATTAGTATTAACTAATTTGTAACATTAGGTCATATATGATGGGAAACTGCAGCTTTTATGTATATTAAGGCTTAATTAATGCTTAATCTAATAAGCTGTTTAAAAAAAAAAAAAAAAAAAAGATTTAGAAATAAAATCATTAGCATTGCTTGCAAATGTACTTTCATTCTATTGAAAAAAAGTAAAAAAAAGACAAAGTCCAACAGATGTTACAATTGCAAATATGAGTTTTCCGTACAGGACCTACCCTGTCTTTTGTCCTTTTAAGGCAAATAAATTTGACCGACCTGTTCCAGACAAATAGACAGAGAAATCCAAGAGGGTTTAGAGCTTTGTAATGGACATTAAAAGGGTTTACATGTAAATATATCTGGGTAAATAATATATGTGGATTATAAGCCCGTGTTTAATGAGCCATATATTTATTGAAAGTGATAACAGTGTTAAACAGCAGTATTCCAAGAAACATTTTCATTTTTTATTATTGGTTGATCAAAAGAATCTTCTAAAAAGGTAAGTATTAAAGGAGAAAGTAGATTATGTAAGATTTAAGGCTGTGTAATAATATTTATATTAGTGAATAGGGTATACTTCAGCCACTTAAAGATTTTAATAGCCACCAGTGTGTTCTGATTAAGTGACCTCAGCTCCCCTTGGCAGATCGACAGTGATCATATGTGCTTGATGAAATCACTGAAGCATTTTATTAGCCAGGTTGGCAACTGTCAGAGTTTTGGGATAGATACCAACTTTAGCACTTTCAGAATGAAAAATGCATATTGGCAGCCATGGTGATACAATGAGAGGATGGCTTATATGGAGATATTACAGTCATAGCCCAGCGAGTGAAGGTGCACAAATTTCATATTGTGGTAATAATGCATATTACAAAATTAATTGGAATGGCTAAATATCTTTAAACTTTTTTTCTAATGGATTAATTACAAACAAATAATAGTCCTTGAGGACTAAAAATGCTATCCAATTCTTCATGTTCCTAATCAAAGCTGTTTTCTCAATAAGAAAAAAAAAACGAATAATCTGACATTTTGGGAAAATATAGAGGTAATTTTAATTTTATGAAACCCATGTGAATGGCGTGATAAAGATATTCCAACTTAGTGTTCACAGTTTTAAACCATGGACTATGTCATATATAGTTCATCTGCAATTATTTCTCTGTGAATAATCCAACATCATCAGCCACGTTGCCAGTACAGATAACTTTTGCAGCCTCTGAACTTGGCCAAAGGAAACTAGAATGAACATTTTCAAGCAATTTGGCAGGAATTTGTGTTATGTTTCTAAAAGTGCAAGTAGACTAAATGTGAAAAAAAAGAACTTATGGTTTTGAGTGGGAAATGTTGCATAACATACTGCTTTCAGAATTGAATAAACTCTTTAAAGTGTCATCATTCAGCACTGTGCTACTACTGATGCGTGTAACTAAAGGATATAAAGTACCGCTGTACATTTTACCAGAAGTGTTGAACCCAGTTATGGTTTCTGTAATAACAAAGTTAGCTATTTATTGAATGCAATCCAAAGGAAACAAATGGATAAAAGTAATGTGGATTGTGCTTATTTACCACTTTGGAAAACAGTTTCACATCACTTTTCAAGAAACATATACATCTAATGATGCTGAAATATTAAGTTACAATTACAATGTTTAATTTCCAACTGTCAAAAGACCATGCTTTTCTGTATGGAGAAATGTTGGTCAATTAGAAATACATTTTTCACTCATGCAGTACGCTCTTTCATACCCAAGTTATCAGAGGCAGTCTAAGGTATGACTTGAAAATGATAAAGGATTGCATTCTTCATATTATAGGTGAACATTATGCCCCTGTACACCTGGGTGTCAAATCTTTGTGTCTAACACATGCTCCTGGCTACTAAGGAAAAAAAAAAGATTAATTTGGCTGAACAGCTAAATACAGTAACACTCTGCAAAAAAATCTACTTTACATCATATAACATAGACTTACAATAAACACAGGGGTTTGAGGGAACCAACGCTTTAATGTTCATTCATCCAAATTACTTACAGTTGCTCATAATTTCCTGAAAGAGCTCTTCTTCTTTTACACAGTTATTAGATAAAATTATCCATAGGCTGCGCATTTTCCAGACCTAGTTTCTACTTTATTTACTTTATTCAAGAATCTATTTGCTGAATGGCAATCTATAATCTATTATTTAAGAAAATATAATTCTCAGATAGCGGTAGTATTACAGTTTAGTAAATCTGCTCTTAAATTTGTCCAAAGAATTGCATAATACGGTGGTTATTTGTTAAAGGATTCTGTTTAAAGTTCACCTAGCCTGTGATCACTACAAAACCTTCTTCAGATAAAGAGTTATGTAATTTCTTTTATAGTTGTTTAAAGACTTTTTAGTTATAGTGAACCCAAGTTTATTCCCCCCCCCCCAAATATGCCTTTTTGGTAAATTGTTTTATATGTTACAGAAGAGTTAGGGCCCTTTATTGTGGATGGATTTTTAAAGCAAACATTTTTATATGATTAAAAATGTTAAAAGTTATTTTTTATAAGTAGTAGTAGCCATATTGGTAGGAGTGGTTATTATCTTTATGGGGACCTGGTAAATAAAGATAAAAATTCAAATGTGTATAGCATATCTACATATTTCACTCATGCAAATACAGTGTTTTATTAAAATCAATAAAGTACTTTTACGTAAGATTAGTGTGTTATAACCACAAGTTCTCTTTTGTTGAGCTCTTCTACTTTTTTCTATTTAATTTGTTTTTGCATAGTTTGTTACAGAAAAAATACAAACATGCAAGCGACATTTTGGATTTGAGCTTTACTTGTGTAGATCATGTAGTTTTGGGGTTCTAGCATACTTTTCACCTGGCTTAATATTGTATTCTTAATATGTCAAACATAGAGAAGCAATTTCAACGGAGCGTAGTATGGGTTGGACAGGTTTTCTATGATCTCTCCTAGTTTTTGATCACCAGCAAAATTGCAAAAATGTATAACTAGAACACCGATAGTGGCTTCACTAATAGGAAGTTTTTCTTTGATATTGGAATTTCTTAGTAACCACTTAATGGTTAAGTGGTTGAGGAGGTTGTTAATCTCATGCTACCATATTGGCCTAGATGCAGTGGTGGGCAATGGAAGGTTTTCTCGTAAGTGTAATCTGCTGCAGCCTCATGGTTTGTCATGTCTGGATGTGTTTTGATCTGATACATGACTTGTGTAAACCTCAGAGACTAACAAAAGACCTAGCAAAAAACAGCTGCTTACGAGTAACCCAGATTTGATATGAGAGAGAACATTGGCCATGTAACCTATGGCATAGATAACATGAATTTAGACTAACCTAATAGTTATCTAAATTCTAAACATTTTAAAAAGTTTTGCATTAAGTACAGATGGGATAAAACCCTTGTCCTTTTTTATATATCTGTGTCCCAGCTGTAGAGATTTACCCTCCCTATTTGTCTTGCTTACCATTGACACCAGAGCAGAAAGCAAAATGAATCCTAAAGTTTTGAGATGTTGTCAGAACAGGAATAGAGCAAAAATCTTCTAATAGGGTTACCTGTTCTTCTGACTACTATCTAAGAGAGGATTTCCCCTAACTTTGGAGAGATTTTCTATCATTACCACCAAGAGAACATAAATAGTGAAAAAAAAAGTTTTAACCATTTACTTCTGTATCTCAAACAGAATAAAACTTTTGTAGGCCATTTAAAAAAAATTGAAAATATAGTTATATTTTTTTTCTGTTGGGTGTTCAGTTTTTTTTTTTTTTTTTTTTGGTTAAAGGGACCAATATTACTTTTCATATGACAGCTCTGCTTTAAAAGATAACTAAGCTGGCACTTCAATTAGTCTCCGAAAAATATAGTATGATGCACTACTTTTACTGATAATATGTCCACATATAAGCAGGATGTCCTGCAGCCTCCTAGCTCTGTTTCTGGCCACCATCAGAGGGCATTGTTGGGAGACAGAATGCCCGTCTTGCTTTGGACTGAATAAGCAACATACTTTGTACTTAATGTTTGTATGATGGTACATAAAGAATAACCATTTTTAGCTGGGAATGGAAACAAGGAGAAGGCAATTATCCACTCAACACAATAATTCCAATGCTCTGCAAAGGTGACTGACAACAATTGGTTAAATCACCCAGTAGCAAAGGAGTTCATATTACCCACGTTTTTCTAGTCTTCATGTACCTTTTCATGCACCTATGTCTTCCTCATGCCTCAGGGCTGAACTATACCTGAAATTGTGATGGCTAACTACACAAATTCAACATTTCCAATACAGTGTTGTCATTAGAGTTAGTTGTGGACAAAGGGTTAAATCTAATGCTCATAAGCGATTAAAATCTCATGTGTAGTTGAGCCCTCACGGTGGAGCCTTTTTTAATCCAGAAAGACACTCTCCAGCTCATAAAGATAATTGATGACTCATTATAATAAATAAGCTCTAGGGCATATTGGGTAGCTAATTTATGCTGCATAACCCTGTATAAAACAGTCTGCTGCATTTTCACCCAAGAAATGCATGTTGTACCATCTTCTGCAGCAGAAACAAACTCATACTTATTATTTTAACAACAAACGCCTCATAAAAAGAATGCTGTACAGGCAATTAACATTCATAATAAATATAAAAATTAACTCTATGCTAATTGTTTATAATTATCCATGATGAATTTGCCTTTAGACATTGCAGTCTAAATGTAACTAAATTAATAATGTATCTTAATATGCAATTAGTTCATACTTAATCACTTCTCTTATGAGTGTGTTTTTCATATGTTAGTTTTTTTTTATTTGTAGCCTTTTTTTGTATGAGCACTTTTTTTTGTGCATAAACTAGGTGTTCAGTTATATCTTACATGGTTGATGTTTAGTACAAATCAGTCTCAGTATTGTGAATGAATATTAAAATATTAAAATTGTGAGCACTTTTTGTTTGTGCTTTTGAGTGAGATATTGGTATCTATTAACCAATTAAATGCATAGAATACATATAATTTACTCAGAAAGACACTACTTGTAATGTCCCAGATACTTATAATTTAGGTGTACATACAAGTTATTACCCACAATATGCATAGCATTATTTAAGTATTTCTTCTGATTTCAATAGAACACATTTTTAAATATTAACACAGTTAAAACTACACATTTCTCCTCAGGACTGTGTATGAAAAACATTCCTTTGCTTAGACACTTCTTTCTTTTGCTTCTCCTTTCTTTACAGAACCAGCAAAAGCATATCAATGCTGCTTCAGGTGTTTTTTTTTAGCCATTCTGCCCCTGAAAAAAAAAACTTTAACTCTTACAAGCAATTAATTTGCAACATTAGAACATGAGAATCTAAGATGGGGGTGTAAGGTAAAGTCGACAGTGTTCTATAATATTATATCAGTCTTTAGATCTCAGAACAAATGTGGACATAATAGCTTGTGATGCAATTGCACTAAATGTCGATGTCTTTCAGTATCGTAGAAGAGGGCCCATAAGAGTGACAGAGGAAGTAATTAAGGGATTGAAGTGCTGGGAAACAGGTTTATAAGGGTTACAGTGTCTGCAGAGAAAAGAGTGATAGAGAATGAAAGCAGTGATGTCTTCTGACGTCTCTGTGGGCATGATGTAAACACAAACTAATGAAGGTTAAAAAAGCTGACCGAAAAATGTTCCTTTAAACAGTAAGGGTGTAATAAAAGAAAAAGATGTGTGTGTGTGTGTGTTTGTATGTATATATATATATATATATATATATATAATATATATAGATAGAGATCTCTCTCTCTCTCTCTCTCTCTCTCTCTCTCTCTCTCTCTCTCTCTCTCTCTCTCTCTGTGTATATATATATATATATATATATATATATATATATTTATCTATCTATCTATCTATCTATCTATCTATCTATCTATCTATCTATCTATCTATCTATCTATATATATTTAGAGCAACAACAGATTGCACTTTATACAATTGAAGCATACAGTTCCCTTACAACGAAATATATATAAATATGTGTGTTACTGTAGTTCAAATATATAAATAACTACTGTACTTCTTAAAACCATCAACCTATGTACAGGTCAGATGAAAAGAAACTCATAAATAAGAATAAAACCTTACGTATATTTAAAAACTTCACCAATTTACTTGCCATTATTAATTATCTCGTCTATCTTAACTAATTTAATTTTCCAAGCATACAAACCACAAACAAATTTGCACAGATTATTTAGCATTTTGGCTCACTAATGATCTCCTGCTAGAGGTTTTAACAAACATTTGTCAAGCTTTCACTGGTGACTTTTACCATGCTCGTTATGTAGTCTCAAGACATAGAGGATGATTGCTTAGATCGCTCATAAGAGCAGTTATTAGTATTCATGGAGACTGTACCACCTGCACAAGCCCGGTGCCGTGTCCAGTCATACTTCCTGCGAGACAGGACGGTAGCAGGTGGGGTCAGCCCACCCGGGAAGAGGACAGCTGTTAGAGCCTACTCCAGCTTTTGTCAGCATTAATGACCTGCAACTGACACCTCATTGTAGACATTCTTGTTGAATTAAATCTGAATAATTACTACCTGTCAGCCTCTATTTACAGTAGCAGACTTCCCAAAAAGCCATTGCAGTAGCAAAAGTGACAAAGAAAAAGTGAAGTCTTACTCTCCTTTCTTCCTTTCTGCTATTTGATTTATTTAATGTAATGCTGAATTATATCTCAAGCTGGTGTGACAGAAAAGAAAAACTGCCACCATATCAAGAGATGTTGATTTATTTAGACTAGATCACAGAGGTGAAAAGAAATAAGTATTATGGAAAAAAGATATGAATAATGACTTTTGATGCATAAAGGAAATGTATAGACATCTCAGTCTTTTCATTCTTTTTTAGATATTCATGTACGAGGGACCACTTGAACTAAAAAAATAAAGATCTCAATGTATTTAATTTGTTTTTATTGAAAAAAAAAAACTTGTTGCTTTTTCTATTTTCTATTTGTGTATTTGCATATGGGCAACCATATTTATATAGTACATTCTCAGACTCCACTTGATGCTTTCAGCATTATAAAATGGGGTTGCTCTAATAAATTAGTACAGGCATAGCCCACTTTTAAGTACGCAATGGGGTTTATTTAGTAAAGCTGGAAAACGCAAAATTAGGCTCACTTCTGCATAGAAACCAATGAGCTTTTAACCTCGGCTTGTTCAATTAAGCTTTGGTAATAAAACCTGAAAGCTCATTGGTTTCTGTGCAGAAGTGAACCTGATTTTGCACTTTCCAGCTTTAGTAAATAAACCCCATTGTGTACTTAAAAGTAGGGTATGCCTGTAGATACTTTTCACTTAGCAAAGTAAATGTCCACTAAGCTTAGCAAATAGGATGAAGCTGTGTTCACTTTAAACAATCATCTGTGTATCAGCAGAATCCTGTGTTTTTGCCTGTTACCTCACACATGATAGCCTATTCAAATTCAACACAGGTTTGCCTTATTTATCATTAGTCACTTTCTTAAATGAACAGTCAGTTCCTTTGGGGAAAATAACATCTTCTATACATTTCTACTTCTCACAATAGAGGTCTATGGGGTTGATTTAATAAAGGGGTTGGTTTAATAAAAAGGATAGAGAATGTTCATTTTGTACAGTAAAGGTTCACTTAGCTTAGTGAATAAGGTTAAGTTAATTTCATTCATCCAATTCAAGCAAAATTATTATTAATTTAATTATTCTTCTTTGCACGTAATTGGATAGTCCAAGTGAATCGTTTTTACTACATTAAGTAAACATTTACTTTGTTAAGCACATTTTCTACGCTTTTTTTTAGTAAATCATTTTATAACAAAAGCAGTTTTTCTGCATTCCTCCACCTGGGTGTAACTAATCAGCAGCCTACTACAAAGTGGTATATATACCCACACCAGAAAATACAGAGTTCGAAAAATAGAGGTGTTCAGTCTTATTGAAAAAAATGCACTCCCTGGTATCTATCTTGGCTGTTGTTAAGCAGAATAAAAATAATTGTAATAGCTAATCTTTCCTGTCTAAAATGGTAACTTAGAAATCTCAACATTTATTTCAAATACCAAATTATAAAGAAGCAAGCATTTGAGAAAAGTCACTAGTAAATATTTTAAGGTTACTCAAAATTAGTGCTCATTGTGCCTTTCCTTTTTAAACAACAGTTGCTAAAATAGACTGTATCTAGTAATCTACATTACTTAAAGCTACATAGTACAAAGCACATTGGTCTAGCTGTATTTCCTACTATGCATTTATATAATGTATCTTTTATGTCAAAGATTTTTCAACGCACCATAAAACTTGACAATCAGTGCTTTTAACCTAGCATAAATCTGTGTGTGGGCAAGTGTATTGCAGGATTTCTAGCTTTAGAAATAGCCTCCTGAGCATTAAATCAGTAACAAGTTGACATGAAAATACACACCATTGGTATTTCATTGAAATTGTCCAGATGCTTTAGTTAGCTGAACTAGCATTTATGTTAACCATGGTGTATATAAAAACTTCTAAACATTCCACAACCCCTTATAACTTTTGCATAAATATGTTACTTAAAGCTAAACTCTGGGCGGGTACTAAAGACAAAAATCTGCAATACTTTTATTTTTTGCAGTAAAACACTGTACAGGCATACCCCACTTTTAAGTACACAATGGGGTTTATTTACTAAAGCTGGAAAGTGCAAAATCAGGCTCAGTTCTGCATAGAAACCAATGAGCTTCTAACCTTGGCTTGTTCAATTAAGCTTGGGTAATAAAAGCTGGAAGCTCATTGGTTTCTATGCAGAAGGGAGCCTGATTTTGCGCTTTCTAACTTTAGTAAATAAACCCCATTGTGTACTTAAAAATGGGGTATGCCTGTATAGTATTAAACATTTAATTAATTGTCAATGCAGAGGTCACAACAATTCTTCAAATATCCACAACCCCACATTTCATAAAAAGAGGAAAGTTATAATTAGAGTGACATATTTCAGAGACAATAATAGCCCCACATACATGACACAATAGCTGGAGAGTATGTAAACAGCCTGCTTAGTCTGCAATGTTGGAGGGAGAGATAAGGCAGCTTACATCATGAAAGAAAAAGTAGAGTGCATTTGTTGAGAGACAACAGCAAGAATTATTGTATGGACCCACTGCACATTATACAAGCAGTTTTAGTAGGCCACAAGTGTAAAGGGAGAAACAAAGCAGGTTTTATTTTCAGATAAAATTTAGAAGGTATTAATTCAGAAAAAGCCATAAATATTGTACAGACTCTATGCACATCATGGCAACCTTTTTACTGGCCCAAAAATTCTGAGACAGAAACCAGTCAGGTTATAGCATTAAATTAAAAAGAGACAACAGCCAAAAATGCTGTACAGACACCATAGGCAGAAGTTGGAGTAGGCTGCATTTTTCTTGTTCAATATTTTTTTTAAGCAAAAGGGTATATAATAGTGTACAATACCATAGAGAAAGGATTGCACTGACATTTTAAAAAGAGGATCACCTTATACGATGCAAACAAAATTTGAAAGGAGATTCACAACAGTAAATATAGTGACTCGGTGGAAATTAAGTCACACTCAGAATCCCCCTAAACATGTAGTGAACTTAATATTGAAAAATCACTGTTAATAATAGGAACCCTAAGGTCATTAAAATTAAAAAAGAAAGAAAAACCTACGAGAAAGAAAATAAAAGAAACAAAGTAAGGTAGGAAAAGAGACTTAAAGATCTACATGAACTACAAAGAACTGAAGCTACAGTAGGCGTAGAAGTCAGCTGGATTTGTGCGTATTGAACCCAAATACCTCAAATCTTCTCAAACTTCTTTACCGTGTCATTGATTGTACTGGCAATCTTCCCATGAACGATAATACATAAAGTTAGTCTGTACATTCTGTGTAGTCTGTACTAACGTGACTGAGGATTTTTTCCATGGTCCTGCTATGAAGATTTTAAGTGCAAGGCAAATGAAAAATATCAGCTGCTGTGTATTGTGAGGGGCATTAGCAATTGGTTCATTAAGTAAAGCTACAGTATTTGGGGCTGTTGTTGAATAGATGGACCTGTGACTTGCCAGAGCAGGGCACAAATCCTATTAGAAAACACTTTGATCTTAGGGCGTTCCCACTAAATACGATACATAGTGCCCCAAGAAGCACATCCCTGGAAAAAAAGAGGAGAAGAGCTAGGATACATTTTTGCAAATACTATAAGATTGGGTTAATTTAGGAGGACATTCAAAATTCCTCATAAGGAGAACCAAAGATGGTTGTGCCACTGCTCCAGGTCTAAGTCCAGGTCTAAATGGAGAGATTCCTGTCCCACTCTGCCATGTAAGGCAGTTTATGCAAGAAACTGAGTAGAAACCAGTAGATCATAGATATACCTTTCCTTTGGCCCATGTCTTTACATATGAAACAGAACATGCAACATTTCAGAGCAGAATGGGGCTTGACCAGTAAGTATGGGACATAGTAAGAAACAAAAGAGCCCTCAAGGCCCTTTACCAAAAGAAAACATCCTGCAGGATCCCAAATTTCAGTGATAAGTAAGAAGGAGATCTTCTTAGCAAATTGCCGCTCCATTAGTCTTATTCGGGGCATTAGCCGAACAAAATACCAAATAGTGCTTATGAATTAACAAAGGTTTGTAAGAGGCCAGGAAATGAGTTTCCTGAATAAAGAGCATATCAGCCCTTTGTGAACTATAGTATTGGAAGGCTTTGTTCATTTAATTGGGAAGCTAAGGCCTTGAGTGTTGTGTGAAACTATATGGCCAGGCACAGGTCTATACTCAGTCAAAATCACAGGCCAAGAGGAGAGAAGGAGATCTTCAAGGTTTGAAGAGTAGAGAGAAAAGTAAGGAGGACAATAAACAAGAAGAGAATGTGATAATCACATAATAAATCAAAAAGTGGCCTAGGGTTGACAAAATATAAAGCCTGAGCAACAACACAAGCGTGATTGAGATGCATGGTGTGAGCTGAGGCCCAGTAACATACAAACATTGGCTCAAGCGGCAAGGCGCAACATCCAAAGCCAACCTTTACCAGTCTAGCAGAACTACATAGTAGGGATGAGCTGAACACTCCCCTGCTCGGTTCGTACCAGAACGTGCGAACAGGCAAAAAATTCGTTTGAACACGCGAACACCGTTAAAGTCTATGGGACACAAACAAGAATAATCAAAAGTGCTAATTTTAAAGGCTTATATGCAAGTTATTGTCATAAAAAGTGTTTGGGGACCTGGGACCTGGGTCCTGCCCCACGGGACATGGATCAATGCAAAAAAAAGTTTTAAAAATGGCCGTTTTTCCGGGAGCAGTGATTTTAATAATGCTTAAAGTGAAACAATAAAAGTGTAATATCCTATTAAATTTCGTACCTGGGGGGTGTCTATAGTATGCCTAACATACTATAACATAGTAACAGTCTGACAGCAAAATTATATTTCAAAGGAAAAAAAGTCATTTAAAACTACTCGTGGCTATTAATGAATTGCCGGTCTGACAATACACATAAAAGTTCATTGACAAAAACGGCATGGGAATTCCCCACAGGGGAACCCCGAACCAGGCCCTTCAGGTCTGGTATGGATTTTAAGGGGAACCCCGCACCAAAACTAAAAAAAAAAATGACGTGGGGTCCCCCTAAAAATCCATACCAGACCCTTATCTGAGCATGCAACCTGGCAGGCCGCAGGAAAAGAGGGGGGATGAGAGAGCGCCCCCCTCCTTAACCATACCAGGCCACATAGCCCCCAAAAACACCTTGTCCCCATGTTGATGAGGACAAGGGACTCATCCCCACAACCCTTGGCCGGTGGTTGTGGGGGTCTGCGGGCGGGGGGCTTATCGGAATCTGGAAGCCCCCTTTAACAAGGGGACCCCCAGATCCCGACCCTCCCCTCTGTGTGAAATAGTAAGGTACCAGAAGGGGGGTTATGTAATGGGTGACCCCGCCCCCTCTGACGTCACAAGGAATGCCACAGGGAAGTCCCGTCAAGTCCCCGTGTGTCAGAGGGGGGCGGGGTCACTGGGTGGCCCCACCCCCCGTTATTTAAGAAACGTCAGAAGAGAAGCGTCACACAGCGGGAGCAAAGGGGGGACGAGAGAGCGCCCGGAGACCCCCACAACCACCGGCCAAGGGTTGTGGGGATGAGGCCCTTGTCCTCATCAACATGGGGACAAGGTGTTTTAGGGGGCTACCCTCTTCTCCTGCGGCCTGCCAGGTTGCGTGCTTGGATAAGGGTCTGGTATGGATCTTTTGGGGGGACCCCACGCCGTTTTTTTTATTTTGGCGCGGGTTCCCCTTAAAATCCATACCAGGGATAGGGAGGTGACGTGGATAGAGGGGTGGCACCCTTGCTCCCTTAATGGTCTGAAAATCATCTAGTTTAGTCAGAGCTCAGTTCTTTAGGTGTTTTAATTAGATTGAGAAATGGTAGCATCTAACCTATATTCTATATTATCAATCCGGGTGCTCAATTCTCTATTGTTTACTGTCGGTTGTATTCTACAAGGCCATTTTAGAGTGTCCCTTGTCAAGGAGATCAGAGATTTTACAAAATAATAGTTAGTGTACCATATCATCAGAGTGAGGTGGACTAATGGCAGGATCTAAAATAGCAGGACTGCTTGAAGACGCAGTGTGCTGAGAAAACCGTCTAGTGTCCTCTCTATTAAAAATTCAGTTGAGGTCCGGGACTTTCTGTCAGGAGAGAGCTTACTTACTGGAGATGATTGGCCAGAATAGAAGAATGATGCTGTTGTACTTTCCTGCGCTTCCCCTGAAGCTTTCAAGCCATTTGGTCAAGGCTGAGTGCAGCTGCTGAAGAATGGGATGTCAGCCACAGTCTGGAGCGAGCCTGCTTCTCAGTTCCATTGAGGAATTTATTTATTTCAGGTACTTATATAGCGCAGTCAATTTACACAGCGCTTTACATATACATTGTACATTCACATCAGTCCCTAACCTCAAGGAACTTACAATCTAAGGTCCTTAACTCACATTCATACATACTAGGGACAATTTAGACAGGATCCAATTAACCTACCAGCATGTCTTTGGAGTGTGGGAGGAAACCAGAGTACCCGGAGGAAACCCACGCAGGCACAGGGAGAACATGCAAACTCCAGGCAGGTAGTGTCGTGGTTGGGATTCGAATCAGTGACCCTTCTTACTGCTAGGCGAGAGTGCTACCCACTACACCACTGTGCCACCCAGGAGTTCAGGAGTGAGTCTGGGAGCTCCTCTCTCCTCAGGCAGGTCTATCAGGTTCCCATGGGCGCTAGGACTGGCAGATTTTGGACAGCTCAATGTGTAGCTTGCTGGCTAGGCGACCACCTTGGCAAGCTGCACACATGCATCCCCGGGAGAAGGGCACAGCATGCAAGTTTTAATTTAAAAGAATCAACACTAAAGGGTATATATTTCACAGAAAAATGTAAAAATATTGTACAGACTCCATATGCAATAATTTAGCACTTGGTGTGGTCCACATTTTGGAAAGGACACACAGCACGCACGTTTTCATCCAAAAAAAAATCCACAATAAAGTGTATATACAATATCTGTCACATTCACCTGTTCAGCACACTAGTGTTGGCTCTTTCTTTCTGTGGATAACCACTGGTGCCATACTTTCTCCAGCACTGCAGCCAAACTCAGAGGGTGCCCAGTCTTAACAGGTGTTCAAGTAACACGCCCTGTAATCTCCAGTACCTACTAGTATTGGCTCTGTGATTCCTGAGTTCCCCAGTGCTGTCTGTCTCTCCAGTGATCCTCATGTATGCCAGCCTGCATCCAACATGTGATCCCTACTCCAATTTGTATGTTTTGCCTGTGCCCCCGATCACTGCCCACTGAGTGTCTTCTCTAACATTGCACTAGCCCCAGGGCAAGCTTATATCTTAATTTCTGTGTGTCTGTGCATACTGTTTAGCACCAGCCATTTGTTCAGCCCGGACACCGAGAAGTCCAGGTTTTGAAAAAAGATTATTGTACAGCTTCTTCCAAGTGGCACATTGTTTGCTTCTTCTTAGATAACTGAAAAGTTCTTCCAATTAATTTTTGTATTGGGGGTTCAAAAAGGTAGCTAACCATTAATAGTCACTCACCTTCATGGCTCAAATCCCAGTGCCCTTGCACAGGCGCCCCTGAGCGCCTGTGCAAGGGTGCTCAGGGGCCCTTGCACAGGCTGACTGCAGCAGTGTTCATTAAGTTCATTACCCCTGGAAGCCTGCCCTATGTCCCCCTACTCCACGATGCTGCCCCCCCCCTCCCCAACTGTCCTCATACTCCCCTGCTTACCTTTGTCGTTGCCTCATAGAGATGAAGGGAAAAGGCACGGGATTGTGCTAACCCTGGGACAAAAGAAGGACCCCCACTTACTCCTGATGCAGTGCCCCTACTGCCCAGTCTATTATTTAATGCCTTGTGTTTTCCAACAGGCACACCAGAGGGATTGCGTTGCCAACCTCTGCATCAATTTGACTCATCATTCTGGTCACCTCTTTTTATAGTTCCACATGTCCTGAATCAGGAGCCACTGGCATGTTTCAAATCAACTGTTTGTACATACAAAATATATTCCCATTGACAATAAATTTAAGTTGCTAAACGTGAAACCTATGTGGCTCATGTCTAAAGTTAAAGAAGCCATAAAAAATAAGAAAAGAACATTTAAAAAATCTAAATCAGAAGGAACACTATCATCATTTGAAAGCTACAAAGAATATAACAAAATATGTAAAAGGGACATCAAGGCTGCCAAAATTCAAAATAAAGACTAGGTTGCAAAAAATAAATCCCCCATTTTTTTTTTTGATAAGGTCAGGTTTGAGCATTAAGGCCTGCTACCATATAACTCAGAGTTGCTTACTGGGGACAAAGAGAAATTGAAAAATTGAAAAGAAAATTTATTAAATATTTATTATTTACTTTTTTTAATTCAGTGTCTATAAATTAAAATTGGGAGCTCAAGTCCATAATGGGGATTGTACTATCAAAGCCTCAAAAGAACCACCATGACCCCAAAAAAATATGTTCCAGAAAAATTTAAAAAAAGCAAAAATTGAATAAAGAACTTAAACCAGATAGCTTACACCCATGTGTCCTCAAAAGGTTGAGCTCTGCTATATCAAAGCCATTGATTCTAATTTTTAGAAACTCTTTAACCACTTCAGCCCCGGAAGATTTTACCCCCTTCCTGACCAGAGCACTTTTTGCGATTCAGCACTGCGTTGCTTTAACTGACAATTGCACGGTCGTGCAACGTTGTACCCAAACAAAATTGACGTCCTTTTTTTCCCACAAATATAGCTTTCTTTTGGTGGTATTTGATCGCCTCTGCGGTTTTTATTTTTTGCGCTATAAATAAAAAAAGAGCGTCAATTTTGAAAAAAAGCAATATTTTTTACTTTTTGCTATAATAAATATCCCCCAAAAATATATAAAAAATTTTTTTTCCTCAGTTTAGGCTAATATGTATTCTCCTACATATTTTTGTTAAAAAAGATTGCAATAAGCGTATATTGATTGGTTTGCGCAAAATTTATAGAGTAGGGGGATAGTGTTATGGCATTTTTGTTTTTATTTATTTTTTTTAATTTTTTTTATTAGTAATGGCTCCCCTGGGCGAAACCCTGTACGGGTACATTCCACCCTTTTTCAGCCACCATAGGGGGGGGGGATCCCATGTGCGTGGCTGGCAGGCACGATCACCGCCAGCCATGCGCGATCATGTGCACAAGCGCCAGCATGGGAATTTGTGTGTGTAAACAAACTAATCCCTGTGCTGTCAGAAGAGAGGAGCCATTTTATTTGTTCCTACTAAGCAGGAAAAACTATGTCTCCTCTCCTAGTCACTCCCATCCCCACACACTGAGGGAACACACAGTTTACCCCCTGATCGCCCCGTAGTGTTAACCCCTTCCCTGCCAGTGATATTTACGCAGTAATCAGTGCATTTTATAGCACTGATCACTGCATAATTGTCAATGGTCCCAAAAAAGTGTCAGAAGTGTCCGATCTGTCCGTCGCAATGTGGCAGTACCGCTAAAAATCGCAGAAAACCGCCATTACTAGCAAAAAAATAAATAATAATACAAAATGCCATAAAAATGCCATAAATCTATCCCATAGTTTGTAGATGCTATAACTTTTGCGCAAACCAATCAATATACGCTTATATGCAATTTGTGGGTTTTTTTGTTTTTTTTTACCAAAAATATGTATAAGAATATATATTGACCTAAACTGATGAAGAAATTTTTTTTTGTTTTTTTTAATTGTAATATTTATTATAGCATAAAGTAAAAAAAAATATTTTTTTTTCAAAATTGTCACTCTTTTTTTTGTTTATAGCGCAAAAAATAAAAACCGCAGAGGTGATCAAATACCACCAAAAGAAAGCTCTATTTGTGGGAAAAAACGGACGCAAATTTTGTTTGGGTACAGCGTCGCACGACCACGCAATTGTCAGTTAAAGTGACGCAGTGCCAAATTGTAAAAAGTGCTCTGGTCAGGAAGGGGGTAAAATCTTCCGGGGCTGAAGTGGTTAAAACAGCTTCAAACATTGCACTCACATAAGCTCAAATTAATGAAGCCTAGAGGCATCCACTTGTAGCAGCAAGTACTGGTGTAATGTGGTCTCAGCGGACACAGCATAGGTGACCTGAATCTCACCAGCAAAAGATCGTGATCCTCTGAGCGTCACTTCCGGTATAGAGTCAAGTGTGAAAAACTGGTTGCCGTACAGCCACGTTCTGACGTTTCGTCACAACGACTTACTCATCAACTCATCAATTCATAACATCAACTTATCTTATGTAAAATAACGTCCTTTGAGGATGTCTCCAGTTTGTGAGCAGACCTTAATGCACTGTTTAATTGGGCAACTATTTGGCAAATAAAGTTTAATGTTGATAAATGCAAAGGTATGCACTTGGGGGCTCTAAATATGCATTCTAGGGGAAGCACAACTGAGGAAATTCAGTGTTGAGAAAGACCTGGATGTTCTGTAAGATCATTGACTTTTGTAAATAGCATGCAATGCCAAACTACAGTTTCTAATGCAACTATACAGCAAATGCAAAATACTTTCTTGTATTAAAAGAGGTATGAACTCCAGAAAGAGATACCTAATTTTTCCTCTGTATAACGCATTAGTAAGACTCCATCTGTAAAGTCACAACAAATTCATCTTTAGACTGTACTTTGCTTTACTACCTTTTAAAGTGACACATAAAATAGTGGCTCCATTGTGAGTGGAGAGATAAAGTAGTTTTACAGTTTAGAGATTGGATTCAGGCTGGAAAGGGGTTGTGATGTTTGGGGCTTTAGGGAGTGTAGTCAAGCCCTTCCATAGCCACAGACCCCATTAGATGACTGTAGTCCAGCCTATAGTCAGACGAGGGTAGTTTATATCAGCAATATAATAACAGCTCTCAGTTTCTCTCTACATTCAAAAACTTGTCACAGTGAGCACTATTTTCATGTAGACAGTATAATGACCTCTGGATGCCAGCAATCTGCTTGGAGGCAGTCTGAACAATACAATAGGACACTATTCTGATGGTACCTGATGCTCTCCCTGTATGTTTGGTGGTCACATGGTGGTGTTGTAGTAACTATCACAAAATAAAATATACAATTTAAATAAATAAATAAAGTTTATGTTTTAGGCCCTAGTTGGTCAGATGTGTGGGAAGAAGAGCACGTCCTCAGTTATTAATATATATAAAGAGCGCAGTGCTGGATTTGAATATACAGTGAGAGATATAAGTGAAAAATATTTAAGCAGTAAAAAATATTTTGTTATGTGCAAATAAAACTGTGCATATTAATCACCAAAATAATGTCCATGAATTAACACAAAATATATTTATATGATTAAACGTCCATGAAGCACATGAAACACCACTCTGGATATCTGACTTCCACCGCTGTGAGACCCGTCACCAGAAAGATTGAAGGCTTACCAGACCGCCTTTTAAAAAAGGCATGAATCAATCACCGCTGTGGATGCTATCCCTCTCATGGATGGATCCTGCTGTGAAGCACTAGATGGTTGATCTCAAATCAGTCAGCCATGGAGGAGCGCCGATCCCAGTGGTATAGATATCCAAAAAGAAAGGGAGAAATGCTCCAATGGTGTAGTAAATTATTGGTTCCTTTATTAAAATGCCATGAAGGCGTTCAACAGTACAAAAATCCTTGCAAGGAGTGATAAAACAATTCCGGTAGAAAATGAAAGTCCGCGCATGCGCAGTCCGTGCGTACGTGTCTACCCTACGGCCGTTTCGTCAGAAATGACATCATCAGGGGCACGCCTACACGTCCACGCATGCGCTTTAAATACCCGAGCGGCGAAGCGAGGACACTCAGCCATTGGTTATCTAATTACCGGAGATTGGAGACAGCTGAAGCATCAACACAAGTGTTGTTACTTATATGCTTCCATAAACCTTATCCCATGCCATCTTGTGGACAATTAGGTTAATGCTCCAAGTTTAAATTAAATCTAGTATTTTAAACCTGTTAAGATAAAAAAAAAAAAAAATGGCTGAAGGACAATTCGCATCCCCCTTCGAGCAAAGAACATTTCTTATTATAATTTCAGAAGAGAAAAAAAGATTCCTCTCGTTAAAATTTAAATTAAAAATTCCAATATTACAGAAACGTAATATAACAAAGCAGAAGTATAGCCATATCACGCAAATTATTTTACTAGGAGCTGAAACATTTGAAAAGATTCATCTAAATATAAGATGATAGCCCCTAAGTGGGAGAAACTTAATACAAGCTTAATGGCCCAGTAGCAAGAAAATAAGGTCATTTTCTGTATAAAGAAAGTCAAAACGGAGGACAATGTTGACCAAAGAATGTGGAGGGGACATCTAAACCAGAGGGGGCGGGGAGGGGGGAGGAGTCAAGGGCTTATTAACTATTGTTAATAAAACAATTGATGTCCCACTCCACATTCAAACCTGTAGGAACATGACAACCCAATTTGTATATCTTTTTGGATATCTATACCACTGGGATCAGCGCTCCTCCATGGCTGACTGATTTGAGATCAACCATCTAGTGCTTCACAGCAGGATCCATCCATGAGAGGGATAGCATCCACAGCGGTGATTGATTCATGCCTTTTTTAAAAGGCAGTCCGGTAAGCCTTCAATCTTTCTGGTGACGGGTCTCACAGGGGTGGAAGTCAAATATCCAGAGTGGTGTTTCACGTGCTTCATGGACGTTTAATCATATAAATATATTTTGTGTTTAATTCATGGACATTATTTTGGTGATTAATATGCACAGTTTTATTTGCACATAACAAAATATTTTTTACTGCTTAAATATTTTTCACTTATATCTCTCACTGTATATTCAAATCCAGCGCTGCGCTCTTTATATATATTCTTAGTGGTGCCCCCTATCAGGGTTATAGCGCATAGCTGCAGGATATTTCTTCATAGATTTGTATTTTTTGTACACTTGAGCACAATATATATATATTTTTTCATAGATTTATATATTTTTTACAACAATTTACACCTAGCGCAAATTTTTCCTTTTAGAACAATCACACGTCCTCAGTTATTATTTTGTTGTAATTGGTTCCCACACAGGGGCCATTTTTTGTACAGTTGTATAACTTTCAGGCATTTTGTTATCTTTATATTAACTCATCTGGAATATGCAGTTCAGTTTTGGGCACCAGTACACAAAAAGGATATTGGGGAACCTAAAAGAGAGGCATAGAGGACCTCAGCTATGAGGAAAGATTAGCTGAACTTAATTTATTTTCTCTTGAGACTAGGCAATTAGGGGGATATAACCACCATTTAAAAATGCACAAGTGGTTCATATAATTAACTTGGTGCAGAGTTATTCACTTTTAGTAGATTATAAAGGACACATATGGAAAGACTCCTTAAAGTGGTTGTGAACCCACTTAGTAATTATCACGCAATCCCCTGTCTTTCATAATACTAAGTGCCCTGTATATGTGCCTTATTAAAAATATGCTGTTCTATAACCTATTTTATAGGGCTGCTCAACGCTCTTGTGACTGGCCATCTCTCCCCTCTCCCGATCTGACAGCTAGAGTGGAAGGGGCTGAGAATCCCCTGCTGAAGTCAGCCGGGAGGAGGAGAGGAGGAGAGAAGCAGCCGGTCATGTGAGCGCCGAGCGACGCCAGGAAATCAGATATAGAACAGCACGTTTTTAATAAGGCCCATATACAGGGCACTTAGTATTATGAAAGACAGGGGATTGCATGATAATTACCAAGTTATTTCAGCAGCAGGAGGAGGGGGACAGACACGGACACAGAACTGACAGGCAAGGAGGGGAGGAGGGAAAAGGACAGAGGAGGACACAGGAGAGCTGGAGCTAGATGCGGATGATGGAGGCCTGTAAACTGACCACTGGTTAGGGCTCAGCAGCAATGATAAACCTTGGTCAGTTTACAGGGGGGCAGAACCAGGCATGATCAGCCAGGAATTTCAGGTGATAGAAGTGGCCAAATTACACAGCACAAGCACTGTGCTGTATAACATGCTTTAAAGGAGCAGGATCCTTTTTTTTTTTATTTTTTTTTTTTAGGGTAACAAAAACTTTAACAGTAATGCCCCGTACACACGGTCGGACTTTGTTCGGACATTCCGACAACAAAATCCTAGGATTTTTTCCGACGGATGTTGGCTCAAACTTGTCTTGCATACACAAGACTTACGTCTTACGTCACACAAAGTTGTCGGAAAATCCGATCGTTCTGAATGTGGTGACGTAAAACACGTACGTCTGGACTATAAACGGGGCAGTGGCCAATAGCTTTCATCTCTTTATTTATTCTGAGCATGCGTGGAAAATTTTATCTCCTGCTCTCAAACTTTGTGTGTCGGAAAATCCGATGGAAAATGTGTGATGAAGCCTACACACGGTCGGAATTTCCGACAACAAGGTCCTATCACACATTTTCCGTCGGAAAATCCGACCGTGTGTACGGGGCATTAGAGTCTAGCAGCAGTAGATAATAGACTGAAGCGGGGATAGTCTGTTTAAGGGTAGACCAACGAAAAGGGAGTTGCAATAGTAGAGGTGAGAGGTAACAAGGGAATGAATTAGTAGTTTTATGTTCTCTGTTAAGAAACAATACATTATGGAAATTTTATGAAGGTTAAGGTGGCAATAATTGGGCAGTGATTGGATGTGGGATCTGAAGGAGAGGTCAGCGTCACGGGCTACGCTGTGGCATGATCTGTCACCAGCTGTGTTCACACAGCCAATAACTGATCAATGTAATGGCCTGCTGCCGTTACCATCGCTGTGACCAATCAGAGCAGATCACATGACAGTTATAAACAATGAATGTCTTTGATTAATGCCATTCATTGTGTACAATTATGTTTCTAGCTGGGATTGGTCACAGTGATCACATGGTACAGACAGGGCCAATTCCAGGGGCCATACACACTGAATGAATCAATTTAATTCAGTAAAAATGGCTGTTTACACCAGTGAATTTCACTGGTATAAGCAATCATAATGTTTAAAAAAAATAAAAATCCTGATCACTTCCCCAGAGTAGTACAATGTTACGATGGATAACACTGAAATCATTTACTGCTTCAATTCCATCTGGTGGAGTTGGTCTCATTCAGCCAGTTTATGGTCCGTGCTACACCTTAGTGGCAGGTACCCAACTATTTTTTGCACTTATGGCCACAGTCACCTTATCCAGCAATCATGGGCAGGAATGTTACATTTCCTTCACGTCCCACCGAGCCTGTGCAAAGCCCAGACAAAATGCTGCCCACAGTTTTGCAGCCAGGATGCCTATGGGGCAGGAGCCACACCACTCCAGAAAATCTGCCAACTCTTCAGGGGCAGGCCAAGAGGTGACTGACCCCATGCTAGCTTGTGCCAGGTCAGGTCATGTGTAACAACTGTACCAACTTACTGTCTGTCCTTGATAGGGGAAGTTCACACATGTACCTTGCCTGGCACATGTGCTAAACTGCTAAACCTAGTAGTGCAGCCATTCCTAGTTACGTACCTGACTTCCCGAATGTCCCTCAGCAGACCAGAAAAACACTGAATGTGGTCATTCCCAGCAAGTATTTATTTGGCCAAAATGCAGCAGCAACACAAGTTACCTACCAACTGTCTGATATGCGATACACTCACATTCCAGAACTTGACTTTAGTCTTGCTGCAGCAGGTCATCAATGAGTATCTGTGGGACAAAGACAGGCCTTGGCAGGTTGGGTTTTGTTCACTGGACCATTGGCTCCTGATTCAGGATGTGCGCAACATTTTGTGACCAGTCAAAGAGGTGATCAGAACCATGGGTTTAATAGCAATGTGATCCCTCTGGTGTTCCTCCTGGTGCAAACACTGCAGTGTAGTATTAAACCAGGAACTGGAGGTTCAGAAGCAGCAGGAGAAAGATGATGACTTGCCATTTCAGGGCTAGTAGAGTTCTTTTCCTATTTCCTGTATCCCTGTTAGGCAAAGGCAGCGCAAGAGAGAGTAGGAGGATGGGGACTTGGAGGGGGAGAAAAGTTGGGTTGATGGTGATATAGAGGTGGAGGAAGGTTGGGATGCTGGTGGTTATAGATGGGGCGAACAACCCCCCCGGTTTGGTTCACACCTGAACTTTCAAACAGTGCAAAAGCTTCCCACCCCACTCCTTAACAACCAACTATTCCCTGTGCCCGGATTGGGCAAAGCTTTGGGGCAATCAGGGCTTACAATCCACTGTTCAGTGCATTGTGGCGCAGTCGGTGGGCAAACATCCCGCCAAGCTCCCCACAAATTTGGATGTTCGCCGCACAGGCAAATAAGCAATATTCGGCCCGAACCTTTGCTCGGCCTGAAACATTCGCCCAACACCACTGGTAGTCAAGAGGAAGAGTAGGAGTGTTGGGTGTTGATGGTAAAAAGGAAGGCTGTGTTGCTGACAGTGAGGAGGAAATTTGGGGTGATTTTAAGCAGAATGTTTAACCCCTCCCCATTACAAGGGGATGTTTATGTAAATATTTATGCCACAATCCATGATGGAACACAAAGTGCCTCACTCTAAGCTAGCGTGGCTGAATTCCTTGCCCTGTAGGGATAGGTGAAGGTCTGAAAGGGGAACACCTAATGGGAAAAGACTGACTGTCCTTCTACAAATTGGCTTTGGTTTCATGCTTGTTGGTAAAACAGGCAAAGGTGCTTTATGTGTGCGACATGTCACTGCACACCTCTTGACAACAGAGGTGTGTTCCAAAGCACTCCCTATTTGACCCCTGTTTGCCATAAATACCATCACATGTATTAAAATCTGGTAGCTTTATTCCACCTCACCAGTGCCATAGGTGAACAGGAACACATAATGGGAATAAGCTGGGTGCCCTCCCGCAAATATCATTGGTTTCACACTTGTTGAAGCAAGTAAAGATGTGTGCTCCAAAACACCCCTTTAAATTGATATGCTTTTTTCATTTTTTATGGGATATTTGCAAAAAAAAAAGTCTTCCAGCTCAGACACTGGCCTTGTGGAGATCTCGATGGTGACAAGGAACAAGAAAACAGCTTTTCGATTTGGCCTTAGGTGCATCCCTAGGCATTTCTGACAATGTGGAGGGTATTGCTAAAACAATGGAAAAGGTGGACACTGGCATTTAAAAGGTGTTGGAAGTATTAGTTCTGGAACCCAATGAAAGAGAGCAGGAAAAAATAATTAACATATTGTTGCCTAGTTTCTGCGATTATGTGCATACAACTCAATCATTGTAGTAGTATGGACATATACGTATCTAGACCTGAGAGATCATACACAAAAGTGGTAGTTCCATCCACAATACACATTTATTGTTAGGGTTACATAATGTATACAAATTACACACCAGACTGTATTTACAACACAATGTACAGCATAGGTCCCCTGGCTTACATGATATTTACAAATTACCTACAACAACCATATTTACAATACAATATAAGATGCAAGTATAGTGTTAGATTACCTGTTAATTTCAGGTCGGCCCATGGTGACTGCTCTCTGTCCCCACACCAAAGAGAGAGTTAGCTTGGTCACAAAGCACTATACCCCCCCACCCCTCCTTTTTGTACTGTGGCTAATATAATTCTCCCTAATTGGTCACTGTACCTAGTAAATGTATATTGGGCACAGACTGATTGGATGAGTCAAAGAAGGCTGTTGTTTACTACCCAGGTGAGATGTTATCAGGAAAAACAAAAGGCCAAGCTTTGAAGCTTGAAATTTCAGGAGGAAATATATTTCTAATTGCAATATTATTTACAGCTGTTAATTGAGATTTCACATATACCCATTATGTAACAGTATATAACACAATTGCTTGTTTTTATTTAAATAAAAAACGTGTGTAATCTATATTTAATTAAAAGAAAGAAAATCACAGAATTACAGCTGATACACAATATGGTAGCAGGTTTAGTAGGATGCAATTTCAACAGGAAAGATAAGACATGTTTTATTAAGAAATTTACATAGAGTGTATTATTTAACAAACAATAGTCCAAAATATTGTGCAGTCGATGTACAAGGATACATAAGCATATTCATTGACAGGCAATGTAAGAGGGAGAGATAAGGCAGGTTTTATCAGAAAATAAAAATTACAGTGTGTTAAGAGAAAAGAGGCAGATATATTGTACAAACTCAATGGATGTTATGGGGGTGATTTATTAAAACTGGAGAGTGTAGAATCTGGTGCAGCTGTGTATGTTAGGCAATCAGCTTCTAACTGGAACTGTATAGGATGCTCTCTTCCTGCACAGACTTTGTTTTCTACTGATATATGCTTTAGAACTGTCCAACAAACAGTGAGTGTGTTTGTGGATCAAGGTCAATTTAGCAGTTTTCAGAAACTGCCAGTGATAATTAGTTCTCCCAGCACATACTTTGTTTTCTATCTTTGTATGTTTCAAGACTGTCCAGCACACATTGGGTTGATTTACTAAGGCAAATAGAGTGTGCACTTTGCACATGCAGTTGCGCTTATTTTCCCCAAAGCTTAACTTTGTAAATAATACCCTTTGTTAATAATAATATTAATAATAATAATGCAAGGAAAATTAAAGAAAATAAAAACATAATTTTTGATTGTACATGATTGGAAGATGGAAATCAGCAGAGGAAAGATAATCTCTTGCATCTTGTTGGTGGCCAAATTTACCATCATGAAACACAGGAAAGCGGAGCTGGCACCCAAGGTCATAGCCACTATCCAGTCCCACTATTCCTTTGAAAACAAAAGCTTGCCACCACCCTCATTTATAGCTGGCTATCGCAGTAAGCGGCATTGGAAGGCTAAAACATGTAACAACAAAGTCTGGGGAATGCCCAGGAAAGAACCAAAGCCTACTTACCACCAGCTCGCAGACAACCAAATTGACCTGTCCAACAGTATGCGTTTAAAACAGGGGTTTAGTCTGCACGCATTTGCAAACGCATGCATGAGCCACAGAGCCATGTCACGGCACCCTGGTATCTGTGGTCCTAACACTAAAATATGAGTGTGCCCACAATGGAGGCACATGCATTCTGATGGATAAATGAGGGCAGGTGAACTGAAGGGGAGCCCACCCCTTCTTAAAAGTACAGGAGCACACCAAGCACCCAGCAAATAGCATAATGGCTGCAAAGGCATTGGTGCGCTGCTGGACCAATACAAACACACACGTGAAAACAAAAGCTTGCCACCACCCTCATTTATAGCTGGCTATCGCAGTAAGCGGCATTGGAAGGCTAAAACATGTAACAACAAAGTCTGGGGAATGCCCAGGAAAAAAACAAAGCCTACTTACCACCAGCTCGCAGGCAACCAAATTGACCTGTCCAACAGTATGCATTAAAAACAGAGGTTTAGTCCGCACGCATTTGCAAACGCATGCGTGAGCCACAGAGCCACGTCACGGCACCCTGGTATCTGTGGTCCTAACACTAAAATATGAGTGTCCCCACAATGGAGGCACATGCATTCTGATGGATAAACGAGGGCAGGTGGACTGAAGGGGAGCCCATCCCTTCTTATAGATACAGGAGCACACCAAACACCCAGATTGGTAGATTTTTCTGAAATATACTTGTCTTATCTGGTGCCCTAGATTGCTATGCTTTAGGAAGAAACTTTTTGTTTTATTGAAAGAACAAAGAGTCAGTTTCGCAGATCCCAGATCAGAAAACAATATTTAAAATACAGGACATCTGGTGGAGCAAACTTTACCAAGTTTTTTTTTTCTCCTAAGTATGTTGTAGTTGAGTATCCCGAACCATGATGCAATAACAACAACCTACATTTTGGGGTTGATTTACTAAAACTGGAGAGTGCCAAATCTGGTGCAGCTCTGCAGAGAAACCAATCAGATTCCAGGTATTTTGTCAAAGCTTAAATGAACAAGCTGAAGATAGAAGCAGATCGGCTACCATACCCAGCTACACCAGATTTTGCACTCTCCATTTTTAGTAAATCAACCCCTGTGCGCTTTGCTGTCAGTCAAATACAATGTAGGGTTTTGCAAAGGTAGTGTATCCGATCTTGGATTCCTTTTTAGCTGTTCTCCTATGGTATTGAAATTAGATAAAAATGACAACAGTTTTTATTAACTGATTTCAAAAGCTGCTTAATTTAGAACAATATTATGTTTTTCTTTTAAATCTGAGGGTTTTCTTTTACCACAGTGTTAAAGGGCACAGCATACTTTGCATTGTTTCTGCTGAGCAGTTAGCTATAAATACATGCACATTACTTTTAAAACCTTGGTAGTTAAACAAGACTTTGCCCAGGTGGTTAAAAAAATGATATATACTTTAGACTACAAACTTAGAGTTGGTAAAGTGACCTTGTTACATGATGGAGAGAATCATGCAGAGACAGATAGTGCCTCCTGAGATCAAGTGGAGTGATGCGTATCAAGTGAAGACACTAAAGATTTATTGTGTGTGGCAAAAGAAACACAGATCTTTCCTTGTGCAGTAAGTGCTTTTGACATCGTACACAGTTAAGGTTGATTGGATATTGTGAACTTGAAAGTGTTTGGCTATAAGAGAAAAAGCCATCTATCTTTCATATTGCAGCCTAAAAAGACAGGGTGAAAATAACTGAAGAGGATTTGAATGTATATACTGTACAATACTATACTATACTGTGCTATATAGTACTATTCTAGATTGATATACTACAACTATAGTAGACTAGTCCTATAACTCCTAAACAGTTATAGCATACTATACTATACTATACTATACTATACTATACTATACTATACTATACTATACTATACTATACTATACTATACTCTGCTCTGCTCTGCTCTGCTCTGCTATGCTATGCTATGCTATGCTATGCTATTCTATACTATACTATATAACACTGTATTATACTAGTTAAAAAAGGACACATAATGATGCAGTATGTCACTGGCATTAACAAAGTAGTGTTTGCGTTTCTGAGACCCTCTGTAATGTTAAATTTTTTTTTTAGAATGTAAATCTTGCTGTTATTTTTAAATTTTCAGACCAAGCAAAAAAAGGAAGTTGGGGAGTGGGACAAACCATTTAACATTTACAGGGTGCTTACTAGGGATGGCTTTGGACATACACTGGTTGTTCAAACTATTGTCCAAATGGCGAATGTTTAGAACATTGAACATTGGCAAATGTGACAGGTTCCAGGTTCCAGTTGTCAATGGTTGCTAAGGAAGCAGTGGATGCTTACAGCTTGCCGCTGCTGCTTCCTTACCAACCACTGACGTCACACCACCCTTTCTTTTACATGGCTGAAAATACCCTACCATGTAAGCAAATAGGCGAGTAATGGAGCAGGTTACATCATTGCCTAAATATGCCCACACGGCCATATTTGGGAAATTATGTCATCACTATCCCCTCCCTTATATAGCTGATGAAAGCCCAGGGGGCTAGTGTTACTGTCGAGGATTGGGGATGGTATGTACCTCATTCTCAGTTGCATAGCATAGTATCTGGGGGACCCCTTATTACTAAAAGGGGCTTCCAGGTTTCAATATGCCATGCCACAGGAAAAAGGAAACCCTATGAATGTATTTTTCATTGTTGCTGAAGGATGTGGTACAGCAAATTAGCAAAAATGAGATTTACATACAAAAAAAATTCAGTTTAAATTGCTGGCAAACAAAACTGCATTAATGACAGATTGCTTACTGTTATTATGTCATGCTTTAAAACTTTATACACCTGTGGAACGGCACCAAAATACGGTACCTAAAAATCTCCATAGGCGACACTTTAAAAGCCTTTAAAGGTTACCAGTTTAGAGTTACACAGGCGGTCGGGCACTAGAGTTATTTCTCCCACTCTCGCTCCATAGCCCCTAGGAATACTTTACATGGAAAGGAATCACCGGCTAAGAAAATTAAATCTCAGTCTTCACTGCAGCTGCAGCGATGACCGAGATATCATCCTTCCTATCTAGCGACGTACCAGTACATCGCTGGATGGGAAGCTGTTAATATACAATTTAGTAATTATGTCTATTTGGTAAAAAAATGAATAAACTATAGGGTTAATTTACTAAAGGAGTAGGGACCATTTTCATAGCAAAGTCAACGTTCACGTAGCTTAGTAAAAAATATGAAGTTGTGTTTACACATACATATGTTAATCAAAGTCATGTCAAGAAAATGGCTTTGTTTAGTTCATAAAAATATTATTTTAAATGCAAAATAAATGAAGATTGTATTAGTTATATAAAAAGTTGTACAGTATACCTTTCTTGGGTGAAAGCTGATAGAAGGACATTATTTGTTTTCTTTTTTTAATTTTACTAAAACATTGGTTCCAAGACCTTGATTTTTAAAGTAGTTAATGGTGAATGCTGTTTTGCAAATGATTAGTTTTATAAAGCTCAAGGATAATGTAGGGCACCATCAATATTTCATATAGTAATGAACTTTTTCATAGTGTATTAGTTTTTTTTTCTTTAGAAAATTAAATAATTAAGCACAATTTCCACCCACTTGGTTTGTGAATGTGACTTTTTTCCTTGTTGGATGGTGGAAATCAATGGTTTATCATGCATAAAGAACTATAGAATTTTAAAGTAATTTAAAATTCTCTGTAGACATAAAATGAAATGTTGGCAGCACTTCAAGTAAAACACACCAATGAAATGAATGACGAAAAAAACTTTTAATAACCGCTTTCTTAGCTTCTGATTGTGACCAATAGAAGAAGAAACGCTACTACCAACCTTCTAGAGAATAGATAGAAGGCAAAGAAAAAAAATAACTATGAGCATAAATGTTCAATAGTTAGTTCAACATTGACTCAAGTTAAAGGTTTATATTGTGTTACACATGAACCTGTATTATCTTTGTCTACAGATTTGTTTAACTTGCTTACCATTATTTTAAAGGCATTTTACCTTAAAACAACTCGATTGAAATCCTAAAAAGAAAGGCTACTCTTAAAATGTTTTTCTATGGGAATGTATTAAAGCAGCACACAGCAACACAATGCAAGACAAAAGTAGAGGTACATTTTATGAGACTTAAAGTGATTGTAAAGGCATATTTTTTTCTATATAAAATAACAAACATGTTATATCTTACCTGCTCTGTGCAATGGTTTTGTACAGTGCAGCTCAGATCCTCCTCTTTTTTCGCTCTTGCCAAGTGCCCCTGCAGCAAGAAGCTTGCTTGGAGGGTACCAGCAGCTGCTTTGTGTGTTCTTGAGCCTTTACAAGCACTTGAAAGCATTAGTAAAGGTTATTTGTTTAAATTAAAATAATAAATATGTTATACTGACTTGCTCTGTGCAATGCTATTGCACAGAGCAACCCTAACCCTCCTCTTCTGGGGTCCCCTGTCAGCGATCTTGGCTCCTCCTGTTCTATTTGTGCCCTCATAGCAGGTCGCTTGCTATAAGGGGCACAAAGTGCATGCTCACTCCCAAGCTGCATGTGCCTATGGAGCCGCACTCCTAAACACACACAGGGGAGCGTAGCCCTGCCCCCGCTTCCTCCTTACTGCATGTGATTGACACATGCCTGCTGCTGCCTGAGTGCTTGTGTGAAGAGGAAGAGAGACACAATTCTGGATCTCCTGTCCCCTCTTTTCCCCTTCACACAGGGAAGAGGTGGGGTGGGGGGGGGGGGCAGAAAGCCATAAAACATTTTTACTTTAATGCAGGGAATACATTTTAATGTTCTGTAAGATCATGCTATGGTTCATACATTTTAACCTCTGGCTCTCAAGCAGCACTATGCCAGTATGATGAATGCCCTTGGCATTGTCTTAGGTGTGCATGTGTTTTAAGTGGTAAAATAACACCAGAAGCACAATGTTAAGCCTTGTACACAATACTAGTTTGTGGATTGAATGAAAAAAAATCAGAGCTCAGGTCGAAGCCACTGTACTAACATTGGGTTGTTAGTACAGCGGCTTCGACCTGAGCTCTGATTTTTTTTATTCATCTCCCATGCTGTGCTATTGTGTTCTGACAGGGTGCCCCCCTCCCCTGCTAGAACACTCTGGTCAACGCTCTCAGTCATTGGCTGAGAGCACTGACTGGTAGCTGGTTGGCAGACCTTTTTTGATCATGACCCTTCTGCCGTACATATGGGCCAAATGTTAGCCAGTCTCTATTGAGCCGCCCAATGCCGGCCGACAATCTGCCCATGTGTACTAGGCTTTAATCTGATGCAGATGTATACAAACCCATCCCATTTTACTGCCCAGGATTGTGTATATAAAATTGGTCCCTTGGCAAGATGGCTAAAAATGTATTTTAACTACTACTACATCTTTATCTACATCTCCTCCCTTGGTCACTTGATAACCTTGCATAGATTTCAATACCACCTCTATGCTAATGACCCACAAATCTATCTTTCTATTCCTCAGCTCTCCCCTTCAGTCTCCTTGAGTATCACTAATTTTCAAAATATGCCTCCTTCTATCCAACTATGCCATAAAACTACCAATCCACTCACTCACCTCTCGCCTCTACACAGGTTATTCCCCCTTCAGTCTGTCATGAAAGCTGCTACCAGACTCATCCACCTTACAAACTGTTCAGAGTCTGCAACCCCTCTCTGCCAATCCCCCCACTGGCTCCTGATCACTCAACAAAAAAAATTAAAATAATAATGAGTTACAAAGCCATCCACAACTTTGCCTCCACCTACATAACATACCTCACCGTTTCCTCCCGTGCTTTAATCTGGGGTGTGTCTCCAGAGCCTATTCCATCCTTTGGAGCTCCCTGTACAAATATCACCTACTCAATCGATCTCTATGCAATCTCTGAAAACTCATCTCTTCAGAGAGGCCTCTCCAATCTCTATCTAACAACTGCATTTCACTTTCTTAAACATCTCATCCTCCCAGAGTTAAAACCTTTTGCATCATTGCCCTTCCTTTTAGATTGTAAGATCTCATGAGCAGGGCCATCCTAACCATTTTGTCTTGAATTGTATTGTAGCTCGGAATGCCCGATCGTGTGTGCGCAGCATAACTGTGGGGGGGTTAGGCTACATGTGACACGACACTGATCACTGCTCCCGTTCACATGGAGCTGTGATCAATGTCAGTGTCACTAGGCAGAACGGGGAAATGCTTGTTAACATCAGCATATCATCATAACACTTACAAGGACCGACATCTGAACAGTTTGAAGATCTCCTACACAAAGTAACAGCTTCCTAGGCTCTTCATCATAATTTGACTTCTGGACATTTCCAGCACATGATTCATCTAAGGTATTGTCCATACCATTGGCCGTTTACCATTGCTACTTTTTTCCATAGTACTCTGCTCATGGACTCAAGCCACAATGTCCTTTAAAATATCCTCCTTCAATGTATAAGGCCTCAACAGCCCAGCCAAAGGTACTATGTTATGTAAAGAAGCCAACACACTAAAATGTGATGTCCTGTGTCTTCAGGAGACTTACTTCAGATCCCAAAACTCACATCCCTTTTCCAACAGGTGGTTTCAGAACATCTAAAAATCTAATGTCTCTTCTAAAAAAAGGGTGTCCTTATCACTAGAAAGGATACTGTGGTCTTCAAGCTGATCTCAGAAGCGTATGATTTCCAAGGGGGTTACATCATCTTAGTTTGTGAAAGCCTCTCACTTATCTGCAAACATAATTGAAAAATGGCCTGTCTACTTGTCAGGGTCATATTATACTTTGCTGTGACTTCAATGCAATTCCAGGCCAGGCACTGTATATGTCAGATCCAAAGTGTAATTGTTCATGTAGAGCAACCTTAGCAATGCATTTTTTCAGAAACTGCAATCAGAAATTTCTAAATTTCTTTGGCAAAATAAAAAAGCTAGATGTTCTCATAATATTCTGATCAAGCATAGAAAAGTGGGAGGCATGGGAATTCATGTCTTCAAGGACTACTAGGCAGCTACCATCCTAGACCAACTGAAATTCTGGTTTTGTCCTTTTATCCACTTAAGTATGGACCCATTTAAAACAGTCTGTTGCCTCATCTGGTAGTCTTAAATCTTTCATTTTGATCTCTTCTAATCTCCATGATAAATCATTACACAAACATCTTATAATTGAAGTAACTCTTAAGGCATGGGAATGTTTTCTCAGCACCAGCAGCAGACTCCCAAGGCCCACTACTAACCCAATGCCGTAAGAAGTTTTTCAACTTCTCGTACCAGAGGTTTCCTTCAAGTGCTTGGAATGTAAAGTTATAACAACTATTGTGAATCACTTAGAGGATGGAAAATGAATATCATTTCCTAACCTCATTTTGAAATATTCTATCTCACCAAACATTTATTTGGTATATGCTACATTGGCCTCTTACATTTCCCAGCACTCCTTGCCCAATCGAGTTATAAGTTAATTCCTGAAGTGTCAGAGATTATAAGTAAAGCCAACCTGGTTCAAGCACTTCTAAGTGTCAATAGAGATCAATTTCTGCATTTAGTACTGTGAGTAGTAATTTTTGAATAAATAAATATTACCTGGTTTTGCGATATAAGCACTATAGATGATTCTTTCCTTTATATATGGCTCTGGTGATACTGTCATTGCTTTATATAGCAGTGGCAGTAAGGAGGAGGAACGAGGAGAAAAGGTCTCTATTGCTCTGGTCCTGGAAGGAGTAAAAAGCGATATTTGACCAAACCAAAATTTGAGGTCACATATCATAAGGTGAGAGCACATCTGATAGGGGAGCTTGAGTGATTTGAAATATTGGCACATTGATTGAGCACTAATTAGTTAAATGCAAACAGTGAGAAGCACAAGGTGTTTTTTGTGCATGCAGACACGGCACTATTTATGGACTTTTTTTTCATTGGAATTACTGAATGCACTTTTTATTAATTTTTCACAATTTTACTTATTAATTTATTGAAATATCTGCACATGTATTTGTATGTTAATGGAAATTGATTATGGAATTTTAACGTATTTGTGGTTTGTGAGATCGGGCTCTTTGTATTTATTTATACACACATTGATTAGCTTGATTTCCCCATTTGGATAAAAAAAGCGTGGCACAATTATTTAGTATCTCTTTGTTATGTGCACATTATTATAGGAATCTGAGAAGTGCTAGCAGCTATTGTTCTAGTTAATCTTTATATTTATAGTTGCTCGCAAGGTTTACTCTGATTTATTGATATGCTGAGCTTCACTATGGCATGTGTTATACAGTTCCTTGCATTGTTTTCTTTTTGGACCATTTTGGTCAACTGTACGTATATTTCGATAAAACTCAATAAAAATGTATTTAAAAGTAAATCAATCTCAATTAATCAGCGTCATCATCTCTTTCAAATGAGCTGTAAAGCTGTCTCAGGAAACAGTAGTGCTACGCTGGGAAGTAGCAATCTTTCTGACTGGAAAAGGTATGTATCACAAGAATGGCTGGCCAAAATTATAAATCCTTTGGCAGGTAAAACAGTAAACATATGTTTACTTGAACACAGTATTTATCTGTTTGCCTGGCATGACACTTAACAGCAGCAGCAAATAGCAGATTAATCTACCCTTCAGCACTTAACTAACATATTTTAGTTTACATGGTTTACATGGTTGTATCACTTAGGTTTTTGAGCCTCAGGATTCAGTAATGAATAGGCATATTCACTTAGTGGTACTTACTTCTGTTTTTATCTTTTGCCAGATCCTAACAAATTCCTTAAGAAATACTACTAATTGTGCACCAAATTTTACCATTGAATCTTCTTAGTGTTCTTCCTCACTATGCACATTGAGTAACACAATATATTAGTAAAATGTATATATTACATTTTAGAATTGTAGTTTTACACTATAATTACCAATAATATTCAAATATAAGTGTTAATATTCTAAATGTATCGCTAAGCAAAATGTGTCAGTATGTTAAAGTGATTGTAAGGGTTCTTTTTTTTTTTTTTTAAATAACAAACATATCATTCTTACCTCCACTGTGCAGCTCGTTTTGCAGAGTGGCCCAGAACCTGCTCTTCTGGGGTCCCCCGGCTGTTCTCACGGCTCCCCCCTGCATCAGATAACCCCCTAGGGGAAGTGCTGCCCCGAGGGGGTTACCTTGCGGACGCGCTCCCAAGTCCAGCATTTGGCATCCATAGCCGCCGCATGTATGACTCGGCCCCGCCCCCCTGTGCCTGTGTCATTGGATTTGATTGACAGCAGGGGGAACCAATGGCTGCACTGCTATCAATCTATCCAATCAAGAGCCGAGAACCCCGGGCAGAGAGACAGCGCATCCCCAGCGGGTCATGTTCCAGGGCTCAGGTAAGTAAAACAGGGGGGCTGGGGGGCCAGTCACTGCCAGGTATTTTTTCACCTTAATGCATAGGCTGCATTAAGATGAAAAAACAGGTAGGTTTACAACCCTTTTAACTGGAATTACGTTTTGATATATTTAAATTTTTTCAACCTTTGAAAGGAAAGCTGTACTTAGCGACATCAGTTGTCTCCAGCACAGAAAGGGAAGGGTCATAATTAGTGATGGGCGAGTCTACCCAGGTACGTTTTGCAAACTGTTCAGTGAATCTTGTTAAAATTTCCACCTGTCCAGACTTAGAGACAAATCTCTTTGATGTCTGTGGAGCTGAATCTTGTGGTTAAACTCTGACCATTTTAAGGGATTTTTAGAGCAAGCTTCTGGAAAAAAAGGCACGGGAAATAAGGTGCTGCCATGGAAGATACGTACTTATGCAAAAAAGTTTTTTAAAAATACCATACAGTAGAAAGAGTATCTTTTCATGCAGCTTCCAGGTCAACTTTGAAAATTTACAAATGTTTTCAATGACATGTTTTGAAGAAGCCTTAACCTCCCTGACAGTATTCCCGAGTGTGGGTTAAATTTCAGCGGTAACCCCGAGCTACACTCGGGATTGCATTGCAGGATCCTGGTACAGTATACTTGCCTTGTCCTCAGGATCCTGCGATGTCTCCCGCTGTGTCTGCGGGCTGTGTTCTCCTCCCAAAACCTCTCTGTGCCGAGCTCCTTTCCCTGCGAGCGTCGCAACGCATGGGGCGGAGCCTGGCGGCAAATTAAAAAAAACTGTAAAAATCATAACACATACAGTACTGTAATCTTAGATTACAGTATTGTATGAAATAATTTCACATCCCTTTTGTCCCCAATGCTTTGTCCAATGCCCTGCATGCAATTTTATTTTATATATACTGTTCTTTCTGCCTGGAAACTTGAGATTGTCCATAGCAACCAAAAAGTGTCCCTTTACGTCAAAAGTGGCTTTAGACCAGCTAGAAAACAGCGATAGTAAATTAGAACACTTGCAGAATTGAGCAATAGTGAATCGTGGGGAAATGTATTTTATTATTATTATATTATTTTTTTTTTAATTATTTATATTTATTTATTATATTATAATTTATGATTTTGTGTTTCAAACTTCATCATACCCGGGATATCTACTAGACTCTTGGTGGACAGATTTACGTGTGTTATTGGTAAGAATTACAGGCCTACAATATAAAACGCCAAATTTCTATGCAAAATAATTGTACCGCTTTGAAAATCTGAAATGATCATACTGCCAGGGAGGTTAACCACTTCAGCCCCGGAAGATTTGACTGCCCAATGACCAGGCCATTTTTTGCAATCTGGCACTGCATCGCTTTAACTGACAACTGCTTGGTCATGCGACACTGTACCCAAACAAAATTGACATAATTTTTTCCCACGAATAGAGCTTTCTTTTGGTGGTATTTGATCACCTATGCGTGTTTCATTTTTTGCGATATAAACAAAAGAAGAGCGACAATTTTGAAAAAAACACAATATCTTTTACTTTTTGCTATAATAAATATCCCAAATTTTAAAAAAAAAATTTTTTTTCCTCAGTTTAGGCCGATATGTATTCTTCTACAAAAAAATTTCAATAAGCGTATATTGATTGGTTTGCTCAAAAGTTATAGTGTCTACAAAATGGGGGATAGATTTATGACATTTTTATTATTATTTGATTTTTTTTTTTACTACGGTGATTAGCAATTTTTATCAGGACTGTGATATTGCGGCAGACAGATCGGACACTTTTGGCACATTTTTGGGACCAGTGACAATTATACAGTGATCAGTGCTACAAAAACAGACTGATTACTGTATAAATGTCACTGGCAGGGAAGGGGTTAACACTAGGGGGCGATTAATAGGTTAACTGTGTTCCCTAGGTGTGTTCTAACTGTGGGGGGATAGGACTGACTAGGAGGAGAGAGAGATCGGTGTTCATATTTAGTATGAATGCACGATCTGTCTCCTCTGCCCTGAGAGTTTACACACACAGATCCCGGTTCTCGCTCTGTCATGAACGATCACGGGTGCCGGCAGTCATCATGCCCACTGGGCACTCGCATCGGCTCCAGCAGCAAACCATGTGCGTGCTGTCAGTGGGGAGCTTGCGCCCCCTAGTGGTCAGAAGGCAAAGCAAAGTTAGGTAACGTTGTTTCGCCCAGGGGATCCAACCTGCTGCAGTACAACTGCGGCGGCTGGTCGGGAAGGGGTTAAAGGAGAAGTACAGCCAAAGCTTGTTTTGCTGTACTCCTGTGGATCACAGGAGTGCAGTTCTTTCTGCACTCCAGTGACCCATTTTCAGTCAACAGTGGGCTGAAGCCCGCTATCAACTGATGTTGCAGAGCTGGTCCAGGCTGGGGAAAGACCATGACCATATGGGTGGGATCCACCACGGAGCTTTGGCCGACACCTGGCTCAGCCTCTCAGCAAGCTGCTGAGAGCCTGAGCCAGCCGTTCCCGCCCCCTCCATAGCCAAGCACTCCAGTGAGCATGGGGGGGAGAGCAGAGAGCTGGTGACTGACAGTTACCAACTTTCTGCTCGCAGAGCACTGAGAACTGAGTGATCAATGGTGTTTAATCTCTCAGATCTTAGTCCTAGAGTCGGCAGGGGACAGTTAAGTATGTTTACTGTACAGTATACAGAGGGCACTCAAAGATAATTAGTAATAGTAAGTGAATCTATATAGCAATACCACAAATAAATGAACATAAACTGGTTAATGTTCATACATGTGATAGATACATTAACCACCTTGACATACGTTTCGTGATTACGTGTTCAGGCAGCGTAATCACGAAACGTACGTTGAGATGGTACCTGGTCACTCCACGTCACATCTGATCCCTTTGGTTGTTTCTGGTCAGCTTGGTGGAACGCACGCCAACCATGGAGGTGAAAGCAAGGTGCCACACAGCCATCCAGTAGGAACAAGCTTACAGCCCCAGTGCAGGGTAATGGCACATCCACATGTAGGCGGCCATTCGGCTTTTGCTTTTTTATACTATCTTTTAATAAATAGGATTACGCTATAGGTTTCTATTATTTCTTTTATATATCCCATGCCTAAACTCTAAGGAGGAAGGATTCCATACATCTCCATGTTATACCTATGTGTGCAGGCATTATCCTGCTAAAGCAGTTTTTGACTTTCTTTTTATTTAAAGAGGTCAAAGCATTCCGGTAAGCAGATCATTTATCTAGAACACGTTGGGTGTTGCCATAGTGTTTGGTGAAGGACTACTCATTATTTCTTAGGAAAACTATCTACAAAGAAGAATTTGTCACAGATTATTATGAACTGTTGTTTGGGACTATTGACTTTTTCATTTGTCAAACACGGTTGGCCACTATGCCATTAGGTTAATTAAGTCAATGAATGTATCTATCACATGTATGAACTTTAATCAGTTTATGTTCATTTATTAGTATTTTTAGTATTGCTATATAGATTCACTTACTATTACTGATTATCTTGGAGCGCCCTCTGTATACTGCACAATCACATTTTTGAGTATTTTTATACCTAGGGGAGCAGCCTTTTTTTTTTTTTTTTTGTAATTTGTTTAGTGTTTATAAATAGCAGCAGAGTACATATCACTCTTCTATCACTTAAATATGTTTATTATTTTTTCCCCCCCAAAAAAACAAACTTCTCTTTTAAATCTGTACATGGTGTTATAGAACAGTGTTATTTTCACAGACAGTCTCAGTTACAGCGTACTCTAGGTGTGTATATTTCCTGTGGAATATTTTTTTTTCTTTTTTACAAATAACTTAAATAAGCCTACAGCATTGTTTTGGCGTTAAAAGGCTATAAAGTGCATTGTGGTGTAAAAAAATAAGAATAAATTTCCCACGTGGATCTGCACATGTATGTTCTGGAACCGCAAATCTCAAACTCATAGAATAAGCCTTGAACCCTATGTGAATCTGAACATCATCCATAGTCACAGTACACAGTTGTGGGGTCCTAGCTTACTTTTTTTTTCTTTTATTCTACTGTAACATTTACAAAACTTTCCTGGATTATCCCCTGAACAAACTTCTTATATACCATCAGGTAAAATAATTTCATAGAACTTGAACATTGAAATAAAAATTTTTGCTATGAGAAATATCTCTAATTCCAGTATTTTATTTAATACATATGTAAGGCTAAATGTTCTTTATTTAGTTGGCTTGTTTTAACATCTTTTTTTGCTTCGTTTTAAAAGTGATTCATATTAGCATATTGTGTACCTGCAGAATGTTTAAATGTAATATTCGTGTGTTGTATGTGAACAGGGAGACTAAATAAATAAAATATGCTCATTTGTTTTTGAATTTCCATTGTTGACTTGGGAATGGTGAGCTCTCACAAATCTCAGCTTTAACCTTGCCAATTGCTGTATGCCTGTAAGTGCGCTGTAGTTATTTGGAACATTTCTACTTTGGCGATGGCATCCCTTTGCTAGATTACATTTATGCATTAGTACCATCTGTGCTTGCTGCTCCTTCTGTGAGTTAGCCCTGGCCAAATGACTGGCATTTATCTGGAAGTGCATTCAAAAAAGAAAACATAGCTAGTAAGACGGTAAAAGAAGACTTAACTGTCTAGAAACAACTGATTGTAGTAATAAAATGAGAAAGAGTAGGAAAAACAAAAAACAAAGGCTATCATTAGAAGATATATATATATATATATAATATATATATATATATATATATATATATATATATATATATATATATATATATATATATATATATATATATATATATATATATATATATATATATATATATATATATATATATTTATTATTACTAAATTACTGGCCCTATATTAAAATCACATAAAACTATACACGTATGCAAAGATGAAGTTACATCTTCAAGCCTTGTTTCTGGACATCCTTAAAGACCGAGCAGAGACTGATCCCTGCTTTATTTATTCAGAAGTAGATCTGTTGCTATTTTAACATTGCATTTCTAAAACCAATTATGATGCTTTTAAGTTTATAAATAAAAACAATTATTTCTAGTATGTACAATGTCTCAGTTGCTACATAATTGGTCATTTACCTCTATCCTATTATGAATACTGCTGTCTAAATACATTACTTGGTTGGGTTATGGGTAAATACGTTACTTGAGTGGGTTATGACAATAAAACTAATTGAGGAAGGTGTGGTCCTGCACAAATGCCATGGGAGTCATGGCTTTGCTTGTGTCCAAAAGTTGAGTTTAAGGTGGGAAATTTTAGGAAGGGTCCCTTTTCCAATGATAACATTTGATAGATGTACTAGCCCTCTTCTTTCTACAAAAAAAAAAAAAAAGTATTTTTGTTACTAACTGCACCCTTTGGAAGGTTTCCCAATACTTACCATTAGATACTTAAAGAGGAAATACAGGAAAAATCCCCCAAAAGTAACACAGACAGAAATAAAAACCTAAGAAAGGTATTAATGCTTCCCTACTCCAAACAACTATGTAGACTAATAACCAAAAAGAAGTATGGCTGGAGTATCATTTTTAAGTCTTATGCACAAAAGGAAGTATCACTTACTTTTTGGTTAAAAAAACTGTCCTACTTGGCACTATTTTTTTTTTCTATTTTTATTAAATCACCTGATATGTTTTAAAAAAATGTGTTTAAGGGAATGAATCATCATATCGCCAAATGGCACTTGAGGGAAGGTGCAGCTCAGTCTGTATACCACATATATAGTAGGGCAATTGATGGAGGGTCCATTATGCACCCATAGTTGCCTCTGTTATACCATGACAAAGATGTATGATATTTTGTAACTCTCCATGATTATCTCCATGCTTAAGAGTGAAGCCATGTTTAGATTTTAGCTCATATCTGAGCACACTTGTAAGCCTCTGCACAGTAAACCTCTAACCAGACAAACACAATAGTAACCAGACATGTAGATGTTCCAGAGAAACATAACGTATAACAACTTGTAACTTATAAATTGGATGGTATTGAGTGTATTAATGCACAAAATGCAGCTATTAAATTGTAGTTGTACTTCCAAAAATTATTCTAGTGGCACAATTTTTTATGTGACCCAGTGCACCCTATATACTGTATATGAATTAATAATAGAAAATGAAAGCCATAGTGCAAAAATCTCCAGCATAGTAAACACCCCAAATGCTGCTCTTGTTTCAATAAAAATGTCTACTGTTTGAAATTTCATGTATCACATGTCTTGGCTTGGCAGCAAGAGTCTGCACCATAGTATAGCACAGAAGAATCTACTTTATGGCAAATTCTGAGACTTTAGAGGGGGCTTTCCTTATCCAATAGAAGAAACAATATTTGGACGGGGTGTATAAAATAAAAACAATATGATAAAATTTCCCCAAATTGCTTTTTGGTGTCGTACCGGACTAATTTAGTCATCATCCCAATAATGTTACTTTTGCTGATTAATTTGAGTTGATGAAAGAAGTCTACCACTGAAAATCATACCATTCTGACTTCTTCAGCACCAAAGCAGAGAGAGGAGGCAGTTTACTTGAGCTTTGAGTAACCTATAAAGATCTATGAAACAGTGCCTTAGAATATAGACATATTTATGTTCCTTTTAACGTTATTATGTAAATAATACGATAACCAATATGTATACTTTTATAATGAAACAGTTGCATGCTCAAGAAATCGTAAAGGAGAAAAATATATAAATTACTTTTATTGATGTTTAGTTAAATGCCAGACTCCACTGAGTTTTTTTCAAAATAAATCTTGCTAACTGCTATTTTAACAAGCTTATTAGTTTGACACCATTTACCATGCAATTATTTTAATAGTTGTATTGGGAGTTATGTAAATGGCAGCATAAACCTGGGCTACTCTTCAGTCACTGTAGAAAATTAATTATCCCGTGTACAAGTTCAGTGACAACACTTTACAGGACACCAAACACAGTGTACTAATAAAGTATATGCCTAATTTCCAATTCTCTTTTTTTTCTTAAGCTTTGAATATAATATGATATAAAAGTCAATTAGATCAGCTTTAGACATTTGAAGAGGAAAAAATACAACAGTATTGTTTTTAGTTATTTACTTTGTGGGGAAAATGATGAAATGTACAATGAAACTTAATTGTGCTGTCCTGACCAATCTGTGCATTTCCACAATTATACATATTCAACAATAACTGCCCCTTCACAGTCAATAATTGGCTCTGCCAACTTTAGCTGAAATAAATAAAGTGACATTCTTTCTGTAGCTTTCAGGCAAGGTATCATATCGCATCACCGTGAAAGGTTTTTGGATCATTCCTCCAGCTTGCTTTGGTTCAACGACCTTCGCAAGTTTTTCAGAATGAGCAACTCTATTCAGATTTTGTCCCAACATCCTCTATAGATCCATGTCAGGGCTAAGCAGAAATATCTAGGCTTTATAGTGGAGTTATTTTACTAAAGGAGTAAAAACAATTCACTTAATGTGTTATTATAGACAAAATCAAACACGACATCTATGATGCAGTCTGTCCCTAGCATTAGCACAATAGGTTTTATTTATCTAGTTCCTCTGTAATATAGTTTTACAACCTGTTGGTGCTGCAAGTATATATGTTATTTTTCCACTTCCATTAACAGGGTCAACATTGTCCATTCGGAAGTAAAATTACAAAGCAGCATTGTCATGGATATATACATATGTACATGAATATGTAGTTTTAAATTCACTTTAACTAAAAGACAAACAAATTAAAGAATAGCTCCAGATTTTAAGTAGTTACAGCAACAGATTTTATGTAACTTTTGGAACAAATTTTAAAGCCACGAATAAAGGTTGGCCATTTGATCTTTTGACAAGATCAATTGGTAATAAAACAAAAATGTTAATGGAGAGACATAGAAATACAAAACAAGCTGTTTTAATGCTATTTACAAAGGTAAATATATATAATTTTGCCCACAGTTCCACTTTAACTAAATTAATGTTTATTTTACAAAGTAGTATTCACAGAGGTTCTTCAATAAGGTGAAGCTGTGTAACTCAATTAAACAATCATGTGTCAGTAGGGATGGTCTGGATGTTTGAGTTGAACGTAAGTTCGACTCGAACATGCGCTGTTCGTTTGTTCACAGAACAAACAAACATATGGGGTGTTTGCGGCAAATTTGAGCGCCGCAGAGCACCCCATAATGCACTGCAAGATCATAGTGCATTGATGGCTGCTAATTGGCCAAAGCAAGTCCACGCCCCACATTATATAAAGCTGCTTACACGGTGGCCTTATATAGTTTGATAATGTGGACATTGAGAGAACTTGAGATAGATTAGTTAGCAGTAGTCAGTGTAGAATATATATACGGTGCAGGCAGTGTATTCAGATCCCCTTAAATTTTTCACTCTTTGTTATATTGCAGCCATTTGCTAAAATCATTTAGGTTCATTTTTTTTTCCTCATTAATGTACACACAGCACCCCATATTGACAGAAAAACACAGAATTGTTGACATTTTTACATTTTTGCAGATTTATTGAAAAAGAAAAACTGAAATATCACATGGTCCTAAGTATTCAGACCCTTTGCTCAGTATTTAGTAGAAGCACCCTTTTGATATAATACAGCCATGAGTCTTTTTGGGAAAGATGCAACAAGTTTTTCTCACCTGGATTCGGGGATCCTCTGCCATTCCTCCTTGCAGATCCTCTCCAGTTCTGTCAGGTTGGATGGTAAACGTTGGTGGACAACCATTTTTAGGTCTCTCCAGAGATGCTCAATTGGGTTTAAGTCAGGGCTCTGGCTGGGTCATTCAAGAACAGTCACAGAGTTGTTGTGAAGCCACTCCCTCCTTATTTTAGCTGTGTGCTTAGGGTCATTGTCTTGTTGGAAGGTAAACCTTTGGCCCAGTCTGAGGTCCTGAGCACTCTGGAGAAGGTTTTCGTCCAGGATATCCCTGTACTTGGCTGCATTCATCTTTCCCTCGATTGCAACCAGTCGTTCTGTCCCTGCAGCTGAAAAACACCCCCACAGCATGATGCTGCCACCACCATGCTTCACTGTTGGGACTGCATTGGACAGGTGATGAGCAGTGCCTGGTTTTCTCCACACATACCGCTTAGAATTAAGGCCAAAAAGTTCTATCTTGGTCTCATCAGAATCTTATTTCTCACCATCTTGGAGTCCTTCAGGTGTTTTTTTAGCAAACTCCATGCGGGCTTTCATGTATCTTGCAATGAGGAGAGGCGTCCGTCGGGCCACTATGCCATAAGGCCCCGACTGGTGGAAGGCTGCAGTGATGGTTGACTTTCTACAACTTTCTCCCATCTCCTGACTGCATCTCTGGAGCTCAGCCACAGTGATATTTGTGTTCTTCTTTACCTCTCTCACCAAGGCTCTTCTTCCCCGATAGCTCAGTTTGGCCAGGCGGCCAGCTCTAGGAAGGGTTCTGGTCGTCCCAAACATCTTCCATTTAAGGATTATGGAGGCCACTGTGCTCTTAGGAAACTTAAGTGCAGCAGAATTTTTTTGTGACCTTGGCCAGATCTGTGCATTGCCACAATTCTGTCTCAAAGCTCTTCAGGCAGTTCCTTTGACCTCATGATTCTCATTTGCTCTGACATGCACATGCATTATATAGACAGGTGTGTGGCTTTCCTAATCAAGTCCAATCAGTATAATCAAACACAGCTGGACTCAAATGAAGGATGATCAGAACAATTGGACAGCACCTGAGTTAAATATATGAGTGTCACAGCAAAGCGTCTGAATACTTATGCCCTGTACACACGAGCAGACTTTTCGACCAGACTGGTCCGACGGACCGAATCCGGCCGACAATCTGACCGTGTGTGGGCTTCATTGGACCTTCAGCGGACTGTTTCTGTCGAAAATCTGACGGACTTTGGATTTGGAACATGTTTCAAATCTTTACGTCGGAACTCCGCCGGACCCTGTTCCTATTGAAAAATCCGCTCGTCTGTATGCTAGTCTGACGGACAAAAACCGACGCTAGGGCAACTATTGGCTACTGGCTATGAACTTCCTTATTTTATGAACTTGTATTTGTATGAATCCATTGGACTTTGGTGTGATCGTGTGTAGGCAAGTCCGTTCGTTCGAAAGTCCATCGGAAGTCCGTCAAAAGTCTGTTGAAAGTCCGTCAAAAGTCCGTCGGAAAAACTGTCTGAACTTTGCAGCCGAAAAGTCAGCCCTTGTGTACAGGGAATTAGGACCATGTGATATTTCAGTTTTTCTTTTTTAATAAATCTGCAAAAAATGTCAACAACTCTGTGTTTTTCTGTCAATATGGGGTGCTGTGTGTACATTAATGAGGAAAAAAATGAACTTAAATGATTTTAGCAAATGGCTGCAATATAACAAAGAGTGAAAAATTTAAGGGGGTCTGAATGCTTTCTGTCCCCACTGTATATATATATATATATACAGTATCTCACAAAAGTGAGTACACCCCTCACATTTTTGTAAATATTTTATTATATCTTTTCATGTGACAACACTGAAGAAATAACACTTTGCTACAATGTAAAGTAGTGAGTGTACAACTTGTATAACAGTGTACATTTGCTGTCCCCTCAAAATAACTCAACACACAGCCATTAATGTCTAAACCGCTGGCAACAAAAGTGAGTACACCCCTAAGTGAAAATGTCCAAATTGGGCCCAAAGTGTCAATATATTGTGTGGCCACCATTATTTTCCAGCACTTCCTTAACCCTCTAGGGCAGGACTTCACCAGAGCTTCACAGGTTGCCACTGGAGTCCTCTTCTACTCCTCCATGACGACATCACTGAGCTGGTGGATGTTAGAGACCTTGCGCTCCTCCACCTTCCGTTTGAGGATGCCCCACAAATGCTCAATAGGGTTTAGGTCTGGAGACATGCTTGGCCAGTCCATCACCTTTACCCTCAGCTTCTTTAGCAAGGCAGTGGTTGTCTTGGAGGTGTGTTTGGGGTCGTTATCATGATGGAATATTGACCTGCGGCCCAGTCTTTGAAGGGAGGGGGTAATGCTCTGCTTCAGTATGTCACAGTACATGTTGGTATCCATGGTTCCCTCAATGAACTGTAGCTCCCCAAAGTCGGCAGCACTCATGCAGCCCCAGACCATGACACTCCCACCACCATGCTTGACTGTAGGTATAACACACTTGTCTTTGTACTCCTCACCTGGTTGCCACCACACACGCTTGACACCATCTGAACCAAATAAGTTTATCTTGGTCTCATCAGACCAAAGGGCATGGCTCCAATAATCCATGTCCTTAGTCCGCTTGTCTTCAGCACACTGTTTGTGGGCTTTCTTGTGCATCTTCTATAGAAGAGACTTCCTTCTGGGACGACAGCCATGCAGATCAATTTGATGCAATGTGCAGCGTATGGTCTGAGCATTGACAGGCTCACCCCCCACCCCTTCAGCCTCTGCAGCAATGCTGGCAGCACTCATACGTCTAATTTCCAAAGACAACCCTTGCATATGATGCTGAGCTTTTGCACTCAACTTCTTTGGTCGACCATGGCAAGGCCTGTTCTGAGTGGATCCTGTCCTGTTAAACCGCTCTATGGTCTTGACCACCGTGCTGCAGCTCAGTTTCAGGGCCTTGGCAATCTTCTTATAGCCTATGCCATCTTTATGTAGAGCAACAATTCTTTTTTTCAGATCCTCAGAGAGTTCTTTGCCATGAGGTGCCATGTTGAACTTCCAGTGACCAGTATGAGAGAGTGAGAGCGATAACACCAAATTTAACCTGCTCCCCATTCACACCTGAGAACTTGTAACACTAACGTGTCACATGACACCAGGGAGGGAAAATGGCTAATTTGGGCCCAATTTGAACATTTTCACTTAGGGGTGTACTCACTTTTGTTGCCAGCGGTTTAGATATTAATGGCTGTGTGTTAAGTTATTTTGATATGTGTGTGAGTGAGTGTGTGTATATGTATGTATATATATATATATATATATATATATATATATATATAGTTGTGCTGATAAAACAAAAACCTTTTCTTTCACTCATGGTTAGTGTTTGGCTGAAGCCATTTATTATCAATCAACGGTGTTTACTCTTTTTAAATCATAATGAAAACAGACACTACCCAAATGACCTTGATCAAAAGTTTACATACCCCTGTTCTTATTACCGTGTATTGCCCCCTTTAACATCAATGACAGCTTGAAGTCTTTTGTGGTCTTTGTGATTTGTGGATGAGGCTCTTTATCTTCTCAGAGGGTAAAGCTGCCCATTCCTCTTGGCTAAAAGCCTTCAGTTCCTGTAAATTCTTGGGCTGTCTTGCATGAACCGCACGTTTGAGATCTCCCCAGAGTGGTTCAATGATATTGAGGTCAGGAGACTGAGATGGCTACTCCAGAACCTTCACTTTATTCTGCTGTAGCCAAAGACAGGTCGACGTGGCCTTGTGTTTTGGATCGTTGTCATGTTGGAATGTCCAAGTACGTCCCATGCGCAGCTTCCTGGCTGATGAATACAAATGTTCCTCCAGTATTTTTTGATAACATACTGCATTCATTTTGTCATCAATTTTGACCAAATTTCCAGTGCCTTTCACTCATCCCCAAAACATCAGTGATTCACCTCCGTGTTTCACAGTAGGAATGGTGTACCTTTCATCATAGGCCTTGTTGACTCCTCTCCAAATTAAGCATTTATGGTTGTGGCCAAAAAGCAAAATTTTGTTCTCATCACTCCAAATGACTGTGCCAGAAAGTTTGAGGCTTGTCTCTGTGCTGTTTGGCGTATTGTAAGCGGGAGACTTTGTGGCATTTGCGTAATAATGGCTCTCTTCTGGCGACTCGACCATGCAGCCCATTTTTCTTCAAGTGCCTCTTCATTGTGCATCTTGATGCAGCCACACTACATGTTTTCAGAGAGTCCTGTATTTCACCTGAAGGTATTTGTGGGTTCTTCTTTGCATCCCGAACAATTTTACTGGCAGTGGTGACTGAAATGTTAGTTGGTCTACCTGACCATGGTTTGGTTTCAACAGAACCCCTCATTTTTCACTTCTTGATTAGAGTTTGAACACTGCTGATTGCCATTCTCAATTCCTTGGATATCTTTTTCTATGCCTTTCCTGTTTTATACAGTTCAACTACCTTTTCCCGCAGATCCTTTGACAATTCTTTTGCTTTCCCCATGACTCAGAATCCAGAAACGTCAGTGCAGCACTGGATGATAGCTGCAAGGGTCTGTCAGGAGTCCAGAAACTCATTGACCTTTTATACACACACACTAATTACAAGCAAACACATTACAGGTGAGGATGGTTACCTTTAACCACTTCAATACCAGGCACTTAGACACCTTCCTGCCCAAGCCAATTTTCAGCTTTCAGCGCTGTCGCAATTTGAATGACAATTGTGCGGTCATACAACACTGTACCCAAACAATTTTTTTATCATTTTGTTCCCACAAATAGAGCTTTATTTTGGTGGTATTTGATCACCTCTGTGGTTTTTATTTTTTGCGCAACAAATAAAAAGAGACTGAAAATTTTGAAAAAAAAAACACGTTTTTCTTTGTTTCTATTAAAATTTTTTGTAAAAAAGTATGTTTTTTTCGTCAATGATGGGAACTGATATGGCTTCACTGATGGGCACCAATGAGGTGGCACTGATGAGGTGGCACTGACAGGCACTGATGATGGGCACAGGATAGGCGGCACTGATGGACACTGATAGGTGGCACTGATGGGCACTGATAGGTGGCACTGGTATGCGGCACTTATGGGCACTCATAGGCGGCACTGATGGGCACTCATAGGCGGCACTGATGTGTACTTATGGGTGGCACTGATGGGTACTTATGGGTGGCACTGATAGGTGGCATGGATGGGCACTGATAGGTGGGCACTGATGGGCACAGATGGGCACTGATAGGTGGCACAGATGGACACTGGTGGCACTGATGACATTGATGGGTGGCATTGCTGGGTATCACTGCTTTATAATGGTGCCAATCAGTGCCCATTTGTGGGCACTGATTGGCACAGATTGGGCACATTGGGCACATGTGGATGGCCATGGGGTACATACCTGGCCATCCACATGTTGCCCTCTTCCCTGGTGGTCCTGGGGGCTTCCCTGGTGATCTAGTGCGGGCATCCGAGGAGGGCTGCGCTGATAAACAATCAGCACAGACCCCCCCTGTCAGGAGAGCCGCCGATCGGCTCTCCTCTACTCGTGTCTGTCAGACGCGAGTGAGGAAAAGCTGATCAACGGCTCTTCCTATTGACATCGTGATCAGCCGTGATTGGACATGGCTGATCACGCGGTAAAGAGCCTTCGCCGGAGGCTCTTTACCAAGATCGGTGTAGCGTTGTGTCAGACTAACACACCGCACCAGCGATCGCCGCGATGCGCGACCCGGGGCATGTTATCCTGAAGGACGTCATATGACGCCCAGTCAGGATAACTGAACCACTGCCGGCCGCCAATCTGCTATAGGCTGGGCGGGAAGAGGTTAACCACTTGCCTACAGGGCACTTACACCCCCTACCTGCCAAGATCATTTTTCAGCTTTCAGGGTTGTTGTACTTTGAATGACAATTGCGCAGTCATGCTACACTGTACCCAAATTAAATTTTTATCATTTTCTTCACACAAATAGAGCTTTCTTTTGGTTGTATTCAATCACTGTTGGGTTTTTTATTTTTTACAAAAAAAGACCAAAAATTTTGGAAAAAACATTTTTTTTACTTAGTTTCTGTCAGTAAATTTTGTAAATAAGTAATTTTTCTCCTACACTGATGTGCACTGATGAGGCTGCACTGATGTGCACTGATAGGCTGAACTGGTGGGCATTGATGAGGTGGCACTTATGGGCACTGATGAGGCGGCACTTATGGGCACTGATTAGGTGGTACTGATGAGGAGGCACTAATATGCCGCATGTATGGGCACTGATAGGTGGTACTGATATGTGGCACTGATGAGCACTGATAGGCAGCACTGATGAGCACTGATAGGCACTAATAGGTGGCACTGATGGGCACTAATAGGTGGCACTGATAAGTGGCACTGGTGGGCACTGATAGGTGTCATGGATATGCAACACTGATGGGCATTGATGGGCAGCACTATTAGGTGGCACTGATAGCCAGCACTGACTGGCATCACTAATGGGCACTAATTGGAGGCAATTGTGGGCACTGGTGGACACTTGTGGCACTGGTGGGCAATGGTGGGCACTGATTGCTGGCACTGATTGGTGACACTGTTGGTGCTATAATGTAATCAGGGCAATGATGATCAGTGCCAATTACATGTTTTGTTGGCCCCTGCGAGGAGATGCCACTGATCGGCTCTCCTCGCTGATTACCTGCATCTCCGTGTTTACATATGACACAGCCGATGACATGGTTAAAGAGCCATGAACATGGCTCTTTACAGAGATCGGGGGTGCGCTGTATCCTAGCAACACGGTACGGCCATGATCGCCACTCTGCGCACCCCCGCGAGCTCGTGAGAGCGGTTGTTCTGGGATACCGTCATATGATGTTGTTTGTTTATTATTGCTGCTGTTTGTTTATAACTCATGTCTGTGAGTGTATACCATTGTTTTTTCTAATTTATTTAGCCATTTAATATTAATGTTTTTATCCAATCATGTAAGATCCATTTGTTTGTTTGCCCCTTAATTTTATTTGTTTCTGTGATCACTTGCCATTACATACTGCTGGACTGCAATTGAGCCATTTGACTCGGTGTGCTGTCAATCAATATGGATTCTTTATACCTTCCCCTCCCCCCCACTTTGTATTTTTTATATTGTGGTTTCCGAATCCCATACGTTAGCTTGAAGAAGGAGCGCGGCTGTCACGTAACTCACAGCCTGTACGCTCAGGAAATGCACTGCTTTCCAGTGATGTCATCCCTCCTTGTCTGCACACCCACTGTGCCCCAAGCCTCGTTTTGAGAACGCTCCACTGCAGCCGGCTTTTTCATCATCCAGCTGTGTTTGTACCGAGCAGAGTGCCTTGCAGGAATGGAATGATGAACTGATGACCAGACTACCTCCATGTTTGGGACTTATCTATGCCTACTCATGACTTCTCAAATGTGAGTTGCCTGTATTAAGTGTTCTTAAAACTTGTTCTATATCTGCACCCAGAGGCGCCTCTATCCTTGTGTCTTTCCAGTGTTTGGGAACATGGTTTCTGTTCCTCCTCGATGGTAGCTCTGAGTGTGGGACCCCTCATCATCACTCCATATGGTCCTTGGACCTCTTAACGTATTACAAGACTATGGACTCTTGTTATGTTATCTCCTAAATCAGAATGTTTTTAACCTATACATTATATATACTTTATTTACTGTGGGTCATGTAATGTTCTAGTTCTTGCGCCTGAGAGAGATTAAAATCAGTGTACAGTATATAATACAGAGTATTGAAGTGGTTAAGGGGAACACTATGACAGAATTAGGAAATAAACAGCATGTGGTCCCCCCAAAACCCATAAACCCCCTTTGGGTCTGGCATAGATTTTAAGGGGAACTCCACACCAAAATTGGCGTGGGTTCTCCCCAAAATCCATACCAGACCCTTGCCTGGTAGCACTTTGCCCCCCAACACACCTTATCCCCATGTTGATGTGGACAAGAGCTTCTTCCTGACAACCCTGGCCATTGGTTGTCGGGGTCTACGGGTGGGGGCTTATCAGAATCTGGAAGCCCCCTTTAACAAGGGGGCCCCCCAGATCCCACCTCCCCTTATGTGAATGGGTATCGGGTATATTGTACCCCTACCCATTCACCCAAAAAAGTGTCAAAACATAAAAGCCACAACAGACAGTTTTTGCCAATTCCTTTATTAAAAATTTTTTAAAAAGTGTCCCACGATGTCCATCCATCTTCGATCCGAAAAATAGAACAAAATAAAAAAAGCTCTGCCTCGATGGGAGGTCCTTGCCTATATAACAGCTGTCAAAGCTAAAAGACAGCAGTCGCCAGAAAGCCTCCCATGGAGGCGGAGTTTTTTCTTTTTCTTTCAATATTTCGGGTCCCTTCCATGGCGTGATTGACGATGGATGTACATTGCGGGCCCCTTTTTTTTTCCTTTTTTAATAAAGGAATTGTCAAAAACTATCTATTGTGGTTTACTTTTTAACACTTTTTTTGGTGAATGGGTTGGGGGTAGGGGTACAATGTACCGATACCCATTCACATAAGGGGGGGCCAGGATCTTGGCCCCCTTAATAAAGGGGGCTTCCAGATCAGATTCCAATAAGCCCCCCTCCCTCAGACCCCGACAACCTATAGTCAGGGTTTTCGGAAAGAGGCTCTGGGCCCCTTTAACATGGGGACAAGCTGCTTTGGAGGGGACCCCAAAGCACCCTCCCCATGTTGAGGGCACGTGGCCTGGTATGGTTCAGGAGGGGGGGCACTCACTCGCCCCCTATCCTGTCCTCTATGCTGCATGCTGGGATAAGGATCTGGTATGGATTATGGGGGGTAACTCGCACCATTTTTTTTTCAAATTTTGGTGTGGAGTTTCTCTTAGAATCCATACCAGCCCTGAGGGGCCTGGTATGGACCGGCAATACATTACAGCCGCGAGCCATTCTACACATTACACAGATGCACCACATTACAGGCAGACTGAGGGAACCACCAGGCATGATATTTAAAGGAATATTTCATTTTTATTTCACTTTAAGCATTATTAAATCACTGCTCCTGAAAAAACCTTAATACATGTCTCCTAGGGCAGTACTCGGGTCCCTATACTCTTTTTATGGCAATAACTTTCATATAAGCCTTTAAAATTAGCACTTTTGATTTCTCATGTTCGTGTCCCATAGACTTTAATAGGGTTCCCATGTCCACTAGAACTTTTTGCCTGTTCGCATGTTCTGGTGCCAACCAAACCAGGGGGGGGTTTTGGCCCATCCCTATCTGTCAGTAACAATCCTGTTTTTTCACATGATTTGGTGCTCACCTTGTTATTAATTTATTGTTTAATACCATCTTCTTTGCAGAGTAAACATTAAATATGCTAAGTGACTTCCCTTTAATTAACCCTAGTAACATAACATTCATTGGCCATTTTGCTGTTACTTATACACTTAGGATTATATTATTGCTATTATTAGTCTCCTGGGAAGTCCAAATCTTACAAGAATGTGCACCTGCACAGTAAGGCCATATCCATTTCCCATGTGCTTACCATGTGTTACCTTTCAATTATGCATAGTGTTTTTTTGTAGAGGAAAACCCTAAATAATATTTAGTTTAATAAAGTACTGTGTATCATAAACAACTGACTGTTTTTAAAAATAAAATACCTTTCCTGTCTACATGCATGCTCTCCAGTGATGTATACATGACATTTTCTAGTGCATGGTTCCTGATGGCAACAACCGTGAACCATGTTTCTATAATGTGTGTTTGAAATGGCCACTTGGAAGCCTGTATAACACGCAACAATGCAAGAACATGACTGAAAGACAAGGAAAGAGCTTTGTCACCCTATAATAGAAAGTGTCTGAACAAGGACCATTATATGCATTCTACACATTCTATGCAGGGCTCAGGCACATTCTGCGTGTTTTATTGACACACAGAGTGGGGCGCATACAAGTGCCTCTGTAGCAATTAGCTGGCTATGGCGGCGCTCGTAGAAGAGGAGAGGCCAGTAGCATCGACAGGGGACCCAAGTAGAGGCGGATCCAGGCCGCTCTGTGTAAAAACATTGCACAGAGCAGGTAAATATAACATGCTTGTTATTTAAAAAACAGAATAAAAAATACCTTAACTGCTTGCTGCCCGCCCACCGTCAAATGACGGCGGAGCATTGCGGCTCTCGCGCGCCGGCGAGGACAATTGCTAGGACATGCCGCGACCCCGATCTGTGTAAAGAGCCGCATCCGCTTCCATGTGATCGGCTGTGTCCAATCACAGCCGGTCACATGTAAACACAGAGATGCTGGTAATCGGCTCTCCTCACCTCACACTGACAGAGTATGAGGAGAGGAGAGCCGATCAGTGACATCTCCTCACAGGGGGACATTTAGGAATGTAATCAGGGCACTGATCATCAGTGCCCTGATTACAGTAAAGAAATATAGTGTCACAATACAGTGCCCACCATTGCCCACCAATGCCAGCATACAGTGCCCACCAGTGGCAGTAATCAGTGCCCACCACTGCCCACAAGTGCCACCAATCAGTGCTCATTAGCCATGCCAGTCAGTATTGGCAATCAGTGCCACCTATCAGTGCTGCCCATCAGTGCCCATCACTGCTGTTGATCAATGCCCATCAGTGTCATCCATCAGTGCCACCCATCAATGCCCATCAGTTCCCATCTATACCACCTATCCATGCCGCCTATCCGTGCCACCTATCCGTGCCCACCAGTGCCGCCTATCAGTGCCCACCAGTGCCACCTATTAGTGCCCATCAGTGCCACCTAACAGTGCCCATCAGTGCCATCTATCAGTGCTCATCAGTGCCACATATCAGTGCCACCTATCATTGCCCCCTATCAGTGCCCATAAGTGCAGCATATTAGTGCCTCATCAGTGCCCATCGCTGCCACCTCATCAGCGCACATCAGTGAAGGCGAAATATTACTTAGTTACAAAATTTACTGACAGAAAAAAGTAAAAAACATTTTTTTCCAAAATTTTTGGTCTTTTTTTGTGATTAAATACCACCAAAAGAAAGCTCTATTTGTGTGTAGAAAATGATAAAAAATTTGTTTGAGTACAGTGTAGCATGACCACGCAATTGTCATTCAAAGTGCGACAGCGCTGAAAGCTGAAAAATGGCTTGGGCAGGAAGGGGGTGCTAGTGCCTGGTAGGCAAGTGGTTAAATAGAGTGGGGCGAATGGTTCAGCCCGAGCAGGAGTTTTGGCCAAACACTGGTTGTCTGCCTGTTCGATGAACACCCGAATTATTGGGGTTTTCGACCGTTTGTTTGGCCCGCCGAATGACCACAATGCACTGCACCACTGCACAGTGCATTGGAAGTTCTGATTGGCTGAAGTAAAGAAAGTTTTGCCCAATCAGAGCACATAGCACTGTCAAAACCATGCTTGGACATTGTCATGATGACTCTAATCATGCCTCACTGCTCTTAGTCCTACCCCACACTATTAAAATATTCTTCCATTGTGGCCATTTGCAGTGTGATACTGGCGTGGAGAGAGATAGAACAGGACTGTGTTCAGTGCTACTAGCGAGTTAAGCCTCGTACGCACAATCAGATTTTCAGACGGGAATTGTGTGACAGGCTGTTGGTGAAAAATCTGACTGTTTGTATGCTTCATCGAACAATTGTTGTTGGATTTTCCGTGGACAAATGTTGGATAGCAGGTTTTAAAATTTTCGGCAGACAAATGTCTGTTGTTGGATTTTCCGAGCATGTGTGCACAAGTCTGTCGGACAAAAGTCCAAAGTACAAACACGCAAGCAAGGACGAGCCAGAAGCAGTCCATCTTGAAAACTAGCGTTCGTAATGAAGAATTAACATTCGTGACGTGGCAAATGATAAAATCTCGAAATGCAGCACACATTCTCTTCTTCTTTAATGGGATAATAATGAAGCTGCTTTGCTGGTGATACTGATGGAGTTATTGCAAACAAATTTTCAAAGGCTTTTTTTTTCTAGTGATATCAAGAATAATACTATTATGCTTTTTTTTTATTTGGGCAAGTTACCACAACACCATTATTCCATAGTTTTTAAGATCAAAGATACAACTATGTTGGTGTCCCTTGTCAATTTTACATTGTATCTTTTTAACCACTTTAGCCACGGAGGATTTTACCCCCTCCCTGACCAGAGCACTTTTTGCGATTCGGCACTGCGTCGCTTTAACTGACAATTGCGCGGTCGTGTGACTTTGTACCCAAACAAAATTGACGTCCTTTTTTTCCCACAAATAGAGCTTTCTTTTGGTGGTATTTGATCACCTCTGGCATTTTTATTTTTTGCGCTATGAACAAAAAAAAGAGTGAAAATTTTGAAAAAAAAACGCAATATTTTTTACTTTTTGCTATAAAAAATATCCCCCAAAAATATATAAAAAAAACAATTTTTTTCCTCAGTTTAGGCCGATATGTATTCTACATATTTTTGGTAAAAAAAATCTCAATAAGCGTATATTGATTGGTTTGCGCAAAATTTATAGCGTCTATAAAATAGGGGATAGTTTTATGGCATTTTTATTTTTATTTTTTTTTTATTAGTAATGGCGGCGATCTGCGATTTTTATCAGGACTGCGACATTATGGATCTGACACTTTCCACACTATTTTGGGACCATTGTCATTTATACATCGATCAGTGCTATAAAAATGCATTGATTACTGTGTAAATGATACTGGCAGTGAAGGGGTTAACCACTAGGGGACGGTGAAGGGGTTAAGTGTGTCCTAGGGAGTGATTCTAACTGTGAGGGGGCTGGGCTTCAACAGACAGGACAGTGATCACTGCTCTCGATAACCGAGAGCAGTGATCTCTGTCCTGTCACTAGGCAGAACGGGGAAATGCTTTGTTTACAAAAGCATCTTCCGTTCTTCCTCTCCGTGGCTCGATCGCGGGCACGACACCACTTCTTAAAGGGTATGTAACTGTATGCCCTTTTGCCTACCAGTGCCATTCTGCCGACGTAAATCGGTGTGCACTGGTCGGCAAGCGGTTAAATGTAACTGCCTACTCCCAAACTGTCATTTGAAGAAAAACACATAGCCACGTATTATTCTCCACAATTTTGTTATTGTGCATTAAAAAAGAAAACAAATAAAACAAATAGAATGCTATCTGCCAATAGAACTTAACCAAAAAGTGCATTCTGTGCATCCAAAAATATAGAAAATATACCAAATCGAATCATTATTATTCAACAAAAAACCCCCAGCCATGTGTCCTGCTTCTTAATATAGGGGGTCAATAACGCCAAGAGTTGGTGAAAGCAGGGGTCCATCATCCGGAGATAATTCCAAAAATCATCTGGATTATTGTCCTGGAGCTCCTGCAGCAAAGGCATATGACATAATTGGTCACGATTAATAAAGCAAATAATTTTTGGTCCAAGAAATCCTCCTTCTCCTGTTCCTGGACTGGACTTTGGTCAAAGCAATAACTCCAAGGCCGATTCCGCAACATGTCTGGTTGACGAACAGCCGTTCAGAAATGAACTGAAGAGCACAAAATGAAAAGCATGAACTGAAAAACGCTAAATGAAAAGCGCAAAATGAAAAGCGTGAATCAACACTCACCAAATTCTAACACAAAATTAGCAGAAGGTGCCCAAAGGGTGGCGCTAAACAGCTGAAAAACTCCGTAGTACGTCAGTATGTTTGTGTTTGTTGGCCAACAATTCCTTGCTGTTTGTATGCAAGACAAAATCCAGGCACACATCTTTGGACAAAAGTCTGAGGTTTTGTCTGTGGAAAATCCGATCGTGTCTACGAGGCTTTAGTGTGCTATAGTGTACTATTGTGATTATATTGTGAGTGTAAAGTATCAGTTTAGTGTGAATGTGATAGTGATAGTGCAGTGTGAGTGTAGTGGGACCGCTTAATTTTTACTTTAGTGACACATTAGTGTGAATCTAGTGATAGTACAGTGTCATATTTACTTTAGTATAATTTTATTTTGTCAGTGCAGGCTTACCACAGTATATTTCAGTGCATTATTGCACATTTACCACAGTATATTGCAGTGTTTAACTGCATGTTTAACACAGTAAATTTCAGTGCGTTGGTGCACATTCGTGTAAATCTAGTGATAATACAGTGTGAAAGTTGTGCGATCGTTCATTTTTACTTTAGTGTAAGTTTATTTCGTCAGGGCAGGTTTACCGTAGTATATTTCAGTGCGTTACTGCACGTTTAATGCAATGTGTTTCTGTGCGTTATTGAAGGTTTACCGTAGTTTATTACAGTGCGTTACTGCACGTTTAATGCAGTATAATTCAGTGCATTATTGCAGGTTTACCACAGTATATTGCAGTGCGTTAGTGCACATTTAATGCAGTATATTTAGGTGCGTTTTTGCACATTTACCACAGTATATTGCAGTGCGTTAATGCATGTTTAATGCAGTATATTTCAATGCGTTATTGCAGGTTTACCGCAGTATATTGCAGTGTGTTACTGCACGTTTAACGCAGTGTATTTCAGTGTATTATTGCAGGTTTACCACGGTATAATGCAGGGCGTTAGTGCACATTTAATGCAGTATATTTAAGTGCATTGTTGCATTAACCGCAGTATATTGCAGTACGTTAATGCATGTTTAATGCAGTATATTTCAGTGAATTATTGCAGGTTTACCGCAGTGTGTTAGTGCATGTTTAACACAGCATATTTCAGTACGTTATTGCAGGTTTACCGCAGTATATTGCAGTGCGTTACTGCACATTTGACGCATTATATTTCAGTGTGTTATTGCAGGTTTACCACAGTATATTGTAGTGCGTTTGTGCACATTTAATGCATTATATTTCAGCGCCTTATTGCAGGTTTACCGCAGTATATTGAACTGCATTAGTACATGTTTAACGCAGTGTATTTCAGTGCGTTGGTGCATGTTAGTGTGAATCTAGTGATAGTACAGTGTGAGAGTTATGCAACCATTCATTTTTACTTTAGTGTAAGTTTATTTTGTCAGGGCAGGTTTAGCGCAGTATATTTCTGTGCATTATTGCATGTTTACCACAGTATATTGATGTGTGTTAGTGCATGTTTAACGCAGTATATTTCAGTGCATTGGTGCACGTTAGTGTGACTCTAGTGATGTGGGGACGGAAGGTATTCAGACCCCCTTAAGTTTTTCACTCTTTGTTATATTGCAGCCATTTGCTAGTTCATTTTTTTCCTCATTAATGTACACACAGCATCCCATATTGACAGAATAACACAGAATTGTTGACATTTTTGTTGACATTTTTTGTTGACATTTTTTCAGATTTATTAAAAAAGAAAAACTTAAATATTGCATGGTCCTAAGAATTCAGACCCTTTGCTGTGACAATCATATATTTAACTCAGGTGCTGTCCATTTCTTCTGATCATCCTTGAGATGGTTCTACACCTTCATTTGAGTCCAGCTGTGTTTGATTATACTGATTGGACTTGATAAGGAAAGCCACACACCTGTCTATATAAGACCTTACAGCTCACAGTGCATGTCAGAGCAAATGAGAATCATGAGGTCAAAGGAACTGCCTGAAGAGCTCAGAGACAGAATTGTGGCAAGGCACAGGTCTGGCCAATGTTACAAAAAAATTCTGCTGCACTTATTTTTCCCAAGAGCACAGTGGCCTCTATAATCCTTAAATGGAAGACGTTTGGGACGACCAGAACTAGAGCTGGCCATCTGGCCAAACTGAGCTATCGGGGGAGAAGAGCCTTCATGAGAGAGGTAAAGAAGAACCCAAAGATCACTGTGGTTGAGCTCCAGAGATGCAGTCAGGAGATGGGAGAAAGTTGTAAAAAGCCAATCATCACTGCAGCCCTCCACTAGTCGGGGCTTTATGGCAGAGTGGCCCAACGGACACCTCTCCTCAGTGCAAGACACATAAAAGCCCGCATGGAGTTTGCTAAAAAACACCTGAAGGACTCCAAGATGGTGAGAAATAAGATTCTTGATGAGACCAAGTCTGATGAGACCAAGATAGAACCTTTTGGCCTTAATTCTAAGCGGTATGTGTGGAGAAAACCAGGCACTGCTCATCACCTGTCCAATACAATCCTGACAGTGAAGCATGGTCGTGGCAGCATCATGCCATGGGGGTGTTTCTCAGCTGCAGGGACATGATGACTGGTTGCAATCGAAGGAAAGATGAATGCAGCCAAGTACATGGATGTCCTGGACGAAAACCTCCTCCAGAGTGCTCAGGACCTTAGACTGGGCCGAAGTTTTACCTTCCAACAAGACAATGACCCTAAGCACACAGCTAAAATAATGAAGGAGTGGCTTCACAACAACTCCGTGACTGTTCTTGAATGGCCCAGCCAGAGCCCTGACTTAAACCCAATTGAGCATCTCTGGAGAGACCTAAAAATAGCTGTTCACCAGCGTTTACCATCCAACCTGACAGAACTGGAGAGGATCTGCAAGCAGGAAATGCAGAGAATCCCCAAATCCAGGTGTGAAAAACTTGTTGCATCTTTCCCAAAAAGACTCATGGCTGTAGTAGATCAAAAGGGTGCTTCTACTAAATACTGAGCAAAGGGTCTGAATACTTAGGACCATGTGATATTTCAGTTTTTCTTTTTTAATAAATCTGCAAAAATGTCAACAATTCTGTGTTTTTCTTTCAATATGGGGTGCTGTGTGTACATTAATGAGTAAAAAAATGAACTTAAATCATTTTAGCAAATGGCTGCAATATAACAAAGAGTTAAAAATTTAAAACTTTCCGTCCCCACTGTATTTCAGTGCATTATTGCATGTTTACCACAGTATATTGCAGTGCATTACTGCACGTTTAACGCAGTGTATTTCAGTGCATTATTGCAGGTTTACCACAGTTTATTCGAGTGTGTTACTACATGTTTAACGCAGTGTATTATTGCACGTTTACCGCAGTATAATGCAGTGCGTTAGTGCACATTTAATGCAGTATATTTAGGTGCATTATTGCATTTACTGCAGTATATTGCAGTGCATTAATACATGTTTAATACAGTGTATTTCAGTGAATTATTGCAGATTTACTGCAGTATATTGCAGTGTGTTAGTGCATGTTTAACACAGTATATTTCAGTGCATTATTGCAGGTTTACCACAGTATATTGTAGTGCATTACTGCACATTTGACACAGTATATTTCAGTGTGTTATTGCAGGTTTACCACAGTATATTGCAGTGTATTACTGCATGTTTAACGCAGTATATTTCAGTGCATTATTGCAGGTTTAACGCAGTATATTTCAGTGCGTTGGTGCACATTAGTGTGAATCTAGTGATAGTACAGTGTGAGAGTTATGCAACCATTCATTTTTACTTTAGCGTAAGTTTAGGTTTATTTTATCAGTGCAGGTTTACCGCAGTATATGTCAGTGCATTATTGCATGTTTACCACAGTATATTGCAGCGCGTTACTGCACATTTAATGCAGTGTAATTCAGTGCGTTATTGCAGGTTTACCACAGTTTATTGATGTGGGTTAGTGCATGTTTAGCGCAGTATATTTCAGTGCATTGGTGCACGTTAGTGTGATAGTACAGTGTGAGAGTAGTGCAACCGTTCATTTTTACTTTAGTGTAAGTTTATTTTGTCAGGGCAGGTTTACCGCAATATATTTAAGTGCATTGTTGCATGTTTACCGCAGTATATTGCAGTGTATTACTGCACGTTTAACAAAGTATATTTTAGTGCATTATTGCAGGTTTACCGTAGTTTATTACAGTGCATTACTGCATATTCAATGCAATATAGTTCAGTGCGCTTATGCAGGTTTACCACAGTATATTGCAGTGCATCATTTCAGTGCGTTAGTGCACGTTTAACACTGTATATTTCAATGTATTAGTGCATGTTTACCACAGTATATTGCAGTGTGTTAGTGCACGTTTAACACTGTATATTTCAGTGTATTATTACAGGTTTAACGTAGTTTATTACAGTGCATTACTGCACATTCAATGCAGTATAATTCTGTGCGTTATGTATATTCCAGTGCGTTGTTGCATGTGTACCGCAGTATATTACAATACGTTACTGCAAATGTAATGCATTATATTTCAGTGCGTTATTGCAGGTTTACCACAGTATATTTCAGTGCATTATTTCAGTGCGTTAGTGCATGTTTAACACTGTATATTTCAGTGCATTGTTGCATATTTACCACAGTATATTGCAGTGCATTACTGCACGTTTAACAAAGTATATTTTAGTGCATTATTGAAGGTTTACCGTAGTTTATTACAGTGCATTACTGCACATTCAATGCAGTATAATTCTGTGCGTTATGTATATTCCAGTGCGTTATTGCATGTGTACCGCAGTATATTACAATACGTTACTGCAAATGTAATGCATTATATTTCAGTGCGTTATTGCAGGTTTACCACAGTATATTGCAGTGCATTATTTCAGTGCGTTAGTGCATGTTTAACACTGTATATTTCAGTGTATTAGTGCATGTTTACCACAGTATATCCCAGTGCGTTAGTGCACATTTAATGAAGTATATTTAAGTGCGCTATTGTATGTTTACCGCAGTATATTGCAGTGCATTAATGCATGTATGTTTCAGTGTGTTATTGCAGGTTTACGGCAGTATATTCCAGTGTGTTGGTGCACATTTAACGCAGTAAATTTCAGTGCATTTTTGCAGGTTTAGCGCAGTATATTGCAATTTGTTACTGCACGTTTAACGCAGTAATATTCCGTGAGTTATTGCAGGTTTACCACAGTATATTGCAGTGCATTAGTGCACATTTAACACAGTATATTCCAGTGCGTTATTGCATGTTTACCGAATTATATTGCAGTGTGATAGTGCACGTGTACCGCAGTATATTACAGTGCGTTACTGCAAATTGAATGCAGTATATTTCAGTGCATTATTGCAGGTTTACTGCAGTATATTGCAGTGTATTAGTGCACGTTTAACACTGTATATTTCGGTGCATTGTTGCACATGTACCGCAGTAAATTGCAGTGTGTTAGTGCACGTTTAACACAGTGTTATTCAGTGCATAATTGCACATTTAACACAATATATTGCAGTGAGTCTTTGCATTTTTACTGCAGTATATTGTAGTATGTCAGTGTGTCTGTGTAGTAAATACTCAGGTTAACGTGCACCAAACATCACTTTCCATTGATTAAAGTGTATCCATGTACACATTTCCCCATCTTTATTACATTTTGTTAATAAGCCCCCCACATCATGTCTGGAAGGCCATCAAGGAGTGGCACACATTCCCATGGCACTGTGAGGGGGCCAGCAGCCTCTGTGTCCACAGGCAAAGGTGGATGTGGTCTGTCCTCAGGCAGGGAATCATTTCCTCTGTTTAACGATGTTGCCTGTGCCATCCAGCCACAGCATGCAGAGGAGGTGGTGGACTGGCTTACTAAACCATCCTCATCCTCCATCACCCAAGCAGAGACTAGTGCACAGTCCACCACAGCTGCCAGATTGGCTTATTCTTCCTCCTTGTCGACAGCTACTCCTGCCATAGCCCCAGCATCAGGCATGGAGGAGTCAGCTGAGTTATTTGAACACAGCATCAGCCACTTGCTCCTTGACAATACATAGCCATTACTTGATTTGGATCCTAGTTCTGAGGTTGAGTAAGGTAGGAACAGAGAGAGGGGAAAACACTGGTAAACAACAAATTGGCAGTCATGTTCCCCCAGCCACAGCATATTGCCAAGTTGGCTCCAGTGATGGTGAGGATTGAAGGGATGATAATGATGAGGTCACTTATGTGACTTGGGTGCTGGATAGAGCAGAGGAGGAAAGTGAGGGTGAGGGACAAAACCAACGAGGCAGCCATCATGGAAGAATAGAGAGCAGCCACCCCATTCCACCAGGTTGTGGAGCTGTTATCTCCCTGCCCACTTCCCAGAGCTTAGCTGTTTGGACCTTTTTAGCACTTGTGCAGCCAATCGCACTGTTGCAATTTGCAAACTTTGCCTCAAGCAGATAAAGCGTCGCAAAAACACCAAGGATTTGGGTACCACATGATTGACAAGGCATTTAACCTCCCACCACTCAGCCCATTGGCAAGAGCACTTGAAAGCCACACAAAGGGGATGCAATTATGCTCCTTCTCACTCCTCAACTTTCCATTCTACGTCTGTTATACCTCATGACCTCTCAGCAGTCTCCACTGACAGGGATGATGGTATAGTGAAGAGTGTCACAGGTCCTTACAGCACATCTCCCAGTAGCATACCACCAGCTGTAGACTATAGCAGACAAATTTCCCTGCTCCATCTGGTGCAGTGAAAAAAAATACAATCACTGCCACCCACATGCCCAGTGTCTAAATTCAAACTTGTCAAAGCTGCTTGCGTTACAACTCCTGCCTTTCCATCTGGGGGATTCTGCCCCCTTCCATAATTTTGCAGGATGTGCTGTACCACAATGGCAGGTTCCCAGATGCTATTTCTTTTCACATAAGGCAATTCCATCTCTGTACCATCACGTGGAAGGCAATGTTGTGACATTGTTGGGCAAAGCAGTCGGCTGTAAGGACCACATTACTACTGACACATGGCCCAGCAAGCATGGTCAGGTACAATATATCTTGTTCACAGCACACTGTGTAACTCTGCTTGCAACTCGGAAGGATGCAGGACAGGGCTCAGTGCCGCAGCTTGTTGTGTTGCCACATCTCTATACAGCTACTGGTGATGATGCAAGATGTCAGCTCCACCCCCTCCTCCCCCTCCTCCTCCTCCATGCCCTCCTGCTGAATTGTCCTATGAACCACCAGTACCCCCTAAGCGTTTAAGGGGCTATTCCATGAGCCAGGCTAAAAGGTACTATACAGGGCTTAAGCTGGTCTGTGTAGGAGACAGAAGCCACACTGGAGCAGAGATTCTTGCAGCTCTGCAGGGGCAGGCCCAGAGGTGGTGCATGCTACGCCAGCTGAAGCCAAGAATGATGGTGTGCGATAATGGCACAGACCTCCTGTCCACCTTTAGGCCCCTTTCACACTTATACGACTTGTCCCACGATTTTGTACTGCAAAATCGTATGACAAGTCATTCTCCATGATTTTCAATGACTACCATTCATATTGGCACGACTTTAAGTCGTGCCGACTTGAAAGTAGTCCCTGCACTACTTTGGTCCAACTTCTATGCGAGTTGTACTCCATAGACCTCAATGTTAAACTCTGAAGTAGCATGCAAGTCGTGCCTGAATAATATAGACACGACTTCAGTACGACTTTGTAAGCACAAGCCTGGCTCGCTGATCGGGAAAGGAAAACTTTTTTCCTTTCCCTATGAGCGACAGGCAGTGCTGACAGCTGTCTGGTATGAATCCAGAGGGGGAACTCCACGCCAAGTTTTAAATGAAAAAACTGGCGTGGGTTCCCCCCCAGGGGCATACCAGGCCCTTAGGTCTGGTATGGATCTAAGGGGAACCCCCTACGCCAAAAAATCGGCGTGGGGCCCCCCCCAAAATCCATACCAGACCCTTATCCGAGCACGCAGCCCGGCCGGTCAGGAATGGGGGTGGGGACGAGCGAGCGCCCCCCCCACTCCTTGACCGTACCAGGCCGCATGCCCTCAACATGGGGGGGTGGGTGCTTTAGGGCATGGGGGGCACCCTGCGGGCCCCCCCACCCCAAAGCACCTTGTCCCCATGTTGATGAGGACAAGGGCCTCTTCCCGACAACCCTGGCCGTTGGTTGTCGGGGTCTGCGGGCGGGGGGCTTATCGGAATCCGGGAGCCCCCTTTAATAAGGGAGCCCCCAGATCCCGGCCCCCCACCCTATGTGAATGAGTATGGGGTACATGGTACCCCTACCCATTCACCTAGGGGAAAAAAGCGTCAATAAAAAACACAGTACACAGGTTTTTAAAATAATTTATTAGGCAGCTCTGCGATCTTCTTCTGACTTCGGGGGTCCTCTTCCGACTTCGGGGGTCTCTCCGCCGTCTCCTCCCGGTGTCCGCATCTTCTGCCGGCTCCTCCGCTATCTTCTGCAGCTCAATTGCTAGCAGTGGTCCGGACTTCTGCCTTCTTCTTTTCTTCCAGAGATGTTGACACGATGCTCTCTCCAGCTGGAATGGTCTCTGAACGCTCCGCAACGGACTTATATAGGCGGTGGCCCCGCCCCCTTATGAGGTCACTGTCCCGGGGCATGCTGGGACTGTGCCGTCATAAGGGGGCGTGGTCATCACCCAGTGACCACGCCTCCTAAAACATCACAGTCCCAGCATGCCCAGGGACTGTGACGGCATAAGGGGGCGGGGTCACCGCCTATATAAGTCCGGTGCGGAGCGCACAGAGACCATTCTGGCTGGAAAGAGCGTCGTGTCATAATCTCTGGAAGAGAAGAGGGAAGAAGACGATCCAGAGGTCCGGACCACCGCTGGCAAAAAAGCGCCAGAAGATAGCGGTGGAGCCGGCAGAAGATGCGGGCACCGGGAGAAGACGCCGGAGAGACCCCCGAAGTCGGAAGAGGACCCCCGAAGTCGGAAGAAGATCCCGGAGCTGCCTAATAAATTATTTTAAAAACCTGTGTACTGTGTTTTTTATTGACGCTTTTTTCCCTAGGTGAATGGGTAGGGGTACCATGTACCCCATACTTATTCACATAGGGTGGGGGGCCGGGATCTGGGGGCCCCCTTATTAAAGGGGGCTCCCAAATTCCGATAAGCCCCCCGCCCGCAGACCCCAACAACCAACGGCCAGGGTTGTCGGGAAGAGGCCCTTGTCCTCATCAACATGGGGACAAGGTGCTTTGGGGTGGGGGGCCGCAGGGCGCCCCCCCATGCCCCAAAGCACCCACCCCCCATGTTGAGGGCATGCGGCCTGGTACGGTCCGGGGGGGGGGCGCTAGCTCATCCCCACCCCCATTCCTGACCGGCCGGGCTGCGTGCTCGGATAAGGGTCTGGTATGGATTTTGGGGGGACCCCCACGCCGATTTTTCGGCGTAGGGGGTTCCTCTTACAATTCATACCAGACCTAAGGGCCTGGTATGTCCCTGGGGGGGAACCCACGCCAGTTTTTTTATTTAAAACTTGGCGTGGAGTTTCCCCTTATGATTCATACCAACTACTGTATGTTTTCATTTGTTAATGCCAAAAACGTGGCAAAGTAGTACTGCTCCCAAATCGCGGTAAAATCACGTCAAATCGCGGTAAAATAGTGGCAAAATCGCGGCTGCAAAATTGCGGTAAAATCGTGCGACTTTGAAGTCGTATAAGTGTGAAAGGGGCCCTTAGACAGGGAAAGTTGACATATGTGCCATGCCTGGCACGTGTCCTCAATTTGGTGGTGCAGCATTTCCTAAGCAGGTACCCAGGGTTGGAAAATCTGCTAAATTTCAGGTGGACATACATAGCCAGTGCTCAACTGGCTGAAATTCAGTGGGAATTCCACCTGCCCATAAACCATCTGATTTGTGACATGCCCACGAGGTGGAACTTGACTTTGGCTGCAGCGGCTGCACATGCAGAAGAGGGCTGTTAATGAGTACCTGTTTGAGTATGGCACATTGACTTTTTTTTCCCCACGCCAATGGCTGCTAATAATGGATGCATGGCAACAAGGATGGTGAGCTGTGACAAGGCATGCATCAGTGCCACAATCCCTGTTGTGTTCCTGCTGGAGCAGACTCTGCATGGCACTATGGACAGAACACTTGAGGCAGAGCAGCAGGAGGAAGAGGAAGACTTACTTTCCTCTCAAGGTCTGCTTTATGCTGACTATGTTCTTGTGCCGCCATACAACAAACAAGAGGAGGGGGAGGAGGAGGATGATTCTGGCAGTTTTGGACGCTTTGAAGCAGGGGAAGACATACAACCCTTAACAGATGGTTTTCCATCCCCAGAACCCTTGGGAGTAGTACGTGGCTGGGAGGAGGCAGTTCCAGATAATGTAATCCTCAGTGACCCAGAGGAGTATTTTTCTCATGCCTCCACAAACTTGCGGTGCATGGGAACCTTCACTCTTCAAAGCCTGTGAAAGAACCAGAGAATATGTGGCATCAAGGAGAAGGATCACTTTTGGTTGGCAACCCTCTTTGAACACTGTTACAAGGTGAAAGTTTCAGAACTGATCCCATCCCCACAGAGAAAGCAGAAGATGAAATCTTTTGAGGACATCTTAAAGAAGAGTTTATGTAATGCCTTTCCAGACTCTGGTAGATTACAGTCTTGTGGAAAACGTAGTTTTGAGGCTTCTGTTGGTCAAGAGAGGAGAGGTGGAGAAGGGGGCCACCTCAGTGATGTTTTTCAAAATTGTTTTAGCCCTCGTGCCCAGGGCTGTCGGCTTCCACATCCCATTGGCATCATATGTTGAGAGATTCTAGGGATGATAACAGACATGGAGAGCTTTCCAGTTGATGATCCACTGGGTTACTGGGTCATGAGAATAGACACCCAGTTGCCCAGTATGCAATTGAGCTTCTGGGCTGCCTGGAATCCAGTGTGCTTTCTGAACAGGTGTTCAGTGCTGCCAGGGGTTTTGTGACAGAAAAAAGAGCACGTCTGCCCACAGACAGGCTTTATAAATGTCATTATTGCTGCAGCATTTTCTATACATGGTACACATGGGCCACTTTTCAGGCAGACTGAGGGGACCCCCCCCCCCCCAGGCACTATATTTAGATATATTTTTTATTTTATTGTTATTTCTCATTTTTATGGTTTCACTTTAAGGATCAGTAAATCACTGCTCATTTAAAAATTATGTTTTTTACAAACTTTGTGTTCATTGACACATGTTCCCTAGGGCAGTACCCAGACCCCATACCCTTTTGTATGCCCAATTACCTGCATATAAGCCATCAAAATGGGCACTTTTGTTTTTTCCAGTTAGGGTCCTATAGACTTCAATGGGGTTTGTTATTAGGTTCAAAACTTTTACGATGTTTGAAAGTTCTGCTGCAAACTGAACCGGGGGCTGTTCGGCCCATGTCCAACCTTTAATATCACTTTAATAGTAGGATCACTAGGCATTATTTTAATGAAAGCTGCAGAATTACATATGTGGAAAACGACTTTTGAGATTACAGCAACATTAAACCTTATGACCTGATTACACCAAATCAAGAAATTTAAAGCAGAACTAAACTTTCTCAATCAATATTAACTATTTTCATTCTTCCTTATTCTACTAGACCTAGTAAATAGATAGGAAAATATATTATATTTACTTGTTTAAAACTTTTTTACATTTCTTCAGTTTTTCATACATCCAAGGGGTTTTCATGGGCATTTTGTTTTCTTTCATCTGGAGGAGGGGAAGAAGGACTTTCTAAGCTAAGCACACCCTCTTGCCTTCATGCCTGAGCTAAGGGCAGATGGATTCCATTAAGTAAATGTTACATGACTAATCTGCCCTTATTCAAGATGTCTATAAATAAAAATAATAAAATAATACATGTATTGTAAATCCAATGAAAAGAAATGATGAGTTATTTTTGCAGCCTATAGTTTGCAGTAATTTTTTTCTCTGACTTTCACAGTTATTAAAAAACTACTGTATATACTGATAAAACATGATTTCATGTTAGCTGCATGCTGATTTGATTTTTGGTGAAAGAAAGGAAAGATCTACCTGAATGCTTTCTATTTACTTTTACTATTATAGTTATTGTATTTAATGTAGAGATTTGTAGAGTAGCCACTAAAGACAGCGGACAATTTGCTACCACAGTGACTATTAAGCTGAATTAAATTGCTCATTCCTGTTTATTTAATTTCCTCTATACTTCTATGGATAATTGAAGTGAATCTTTACTCTTGTTTTTTTTTTTTACGTGAAAGTTCTTAACTCCTTTTATAAATTAAAGTGTGTGCCTAACTGCTGAGCAACTATTGGGATAAGATATTGGCCTCAAAGTGACTACATTTTTTTCAGTAAGTCAGCTTTTTTTTTTTTACTTGCAATGAGAAGCAACATTATTGTGTAGCACTGCAAAGCTGAAATCAGAGCTTGCATATGTACTGAGCAAATAAGGCTGCACCATAAATCTATATATAATTACAAATACAGTTTTTATTTTAAGATTTACACACAATTATAAAAACTTTTTACACATATTTCTTGTATACTTTCTGCTATAGAAAAACGTAAAGGTTTATATATTGTATTCAAATTTGATCCTAATTCTTTAGTGCAATGCATGCATTCAACGCTGTGTACAGAAAATTATATCTTGTATTCTAGTCTTTGCCACCCCAGGAAAACTGAAGAATGTGATTAACATTTTAACATTGCTCACTAAGTTTAGTATATTAAGCGATAAATTTCAGTGAATCATCCCATATGCACATTTCTCAGTAGAGGCTAGTCCACCTTGTATACCTTTATTTGGAATATATAGGAGAACATTATATTTTAAAAAAAATCATATTAATGTACTTTTTAAGCAACCTGGTCAAACATTTTAAATATACATTTTCCCTGAGTGCTAATTTTATGTCTAAAGACAAAATCTAAAATATTTTTTCAATTTAAGAACTAAGACTAAACACATAACAAAAAAGGGTTGCATGCCTTATAATGAGACCCATTACACAATGGTATTGAAGGGATTATGGTAAGAAATAGAGTTTGGCATGGAGGTTCTTTAGAGGACCCAGTGGTCATTGTCATTAAATGTGTATTCATTATGACTGCAAAGGATTCATCTATCAGATTCTGTGAAGGCTTGGTTGATGAAGCGGACAGCTGGATTACAGTGGCATCTAGAGTGTTGTTACATACAGCTTGTGCCCAAGCAAGATATACTCCCTTTTTATCAGTATATTTATCAGTTTTTATATTGCATAATAAAAGTGCAGAAATATTCCCTGTTCACATGTTAAAATATAATTGCTTTGCTTTAACAGCAGATTTCTCTAAAAGTACCTGCTTAAAGTAAAAGCTTTCCCCTGAATAAAATGGCCAGAATTTAAGGTTTAAGTATTAGTGAGCTGATTTTGATTATAATTTCACTGTACAGTCAAATGATACTGTCTGTAATTAATAAAAAGGAAAACTTTTAACATTTATAGTAAAAATTTGATAAGAAGATCACATCAACATTCATATCTGTGTGTGTTTTCCACTTGTACTAGTAAAGTACAGAAAATTGCAAAAACTTAAAGAGGAAGTAAACTCCCCTTGTGTGTTTGTACCTACTGTATAGGTAAACCTATAATAAAGCTTACCTATAGGTACTGTATATATCTCCTAAACTTGCACCGTTTAGGAGATATTTACTGTATACCGCGTCGTTTACATCATCGGCACATGCTCTCTGAAGGAACAGCTGCCTGCACCAATTCTTCAGGGTCTGTTCAGAAAATGGAACGTGTCTCTAGTAGTAGTCCTCCTACTGCTGTGGCTCTGAGGAAGAGGGTCCTCCCTCGTAATGTGTAAGCCATTTTCAATGTCATCTGGTCCCCCCTAACACCCGGTCCAGGTTGCAGGTGTCTAGAGACATGGTTCAATTTGCTGGAGTACTGATAAGCCTTTTTATAACGTTTGTTTGTGAGTATTACTTTTGCTGTTACATTTCTTAATAAATGTTAAAATAATCTTTGGTAATGCACAAGGTCGGTGCACCGTCCTTTTCTTTCTATATGTTTATGAACTTCCCTGGTGAATGCCTGCAACAGTGGACATCATCGTGCCAATCCTAAAGATAGCAATAGCTGGTAATGTAAGAGCTACTGAGGCATCAGGCTTTTTTTGATCCTTGGCAAGGTATTCATGAAGATCATACAATCAAAGCAGCAGAAACATAGTGAACACACCAGACTAAAAGAGCAGATAGGATTTAGGCCATATCTAGGCTGCAGTGATCAAATATTCACCCTCTGTCAACTGGCAGAGGAAAGGATCAGGTGTGGAAAGTGAACCATCATCACCTTCAATGACTTTTAATCCACATTCAATTGTTTTCTCTGGCCTACCCTTTGGAGGGCACTAGAAAAATAACACATACTGCTGAAATCATCACACTTCTCAAAGCATCATACAGTGGCTTAACTGGATCCCAAATGAACTATCTAAGGAATTTCCTATCCAAACTTTTCAATAACATGATCAACACCATTATGAGGAAAGCATTTGAGGACAAATGTGGGGTCCAGCATGACTTGATCAACTTCCTTATTGAATATGTTTGCAGATGAGAGTGCTATATTTAATGACATAGATGCAGAAGGCCACCAACATCATTTACCATATTGCTCAATTGTACAGCCTATGAATCAATGTGAATAAGACCAAAGTAATGACTATGGGTGGATTATAGGCCAGTTTTCACCTTAATGGAAAGTTGAATAGGTTCAAGAATTCAAATACCTGGGGTCGATGGTGCAAGAGAAAAAGGTGGCATCCACATGAAAGTCTGCAGTGGGATTGGCCAGATAATAGTGCCATTTTCCTTGATCAAATGGTGCTTCTGGAAGAAGCCTAACATCTCCACCAAGACCAACATTCACCTCTTCCAAACACTGATCCTGCCAATTATCCTGTACAGATCAGAAACCTAGATTCTGCTAAAACCTGACATTGATAAGATCAAGGTCTTCTAAATGTGATGCCTCAAACAGATTTTGGGTGTGTTTCTTCATGACAATTCAAGCAAGACTGTCAACTTGCAGTAGACAAATAATTCCGAAAAAGCAGATCACTATAGTTTAGCCATGTTTTCAGAATGAACACCAATTAGCTGCATATAAACTCCTGAGGTGGGAGCAACCTATCCTCTGGATCAGGGGGTTCCAAACTTTGACCCTCCAGTTGTTCAGGAACTACAATTCCCATCAAGCCTAGTCATGTCTGTGAAGGTCAGAGTTTTACAATGCCTCATGGGGCGTGTACTTCCGCAACAACTGGAGGGCCATAGTTTGGCGATCACTGCTCTGGAGTGTTCCATAAGCCACAAAGAAAACATGACTCAAATAAATCAAAGAAGACATAACAGAATCAAAGTAGACGTAAAAAGTAACCAGTGAAGAAACATGATGTGGCCAGAAATATTGCCAACTATTCAACCAAGTGTAGCATATTGTGAACACTTGCCACCCAATCACCAGCTAAGGATTAATGTTCTCAGCACAACCCTTCCCTGTGAATGCCTAAAACACAACAGTTAAAAAGTAAAAGATTGTTGTCCATTAAATATTATGGTGTACTGCCCATACAAATGTCCAGGATGTTGGATCTAAACATGTTGCCTGGTATAGTATATACAAGTATATAAAAATTGTGACTGTATTCCAAGAGGGATGCTACAAACAAGAGCTGGGAGACCCACGCTGCAACAGAAGAGGGAAAGGGGAGAGAAGCACCAAGCGGACTGTTGGTGTAATACAGTTTTAATGATCTATGAGTAAAATACATAAAATGTTTCACTCAAAAAGTTATCAACAGAACAAGCATGAGAAGGCTCTGTGCAGAGATGTCTTGCCCATGGTGGAGCTGTCAGTCCATGCTGCTGCGGCAGCACCAGTATCAGGAGGATGTCGGAAAATGCTTTGGAGGTGAATAGGGGAATAACCAATCAGGATGCGTTTCAGAGGCAAGCCACGCCTCCTTCCACAGCCAATAGAACTATTCCAAGAAGACCTTCCAAATTCTTAGTAGTTCAGTTCAGTCACTTCTGTCATTTAGGAAGCCATTGCAGACAGCTCATACAAGTCAATGACCTCACTCCTACCAATTTGACCAAATGCCTGCATCCAAACTACTAATTTGAAGATCAGGGTGATTGTGACATCATCTGCTACTCATATCCACCATGCCAATCAGAGAACACCTTGTATTCATTAAAAAAAAAAAAAGACATTTGCTGAATGGCACAGCGAGTAACATCCTGTGTTTAGTATACAGACAGAAAGTTGCTCCAATAGGGGCAAGGTTTTAACCTCTTCCCTACTATATCCAAAAATAAAAATAATTCAACTTAAAATCTACTTCATTAAACAAGTACTGACTGTAATCAAACTACATAGTTCTTATGATAAATTTGAGAAACATATGCAGAGTATCCAAAGAATTAAAATATTTTCCAACATAATGCATTCTCCAAGTAAAAGTAAACTTCAGCTATGCTCAGTTTGTCAAGAAATATTTACAAGGGCAGTAAAGAATCACAGGAATATTAATGTCTCTAGAATTTTTTATGGTTTCAAGAAGGGTGGACAAAATTGAAAATATTGATGAGTGTTGATGTGCTTTTGCAAGTATTTTACCACAACTGGGTTTAAGTAGTAATTCTTTAAAGTTTTTGTAAACCCAAATAAATAAAATTACATATCCGTTTGCCCATGAAACTTTGGCAAACTTTGAAAAATAAAGGAAACCTGTGGTAAAAGAAAATTGGAGACTGTTATTGCTGATTGGTCTATTTATAGGTTACCTAGCTGTCATGCTGATCCACTTGATTAAACACCTTGAGCCATTAACCCAGAACAAGTGTGCAAATAAGGACCTTAAAACTTTGCCTGATTTTTTTCATCTTTATATCTTTTCAAGATTTCCAACTTAAAAAGTATTGATGCCTACATAACAACCAATAAACTAACATTTTCAAAATGGGGTTAGCAATGGCAGCCTCTATATTTCTTTCTGTACAATTTTACTTAAGAATATATACTGTATCAGCTGATTTTTCTCTGAAGATGGTGGTAAAAAGCAGTGATGCCACAACTTGTAAGTCCGGGCACAAAATGGTCGCCAAGAATTCATTTAACTTGGAGGTCTTAGAACAAGTAACACGCTAGACTAAATAATTAAGCCTGTATTAAAATGTATTCTACAGGAAAGCATATTTAAAGCTGAACTTGAGCCCAACCTTCAGGTTTACACAGTTGTACAGGCTCCTCCCCGTAAGGAAATCCCTTCTCTGATTTTTTTTGAGCACTGTGAGCATCTCACAGTGTTCTTTACAAGCTGCAAAAAGCAAGACAGAGCCTGTCTCATTCCCTGGCTAGGGGGTATTCAGCAACATCTCCCCCTTTCCTATCCAGCCTTATCGTCCCTGGCCAGCCCCTTTTAATTTTCGTGTTTTCAACTATTTCAATTGTAGAGTCCAAAATGTAAATGCAGACTTTAACTAAGGATGTCTGCACGACTGACTTCCACCCATAGAGCCATTTTTTATATTTGAACAACTAATCCTAGGAATCAGTCCTCTTCTTGCATCATTGCTCAAGGCTGTTAAGATGAGTATTGGGGCAGGGTGTTGTGAAGTTTTCAGGACGTTTTCAGGACGTTGTTTACCGTACAGCCATCTCCTTCCAACAGCCATAATCTGCCTACATTCCACAGGGAAGAAAATAATGCTCCACTTCTGTGCTCTGATCCAGTTATCAACTGTAAAATGTTGCCCCTATTGCACATTGTAGATCTATAGGCCATTCTACAGTTGGAGGAATTTCCACAAAAATCTACAGGCATTTATTATTTATTATTTATTTATTATTATTTCATTTAAGATACAGAACCTACATTGGGGTGCAGACGTTCTTGCATTTTGCTCACCTCAACTGAATCAAGTCCATTCCTTTAGTATGTTCAATGTAATAAATGTGGCTTTGCCTCAGATGTTATTGCTGAGTTCATCTCAACATTTAAACCTTTTATTGTATCATTTTGTAGTAAACCATTGCATTACTATATTTAGTGCTCAAGGTATTTAGGAGACTATGTTGTCTTAATTTAGGGATGTAGACTTTTACAATACTATTTGTAGGTAGAAGTAAGAGGCCACTGTTTTCATTTTGCATTCCCTGTCTAGCTTTATTATTTCTGGCTCTGATGATAGCACATTTTTTATAAAAAATGTTCTATAATGTAATAAGAAAATGTATATTCATATTTATTGATATATGATTTTGTTGCATAAGATAATATATTTTTTTCTTTTTTTCTTTTTTTGCAGGGTCGATGCATGAACTTTTCCAGAGTGCCGTCTAATTAAATGAAAAAGGGATAATTTTTTTAGTCAAGAGAACACCTAAAATGCCTGCAACAGTACATAGAATATTGTGTCAAAACCTCACAATGTTTTCTGCGATAATGGATTGGCACCAGCAGCTTTTGCTTCCACCCACTGCATTTCCTCAGCATAATCATACAGACGTTATAGGAAAAGATACAAAAATGCACTAACATTTAGCCACAAGCCACCCAAACTATAATGGCCAATGGACATTGTAACCACAACATCTCATTGTGTGGAAAAGCAAAGCTGTTGGGACACAAAGTCAGTATTTCAATTTAAATAGGGACTTTAGGCCAAAAGCAGAGGAAATTATTCCCACCAGGCCAAACAAGTGCAAGGGTTCATTGGCTGATAGCAAAGTCATGGAACAAAATCTTTTCCAATGCTCCAAAATGCCTTACGGGTACTTTCTGACTAGAAATCTTGCCACTGTAACACTGAGAAGTGCACACACATGACAAAATGTAGACAGAATGCCTTGAGGTAGTAGTAAGCAGAAAAGATTTTGCCTTTTCAGTTCTGAAGACACCTTTCTTTCATTATGAACCAGACACAGGAGGGAAATTAATAGAGCGTTATCTTGCAGGAAGACAGCCTTTAACCAAAGATCTTGAGCTGAGTTTGAGGGACTGATGCATCAAGACCTTGACACTGTGGCTGCTGGATCACATTCCCCTTCACTGTCTGCAAAGTTCAGTAGCGCATGAAGTGTTATTAGCTGCATATATCCCTTGTAGTTATATTTTTTAATGCATACTATATTGGATTTCTTTCCATAAACATTAAAATAATATATAGACAAATACTAATATTGCAGAAAATTCCCTAACCTCCTGAAATCTCCAAAGGCTCTTCAGCATCACAATTCAGCAACTCTCTTTGCATGAGAATTTCAAACTTTAATTAATATAATTAAAGGCAACAGCAAGCAGCAGCCTGTGAAGATTTTGCTCATCTTTTTTATGCCTTTTGACATTGAATGACCTACCACTGTATGCGCATTACTCATAGAGATTGTGCATTGGCCAGGATTCAGCAGTGAAAAGGCATCCTTCCCTCAATTGATAATTTAAACCTACACAGGCGTGCCTCCCATCACAAACAAAATGTATGTATTCTAATTTTTTTTTTAAAGGAAAAACAGCGTTGTGTCACGTTGACGATCCTAAATTATGTTAGCGTGAGCGGAAACACTGTGGGGGAGGAAGAAGGCAGCAGCTGAAGAAAAAGGCTCAAATGATCTAGTCACTTTCAATACTGTACTTCAGATGCAAAATGGATATTCGAGTCGAAACCTGACAAAGCGCGCCAGCTTTGATGTGAACTGGTATAGACAATGACCAGTGGCTGGGTCAGTGGGATGTCTCTCTGCGAGCAGGGAGGCTTATCAAATGACACTAAAAATAAGTTCAACAACCATCACATTTGAGGGGAAAAGGCGAACATTTCACATTTGGTGGGCATGCATGTGCGCAAGATGGGAAGAGCTATGCAAGGCGTCCTGGGCTAATTATCCGCCCTGTGCTCTTCATCAAAATTGTAAAGGACATAAATAATTCTGTTGGTCAATGTCCAAGAAGCCGGCACTGTCCATGATGGAGAAGAGCTAAAATATTTCTTTGCTTGCGGCCCTTACCCCCTTTGTGTATCGAAACTACTCTGAGTGCAAGGCAGTGAGGAAAGAAATTCATTATATGTATGTATTGTCAAGATATTTTACACATTGCAGGTCCACATATACATGCATGAATACGATACAGACACGACAATTAAGCCTTTGGATAACCTCAGGGTGCTGGAATGTTTTGGATGTTTTGGTGCTCCATATATTATTTCACATGCTTTCAATTAAAAAAGTAAAAGGTTGTTTGCTAGTATATGTATTTATATTGTGCAAAATTCTATATAAAATGGCTGTAAATTAATTTACAACATTTATCAGGAAAGTTTACACCTTGCACAAAACATTTTTCCACTCCATTTTTTTCTATTATGCTTGCACCACACTCAAGTAAAACACCATCTTATTTCTGTTACATGGTTTTTCATTTACCCTGGTAAAAACACAATTTATTATCACAAATGTATTTTCAGGCAAACTAATACAATATACACCTATCATACCCATATCTACAGTCATTATTTCTTATGTCTCTGAGTGTTGTTTTTGTAATCTTTTAGATTTAAATTTTAAACATATTTTAATGTTATTTATGTGCTTTTTTAAGAGATGATTATTTTTTATGCTGTGTTCAGTAAGTAGAAAAAATTATAGCAAATTACCAAAGAAACCAAATATTTGTTTACAATTTCCAAACTTTATTTTTGATTTTTTTTTTTTTTACAAAAAAAAAGTTTGGTCGCTATGTCTTTCAAATGTCTTCAGGTTAAAATTTTCTTACAATTTTTAGGTTGCATTTGGTACTTAAGATTGTCATTTGTATGTGTTCATAAATAATGGCATAATACTTTTAAACCATAACAATGTCATTTGCATCTGAATTTTCTAGCAGATATATTTAATACTTTACAATGCCAAAATTTACAGACTGTGCTTAATGAATTGTAGCCATAATTTTTGCCTGCCATATACAGTATTATTGCTGGTATATTTGTTTATTTTCTTTTAATAAAATCTTACTCTTTATTATACATTGATATATTTGTCTAATTTTATAGTAACAAAGAGATATTATTTTAACAATGCATATTAAGTGTGCTTTTAGAGTGATTGAGCATGTATGAATTGATAAAGTATAACCTGAAAACTTTGTTTATTGTTTGACATTATATTGTTTTACATTGTGTAATTATGCTTATATGAAGATAATTTCAACTCTTATAGCAAGCATACACATTAAAAAATATTAAATGTTCTGTTTCAATAAACATGCTTGGATGCATTTAATAATGACTAGATTTAATAGCATAAATAGCTATGTCTCTACTGGTATACTATTCTTATCAGAAACTGGTGGAAAGAATATTACTAAAATGAAAATACAAAATTATTTTCCTTTAAATCGTAATTATTAAAAACAAAAAATGATGATCAGTTTAGGAAAATAATTATGATGATGTATTATTAGTAATAGTAGTATTACTGTTATTGGTAACATCAAACTTTGAATCTCTGATGATATAGCAATATTCACTGGGTCCTATTTTATAAAGGATCCAAGATCAAGGAACAGCAACATAGGACTGTAAAGAAGTACATAAATTAATCACCAATTTTCCATTCTTTAGAGGATAGAACAAAAAATTCTCATTTGTGCATTCACTTCTAAAATGTTGTTTCACATGACCTTAAGAAAAAAGTATGCATTATGAAGAATATTAATAATCAGTTGATTCAATACAAAATAAACATATTTAAACTGTAGTTTGAATAATATATGTTCATCTGCACAGTCCCTGGTAAGGCAGCACAGCTTTTAATAGATGTATTATAATTTTGGATTCAAATAATAAAAGTTAAGGTGTAAAATTCAACAGTTCTCTTCTATATCAAATATAAGAAAATCAAGAAATAGTTTACAGTCATGATACTAGCACAAAGCAGCCCTGATTGGTAAGTTTACTTAAATCGTATTATTTTTATTGTTATTCTATAGGAGACATATAAAGGCATGCACATACATGAAGCTTTAATAAATATCCAAAAATACATTCATGTATATATTTTTCTATATAACAGAGAAGTATAAATAAAATAGCTTGAATAGTTTTCATAACTCTCCTCTATAATTGTTAAAACATATGTTCAACTACTTTCACTAGAATGAATCTGCAATAAGTGGTGTTAAGTACCTGTTTGATACAGTAAAATGCCAGATGTTCCTTTATTATGAAATGCAACTACAAACACATGCAGCATATAAAAACGTATATTCTGCACTGCCTCTTTTTGACAAACAAAACAAAGCATATAGAAAGGAATAACAAAAAGCTGTACGAATGGTTTGCATTCTTTTATTTCATAATTTTTATTTTTTTTTAAACCTGGTTTGCAAAAAAATGCAGTATAGGCAGCTAAAGGCCACTAGTATTTTCCACTGTAGTTTTATTTTTTTTATAAATTATCAGATAAACATATAGCTATAAATAAATACACTGGAGCTATGTGTGATTTCTAAAAAGGTGCATTTATCAACTTATGATTAATTAAAGTTCATTTACCCCTGACATTAGCATATGACTGTGTATACAGTAAATGGTTTAGATGAAATGTATAAGCTTTTCATAGTGTATGATTTAGTTTCACATAATGCATTACAAGGTTCGTGCGTCTACCTTATTATTCCTTCTAGCAAAAAAAAAGTCTGAGATGTTGATTTACTAAAGAAGTTGTGTTGATTTACTAGAAATAAAAATAGTTCACTTAGCAAAGTAAATGTTTATTAAGCTTAATAAATAAAACTTTGTTTATTTTAGTTATCCAATTATGTTCAATATATATTTTTAAATATATACAATGTGCCGCGCTTCTAATAAAAATGTGTGATGGAATTGAATTTCCTAATAACATATATTCAATCAGTGATATAAGTGGATTAACAAAGTTAACACTAGATAATAACAACGTAAAAATAATGCCAAATTACTGTGCCAATGCTAGTGCAATAACTCCTTGCCACCAGAATCCACCCAATCTGCTAAATCAATTAATTCAAATCTGCTGATAATAAATCATGATGCAAAAACATAGATTCTAAATAAATTATAAAGTGTTGTGCAATTAAATTGTGCAATATAATGGATATACAATAGTGCTATACAGCAAATTAGTGTATGTAGCAGAATTTTCAATATACAGAGTGTGCAGAGAAATCCCTTTGAGGAAGTCACGAGGCCCTGTGACGAAACACGTAGGTGAGGGGCAACAGGTTCAGAGCGACGATTGTATTGAAACTGCAAAGAGTACCAAGCTGATGTAGTGTCACGGAGATTGCACGATTTTACACTGTATATAGTAGGTGCACTGGCGCACTCAGAAAATGTGAGTTGTTTACCTATTTATTTACCTTTTATAAATAAAAGCACAGAGTTTTTTATGAAATAAGCATTATTGGCGCTCCCTTCTTTACATATATGATTTGGCAACCAATTATTTTGGAGAGACACAGCGACGGCAGTGGAAGGAGGAACGGACATCTGATATATTGGTCCCTAGGGTTTAAAAAGCTGTTTTTGACCGAGCTTTAGTGTGAGGTCACATAATCCCAGGTGAGCGCACACCTAATGGGGGGGCACCAGGGTGTGTGTTAACACATACATGAAGGAATAAGAAGGCACCTTTTTGGATCTTTGAGATTACAGCACTTTTATTGAAGCATTTTATATCTGGACTGCACACTTTTTGAATATATTTTGAATATATTTATTTGTCACGCACCAATATGGGAATGTGTTAAGTGCTGTCTGCTTAGATATTGCATAAATACTAGTTGCTTGCAAGAGTTTAATTAATACATCAGTATTTTTTTATTGTCCTCACACATCTTGGGTATGCAAAGTGAACACAGTTTAATTGTATTCCCTAATCTCAGTGAATATCCACCTTGCAAAGTAATCACTGTGCTACGTCTCTTCTCCTTTGGTAAATCAATAATATGGGTCTGCCAAGTTTTTTAAAACAATACACTTCATATGTGGCTGATAACTTATCTCAACAGTTGTTAAGTAGGGGGATTCCAGTGAGAAACTGAGAACTCCCACAACTGTTAAGCCGGTCAAAGATGGTTTGAATCTAGGCCTGTTCCTGCTGAACAAGCCAGGATTCTAAACCATGTATGAGCAGGCTGAATTTACCCAAGTTGATCTATCGATCAACTTGCGTACAACCAGCCTGTAGGATTTTACATTTGATTATTGCAAGCGGCTTTTATAACCTCTAACAATAATCACTGTGGGGATGGCTTCCCCCACCACAAAACCGCCCCCTACCCCCTCTCCCCACCAGGAGAACACAATGGCTCAGTGGGAGAGATTTAAGTGATTTTCTTTTCTGCAACCACCAAATCGTTCTGTCTATGGCTGGCTTAAAAAAAAAGGCAGACGTTCGGCCCATGTGTATGTCGGTCTGTCTGACAGAAGCCAGCTTCCGTCGGACATGCATGCTGTAAAACCAGCAGCCAACCAATTCCCGATCAGCTGTACAAGCAAAAAGACGATTTCTTTTTTTTTTCCTTGCACATGATTTGGAAAGTGAATTTTCACCACATTTACCAAGCTAAGTAAAAATGTACTTGCAAATTTAAAATTCCCCTAGCTATTGGCTGCTAGACACAAGCATTTTCACATCAGAGCAGGTCACATGCTCCACCAAACCTTGAAGCACCACAAAGTGTCACCTGCTTTGACAAAGGCAAGAGCAATGCTGGAGCACTGATAAGGTGAGTATAATCATATAATGGAATGAGATCCTTTAAAAAAAAGACTATGGAGGAGATTTGCTTAAACTGGAGCTCTCAGAACCTGGTGCAGCAGTGTATGCTAGCCAATCAGCTTCTAGCTTAAGCTTGTTTAATTAAGCTTTGGCATTAAAACCTCCAGTTTTAGTAAATCTCCCCCACTGTCACTTTACCATTAACAGGCATGAAGTGATGCTGTTTCTTTAATTCTGAATCCTGAAAGATGCCTTTGTGTTGCTTCCTAAACACCTGACCCACCCAAATGTTAGTAGCACAAAGAGCAAATTGTGCATACAATGTTGGTTCAACCACTACTGTAGGACCCCCCTCCCCCTTTTGTTTCAGCAAGGAGTTTAGGCAATTTCTCTAGCAGCATGTCACCCAAAGCAGGATTCCAGTTTTGGTCTCTTCCTTGTTGATAAGCCCTAACTTGCGGCAAGCCCTGCTCCTTTTTAGTGCATTCATTCTCGATCTGATGTCATTTGTAAAATAGTGCTGTGATGAGGATCCTGTTTGAATGCATTGTGTTCCCTTTATCCACAGAAGCATTGGTAAATATGGGCAGGAACACTGTTCTTCATCTGGAAGCAAGGTATATGTTAATACAAAATACTTGATTTGCATGCAGGAAGAAAAAGTCCCCCCAGAGACAAGATGTTCCCCTGCTTTGTGGCACACAGTGTTACAGTGCATTCAGGCATACCTATTCACATAGCAGATTCTCCTAAATAGATGTCATCCTCATATATGGAGTTTCTACTTACTTTAGACTTATCCACATTGAAATAGATCATATAATTATATTCATATGAATAGCACCTGTGACTCAAATAGCAAGGGTAACTTGCCACAAATTTGTGGCACCTTTGTGTGCGCATGCACGGACTGCTCCAAGATGGCCGCTTAAGCCATGAGCTCCGCGCTGCTTCAACCAACCGGCGCACATAGCGGGGGATCCGGGGGCCGCTAGACCCACCTCATCCGCTGGCGGAAAAGCTGGGGCACAGACCCATGTCCGCGGGATCGTTTAGGAGGGACCTGGAGCCGAAATTCAGAGCCTCGGTGGAGCGGGCCGAATCCAAGATGGCGGGCGCCATGCTGACTAGCACACAGAATGCTGAGGAGAGCCTTGGAGGCAAGCTGTCCTATGCCACAGTGACCCGCATCCACCCTCCTGGGATCCCAGTGAGTAACCTCATGCCAATGGCACACTCCCCAGCATCCACAGAATCTCTTATTGAGCAGTCAATGGAGGATCTCCTCACAATGCTACTGGTCCTGTGCTGACAGACATACCTTCCCACACACTGCTCTCAGCTCTTGATCTCTTCTCCCAACTGTCAGCCTTATTAGACAGAGGCCTAGCTCAAACTGCAGCCAAAATTACAGGAGATATCAGGGAAGATTTCCAAATCCTTGGCTCAAGGATGGAAGCCATTGAAGATAAACTTGACCAAACCATTTCTAAAACCAGACAGAACTCTGCCCACATCCAGGTGTTACAAGATCAACTGGACATTGCTCAATCTCGTATCGATGATCTTGAAAATAGATCTAGAAGGGAGAACTTTAGAATCAGCGGGCTCCCAGAATCGATCACGGACACCACACCTGCAGTTCAAGATTTTCCCAGGCAGATTATCCCTGACATTCCATTGCACAAGCTGGAGATAGACTGAGCTCACAGAACCTTGGGACCCCCGAGGAAAGATGGCCTGCCTAGGGACATAGTGGTTAAACCCCACTACTTCTCGGTGAAGGAAGAGGTGATGAAAAAGTGCAGATATCAACACCCCCTCACGTGCAGAGGACACGCCATACAAGTGTTCGCTGACATATCACCGCCCACAATACAAAAAAGGACATCCCTGAAACCCCTACTCACTATTTTGTCTCAACGTGACATTAAGTATAAATGGGCCTTCCCTGCAGCCTACCAGAAAGTGAACGTATCCTTCTAGATCTTCGCCTCATCTCACAAGAGTGAGCGATGGATCTCACCAACTCTTCAGCAGGTTCCACCAAACGCCCCTCTCCAGCGAGCCCTCTACAGCCTGTGTGGGACAAACCTAAATATAAACGCACCAAAGAAGCCAGACCCCCATGATAACATGAGTCAAGGATTTTTCTTGTTGGTAGCTCTCTAACTGAACGCTCTCCTTAGTCTCCAATCTGAGTTCCGGAAGACACCGGGGTGGACAAACTCCTGTCATTTTTTCTTAATTTTTATCTTCTTTCATCCACAATCTCACAACGTGCAATAACCCTTTTTGTTTGTTTTATGCGCTAGTTTTTTGACAATTTTTTCCAATGATTCCTATATAGGCCCACCTACCAGGATCTATTAGCACGGCTATAATGTCAATGAAGGACTTCCTGGGATTTGGGCAGAATTCACTATTAGTCCCTCGTTTTTCACTTATCTCCTTTACGGTTCTAGGTATAAGTTTACATAAGCTATTTTCAGTAGCCTATTGTATGCTCGCATTCACTGTTGAAGTGCTATATACGTGGGTCCGGTCTTGCCCCCCGAGGCTGGTTCCTGGGGAGTCCGATCCCCCCCTCCCACCTTTTTTCATTGGGCAGGGCGAGCGGACTGCTGGGGTGGTGGGCTACCGGGGCCCCCTGACCCCCCTTATCAGAATGATACTGTTTTCTAGTTTTGTAAGTTTGTTCATAGGTGCGCCGAGGTTGGGGCAGTTATGCTGCGCCTCCTCCTACCCTCCGGATTAGGTTTTTCCTCTTCCCTGGGATTGGACGTTTCTTCCTTACTGATTAGTAGTGTGCCTCAATGCCCTCACTGCTCACTCAAGCCACTTGTGGGCTTTAACCTCCCTTCCTCCCTCTCCCCCCTTCTTCTTCTCCTTTTTCCTCTCTAACATCTTCTCTTTTTGTAGTTAGCTGTCTGCTGGTCGATGACCTTTTTCCACACAGAAGGCGACAGATCTCCACCCCTGCAATGACTTCAGATCCCCACAGCTACCTGGTTCAGGTAAGTGACAGTAGACTGATGGTGCTCCCACACCCTCTGCTCCATGGCTAACTCTGATTCACAGTATACCCTGTTAAGGGTAGCGACTCATAATACTCAAGGGCTAAATTCACCTTCTAAACGTAGGAAGGTACTAGATTATATGAAATCACGCAAAATAGATATCCTGTTTCTTCAAGAGACACACTTCCCGATCCGGTACAAACCCAATTTCCTACACGCCCAGTTCCCCCTGTTTTATTTAGCTAATGCGGAAGACAAAACCAGAGGGGTGGCAGTCCTCATCTCAAAGAATTGTAGATTCACATTGCAGCAGGTAACACGGGACCCAGAGGGGAGGTATGTCCTCCTAAAAGGAACTATTGATGGTAACTTCTCATTAGTATCCTATTATGCTCCGAACGCAGGACAACTTAGATTTTTCAGTAAGCTGTTCAAGACGCTAGGTCCCCTATTAGAAGGCTCTACGATCTTCAGCGGAGATTCAAATGTCGCCTTTGATCAGGGCCTAGACAGATCCAAACCCCCCCACGCCCAAACCATTCGCCCACCCAGGAATAGTTCCAAGTTAGCTAAATTGATTTACTCACAGGGCCTCACAGACATTTGGAGGGAGTTAAACCCCACCAAAAAGGATTATACACATTACTCCCATGCACACCAATCTTATGCCCGATTGGACCATCTGCTGGTCTCAAATGGCTTAATCCCGGCAGCTCAAAGAGCACAGATCACAGACACGGTCTGGTCTGATCACTCCCTGTTGAGTGTGGCGATTAACAACCAAGCCCCACAAACCAAATCCCCTTACTGGAGATTAAATGAAACGATTCTCTCAGACCCTATTAGGAAAATAGAAATTGAAAAGGCCATTTCGGACTACTTTCTTCAAAACGATACTGCTGACGTATCGGCTGAAACCCTATGGGCGGCTCATAAGGCGACCATACGAGGGAAAATAATTCAAACAGCCTCCCAAAATAAAGAGCTCACAAGGCAGACATAGACAATCTTGAAAAGACCTTTCAAAAACTCCATCTGGAGCACAAGAGAGATCCAGTTCATGTTCCCATGTCCTGTCTGGACACAGCCCGCCTTGAATTTAATTTAACTCTCACAGTTAAGGCAGAAAAAAGCATTTTATGGCAAGGGGCTAAATACTACCACCAAAAGAATAGAGCTGGGTCTCTCTTGGCCTCCAAACTCACACCACGCATCCACTCTCACACCTTCCCCAGAATTAAAATAGCAGGTCAACCACCCACGGTGAATCCTTTTAAAATCATGGAAGCCTTTCATAGATTCTACACTGATCTCTATAGTGAACACGGGGCAAATAGACCTCATGTTGTGACCAAATTTTTAGATAATTTACCGATTCCCACCCTATCTGCGGACCACAGGGATAAACTCGAAGCCCCAGTCTCTGCAGAGGAAGTCTTAGCAGTGATAAAAAACTTAAAAAAGCGTTCTGCACCGGGTCCAGATGGTTTCTCCATACCATATTATAAAGCTTTTGCGAATTCCATAGCACCTTATTTGGCCAAATTTATTAACTCTAAAATCAAAGGGTATCCTCTGGACTCGCAGATGAACGCTGCCTTCATAACCGTCATCCCAAAACCAGACAAGGATCCGGGCGAGGTTACTAACTATAGACCCATATCTTTGATCAATAACGATCTTAAAATAATGACTAAAATTATGGCTGATCGCCTGGCGTCCTTCTTATATTAATAGGGACCAAGTTGGTTTCATTCCCAGACGGCAAGGTCCTGATCAAATCAGAAGAATAGTGGAGGTTGTTTCTATCCTGCAATCTGGTTGGGATGGCGGTCATGGTCAAGCAGGTATGTTACTGTCGTTAGACCTACAAAAGGCTTTCGACTCTGTTTCATGGACCTATCTGTTTTCCATTCTAGAAAGGTGGGGCTTTGGTCCCCGCTTCTCTGGGCTACTTAAATCTCTATACTCTAACCCGGAGCCTAGGATCAAATTGCAAGGTCAGTTTTCAGAGCCCATCAAAATAGTGAGGGGGACCCGTCAGGGGTGCCCACTATCGCCACTTATTTTTGTGATAGCAAATGAATTGCTGGCAATTGCTATCTGCACCAACCCGGACATAGCGGGGGTCAGATGTGGGCCTAAAATTCACAAATGTGGCTTATTTGCCGATGATCTCATTCTATACATCACCCCCCCGGTCACATCCCTACCGGTCTTATGTAAGCTCCTAGATGACTTTGCTAAGATTTCAGGCTTACATGTTAACTACTCTAAGTCCCAAGCACTCAATGTGTCGCTCCAACCATCTCTGGTGGCCCAGTTGAAGGAATCATTTCGCTTTTCTTGGAGTGAGTCTTCACTCCTCCCGAGACTTTTATACATCTTTCGCTCACTCCTGATCGCCATAAGAAAGGATCACCTTTCAGCGTTCCAAAGCAAGGTGGTTAAATTTATTTGGGGTAAATCTGGTCACCGATTAGCGAGACAATTCTTATATAGCCTGAGAAATAAGGGGGGACTGGGTCTTCCTAATTTTTTTTTGGTATTACCAAGCAGCTAGACTTGCTCAGCTCTCCACGGTTTATTCTAAATCAGCCAGACCAGATTGGGTGGATATGGAGAGGCAGGCAGTCCCATCCTTCACTTTAGATTTCCTCCTCTGGTGTCCCCGAAAACTAGGCCTCCCATCTTATCGCCTTCCTTGTCACATGCCTTGAGGACTTGGGACACTCTCAGGAAGTCTCCTTCTTTGGTTTCTCAAAGCAAGCCTTTAACACATATATTCCGTAACCCGGATTTTCGTCCGGGCATGGACATCAAAGCATTTCAGTGGTGGCTAGATAGGGGGTTGTACCGGATCGGGAACTACTTTACCTCAGCTGGACCTATTTCGCTCGCCCACTGCATTAAACACCTGGACCCCCCCCAATTCGGAGAGGTTTAGATTCCAGTAACTGTCACACTTTCTTCATTCAATTTGGGACTCGAAACCTGAGCCACCTCAATTTACCCCCTATGAACTATGGTGTGGACAACTCCTGGAGCAGAGGGGGGGATCTCCATAATCTACTCGTCGCTTGCTACGAGTAGCCAGAAAGCACCATTCATGCTGGAGTTGGAGAGGGACACACAGGAATCTTGGGATCTGGAATCCTGGCACAAAAATTTCTTTAATTCCTTCAAGGGTATCCTCAATATTTCACTAATAGAAGCCAGCCTGAAGGTCATCACCAGATGGTACTTGACCCCTTCTTGGCTCTCCCTCATGTATCCTTCAGTTTCTCCTTTATGCTTCTGCGGGTGCCATATGAGGGGCACCATGATGCACATTTGGTGGGATTGCCCCAAAATCAGAGGCTTTTGAAATAAAATTTTTCAAATCATATATAAAGTTACAGCTTTGCCCATTCCCAAGTCTCCCCTGAGGGCTCTACTCAATCAACTAATTCCCGGGGCTCCGAAATACTCACAAAAATTAATATTTTTATTTTACTTGGAGCCAAACTCACCTTAGCCAAAGCTTGGAAGCTTCCTAAGGTCTCTGTTACAGCAGCTAAACGCAAAATTTCTTGGATAATGGCCCAAGAGAAGATGGTGAGCTCCATATTAGACACCTCAGCCCAGTTTGGGAAGACTTGGGAGCCTTGGGCCAAATACATAGGGGTAGATGCCTCCTCAACCCAACACTCATCGTAATATCTCTAAGCAGGGTCTGACTGGCAGACGGCTTACTCTCTTTTTCTCTACCTCTCTCTCATTTCTCTTCACCCCCCCACCCTCCTTCTCTTTCCTTACCCCTTCCTATTTTAATTGGGGCCTTTTCCCGGTGTATTACTGTCCAGTAGATGGACATATGTAATGAAGATTTTGGGGAATATCCCCTCCATTTTTCTTTTCTTGTAGCGTTAATATCATTCTTAAATACCATGCAGGTTCACTCATAGAGTGGCTTCATTAACCTAATTTGATGGTAAAGTGGATAGACAGTCCTCCTCAGAAACCTGGAGGGTTTTTTCCTATTTTTCTTGTTAAACGACATAGGGCTGCCAGACGTAGATTGTCTATCTCCTCCCCTTCACAGTTTGGTCCCTATTGGGGTGTAGGGAGAGGTGATAGCAAGCATGACCTAACATAACTTGGTCCAAGGCGGCTTAGTCACTTTAATATCCAACTCCCCAGAAAGTAGTTTGTATCCTTGAAGACTGTCTGCCCTATGAATGGGCTCTGGCTATGTAGATTTATACTATTGTCCAATGTCTCTGTTTACTGATTGTCATACCTGCTGTAATGGTACATTTTGTCATCTTCTTGAAAATCAATAAAATAAAAATTTAAACTTGAAAAAAAAAATTTGTGGCAGCTTTGAATTGTAAGTCTGTTAATTTGCTTCACATTTTCACTGGCAAATTATACACTTCCAGAGCACAAATTCTAGTTGACACTTTTCCAATGTTTTGCAAATTTGCATGGCACGTCTCTAGCATGAGAATTCAGTCACAGTGACCCCTGTGGTGGGGTGACTATTGCACAGCATAACTGAACCAGAACTTGCAGCAGACTTGCAGAATGTTTGCAAAGAAAGTTGATCTGGAGTCATGCAATACGGACTTGCTACAATTGCGCAACGAATTTGTGAAGCCTGACAAGTCTAGCAATAGCTTAGCAAGTCATTTTCCAACTTGCAGCACAATTGCTATCTGGGGAGGCACATAGGTGAAATATACCCTTCATTCCAAAATTGCTAGATACTCACTTAAGCTGGACCGAGGCTTGGTTCATGTGATATGACTTTGATCCGACTTTTAGTGCAATTATGCAACTTTGTATGCAACTTTGATAAGTTTTGTATATTCTATGGAGCCAAAATCACACTAGAATCACACCAAAGCAGTGGCGGCCCGTCCATAGGGGGCACCCGGGTGCCGCCCCCCCTCTCCTGTAGTCACTAAAAAAAAATGAAAAAAAAAAAAAATTTTTAAAACTGTCCCAAAAAAAAAAAAAAATCGAAAAAAAAGGGCCTTAAGTCAAGTGCACTGTGTCCGAGCGCCGGACACAGTGCAGTATGGGAAGCGCCACGTCTATGCAATCACGAGATTGCAGACGCGGCGCTTCATTTGTGGGCTTTTAACCCGCCTTGTGGCGCGATCCATTGCGCCGAGATGCTTCCGCATTCCTATGCATTAGAATGGCCGGTGCGTTGAGTGACAGTCCAGTTCAGATGTCACTTCCGCTGTCATCTCCCAGTGCGCCCGAGCAGAGGAAGGAAGCATGGGGAGCGGACTCCTCTACTGCCGTGTGACTACACAGTCACACCGAGAAGACATCCTACCCAGCCAGCCAGTGTATGGACGGAAGAGGCAGAGGAGGTGACAGGACAGCTGTCATTAGTCACGGACTCCGACTGCAGCCTGCACAGGATGGAGCCTCGGAGATAAGTAAGTCCTAATCAGCTGTCTATCTATCTCCCCCTCCCCGCCGCAGTGTCTGTCTGTCTATCTAATATGCAAGTGTGAGAGTGAGACAAGCACCTCCACCAAAGACATTAGTAGCTGCTCACCTTCTTTGCTAATGTCTTAGGTGGAGGTGCTTGTCTCACTCTCACACTTGCATGCCTGTATGGACATACATCCTCACAGTGGCAGACATCCTTTTGATTTCTGCAATTGTGAACTTTCTTGGAGAAATTGCCTTTTTAGCTATTTATTATTGATTGGTTTTGCACTGTTATGCTTTGAATTTGTATTGAGGTATGTGTATTTAATTCATTTTATCTAGTTAACGTTAGGCCTCTTTCACACTGGGGCGGAATCGGCAGTAAAGCGCCGCTATTATTAGCGGTGCTTTACCGTCGTTGTAGCGGCGGTATTCGCCCGCTAGCAGGGCGGTTTTACCCCTCGCTAGCGGCCGAGAAAGGTTTAAAAACCACCGCAAAGCGCCTCTGCAGAGGCGCTTTGCCGGTGGTATTGCTGCGCTGTCCCATTGATTTCAATGGGCAGGAGCGGTGTATACACTCTGCTCCTTCACCGCTCTGAAGATGCTGCTAGCAGGATTTTTTTTCCCGTCCTGCCAGCGCATCGCTCCAGTGGCTTTTACACTGGAAGGACAGCAGCGGCTGTTTCGGGTCGGTTTGCAGGTACTATTTTTAGCGCAATAGCGCCTGCAAACCACCCCAGTGTGAAAGGGGTCTTTGCTGAATATATATTTTTTATTACATCTATAGCTTTGCCCAGCCAGGCATGGTCCCTGGTGATATCTATATATCTATCTCACTCATTCTCCCCCTCCCACCCAATATCTATCTGTCTGTCTATCTCTCCCACCCAGTGTCTATCTGTAGGTCCTATTGTGGGCAAGTGAGGGGGGTATGGAGAATTTGCCACACTGGCAGCATTTGATGGGCACACTGGCAGCATTTGGCACAGTGGCAGATGGGCACACTGGCTGTAATTGATAGCACAGTCGCTGAGTTTGATGGGCACAGTGGCAGCGTTTGATGGCACAGTGGTTGCGTTTTGATGTTTTTTTTTTTTTTCACATTTTTTTTAGTTTGTTTGCGCCCCCCCAAAATTTTTTAGCACCAGCCGCCACTGCACCAAAGTAGTACCGGAACCTTTTCCAAAATCGCTCCATGCTGAGTCGCATTGATGTGGACAGACACTATTGAAAACAATGTGGTTTCTCTTGTAATGTGATTCTATATAATTTTAAATCAGACTTGTATGAATGAGGCCAGAATCATGTGCAAGAAAAATTAACAAAAATTTTAATTTTCCTGCACTCAATTGGTTGATTAAATCAACATGATTTCACCATATATACTAAGCTCCATGTGCCATTAAAATAAATATGTTGCCTTAATGCAACACATGTTAACATAATGCAAATGTGTTAACACACTGCAATAGTTTGAATGGCCCCCTAATGTCTACTTGGGCAGAGCTCAAGGTTCTATGTACAGTAAATACTGGGCCAAGAATCCAAAAGGGCTCAGTAGGGACACAATGATCAATTTAAAGGCAACAGTGGTACCACCTTAAAAATATTTAAGACCAGGTCTGATTCCCTATAACTAAAGCAGAAACAGGGAGCTGAGCAGAGCAGGAGAACATTTTCATCCTGGCACCACTAGCTTACTTCAGAATGCAGGTGAACTATTCAAAAAAAGAACTGTAAACTAATAATTATTTGTTTCAACTTAATTGCACTGTTTGCTTATTCAGCACTATCTACCTCTACACATCTTTGTCAATTTCCTGCATGGTATTTCTGAAAACAGAAATGGTCATTTCCATTTTAGTGTTTCATTGCTACAGGTGTCAGCTACATAGAGAGGAAAAAAAACACTTTAATGTCAAGTTGTTTTTGCTTCTAGGGGTGAAAGAGAAACTTAGCCATGACATGCGTATGTTTAGGGATATTTATTTCTGTCAATGCTTCCCAAGACATTAGAAGCCTAAAGAAGTAATGCAATGAAGTGTTGGCAACTAAGGAAGATTAACGTATGTGTGTCTAAGGAAAAAAGTCTTGAAGATGAGAAGGCAATGGAATCATAAAGGAATGGGCCCTGACAGATTTGTGAGTGTCAGAACAACCATGAAATGCCTGTAGGAAGAAAGTCATACTGCAATGAACAGAAGAAAAGATGCTTATACAGTATACAATATGTTGGCAAATAAGCTTTAGTACACACACAAGACAAAACAGTCTAATCTAATCATTCATGAATTATCTGCTTGCTGGAAAAAGGGAGTTTGGCCAAGAGAATATGTCAATTCAAAGAGCAGATCTTGATAATATCTTAGAAAATAGTGTGGAGTGCCAGCATGCATTTTAAGTACTTGTTTGCTGCATGAGCAGACATATTCAGCATATCATGCTGGTGGTAACCAATTACTTTGTTGGAAAGAGATTTTTTATCTAAATCAATTATTGTTTATATGTATTTAAATTGTAATGATTAAATATGATTAACTTGATCAAATACTCTAAATGATGCATTTTATCTTTGGCAGTAATGGTTAGAACAGTCAATAACTCTACATATCTTTAAAAAAAAGCCTCTCAAGACATGAATAAAATATGGGTCCTGCCACTGGTGACCTTTATGAAAATGCTGATCTATTATTTTAACATTTTGAATACTTTACTTACTAATTTATAACAAGTATTCAGATAAGGACTTCTGACTTTTTTTATTTTCCCAGTCTGCAAGTTGTATAGTCTATCCTTACCAATCAAGTTTAATTTCTTACTATCTGGGAAAAAGGCAAAATGAATTGCAATAGGGAAGGAAATTGAGGTTTTCGTGGTGTCTTTATATTTTTATATCTGAATTTTTTCATTCTTTATTGGGAAAACCAACAGTCACTGGGGTTGATTTAGTAAAACTGGAGAGTGAAAAATCTGATACCGCTCTGCATAGAAACTAATCAACTTCCAGATTTTTTTTTTGTCAAAGCTTAATCACTTGCTGACCGGGCCATAGCCAAATTACGGCTACATCGTGGTCGGATAACTCTGGGAGGCCTTCATATGACATCCTCCAGAATCACGCTCCTGCGTGCCCCCTGGGGCTTGCACCCAGGAATCTCTGTGACCATCGGGTCTCCCAGACCTGGCGTGTCATGGATCGGGGTAAAGGGACAATGACGATGGCCCTTTACCATGTGATCATGCCGTTCAATGACGTAATCAATTTTCAATGATTGGTACCATAGCTTGTAGACTCTAAGATTAAGGGAGCACTTAATCCCTTGAGCGCCCCCTAGTGTTAACCCCTTCCCTGCCAGTGACGTTTATACAGTAATCAGTGGCTATTTTTAACTCTGATCGCTGTATAAATGTCAATGGTCCCAAAAAAGTGTCAAAAGTGTCCGATCTGTCCGCTGGAATGTCGCAGTCCCGCTAAAAAACGCTAATCACTACCATTACTATTAAAAAACAATTAATAATAAAAATGACATAAATCTATCCCCTATTTAGTAGACACTATAACTTTTGCTCAAACCAATCAATATACGCTTATTGCGATTTTTTTTTTACCAAAAATATGTAGAAGAATACATATTGGCTTAAACTAATGAAGATTTTTTTTGGGATAGTTTTTAAAGCAAAAAGTTAAAAAATGTGTTTTTTTCAAAATTGACACTCTTTTTTTTGTTTATAGAGCAAAAAATAAAAACCGCAGAGGGATCAAATACCACCAAAAGAAAGCTCTGTTTGCAGGGAAAAAAAGGACATCAATTTAGTTTGGGTACAACGTTGCACAGCCGTGGAATTGTCAGTTAAAGTGATGCAGTGCTGTATCGCAAAAAATTGCCTGGTCAGGAAGTGGGTAAATCCTTCTGGGACTGAAGTGGTTAAAAAAACAAAATCACCCACAGACACCTATACCTTCACATAGCTAAACATAAGCTTCCTGGTTTGTCAAGGAACCTTCTTGCCTTTAAAATTATTTGTATTTCCCCTCAATCACTCTTGCAAACTAGATAACCAAACCTCCTCTGATGAAGTCCCACCCTAGGGATCTAACGCATTAGGTGGGACTTACCTCATGACATCATCATGCCATCACCAGTCTATGCCGCTAGATGTCAGCTGGAAGTGGAGATGGAAGTGCAGATTGTGCTTGCGCTATAACATGCTGAGTGCAGAAAATGTTTTTGTCCTGTGTGAGTAGTTATTCCAAAAAAGATCCGCGCTACAGGATATTAAAAACTGCTGCCCCCCTATAGACAGGAAACACTTAAGTGAAACCAAAAAATGTAAATAAAAATTAGAAGATAGGGAATGGCTCTGTTATGAAAAGTGTATCAATACAATGATAAGTATAAAGTGGCAGGTGCTATATCTGTGTAAACAGGTAATAGAGGTGTATCAGTACAGTAGTTACTCTTATCAGGAATATAAAGTGACCAGTGCTATTTCTGTGCAAAAGAAACTGTAAACAATGTACGTATGATGAGAACTCGATCACTATACCCAAACACATAGGTGACAGGTGCTCAACCTGTGCAAAAAATGTTAAAGGTGTCTCAGTACAATGAAATCTCTTATCATAAATATAAAGTGACAAGTTCTAATTCTGTGCAAAAAAATATATAAACAAATATACGTATAATGGGGACACAGTCACTGCACCCAAAGGTGTGAGTGGGAGAACCCACAAAACATACACAAAGAAACTAAAGTGACATGTACTTATAATTCTCGTGTGGATTAATCTATAAATAAGGGTCTAAAGTGACTAGTGCAAAGATGTGGTGAATATGTGTAAAAAAATCAATGTGTAATACAAAATTAATGTGCAATAAAAAATCAATGTGCACTTAAGAAATAGCAATAGTATAATTTCATAAGCCTGCTGTGTATTAATTTAAGCACGTATATGATGTGTTAATCTGGTAGGAAAGTGCATAGAGGTGACGTAATGTTCCATCCGGTATGTTTGAAATCCTCTTTATACAATGGGATACAGGTGAAAAAATGCAGGGATGTAGCAGTATTCCCCCTATGTGATTACACTCACCGGAGTGCCCTACCCCTGCGGGGGGGCAAGCGTAAAGTGTTGATCCCAAGATGTCTTTCTTTTTCCAGCTTCCAGCAGTACGGTTCAGGGTCATCCACCCGCAGGGAAGGAGGAAAAGAATCCACTGGCTCCCGTTTTAATGAAGTTCCCGGCCAGGCATCCACATGATGTATTTCATAGAACAAAAATAAGGGTAGTCCACATAGCGTAACTCCGTTTGATTATTTGTGTAAAAGATTTTTATTGGTTTTTGAGAAGAAATAAAATACATTTGCAAGCTGTAGTTACACATCATATATGTTAACAAACCAAAAATAGACATAACCATGGTATGTTGTAGCTTGGTGACATCTTGTAAACTTGAGTTACATCAAACATTAGGTGAAATTGGTGATACCTCGGGTCTGATATTAACTCATCCGTGTCTAAACCGGCCTTTTTGATTTGGCTTAGAGTTACTATCCAATTCCTTTGCCAGCACCCCTATATGGGTTCACACTGTGCCAGAGAGAGGAATGGGGTCCATCCTCTAAAGGCCTAATGACTGAGCAATGTAAAAACAAAGTAAGTATACGAACCAATTAAACGTTGGTAGAAACAATAGCATGCTATTCTAAAAACATTTCAACCTTATACTGACTATCCCTCTGGCGCAGGCGTTGCTTAGTCAAGAAACATAAATATACAGTATATGCTAATCTGTGTATTTTGAACTTAGGGACATTCTACTTAGTGAAGTATTCTACTATTGATCCCTCCAGTGTAAACCAACTGAAGGAGTTGATCCCCATTATAACCAGCCAGAGGTGATGAAAAGATGGGATGAGGAGAAGGAGAAGAAAGAGGAGTGAAGAGGAGAGAGGTGAAGTATTGCTGTAGTGTCTAGATAATGTAGGAATGTGGCCGTCTGCTGGGCAAACCCACTTCTATTAGAGTGCTATTTCTAAGAATTTGGGTGTTCCCCCATTCCAATATATTTGGACCATGGTTCCCAAGTCTTCTCATACTGAGCTGAGGTTTCTAGGATAGAGCTTACTAATTTTCCTTGTGTCATTATCCATGACACTTTCCGTTTTGCCGCTAAGATAGAAATTGATGTCTTCTTCCATGCTTTAGCTAGGGTAATTTTGGCTCCCAGAAGAATAAAAAATACTAATTTGTGAAGATTTTGAGATCCCCGGTATGGGGTGATTGAGAAGAGCAATTAGAGGAGACTTGGGAACGGTCTTACCTGTCACTTTGGAAATGGTGTAAAATATTTTTTGCCAAAAGATCCTGATTTTCGGGCATTCCCACCATATATGTATCATGGAGCCTTTCATGTGACATCCGCAAAAGAATAGAGGGGAGACCGAGGGATGCATCAAAGAAAGCCGGGATGGGGTTAAGTACCATCTGGTGATTACCTTAAGGCTAGCTTCAATCAAGGAGATATTATAAATGCCCTTGAAGGATCGGAAGAAGGTTGTGTGCCAGTGGTCTAGGTCCCATGTGTCCTGTAAATCCCTCTCCCAAGCCAGCATAAACGTTGCTTTCCTATCTGTGGTAGCAAGCAAAGAGTAGATTAAGGAGATGCCCCCCCTCTGCTCCATGAGACCCCCACACCATAATTCGTATGGGGTGAATTTCGGAGGTTCCGGTTTCTCAACCCAGGCTGATTGGAGAAAATGCGAAATTTGAAAAAATCTGAACCGCTCCAAATTGGGGAGATCCAGATGTTTTACACAATGGTTAAGGGATATTGGCCCAGCTGCGGTAAAATAGTTCCCGATCCGGTACATTCCCCTGTCCAGCCACCACTGAAATGCTTTTATGTCCATACCCGGTGGGAAGGCGGGATTACGGAACAGGTGGGATAGGGGTTTGCTTTGCGATACTAGGGAGGGGTTCTTTCTGAGAGTGTCCCATAACGACAGAGATTGTGATAGGGCGGGAGACAAGACTGAAGGTCTAGCCTTTGGTGAGCACCATAGGAGGAAGTCAAGTGTATATTTTGGCACCGCCTGTCTCTCCATTTCTACCCAATCAGGTTTGGCTGTCTTGGCGTAAACCATCGATATCTGTGCTAGTCTGGCCGCTTGGTAATACCAAAAAAGATTTGGAAGTCCCATACCACCTCTATTTCTTAGATCGAATAGGGAGCGTCTTGGGAGACGGTACCCCTTCGATCCCCAAATAAATTTTACTACCTTGTTTTGGAGTGCTGAAAGGTGATCCTTCCGTATGGCAATCGGAAGTGCTCTGAAAATATATAGTAGTCGCGGTAGCAGAGTCATTTTTACAGAGTTTACTTTACCTAACCAGGAGATGTGATGTGGTTACCATTGTTTGAGGTCGCATTCTAATTTTTTTATATATGGGAGGGTAATTTGCCTGGTATAGCTGTTCAAATTTAGGAGTGAGGTTGACTCCTAGGTATCTTATGCTAGACTCGCTCCATGAAAAGCGGAACGCATCTTGCAGTCGAGACACTAGAGCCGACGGAAGGGATACATTTAGAGCTTGGGACTTGGAGTAGTTAACACATAACCCCGAGACCTGTGCAAAGTCTTCTAGGAGCTTACATAGTACCGGCAGGGAGATTGATGGTGATGTGAGGTAAAGAATGAGGTCGTCAGCGAACAGGCCACATTTATGTATAGAAGAGCCACATCGCACCCCCGCTATGTCCGGATTAGTGCGTATAGCTATTGCTAATGATTCAATCGCTATCGCAAAAATCAAAGGCGATAGCGGGCAGCCCTGGCGGGTCCCCCTTGCTATTTTAATAGGTTCAGAGAGTTGTCCTTGCAGTTTGATTCTCGCTTCAGGGCAGGAGTATAGGGAGTGAAGTAACCCTGAAAACCGAGGGCCGAAGCCCCATTTTTGTAGAAACGAAAATAGGTAGGACCAAGAGACAGTGTCGAACGCTTTTTGTAGATCTAGAGACAGTAACATTCCCTGTTGGGCTCCGCTACCGTCCCAGCCCGATTGCAGGATTGAGACCACATCCACCTTTCTTCTGATTTGGTCAGGACCTTGCCTTCCAGGGATGAACCCCACTTGGTCCTTGTGGATGTAGGATCCTATGAAGGATGCCAGACGGTCTGCCATAATTTTAGCCATTATTTTCAGATCGTTATTGATGAGGGATATGGGTCTATAGTTGGAAACCTCTCCCTGGTCTTTGTCAGGCTTTGGAATCACGGTTATGAAGGCAGCGTTCATCTGCGGGTCCAGAGGTTCTCCCTTGGTTTTGAAGTTAATAAATTTAGCAAGATAGGGCGCTATGGTATTGCATAAGTCTTATAGTATGGTACGGAGAAGCCGTCTGGACCCGGTGCCGAACACCTCTTTAGGTTTTTGATTACTACTAGAACTTCAGCGGTGGTAACTGGGGCTTCAAGTCTGTCTCTGTGTTCCGCCGATAGGGTAGGAATCAGGAGGTTGTCTAGGAAGTTAGACAGAGATTGGGGATTATTTGCCTTATGTTCGCTATACAGATCTGCGTAGAAGCCATGGAAAGCTTCCATAACTTTCAAAGGGTTTGTGGTGTGGGGTTGGCCCGCTATTTTAATTTTAGGGAAGGTATAGGAATGAGGGAGCCAAGAGAGACCCGGTCCTGTCCTTCTGATAGTAATATTTCGCACCTAGCCATGATAGACTTTTTTCAGCCTTTGCTGTGAGAGCTAAGTTTAGTTCTAGGCACGCCGCATCCAGTCGGGAGGCGGGTATTACAGCCGGGTCTCTCTTGTGCTCCGCACACAATTTTCGGAAGTTCTTTTCTAGGTTGACTATGTCTATCCCGTGTTCTTTTTTAATTTTGGCTGCTATTTGTATGAGTTTCCCTCTTATTGTGGCCTTATGAGCTGCCCATAAGGTTTCCGCGGATATATCTGCAGTATCATTTTGATTAAAGTTTTCGGTAATGGCCTTTTCAATTTCTATTTTCCAGGCGGAGTCAGACAGGATAATTTCATTTAATCTCCAAAGGTTATATTTGTGGTTTGGGGTTTGGTTATTTAACAGAACACCTAACAAGGAGTGGTCCGACCAGACCGTGTCTATAATTTGTGATCTTTGGGCTGCCGGGGTCAAGTTATTCAAGACTAGCAGATGGTCGATACGGGCATAGGATTGGTGGGCATGGGAGAAATGAGTGTAATCCTTTTTGGAGGGATTTAGCTCCCTTCAAATGTCTGTGAGTCCCTGTGTATATAACATCTTAGCGATTCTCAAACTGGTTTTAGTTTGACGGATGTTTTGGGCATTGGGGGGTTTAGATCTATCTAAGCCCTGGTCAAAGGCTACATTGGAGTCTCCCCCAAAAATTATGGAGCCTTCAAGCATAGGTCCAAGCGTCTTAAACATAGAGCTAAAAATTTTTTGCTGTCCTGAGTTAGGGGCATAGTAAGAAACCAGGGAGTAAAGTCTGCCCTCTATGAATCCCTTAACTAGGATAAACCTACCTTCTGGGTCACATTGTATTTTCTGTAGTGTGAATCTGCAATTTTTAGAGATAAGGATAGCAACCCCTCTGGTCTTATCTTCCGCGTTAGCTAAATAGAATAATGGGAACTGAGCGTGGATAAAATTAGGTTCGTACCGGATCGGGAAGTGGGTTTCTTGGAGAAACAATAGATCAATCTTGCGGGCTTTCATAAAATCCAAAACTTTCTTATGTTTAGAGGGTGAATTCAGCCCTTGGGTGTTATGTGTGGCCACCCTCAATAGGGAGGTTAAATTGTCATTGACAGCCATGGAGCAGAAGTAGAGGTCTAGCCCCCATCCCTCAACGCTTACCTGGTCCAGTTGGAGAGTGGGCACCAAAGGAAGAATCTCTAAAACGTCCCTGCACGTCTTATTGGAAGAGTGGGTATGTCCCAGCAGACAGCCAACTACAACAGAAAAAATTGTTAGTGAGGAAAGTAGAGAAGAGAGAAGAGAAGGGGTAGAAGAAGAGAAAATCAAGTCATCGTGAAAGTTGGGTGAGCAGTGATGGCAATGGAGCACATCACCCCTCACAGTAGTGGATGTGTCCAAACCCTGCGAGCAGGGAGGACACATAACCCAGGAGACGGTCCTTGGGATTAGTGGAGGTGCAGCCCAACTGCCGCGACCTTGGCGCACTTTGATAAGATTAAGCTCAAAAAAAAAAAAAGAAAAGCACAACTGATCGGATCAGATCGAACTGGGGAACCGAAAGGGACCCCGCAAACCCTTTGCCCCACCTTCTTCCCCTCCCACCCAGGAAACGGTTCCGGGTGGGATAGGAAGACTGCCTAGGCTGCATCCCAGGCAAAGTAAAACTCTTTCCCGCAACTAGAGTACTGTAAAAGGAAATGTCATGGAATAGAACTTTGTTACACTATGCCTTGTAAGTCTGGATCAGATAGTAGTGTATAGGGTAAGATCTGCACAGTATAATAATATAAGTGATCTACCTGAGAATCTTGTCGGTTCACATTGGAATACAAAGACCCAAACCAGGCCCTAAAAGGGTACCCTCACGGGACTGCACTGTATCTGGGAGTAGTGCGTATGTTGTTCCTTCTAAGAGAAGGTCAAGAGAGACAGGGGGGAGAAGAGGGGGAGGCCAGAAGTCCCCCCCCACCCCCCAAAGAGCATTAATAAAGCCAAACATTTAGCGTAGAGAAACTTAATGACCATACTCCCTCTCTCCGTATATTAGGGGAGGGTAACCACAGGAGCTATCACCCAAGCCCTCACTCAGAGCACTACATGCATTCCGGGTAAAAAAAATCTCAGATAAAATTCAAAAAAGGAAAAAGCATAATAATCTAGGGAAGGTCCACAGAGTTCGTGAAGGTGTACAAAGGAGAAAAACAAAAAAGAGACAAGGGACAGTCATCCAACCGTCTTCTTGACTCGTGGACTCATGGTGGCCTGGCTTCCTTGGAGCGTTTATATTTAGGTTTTTCCCATAGGACTTGCTGGAGATGGGCGTTTGTAGGACCCCACCGATGAATTGTTGAAGTTCATAGCTGACTCTTGAGAGATGAGACGGAGGTCTAGCAGAATCCGTTCTCCTTCTGGGAGGCTTCGGAAAGAGTGTGTTTTACCTTTGTGGTCAAACTTGAGTGCAAATGGAAAGGCACATTTGTATTTAATTTCATGTTGCGCCAACATGGTTAATAGGGGCTTCAGGGCCCTCCTTTTTTGTATTGTGTTGGGTGAAATATCTGCAAAGACCTGTATGGTATGACCTCTGCACGTGAGGGGCTGTTGGTATCTGCACTTTCTCATCACCTCTTCTTTAACCGAGAAGTAATGTGGTTTGACCACGATATCTCTGGGGAGGCCGTCTTTCCTCGGGGGTCCTAGTGTCCTGTGAGCGCGGTCAATTTCCAACTTATGTGGAGGAATGTCTGGGATAAGTTGTTTAATGAAGTCTTGAACCACCGTCGTGGAGTCGGTTATAGATTCTGGAAGTCCTCTCAGTCTAAAGTTTTCCCTTCTGGACCTGTTTTCAAGGTCATCAATGCGTGAGAGAGCAGTGTCCAGTTGATCTTGTAGAATCTGTATGTGGTTAGAGTTCTGTCTTGTTTTAGATATGGTCTGGTCAAGTTTATCTTCAATAGCTTCCATTCTGGAGCCCAGGGCCTGGAAGTCCTCCCTAATATCGCCAGTTATTTTGGCTGCTGTTTGAGCCAGACCTTTATCCAACAGGGCTGATAACTGGACGAAAAGATCAGGGGCTGTAAGGATAGTGTGGGCTGTGGTGAGCGCCATCTCAGGCCCTGTTGTAATGTGAGGGGAGGGAGGCTGCGGTGGGGGTGTCAAGGGATGTTCTGTGAGGTGCTCTGAGAGGGCCGTGAGCTGTGCCATCAGTGGAGGGGTACTCACTGGGGACCCAGGGGGTAGAGAGCGGGTCACAGCAGCTTAGGAGAGTTTGTTTCCTGAGCTCTCTGCTGCTATCTGTGTATCTTGCAGCATGGCGCCCGCCATCTTGGATTCGGCCCGCTCCGCCGAGGCTCTGAATAGCGGTTCCAGATCCCTCCTGGACGAACCGTCTGGCATAGAATCGATCCCCTGTACTTCCTCTCGGCCTGTAGGTGGGAATAATGGTCCCAGGGGTCCCGGTTCCCCCGCTATGTGCGCCGGGTGGTCAGGGCAGTGCGGAGCTCCGGGCTTACGCCATCTTGGAGGAGTCCGCGCATGCGCCTTTTCCGTTTGATTATTTTATTACAAAAAAAAGTATATATATATATATATATATATATATATATATATATATATATATATCCAAGGAATAGACTTTGCAAGTTGATAAAAAGTTTAAAAATAGGAGAGGGAGCTCACATGCTCTCGTACTCTCCAAGCGACACGGGGAAGCAATGCTGCCTGGAATCGCCGCTTGCGTTCCACCGGTCGAATATCCGGAACCACGATACCTGGATATGACGTTATGCGTGTCAAGATAGTCCCGCCTTACACGTTTCGTCACACGGACGTTATCTGAGGCGCCTCAGATGACGTCCGTCTGTGTGATGAAACGCATAAGGCGGGACTATCTTGACGCGCATAATGTCATATCCGGGTACCATGGTTCCGGATATTCGACTGGTGGAACGCAAGCGGCGATTCCAGGCAGCGTTGCTTTCCCGTGTCGCTTGGAGAGTATGAGAGCATGTGAGCTCCCTCTCCTATTGTTAAACTTTTTATCAACTTGCAAAGTCTATTCCTTGGATATATATATATACTTTTTTTGTAATAAAATAATCAAACGGAGTTACGCTATGTGGACTACCCTTATTTTTGTTCTAGGAAATACATCATGTGGATGCCTGGCAGGGAACTTCATTAAAACGGGAGCCAGTGGATTCTTTTCCTCCTTCCCTCCGGGTGGATGACCCTGAACCGTACTGCTGGAAGCTGGAAAAATAAAGGCATCTTGGGATCAACACTTTACGCTCGCCCCCCTGCAGGGGTAGGGCACTCCGGTGATTGTAATCACATAGGGGGAATACTGCTACATCCCTGCATTTTTTCACCTGTATCCCATTGTATAAAGAGGATTTCAAACATACTGGATGGAAAATTACATCACCTCTATGGACTTTCCTACCAGATTAACACATCATATACGTGCTTAAATTAATACACAGCAGGCTTATGAAATTATACTATTGCTGTTTCTTAAGTGCACATTGATTTTTTATTGTGCATTAATTTTATATTACACATTGATTTTTTTACACATATTCACCACATCTTTTCACTAAGCACTTTAGACCCTTATTTATAGATTAATCCACATGAGAATTATAAGTACATGTCACTTTAGTTTCTTTGTGTATGTTTTGTGAGTTCTCATACTCACACCTTTGGGTACAGTGACTGTGTCCCCATTATACGTATATTGGTTTATATATTTTTTTGCACAGAATTAGAACTTGTCACTTTATATTTATGATAAGAGAATTCATTGTACTGAGACACCTTTAACATTTTTTGCACAGGTTGAGCACCTGTCACCTATGTGTTTGGGTATAGTGATCGAGTTCTCATCATACGTACATTGTTTACAGTTTCTTTTGCACAGAAATAGCACTGGTCACTTTATATTCCTGATAAGAGTAACTACTGTACTGATACACCTCTATTACCTGTTTACACAGATATAGCACCTGCCACTTTATACTTATCATTGTATTGATACACTTTTCATAACAGCGCCATTCCCTATCCTGTGTGAGTAGTGTTTGCTGTTTTTCTTTAATAAAACTTGTAGCTGTCTTTATGATTTAATTTCACTGAGCGACTCCTGTTAACCTCCTTGAAGGCATTCCCGAGTGTGGCTTGGGGTGAATTTTCAGTACCAAAAGCGGTACCCTTGAGCCACACTCGGGATTGCATTGCGGTATCCTGGGAAAGTTACTTACCTTGTCCCCAGGATCCTGCGATGTCTCCCCGCTGTGTGTGTGAGCTTTGTCTCCGCTGGATCTATCACAGTGAGGAGCTCCATTCCCTGCAAGCGTTGTGATGCACGGGGACGGAGCACAGCACCAAATTTAAAAAGTAAAAAACACACAATACACATATTACATTGTAATCTTACAGATTACATTACTGTATCACATTATTTCACACCCCTTTTGTCCCTAGTGGTTTGTCCAGTGCTCTGCATGCAGTTTTATATTATAAATACTGTTCTTTCTGCCTGAAAACTGGAGATTGTCCATAGCAAGCAAAAAGCGTCCCTTTACATCAAAAGCAGTTTTAGACCAGCTAGAAAACAGTGATAATAAATAAGAATCACTTTCAGAATTGAGCGATAGTGATTTGTGGAGAAATCCGTCATCAAACACTGAAAGTAATGACAATGACAATTCTGCAACTGAGAAAATATCAGTGTTTTTGATTTGATTACATTATTGAATATTTTTTATTATTATATTATTATTTGTTATTATTTATAGTTATTTATTATATTATATTAAATAAAAATGATAATTTATGATTTCGTGTTTCATACCCGGGATGTCTACAGACTCTTGTTTGGACAGATTTAAGTGTGTTATTCCTAAGAAATACAGGCCTACAATATAAAACGCCAAATTTCCATGCAAAACATTGTACCACTTTGAGCATCAAAAATCTGAAATATTCATACCGTATATCGTAAACACATGGTCAAGTCCTCCATTTTTGTTGTTTCATTTACCATCGTGATGCACTGTACTAGTGTGGGAGGGGAAGAATCTTTACAATTTGCTGGAAAACAGGCCCTCACCTAGTGAATTGCTAATGAATGTTGGTATTTTTTCTTAGGGAGGGAGCCTAAGTGTAAGAGACAGGCTTCATGGTTATCCCCTAAGGACAAACCAGGGAATTCATAAATTAGTTTACACCTCCAACCAGAAGGGGTGGATTCACAGATGAGACCAAAATATATGCACAAATGTACCTTCTGTTTCCTCAGATCTCCAACATTTAGGATTAGCTTCTGCATACATCCGATGAAGCTGTGTTTACCTTCTTATAAGTAGCTTGCAACCAGACTTCTGAAATCATAAAGAAATTGAGGATTTTGTGTGAATAATAAACTATAGATTCACATTAGTAAAAACAAAGGCTAAATTAGCCTATACGGAGATAGGGGAAAAGAGAGATAAATTCCCTTTTCCCCTGGGACTTTTGAGGTGCTTCTTAACTCGATAATTGAACAATAATTTCCGTACCAGTTATAAAATTATTATTTTTATTTGATAAAGATTAAAAATATCTATGTCTCACACAGAAAGAAAAAGACATAAAAAAGCACTTAAACATAAATCATTGGAACATAAAGTCCTTAACATTATACAACGCTACATAAAGCAGCTACTTATAGGTGCCATAACAATCTGCCACTTGCTCGACATGTTTCGCTCAAATGTGAGCTTCTTCAGGAGTATTTAAAGGCAAATGATTGTGGTGGACTCTGAATAATGAAAGAATAAGCAAAGATCAATACATCAAAAATTCAAATATATACAAAATATATACAGAGCATAACCCAAGATATTAGACTTGGTTGATACAATGGTACAGAACACTAGAGTATATATACATAAATCTAAAAAACCCAAATAAACCAAATAGTTATAAGTAAAAGAGATTTAAATTGCATATCTTACCAAGCTGCAGTGCAACCCTGTAGCATAAATGCCCGCATAGAATAGAGCTGGTGCCAACTTTAAAAGTAGGGGATTCTCATGGGGGAGGGGACCTCAATGTCAAAAAGGTGACCACAGGAGTATATAAAGTAATTGAGCAGGCCCTTGAAGAAATAGGAGATAAAGTATGGATTAAATGAAGGGATCGCATAGGATATCACTTTGATACCAAAACACCCATATATTTAAGAGTGTATTACCTTAAATAGAACCAATTGCTAATCCTGATCGGGACCATAAAGGTCTCCCAGCCAGTACAGATTATAAAGATGGAAACGGACACCGAAATCTGAAGGGCTAATCCCTGGTGAAGGCACAGTTAAACTGTCCTAAGAGAGCGGTTCCCTTCGCAGCAATTTTCTGAGTAAAGAGAAAAAAGGGAGAGAAGATATGATAAAGGGCCATTGAAAATCGAAGAGCTCAAGACACTGACCGTGATAAGTGGGCTGGAGAGGAGCGACTTACTTAAAAAGGCATCCAACGGCACATAGGCTTGAGGGGGCTTGAAGCGTCCTCCGTGGCTGAGCACCGATATCAGAATGTAAGCGGTGTCCAACCGCCTTTAAATACCCCCATCCCGGCGGCGTCTGATTTCACCGCCGGGATGCGGACGTTCATTGAGAATGCCTGCGTCATGACGTGGGAGGGCGCCGCGGCGTCATTCTGACGTCAGCGGCGTCCGTAGTCCTTAATGCGCATGTCTGAATGGTTATGGAGCCTGTGACACATACGAGTGTCACACGGCGCCATTTTGGATAAGGGAAAAGATAAGGGAAAAGCAAGCATTGTCATCCTGGAACATATAATGTCAATCCAAGTAGGCAATCACTGTTCTAAAGCTTGAAAGCTTGCAAGAAAAGGTTCCCTAAAGGTGTATTAAAGGCTCCTAGAAGGAATTAATCTAAACCAAAAGGACCAATACTGACATGACCAGACTCAATTGTTAGGGCCACCATCGTGGGGGCGATTGGTTCTTCACCCCCAACGGTGGGTGCCCAGGGCGTCCGTGTGGTCGGGATTGACAAGGATGGCCCCAACCATTTATAGAGAGTTCATTGATCAAAATCATTATTTTTCTCCAGGACTGGAAAAATAAAAGCGGGAACAAAGGTGTATTAATAACTGCAGCCCGTAAGATAGGCAATCATTTCAGTGGAAATACAAAGATGTCGCATACAACAATACAATGTACACAATGTCAATACATCTGTTAAATGTCCGATTTTATACCAGACATAAATACAGAATAATACCTGCTTAGATGAGAATTGGAAACATAAGATAAAATGAATGGTGGGAACACACAAAATGAAAGGGGGGGGGGAAAGGGGGGAAAAAAAAGGGGGGGAGGGAAGAACAGATGGAAGGAGCTGAAGAGAAGCCAAATTGGGGCTGTTAATACCTAAGTTTTCAAAGAAAGGGCTTGAAACTGAACGCCTCATTCATGCCCGGATATTTGAGGGCCGATGATTCGTGTATCCAGCGAGTCTCCCTTTGGAGGAGGAGTCTATCATAATTTCCCCCTCTGTCCCCAGGGGGAATATGTTCCAACGCAAAGAAGTGTAGGCACTTAGTATCAAAATTATGATATAGACCTACATGGCGGCTGATCGGAGTCTCCATTTTCTTTTTACGTATCAGGGAGACATGATCCCTGATACGACAGAAAAAAGGTCTCTTGGTTTTGCCAATATAAAACATATTGCACTCGCATAGCATAATGTACACAATGCCAATAGATTGACAGGTTACTGCAAATCTTGGTTTGTATAAGTGCCCATTGGGTAGTAGAAGACTTCGAGTCGCCAAGATGTACCTGCAAAAGGAACAATGATGGCATGGCCTACTGCCTCTGTCAGTTTCTTTGACTTTGACAATATTATTTTCATAATGACTGTGTACTAACGAGTCCCTCAAGGATCGGCAACGTCTGAACGTGATCTCCGGATAAGGATTTAAATGTTTGGCTACTTTTTCGTCCCCCATCAACAAGTACCAGTACTTGTTGAGAATTTCACGTGTTTGTTTGTGTTGATTAGAGTAAGTAGTGATGAGTCTAACTCCAGGATTAGCTTTTTTAGGTCTACTACTGTGTAGAAGAGAGACTCTATTTTGATTCTTAGCTCTGAGGTATGCTTTTTTAAGGCATTTTTTGCTGTATCCCCGGTTTAGGAAGCGCAGACGTAGACATTTGGCCTCCTTTTCGAAGTCAGACTCATCGCTACAGTTGCGTTCTGCTCGCAGATATTGCCCATAGGGTACACTTTTAATGAGGGGAACCGGATGAGAACTGGTGGCATGCAGCAATGAATTTGCTGCAGAGGATTTACGGTATAGGGTCGTTCTGATGCTACCGTCTGGTTTCACTGTGATTAGAGTATCCAAAAAAGTCAGACTAGATTGACTAAATTCAGCCGTGAATTTAAGGTTGAACCTATTGGTTTTTAAACTTTCCAAAAAGGTCAAGAGAAGATCTTGGGAGCCCACCCATATAAAGAAAACGTCGTCAATGAATCTCCTCCATAAGGGGATTTGATCCATAAATTTCTGCATATCATCATTGGAGAATAGTTCACGTTCCCACCCCCCCAGATACAGGTTGGCATAAGAGGGGGCACACTTGGTCCCCATAGCCACCCCCTGTATCTGGAGGTAGTGGGATCCTCCAAATAGGAAGATGTTGTTGGAAAGAATAAACATTAGCAGGTCAAGAATAAACTCATTGTAATGAGCAGGTGTCTCATGATTTTGAGAAATGAAGTAATTAACAACTTCCACCCCCTGGGAATGGGGGATGGAGTTATACAAGGCCTCCACGTCAAGGGCCACCAGCCACGCGCCCGAGGGAATGGAAATCCCATCAAGGGCGCGTAGCAGGTCATTGGTGTCCTGAAGGTAGGACACCAAGCCCTCGACGTGGGGCCTGAGGAAGTCATCGACTAGTTTACTAGCCGTCTCCCTTTTTTCTCTTTACTCAGAAAATTGCTGCGAAGGGAACCGCTCTCTTAGGACAGTTTAACTGTGCCTTCACCAGGGATTAGCCCTTCAGATTTCGGTGTCCATTTCCATCTTTATAATCTGTACTGGCTGGGAGACCTTTATGGTCCCGATCAGGATTAGCAATTGGTTCTATTTAAGGTAATACACTCTTAAATATATGGGTGTTTTGGTATCAAAGTGATATCCTATGCGATCCCTTCATTTAATCCATACTTTATCTCCTATTTCTTCAAGGGCCTGCTCAATTACTTTATATACTCCTGTGGTCACCTTTTTGACATTGAGGTCCCCTCCCCCATGAGAATCCCCTACTTTTAAAGTTGGCACCAGCTCTATTCTATGCGGGCATTTATGCTACAGGGTTGCACTGCAGCTTGGTAAGATATGCAATTTAAATCTCTTTTACTTATAACTATTTGGTTTATTTGGGTTTTTTAGATTTATGTATATATACTCTAGTGTTCTGTACCATTGTATCAACCAAGTCTAATATCTTGGGTTATGCTCTGTATATATTTTGTATATATTTGAATTTTTGATGTATTGATCTTTGCTTATTCTTTCATTATTCAGAGTCCACCACAATCATTTGCCTTTAAATACTCCTGAAGAAGCTCACATTTGAGCGAAACATGTCGAGCAAGTGGCAGATTGTTATGGCACCTATAAGTAGCTGCTTTATGTAGCGTTGTATAATGTTAAGGACTTTATGTTCCAATGATTTATGTTTAAGCGCTTTTTTATGTCTTTTTCTTTCTGTGTGAGACATAGATATTTTTAATCTTTATCAAATAAAAATAATAATTTTATAACTGGTACGGAAATTATTGTTCAATTATCGAGTTAAGAAGCACCTCAAAAGTCCCAGGGGAAAAGGGAATTTATCTCTCTTTTCCCCTATCTCCGTATAGGCTAATTTAGCCTTTGTTTTTACTTTACAGATAATTATGGGATGTGGTGCTGTCAGTTGACTATTTTTGTCCTTCCCAAATTCTATAGATTCACATTGTTCATCATACACAGGAACCACGTCAGGAACAGCTCCAGAGCACCCAGGGAACTCCAACCATCATGTAGTCATATCCAAATAAAACATGAAATGCTGGATAGTGTAAAACCTCTTAAGGGTTGCATTTAATATAAAGTATTGCACTTACATGTAGTAAAAACAGCATTGCATGGTAAAAAAGGAAGTCGACCACCACAGAACATCCAACATGTAAAATGCGTGATAGCAGGAACATGGCTGAACTGTATGTTCCTGCTATCATGCATTTCACATGTTTGGATGTTCTGTGGTGGCCGCCTTCCTTTTACCATGCAATGCTGTTTTTACTATGGATACGTGTAAGTGCAATACATTATATTAAATGCAACCCATAAGAGGTTTTACACTATCCAGCATTTTATGTTTTATTTGGATCTAATTACACAATCATCGTTTGGGTGGAGTCCCCTGGAAGCTCTGGAGCTGTTCCTGACGTGACGTTCCTGTGTACATCTCCTGCTGATGACCCCTACTTGGACCTATTCATCAAGCCTGTTTCACTCTTCTCTTCTTACCAGGCTCTCTGGTAAGAGTCCAACCTATTGTGGTGGTGGTGTGTTGGTGAGGGATTGGATAACCTTATCCACCGTTGAATCATGGAGTTTGCCTTTTGATCATTATGGTCCATTTGAGAGATTGATTGGACTGTTTATTTTTTTATAATTGTTTTTCAGTATTTGTAATATCAATCACTGTAGTACAACACAGCTTTATTTTGTTTCCTGTTTTTTGTGGTAATATCTCACATTTGTGGTGCTGCTTTTTTTTATTATAGCCGCTAGCAGTAATCACTGTGTTCTCCCATCAGGGACGGCTTCCCCCGCCCCAGCCAGAAGAACACAATGGCTCCCTCCATCTATGGTCTGCATAAAGCAAACAAATCTTCAGACAAACAATTTTGTTTAGCCCACCAATAGCCCTGAACGTGTGTTCTGGGTGACAGCTTGAAGCCCTAAGAATTGAATTCCGTACTGTAATTTTATGGAAGTTATTATTGTCTATGGAACTTGTCCCCATTACCCCCATCCAATTTCAAATATAAGAAATGAAAAATAGACTGATCCCAATTATCAGCAAAGTTTAGAGTGCAGTTGCTGCTGTTATAATAATCTATAAAATATTTGATTCTGTCAGGTGAGCCAGTCCAAATCAATAGCAGGTCACCAATATTTTGGCTATACCAAAAAGATGTTAAAAGAAAATGGGTTCCCACCCAAAAAGATGTGCAGCCCTCCCCATCCCCCCATATCCCATGAAGAGGTTGGCGCATGAGGGGAAAAGTTCACCCTCCATAGGAATTCTGCATCTCTGCAGGTAGTAATCTCCATCAAATAATTATGACCAATTGACAGGAGCAAAAATGACTGCGATTCCTTGCTGTAAGCAAATCCTCTAAAACTAAATTATAGGTATAGATGCATAAAGTGCTTTGACATCCAGAGTTAACCAAATGTAAACCTGTTTTCAATTTAATCTATGGATGTGTCCCAGAAGAATCCTAGTATCACTTATACTATATAACCAGGCATGTATATGTCAGAATGGTAGAGTGCACAGCTGTGCCTGGAGTGGAGATTTGCACTTACACAAAATACAGCTTGTGGCCCGCTGCATAGGGTTATGATTGTGTGCACATCTATGCATGTTGCACTTATGCTAATGCACACCTTTATGACAAAAAGCAGTGTGGTAGCGTAATTGAATTGTGCACATTCAGAACTAACTTTGATGTCCAGAGCCATATTTAAAGCATTGCTGAAATGTCAGTTTCTGTGACCTGCGACCTGACCTGCATCTAGCGATTTTGCGTTTGACCTGGCTTGCCACCTGATCTTTTGTGACGTTGGTTTGTACCTTGACTACCCTCAGTAGGCCCTGTGTTTGATGCCCTCACCTTGCAACAGCTCATGCCACTGCATCATAAGGAGATAGGAGACAACATGGGCAGCAACTACCACATCAAGCCACTAGGGATCGCCATACAGTTACAGTAGATAACTCCTATAAATTATTATATTCAAAAGTGGTGCTTTGCTCCCAAATGCTAATGTGCTAGTATCCCTTTAAACCTGTTTGCATAGCAATTTTCAGAGTCAGCATATCATATAAAACCATATATAACATTAACAAAACAAAACATTAAACAATGCATTAGTCCATAAAATGTCCGTTGGTATGATCACGCGAACACCGTTAAAGTCTATGGGACACGAACATGAAAAATCAAAAGTGCTAATTCTAAAGGCTTATATGCATGGTATTGTCTTAAAAAGTGTTTGGAGACCTGGGTACTGCCCCAGGGGACATGTATCAATGCAAAAAAAAGTTTTGAAAATGGCCGTTTTATCGGGAGCAGTGATTTTAATAATGCTTAAAGTGAAACAATAAAAGTGTAATATTCCTTTAAATTTCGTACCTGGGGGTGTCTATAGTATGCCTGTAAAGTGGCGCATGTTTCCCGTGTTTAGAACAGTCTGACAGCAAAATCACATTTCTAAAGGGAAAAAAGTCATTTAAAACTACTCGCAGCTATAATGAATTTTCGGTCCGGCAATACACATAAAAGTTAATTGATAAAAATGGCATAGGATTCCCCCACAGGGAACCCCGAACCAAGATTTAAAAAAAAATGCGTGGGGTTCCCCCTAAATTCCTATGTATATTAAAGGGAACCCTGCTCCAAATTTTTTAAAAAAATGGCGTGGGGGTCCCCCGCAAAATCCATACCAGACCCTTTAGGTCTGGTATGGATTTTAAGGGGCACCCGCACCAAAGTTGAAAAAAAAATGGTGTTGGGTCCCCCCAAAAATCCATAACAGACCCTTATCCGAGCACGCAACCTGGCAGTCCGTAGAAAAGAAGGGGGGGACGAGAGAGCGCCCCCCCTCCTGAACCATACCAGGCCACATGCCCTCAACATTAGGAGGGTGCTTTGGGGTAGCCCCCCAAAGCACCTTGTCCCCATGTTGATGGGGAGAAGGGCCTCATCCCCAGAACCCCAGAACCCTTGCCCGGTGGTTGTGGGGGTCTGCGGGCGGGGGGCTTATCAGAATTTGGAAGCCCCCTTTAATAAGGGAACCCCCAGATCCCGGCCCCCCTGTTTGAAATAGTAACGGGTACATTGCACCCATACCATTTCACAAAAAAAAAAACAACACACACCGTGGGAGAAGTCCTTTATTAAAAAATAAAAAAATAAAACTGTCCCACGTAGTCCATTCACCTCCGCCGACGGACCGAAAAAAAAATAAAAAAGATCTGCCTCCATGGGAGGCACACACCATATTACGAATCCTCGCAGGTGACAGCTCTTTTAAAACTGTGGGCAGGGCCATACTGTGTCATCCCTGGGTGACTCCACCCCCTCTGACGCACGGGGACATCCCTATGGCTTCCCCCGTAGCGTCAGAGGGGTGGGACCACCCGGTCCGCCCCCCCTCTGACGCTACAGGAAAACCATAGGGATGTCCCGTGTGTCAGAGGGGAGCGGAGTGGGTGGCCTCGCCCCCTATGACGCTACGGGGGAAGCCATAGGGATGTCCCCGTGTGTCAGAGGGGGGCAGGATCATGGGAAAGTCCTTGTGCGTCAGAGGGGGTGGGGTCACCCGGCGACGACACAGTGTGGCCCCGCCCACAGTTTTAAAAGAGCTGTCACCTGCGAGGACGCATCATATGGCATGTGCCTCCCATAAAAAGTGTTTGGGGACCCGGGTCCTGCCCCAGGGGACATGTATCAATGCAAAAAAAGTTTTAAAAATGGGAGCAGTTATTTTAACAATGCCTAAAGTGAAACAATAAAAATGAAATATTCCTTTAAATATCGTGCCTGGAGGTCTCCTTAGTCTATACCACAGCAAAATGACTTTTCTAAAGGAAAAAATGTAGTTTAATTACTGTTATTATTAATCATTGCTGTAATGTATTGTCAGATCCCTGCAATATAGATAAAAATCATTGAAAAAAATTGCGTGGGTACCCCCCCAGTCCATTACCAGGCCCTTCAGGTCTGGTATGAATATTAAGGGGAACCCTGCGCCAAAAATATCAAATAAAATGGTGTGGGGGTCCCCCAGGCACTATGTACTTTGAACAGCAGTATATATACTATACAGCCTACCCTATATAAGCTGCAGAAAAATTGGGCCTTAGGTGTTGGTGGTGCCAGAACAATGTAACCCCTCACAGTTACTCTTGTTAAGTGCAGGAACGGGCGCTGCTCTGAAATATTATATCAAAAATTTTAATTACATGGCCCTGTTAAACAGGGGCAGAAAAATTGGGCCTTGGGTGGTGGTGGTGCCACAACACTGTAACCCCTCACAGATACTCTTGCTGAGCGCAGGAACGGGCCCTGCTGTGGTGGTGCCACAACACTGTAACCCCTCAAAGTTACTCTTGTTGGGCGCAGGAACGGGCGCTACTGGGAAATATTACAGTATATCAAAAATTGTAATTACATGCCCCTGTTAAACAGGGGCAGAAAAATTGGTCCTTGGGTGGTGGTGCCCTAAATCAAAAATATTGTTGGAAGCTAGCATCATAAAGATTGAGGAGGAATAGGATAGTCAGCATAGGCAGTCTTCAAGGGATCCCAGATCCATAGCAAATTCAATCAGTTACATCAGCATCGGGTGCTTGATAGCTGCATATCCAAGACCGATTCATCTTTATAAATGTGAGCCTATCAACGGAGTCTGTGGACAGGCGCACTCTTTGATTCATTACAAACCCTCCAGCAGCACTGAATGTGCATTCAGAAAGCACGCTGGTTGCAGGACAAGCCAGTAGCTCGATTGCATATTGTGCAAGTTCTGGCCAATGGTCCATCCTCAAAACCCAGTAACCCAGTGGATGCTCTGTTGGAAAGGTCTCCAAGTCTGCTCTTGGCCCTAGATATTCCTGAACCATATAATTCAGACACTGGCGCTGAGGACTGAAAAGTTGTTTAAAGGCATCGGTCAACCAGCCACCTTCTCCACCGCTCTTCCTCTGACTTAATGAAGCCTCAGCAACACATTGTCCAGCACCAGGAAATGGTAACCTCCCAGGGTCTGGAAAAGCATTACAAAAACCTTTCTTTAAGGCCTCCTGAAGATGTTTCATTCTCTGCTCCCTCTGTGAAGGCAGTATAAGTTCTGCAACTTTACCCCTGTAACGTGGAACAGGAAGGGTTGCCAGACAGTAATGATCGCTCTCCTTAATACCACGAATCCTAGGGTCTTTTCGCAGGCTTTGTAGAATCAGGGAGGCCATGCAGCGTAAGTTTGCAGAAGCATTCAATTCTGAGTCCTCTGGGTTACTATGGATTACATTATCCGTAACTACCTCCTCGCGGCCATGTATAACTCTTTGGGTTTCTGGGGACTGAAAACCATCCCTTGAGGACTGCTGCTGAGTGTTATCCTCTACATCCATGCTCACGCAATCCTTCTCCTCCTCCTCTTCTTCCTGTGTGATTGGTGGGCCCACAGGAATTCTGTCTGGATAAAGGGGGCCTTAAGAGGAAAGGAAGTCCTCCTCTTCCTCCTGCTGTTCTGCCTCAAGTGCAGGAAGACTAGAGGGACAGTGTCACTGATGCATGCATTGTCGCTGCTCACCATCTTTGTGGCCTCCTCAAAATGGTGACAGGACAGTGCATGCACTTGATCATTAGCCACTGGCATGGCGAAAAGAAGCCAAGCTCCCTTGACCCTTTCCTGGTGCCATACTGTCACAGGTACTCATTGATGGTCCTCTGCTGTGTGTGCAGCCACTGCAGCATTGCCAACATTGAGTTCCCCCGGTGGGCATGTCACAAATGAGGCGGTTGGTGGGCAGGTTGCATTCCCTTTGAATGTCAGCCAGTCGAGCACTGGCATTGTATGATCGGTGGAAATAACCACAGACTTTTCTGGCCTGCCTCAGGGGATCTTGTAAGCCTCGGTGCCTGGTCAAGAACTGCTGCACCACTAAAATCCAAATTCAGGACGTGTGCCAAACATGGAACATGGGTCAAGTGTCCTTGTTGGAGGGCAGAGAGAAGGTTGGTGCCATTGTCGCATATAACCATTACTGGTTGAAGCTGGCATGACGTCAACCACCTCTGGGCCTGCCCTGCAGAGCTGACAGAATCTCTTCCCGAGTGTGGCTCCTGTCCCCTAGGCAGACCAACTCAAGCACCGCATGGCATCTTTTAGCCTGACTGCTTGCGTAGTCCCTTGAGCGCATATGGAGCACTGCTGGCTCAGAGGACAAATCCCTAGAAGAGGCCATAGAGGAAGAAGAGGAAGGGGTGGAGGAGAGAGCTGTGGCAGAATCACCACTGGTGATAGGCATGGTGGCGGAACAAGCTCCAACAACACTGAACCCTGCCCTGCATCCTTCCCAGCTGCAAGCAGAGTTACCCAGTGCACCGGGAAGGAAAGGTAACATCCCTGCCCATGCCTGCTGGACCATGAGCCAATGGTAATATGAACCTTACTGCTGACTGCCCTGTCCACCAAGGCCAAAACATTGCCTTCCACATGCCAGTAGAGAGCCGGAATGGCCTTCCGTGAAAAAAATGGTGTTTTGGAACGTGCCACTGAGGTACAGAACATTCTACAAATTCACAAAAGGGAGCAGAGTCTACCAGCTGCAAAGGCAGCAGTTGCAGTGCTAGCAATTTGGTCAAGCTAACATTTAGACGCTAAGCATGTGGATGACTGGGACCAAATTTCTTTTTACGATTCAGCAACTGGGGTAGGGATATTTGCCTGCTAAAATCAATTGGTGGTGTACTGCTAGCAGATTGGCTGCAAGTACTTAGGACACTTATTGCTATACCTTCAACCCAGTGCAGGTTTTGAGAGGACTGGAGGTATAGTAGGGTTGGAGATCCCAGATGAGGAGCAAGGAGAGGTCCGCCTTTTTCTATGATGTGGGTCATTCAAGTGCTGTTGCCAATGGACTGCATGGCAGGTCGTCATATGTCTGATCAGGCATGTGGTGCCCAAGCGGCTGCTGTTCTGGCCACGCTTGACCCTCTTCCAAAATAGGTTGCAAACAGCAATGGTGCAATCTGCTGCACACATGTCAAAAAAGGCCCACACCAAGGAACTTTTAAAAGTCAGCGGGGAGTCAGCAGTGCCCTGCACCTGCGGAGCTCTGCGGTGTGATGCAATAGGGTGGCTGCCCTTAAGTTGCTCCGTAGAGGACATCTTGCCTTCTCCTCCTCCTCTCGTCTCTCAAGCACCCAAGAACAGTCAGTGACCTCATCATCCCCTCCTTCCTTGCCACTGGAGCAAACTTATCAGTATGCTGTAGCTGGGGGAACATGACTGCCAGTTTCTTTTCCAGACCCTGTCTCCCAGGGTCTGGAAAAGCATTACACAAACCTTTCTTTAAGGCCTCCTGAAGATGTTTCATTCTCTGCTCTCTCTGTGAAGGCAGTATGAGTTCTGCAACTTTACCCCTGTAACGTGGAACAGGAAGGGTTGCCAGACAGTAATGATCCCTCTCCTTGATACCACGAATCCTAGGGTCTTTTCGCAGGCTTTGTAGAATCAGGGAGACCATGCAGCGTAAGTTTGCAGAAGCATTCAATTCTGAGTCCTCTGGGTTAATATGGATCACATTATCCGTAACCATCTCCTCGCAGCCATGTACAACTCCTTGGGTTTCTGGGGACTGAAAACCATCCCTTGAGGACTGCTGCTGAGTGTTATCCTCTACATCCATTCTCACACAATCCTTCTCCTCCTCCTCTTCTTCCTGTGTGATTGGTGGGCCCACAGGAATTCTGTCTGGATAAAGGGGGCCTTAAGAGGAAAGGAAGTCCTCCTCTTCCTCCTGCTGTTCTGCCTCAAGTGCAGGAAGACTAGAGGGACAGTGTCACTGATGCACGCATTGTTGCTGCTCACCATCCTTGTGGCCTCCTCAAAATGGTGACAGGACAGTGCATGCACTTAATCAGTAGCCACTGGCGTGGCGAAAAGAAGCCAAGCTCCCCTGACCCTTTCCTGGTGCCATACTGTCACAGGTACTCATTGATGGTCCTCTGCTGTGTGTGCAGCCACTGCAGCATTGCCAACATTGAGTTCCCTTGGTGGGCATGTCACAAATGAGGCGGTTGGTGGGCAGGTTGCATTCCCTTTGAATGTCAGCCAGTAGAGCACTGGCATTGTATGACCGGCAGAAATAACCACAGACTTTTCTGGCCTGCCTCAGGGGATCTTGTAAGCCTCAGTACCTGGTCAAGAACCGCTGCACCACTGAAATCCAAATTCAAGACGTGTGCCAAACATGGGTCAAGTGTCCTTGTTGGAGGGCAGAGAGAAGGTTGGTGCCATTATCGCATACAACCATTCCTGGCTGAAGCTGGCATGGCGTCAACCACCTCTGGGCCTGCCCCTGCAGAGCTGACATAATCTCTGCCCCAGTGTGGCTCCTGTCCCCTAGGCAGACCAACTCAAGCACTGCATGGCATCTTTTAGCCTGACTGCTTGCGTAGCCCCTTGAGCGCATATGGAGCACTGCTGGCTCAGAGGACAAATCCCTAGAAGAGGCCATAGAGGAAGAAGGGGAAGGGGTGGAGGAGAGAGCTGTGGCAGAATCACCACTAGCATTTTAGAGGCATGGTGGCAGAACAAGCTCCAACAACACTGAACCCTGCCCTGCATCCTTCCCAGTTGCAAGCAGAGTTATCCAGTGCACCGTGAAGTAAAGGTAACATCCCTGCCCATGCCTGCTGGACCATGATTCAATGGTAATTTAAACCTTACTGCTGACCGCCCTGTCCACCAAGGCCAAAACATTGCCTTCCACATGCCAGTAGAGTCAGCAGTGCCCTGCACCTGCGGAGCTCTGCGGTGTGATGCAATAGGGTGGCTGCCCTTAAGTTGCTCCCTAGAGGACATCCTGCCTCCTCCTCTCGTCTCTCAGGCACCCAAGAACAGTCAGTGACCTCATCATCCCCTCCTTCCTTGCCACTGGAGCAAATTTGGCAGTATGCTGTAGCTGGTGGAACATGACTGCCAGTTTCTTGTCTTTCTGTGGCACCCCCTCTCTCTAGGCTCACGTTACTCCCTTCCTGTGAAGCAACATCGGAGCCTTCAAATCGCTGCACATCCTCCAGCAGCATATAACCGACACTGTGGTTGAATAATTCTGGGGACTCCTCCGTGCATGATGGTGGGGCTACGGAAGAAGTGACTTTGGACAAGGAGCTGGTAGAATTGGCAACTTTGGCAGCTGCATTGGAAGGCAAACTACTCTGAGCCTGGGTGACAGAGAATGAGGATGGCTTTGTTATCCACTCCACCAACTCTTCTGCATGTTGTGGCTGAATAACATGGCGAGCAGCAGAAAAATAGGCTACACTGGATGCAGAGTGTATATATATATATACATATATATATACACTGGATGCAGAGTGTATATATATATATATATATATATATATATATATATACACTGCCTGTAATATGGTAATATGTAGGATCAGTCCAATTGTAGACACGATCATTTTTATAATCTTCACGATCTCGTTCAAGTTTTGTACGCTTACTGAATTGAATATTGGTGTGAAATCTTAATAATTTATCATTATTAATTTTCTTGAATTCCTGTAGTTCCTCTTGATTAGAACATTGTTGTAACTGCCTTTCAAGTTCAGCAATCTCCTGCTGTACGAGAGTCCTCTCTTGTTGCAAGAATTGCACAGTTAATGTCATGATATCAAAGGAACATTTATTGAGGATCTGGGCAAATATGGTTTTAAAATCCTTGTTCTGTGAAAAGAGGTCTAGATCTATCTATCTATCTATCTATCTATCTATCTATCTATCTATCTATCTATCTATCTATCTATCTATCTATCTATCTATCTATCTATCTATCTATCTATCTATCTATCTATCTCTCTCTCTCTCTCTCTATATATATATATATATATATATATATATATATATATATATATATATATATATATATATAAATACACTGCCTGCACTGACTGGATATAGAGCCAACACTGAATATAAAGTCTATGCTAAATGCAGAGTATATACCTTGGGGACGGAAAGTATTCAGACCCCCTTAAATTTTTCACTCTTTGTTATATTGCAGCCATTTGCTAAAATCATTTAAATTCATTTTTTCCTCATTCATGTACACACAGCACCCAATATTGACAGAAAAACACAGAATTGTTGACATTTTTGCAGATTTATTAAAAAGGAAAACTGAAATATCACATGGTCCTAAGTATTCAGACCCTTTGCCGTGACACTCATATATTTAACTCAGGTGCTGTCCATTTCTTCTGATCATCCTTGAGATGGTTGTACACCTTCATTTGATTCCAGCTGTGTTGATTATACTGATTAGACTTGATTAGCAAAGCCACACACCTGCCTATATAAGACCTTAAAGCTCACAGTGCATGTCAGAGCAAATGAGAATCATGAGGTCAAAGGAACTGCCTGAAGAGCTCAGAGATAGAATTGTGGCAAGGCACAGATCTGACCAAGGTTAAAAAAAAATTCTGCTGCACTTAAGGTTCCTAAGAGTGGCCTCCATAATCCTTAAATGGAAGATGTTTGGGACGACCAGAACCCTTCCTAGAGCTGGCTGTCAGGCCAAACTGAGATATCGGGGGAGAAGAGCCTTGGTGAGAGAGAAAAGAAGAACCCAGAGATCACTGTGGCTGAGCTCCAGAGATGCAGTCGGGAGATGGGAGAAAGTTGTAGAAAGTTAACCATCATTTAGCCCTCCACCAGTCGGGGCTTTATGGCAGAGTGGCCTGACAGAAGCCTCTCCTCAGTGCAAGACACATGAAAGCCTGCATGGAGTTTGCTAAAAAAACACCTGAAGGACTCCAAGATGGTGAGAAATAAGATTCTTTGGTCTGATGAGGAATTCCCACTGACTGGAGGTTACTCCAGTCAGTATATGGTCAGCCCAACAATTGAAAAAGTATACTTGATACATTCCTATAGGGGAGATATAGTTGAGGATAGTAAGTGTATAAAAAGTAGCAGGGTAGATAGTATGCAAATAATAAAAAAGTCATATAAAGTACTTGGCATAAACTTGCCTTAATAAAGATGTATACAGATCAATGGATCCAAACAGCAAACAGACACCAGCGATGTGAGTGCTGTTGCTGAAAGAGGCCTATAAATAGCCAGTAAGGCCATTAGTTGACAGCTGAGTGTGGGCTGCAACCAGCATCAAAGCCAGCTGAGGCTGATGAGGCAGAGCATTGCACCAAGAATGGCTGCAACACTCTGCTCTCTGAATTCCCAGGCAGGGCGGTGCGCGGAACAACCACGTCTTGGAAGGCGGAACCGTGTCCCGCGTCATCCCGTAAGACCCACCCATCTGTGCTCCAATGTGGAACACAAACAGGAAGGAGCTATTCTTGACTATTCTTGAATGGCCCAGCCAGAGCCCTGACTTAAACCCAATTGAGCATCTCTGGAGAGGCCTAAAAATGGCTGTCCACCAACGTTTACCATCCAACCTGACAGAACTGGAGAGGATCTGCAAGGGGGAATGGCAGAGGATCCCCAAATCCAGGTGTGCAAAACTTGTTACATCTTTCCCAAAAAGACTCATGGCTGTGTTAGATCAAAAGGGTGCTTCTAATAAATACTGAGCAAAGGGTCTGAATACTTAGGACCATGTGATATTTCAGTTTTTCTTTTTTAATAAATCTGCAAAAATGTCAACAATTCTGTGTTTTTCTTTCAATATGGGGTGCTGTGTGTACATGAATGAGGAAAAAATGAAATTAAATGATTTTAGAAAATGGCTGCAATAAAGAGTGAAAAATTTAAGGGGGTCTGAATACTTTCTGTCCCCACTGTATATATATATATATATATATATACACTAGACTGACTATATATATATCAAATACACTGCCACTAACTTGCCTGCTTAATCTAACTCAAGCTATCTCTCTGTCCACGCCAACAACAATACACAGGACCGCTATGTTAGCAGCCTTATATAGTGTGAGGCATGGACTTAGTCCCCCTGAACTATGATTGGCCAAAGGCACCCTGCCTTTTGCCAATTATGGCTCTCTCAGCAGAGTGCACTGTGGTTGGCCAAAGCATGCAGGTCAGGTGCATGCTTTGGCCAATCATCATACAGCGATGCACTGCGATCTCGCAGTGCATTATGGGGCATTCCGTGGCGCTCCAATTTCCAGCAAACGCCTCAATATTCGAGTCGAACTTATGTTCGACCCGATCATCAAGCTCATCCCTAGTGTTGGATAAAGCCAAGTACCTCTTCACACTTGACTTGGCAAGTAGCTACTGGCAAGTCCCAGTGAGAGATCAAAATCTTGAGAAGACTGCCTTTCTCACACCACTGGGACTGTTTGAATTTAGTCATATGACCTCTGGCCTGGGCAAAGCCCCCAGCATATTTCAACGCCTAATGGAGAGGTGCTTTGGGGACTTCAGCTTTAAAACTGTGCTAGTCTACCTGGATGATATCATTATCTTCTCCAAGACCTTTGAGGATTACGTCAAGCACCTGTACCCGTTGGTGAAAAATACCAAGAATGAGCGAGGCAGTAAGCTGGAGCCCAAGTGGAGATGTACTCCTTATCGGGTTTAACCTTTCCCTCCCACTCCAGTGTATGATGATGTCATTTCAGAAGGACCTAACACTGTCAACACTGGCAACCTGCTAAATGGCGACTGTTCCGCTAAATGAGCAGGAGTTAGGGAGATGATTGATCCTGTGGCTGTTCCACCTGTACAAGAAGTCCCCATTGAATTATCTCAACCTTCTCTTTTGCTTGAGCCTTCAGCCTCCCTGATCTGGAAGTAGGAAGCTCCAGCACAGCGACTACATGTAGTCCAGCCACTCCTGTGCGTTCTATGGACTAACCAGAATCAACCAGGGATTCAGACTCGGGCCCAGGTGACAGGAGTTAGGAAGGTCCGAATTATTCCCATCAACCTGTGGCATCAGAGTCACAGCCAGAAAAGGATCACCTTCAACCTGATTACTCGGAGGACACTGTTGCCCTTGGCCGCGGTCTAACTGCATCCAGCATCCTGCAAGATACTATGATTATGTTGTTTGAACCTGTACCTGTTATGCTTTAATTATGTTCATTGCATTTTTCATCTTATTCCTTACTTTGTACTTTGTTTGCGAAGCTGAAGACAGCATCTGTCAAAGTGTGGGGCTTTCAACCGCAGTGGCATTCCAGGGGGTGAGGAAGTCAAGAAGAACATGGTTACTCTATGGATTCCAGGGTCACTGGAGAAGCTATCTGATTGAATGCTGCTGCCCCATGTGACTCTACCAGCAATGTTGGGTCAGGAAGAGCCTATTTAAGGCCCTGGCTCCCACGCTTCATACACATTTTGTGTGTGGATAGTGTAGGGAAAGGTCACCAGTCCGAAAAGGGACAGTAATCAGTGGTAGAGGGAGGTTCCATGCGCATAGGGAAAGGACAGGGACACGCCATCCTTCTAGATACCTCCCCATTTGGGCTTGGACCTGCAAGATAACATTCCGCCCCTCAAGACAGCACACCTGAGACCTGTTCTGCTACACATTGCTAATATTGCCATTGAGTGTTCCCAGTCGGCTGCCTTCTCAGTTGTGAATTATGCAAGTTATTGTCATAAAAAGTGTTTGGGGACCATGGTCCTGCCCCAGGGGACATGTATCGTTGCAAATTTAATTTTTTTAAACGGTTATTTTTTTCGGGAGCAGTGATTTTTTTTAATGTTTAACCACTTCAGCCCCGGAGCATTTGGCTGGCCAAAGACCAGAGCACTTTTTGATTCGGCACTGCGTCACTTTAACTGACAATTGCGCAGGCGTGCAACGTGGCTCCCAAACAAAATTGACCTCCTTTTTTCCCCACAAATAGAGCTTTCTTTTGGTGGTATTTGATCACCTCTGCGGTTTTTATTTTTTGCGATATATACAAAAAAAGAGCGACACTTTTGAAAAAAACGCATTATTTTTTAATTTTTGTTATAATAAATATCCCCAAAATATATATATAAAAAACATTTTTTCCTCAGTTTAGGTCGATACGTATTCTTCTACATATTTTTGGTAAAAAAAATAGCAGTAAGTGTATATTAATTGGTTTGCGCAAAAGTTATAGCGTCTACAAAATAGGGGATAGATTTTTATTAATTATTTTTTTACTAGTAATGGCGGCGATCAGCGATTCTTATCAGGACTGCGACATTATGGCAGACACTTCGGACACTTTTGGTGCTATTTTGGGACCATTCACATTTATACAGCGATCAGTGCGATTAAAAATGCACTAATTACTGTGTAAATGTGACTGGCAGTAAAGGGGTTAACCAGGAGAGGGCGCTGCAGGGGTTAAATGTGTCCTAGGGAGTGATTCTAACTGTGGAGGGGATGGGCTACGTGTGACATGGCACTGATCACCGCTCCCGATCACAGGGAGCTGTGATCAGAGTCCTGTCACTAGGCAGAATGGGAAAATGCTTGTTTACATTAGCATTTCCCCGTTCTTCCTCTCTGTGAGACGATTGCGGGTATCCCCGCGGACATCGAGTCCATAGGACCCACAGTCGGACTCACGAAGCTTGCGGCGGGCGCGCCTTCTATCCAGGCCTCGCGAGATCACGTACAACAACATGATTTCGCGCAGGGGAGGCAACCTGCTGCAGTAAAACTGCGGCAGCTGGTCCACAAGTGGTTAAAGTGAAACAATAAAAATTAAATATTCCTTTAAATATCGTGCCTGGGGAGGGGGTGTCTATAGTATGCCTGTAAAGTGCCACATTTTTCCCGAGTTTAGAACAGCACCGCAGAAAAATTATATTTCTAAAGGAAAAATTGTCATTTAAAACTGATTGCGGCTGTAATAAATTGTCGGGTCTCGGCATTATAGATAAAACTCATTGAAAAAAAAGGCATGGGTTTTCCCCCCAGTCCATTACCAGGCCCTATGGGTCTGGTATGAATATTAAGGGGAATCCCGAACCAAAATTAAAAAAAAAATTGTGTGGGGTCCCCCCAAAATCCATACCAGGCCCTTCAGGTCTGATATGAAAATTAAAGGGAACCCTGTGCCATATTTAAAAAAAAAATGGCGTAGGGGTCCCCTCAAAATCCATACCAGACCTGAAGGGTCTGGTATGGATTTTAAGGGGAACCCTGTGCCAAATTTTCTTAAAAAATGGCGTAGGGTCCCCCAAAATCCATACCAGACCCTTATCTGGCAGGCTGCAGAAAAATAAGGGGGGATGAAAGAGCGCCCCCCCTCCTGAACCGTACCAGGCTACATGCCCACAATATGGGGAGGGTGCTTTGGGGTCTGACCCCGAAGCACCTTCTCCTCATGTTGATGGAGACAAGAGCCTCATCCACACAACCATTGCCGGTAGTTGTGGGGGTATGCGGGCAAGGGGCTTATCGGAATCTGGAAGCCCTCTTTAACAAGGGGATCCCCAGATCCCGCCCCCCCACGTGAATTGGTAACGGGGTACATTGTCCCAAGCTGTCTCCTGTCTTTTTTACAATTTTTGACCCTTTTTTTGTGAAATGGTAGGGGTACAAGTCCTTTATTAAAAAATGTAAATGTCCAGCGATGTAAATTCACGCCGCCCGGCGGACCGAAAAAGAAAAAGAAAGCCTCAACCGTTCCACCACCAGTCCCACCGAGTGATGATTCTTCTGGGTGACAGCTGTTAAATAGCTGACGGTGGTGCCACCTGTTGACGTAAACGGGTGACCCCACCCCCCTCCGATGCCACGGGGAAGACCTGAAGAGCCTTGTATGGATTTTGGGGGGACCCCCACGGCTTTTTTTAAAAAATTTTAGTTCGGGGTTCCCCTTAATAGTCATACCAGACCCAAAGGGCCTGGTAATGGACTGGGGGAGCATGCCGTTCTTTTCAATGAGTTTTATCTATATTGCCGAGACCCAACGATTTATTACAGCCGTGATCAGTTTTAAATGACACCGCCATAGGCTCTAATAGGCGTCAAAAAAGGTGACCTGCGAGCGCCATGCTGGGCACTCGCAGGTCACTCAGCTGTGTTAGAAGAGTGAATGAATATTCACTTTCCTAACATTAAACTGCCCCTCCGCCAATCAGGTGCTCAGATCTGTTACCCATTACCTGATTGGCTGAAACGACAGGCACTGTGATTGAACACCTATCAGGCGTCCAATCATAGCAGAGGACGGGAAGAGAGGACAGGAGAAGACATTGAGGAGCTGTCCCACCGCCACTGATATAGGGTAAGTACAGACAGCGGGTGGGGGGCACACTGGCAGCATTGATATGGCACAGTGAGGCTGCATTTGATGGGGCACAGTGAGGCTGCATTTGATGGAGCACAGTGAGGCTGCATTTGATGGGCACCGTGGCTGCATATGATGGGCACAGTGGCTGCATTCAATGCTGCACACTGGCTGCATTTGATGGAGCACAGTGGCTGCATAAGGTGGGCACGGTGGCAGCATTTGATGGCACAGTGGCAGCATTTGATGGCACAGTGGGAGCTTTTGATATGGCACAGTGGCTGCGTTTGATGGGCACAGTGGCTGCGTTTGATGGCACAGTGGCGGCAATTGATGGGCATAGTGGTTGCATTTGATGGCACAGTGGCTGTGTTTGATGGTACAGTGGCGGCAATTGATGGGCACAGTGGCTGCGTTTGATGGCACAGTGGCTGCGTTTGATGGTACAGTGGCTGCGTTGATGTTACAGTGGCGGTAATTGATGGGCACAGTGGCTGCATTTGATGGCACAGTGGCTGCTATTGATGGTACAGTGAGGCTGCAATTGATGGGTTTTTTTTTCAGAATTTATGTTTGCGCCCCCCAAAAATTTTGAGCACCAGCCACCACTAGTCCTCGAACAGGGCACATTTGTCTCTGTTTGTGATGTTTCTTGTGCTATCCAGCCACAGCATGCAGAGGAGGTGGTGAACTGGCTAACTAAACCATCCTCATCCTCCTCATCGTCTATCACCCAAGCTGGCACTAGTTAGCAGTCTGCTGCAGCTGCCAGAGCAGCGTATTCTGCCTCCTTGTCCACAGCTACTCCTGCCATAGCCCCAGCATCATGCATGGAGGAGTCAGCTGAATTTTTTGTACAAATTCTGGATGGACCCTCTGCACACTTCTACACCCTTCCAAGCAAACTATGCAATGAAAAACAGGGATATTGGAGGTGCATGCGCATGTAGTTCCATAGACGGTCGCATGTTCGGAGAGCTCTGCTCTAGCCAGCTCTAGCCAGCTATCTCCGCCACAGCCACCAAATGGCTTGGATCTCCCCACCCTCACTCCTCACTGACTACAGAGATCCCGAGGACACCCCCAAATGGCAAGGGGCACAGCAAGACAGGACTTGTCCCAGCAACTCGATCTCAGGCCTACAGCCATGGCCTTTGCAAAGATGGCGCCCGCCGGGGACACACGAGGCACAGAGTCTAACCAAGAGAAATCCATAGCCAATCAGGATGGCCTACATGCCCGCACAGAGGGGCCATATCATCCCACAGTAAGTACACAGGTGAATGCCCTATTGTCCCCGGCCTCCACTGAATCGTTGCTGGGCAGAACCCTGGATGGTCTTCTCCTCACCCCAATGGAGGACCTAACAAGCACACCAGAGCACCTCGGGGCCCACAACAAATCACTCCCTAATACTCCTACTGACTTATCCTCATTAATGAAGACATTTTCCAAAATGATTTCCAGAGGCTTAGCCCAAACCGCAACACAGATCACATCCATTATCCAAGCATATCTGCACCACTTAGGGGCCAGAATAGAAGTGATTGAAGCTAAAACTGACCAAACAATCGCCAAAGCTAATCAGAAAACTGACAAGATTCAGGAACTGCATGAACAACTGGACACTGCATTCTCAAAATTAGATGATCTAGAAAATAGATCCTGCAGGTATAATTTTAAACTCAGAGGTCTCCCTGAATCCTTTAAGGAAGCTGACAAGATTGTCCACATGTTCATTAAAAATTTAATCCCAGACATCCCCGATCATCGCCTGGAAATGGATCGTGCCCATAGGGATCTTCAAGCCCCACGTCAAGATGGCTTACCCAGAGACATCTTGGTAAAACCACATTTTTACAATGTTAAGGAAGAAGTTATGCCGCAGCCCGGGAAACGGAAAACCTTACTTTACAAGTTCATCCCATTTAAATATTTGCGGACTTGTCACCCTACACAATGCAAAAAAGTAGCTCTTTGAAACCTCTTCTCCAGGTACTGTCACAAAAATCTATCACCTAACTTTGCGCACATGAACAAATCCTACGGTTTCTCAACCTTTGTGGTCTGCTTCTGCAACTGGGCTTCATCTCCCAGACACTAGCAACCTCATCGGACCCCAGAGGCTCCATCTCATCAAAGAGGCCTCCACCCACAAGCCCTATCAAGTCTATGTGGCAAAAACAGTAAGCGAAGAGATCCAAAGACGGTCGCCCCCCCCCTAATGTGGATCACACTGAACCCTTCATCATCTCTTAGGATTTTGCCCACCAAGCGCTGGAAAATTTGGTGATCCAGTCCTTTTTCCAGCACGAGTCAAACCTGTTTAGGCCCACTTTACCTATTACTCCTATGAAAAATGAGTATGTTAACCACTACAACTAGCACTTTCTTCTACCCAGATTCTACACATCCGAGGACTAGGGATGAGCTTTATGTTCAGGCCGAATATGAGTTTGACTCGAACATTGGCTGTTTGATCGTTCGTTGAAATATGAACATTATGGGGCGTTCACGCCAAATTAGAGCGGCACGTCATGCCCCATAATGCACTGGGACATCGCAGTGCATTGCTGTCTGATGATTGGCCAAGCATGAACTATGACTATCATGCTTTGGCCGATCACAGCGCCATCAGCAAAGAGAGCCATAATTGGCCAAAGGCAGGGTGCCTTTGGCCAACTATGGCTCAGGGGGTTAAGTCCACATTTAAGTGTGTTGCTGCCGTTGACTGAGAATAAGTGTAATTTCATTAAGAGCAGGCAGGCGATTCAGTTAGCTGCAGTGTATTTAGTATATATATACATCCAGGCTTGTATATATATATATATATATATATATATATATATATATATACATATATATATATATGGTATCCAGTTTAGCTAGATCTGACTGCAGTCCGTTCCTGGTTAGGGATGAGCTTTATGTTCGGGTCGAACATGAGTTCGACTCGAATTTTGGCTATTCGCCGTTCACCGAATAGCGAACAATTTGGGGTGTTCGCGGAAAAATCGAGAGCCACGGAACACCCTTTAAAAGTCTATGGGAGAAATCAAAAGTGGTAATTTTAAAGGTTAATATGCATGGTATTGTCATAAAAAGTGTTTAGGGACCAGGGGACATGTATCAATGCAAAAAAAGTTTTAAAAACGGCCGTTTTTTCGGGAGCAGTGATTTTATTAATGCTTAAAGTGAAACAATAAAAGTGAAATATTCCTTTAAATTTCGTACCTGGGGGTGTCTAAAGTATGCCTGTAAAGTAGCGCATGTTTCCCATGTTTAGAACAGTCCCTGCACAAAATGACATTTCTAAAGGAAAAAAAGTCATTTAAAACAAATTGCGGCTATAATGAATTGTCGGGTGTCGGCAACACAGATTAAAGTCTGGGATTCCTCCACAGTCCATTACCAGGCCCTTTGGGTCTGGTATGAAAATTAAGGGGGAACCCCTAACCAAAATTAAGAAAAAAAATTGAGTGGGGGTCCCCCCAAATTCCATACTAGGCCCTTCAGGTCTGGTATGGATATTAAGAGGAACCCCGCGCCAAAATTAAAAAAAAATGGCATGGGGGTCCCCCCAAAAATCCATACCAGACCCTTATCAGAGCACGCAACCTGACAGGCCGCAGGAAAAGAGGGGGGACAAGAAAGCACCCCCCCTCTTGAACTGCACCAGGCCACATGCCCTCAACATAGGGAGGGTGCTTTGGGGTAGCCCAAAGCACCTTGTCCCCGTGTTGATGGGGACAAGGGCCTCATCCCCACAACCCTTTCCCGGTGGTTGTGGGGTCCTGCGGGTGGGGGGCTTATCGGAATCTGGAAGCCCCTTTTAACAAGGGGACCCCCAGATCCTGGCCTTCCCCATGTGAAATAGTAACGGGGTACAAATGTACCCCTACCATTTCACAAAAAAGTGTGAAAATGGTAAAAATGACATGACACGGCTTGGGGACAAGTCCTTTATTAAAAAATAAAAAATAAAACTGTCCCACTAAGTCTTCTTCTTCTTCTCTTGCTCCGGCGATGGACCGAAAAAAAAAAAGCCACACCGACCTGCCTCCATGGGAGGCACCCGCCGTATGACGCTACGGGGAAGCCATAGGGATGTCCCCATGCGTCAGAGGGGGGCGGACCAGGTGGCCCCACCCCCCTCTGACGCTACGGGGATGCCATAGGGATGTCCCCATGCATCAGAGGGGGGCGGGGGTCACTGGGCGACGTCACCGTGTGGCCCCGCACTTAGTTATAAAAGAGATGTCACCTGAGAGGACCATCATTACGGCGGGTGCCTCCCATGTAGGCGGGTCGGTCATGTTTTTTTTTTCTTTTTCGGTCCGTCAGCAGAGCAAGAGAAGAAGAAGACTATGTGGGACAGTTTTATTTTCATCAACATGGGGACAAGGTGCTTTGGGGAAAAACAACAGTATAGGTCCTTAAGTGCTAAAAACTGGTATCATTGTAAAACCATTGTCTTGTCTTGCTATAGTTCATCATAAGGCTGGGTTCCAGTGCAGCTGCCAACTCCTGGAGGGAAGTGAAAAGCAAATGGAAGTGAAAAGCAAAGGGGTTAATATCAGCTTGCTGACATTAACCCCTTGCTTATTGGAGTCATGGTGGATCGCTGTCACTACCAGTTTGGAGTACTTCATTCTTGATTTTTATTGTGTACATTGACTTTTAACCAAGGTAGAACAAAGGTATGTAGAATATGGGACTTTAAGGGTACATCATATAAATGAAAACTCATTTAGATAAAACTATACCAATATTTATTAGAAAAAACAATTTAAAAAGGAGGTAATACAGTTTGCAGTCACAGTCAAGGGTATACACACATTACCCAACATTAACAAATGAAAGAACTGTAATCACATATAACTACACATAATCACGTCCAAAAATTTCAACATGTTTCGCCGAAGTGGCTTCATCAGGAAAAGGACGATGATATTTGATTAATAAATAAACAAGCACATGATATGTTCAACCTTAGGTGTGTGAAAAAAACAAAAACAAATGATTAGCAAAAAATACAAAATTAACACAGACATATAACTTGCACAATCATAACTCCATCATGCCCAGAGCAAAAAACCACAAGAGAAAAAAAAAACCCCAACCCATAAATCCCTTCACCTTAACCTACCATACATCCCAACCACCACAAACACCCCGACCACGTAAACTCTATGCCTCAAAAGTGAGTTTCAGAAAGAACGCAGCTACAAAAGGTGACCAGGGGGGCCCACAAAAGGCTTGCTGCCTGACCAGTCCAGAAAAATGCCAGATCACCCGTAGGGAGGGATGTGTATTTTGTAGTTGATAAATCAGTCATATAGAGGTATAACCATACCTGCAATGTATAACATTGTAGATTGTAAAGACAATACGTATTGTGGCAGAGCAAGGCTGTGTCCCTATGAAAATGGGGTAAAGTGGACACAGAGTCTGCATATTGGCTGAGTGCAGAGCTACAGAGTGTAAATTTAAAATGGAGAAAACTGCTCTGGCAGTTTTCTCCAGGTTTTGCTAGTTCCTTATGGGGCTCTGTAATTTGGAGATCCTTCCGAGTCTTGGGTGGGATGGGATCTCTAACCCTGTGTCCGGGTCTTGTGGACAGCCAGCAGGGTGTGTGCCCAGGTGCACACAGCCCATAAAACGAGGGGCTAGTGAGAGCAGAGGGTGGGCGAAGGAAGGTGGAGCAGTGGCTGCTAGTGTCTCTGTGTGCGAATAGATGCTGTGTGCATTGAAGGGTTTCAAATCTGTGTGCGTCCAGGGAGCCAGAAGCTGTGTGCATTGAAGGGCTTCAAAGCTATGTGAGTCCAGGGAGCCAGAAGCTGTGTGCGTTGAAGGGCTTCAAAGCTGTGTGCGTCCAGGGAGCCAGAAGCTGTGTGCGTTGAAGGGCTTCAAAGCTGTGTACGTCCAAGGAGCCAGAAGCTGTGTGCGTTGAAGCTCTTGAAGCTGTGTGTGACCAAGGAGCCTAAGACTGTGTGCATGCAAGCAGCTTCTTTGAGGGGCCTGTTCCCTATAGCAGCATTACTGCTGAAGAGTAGCCAGGTGGGCTAGCATTTTCATTTGGATTTTGTGTGTTTAATTGAAGCTTGGACCCCTGCGTGGGATTCCTGGATGGACTTTTGTTTTGTTTTTCCCTTTAATAAACGTGGGCTACCAGGCCCTTAACTATAAATGCCTATCTGATGTGGACTCACTGCACCAAAACGCATCTATCCACTTGAGCTGAACAATCCCCAATGTCACAGTATGTTGAGGATGGGGGGAGCATAGGTCCATAACACAGCCTTGTCAATGGACTATACTCACCATTATCCAATAAAATAAGAATAAATAAATTGGGAGCCCATGCGGACGAAAAAGCATGGAGAGTAACGTTGATATACACCATATGGGGTCCTGAAGCCGACACACCCATCAGACAGATTCTAAAATTATGTGTATATAGATAAAAGTAAATATATAGGTACATACAAACAATATGCATTAAAGATTGTAATTGAAAATTATAAAATATATCTTTAGAACTTCAAAGGCATTTGCTCACCTCGAAATGTTTCACCACTATGTAAGAGGCTACGCCCTGCCCCAGTCCCCACAGCTAGGGGAAATCGTAGAGGTGGAAGGATACCAAAAATGTCAGCAGCCAGAGCTCCACAAAGGGCACAAAGGTAACCAGTGGCGATCTATACCAAAAAAGAACATTGGAAGCAATACTGAATTTCTAATTGAGTAAAGGCAGGAACACTATCTGTCCTATTTACAGTCAAGAAAATACCTGATGCCGCCATCCGTGTTCAGCATGAGCTCCCAAATTACCCCGGCAGGCTTCAAACATGTGAGGTTTAAATATCCCTCCCCATGGCGCCAAATTGTAGCATGTGACGTCATGCCACACCGGTGCCAAGGGGACGCAAGGGGGAGGACCAAGTGCTATGGACTGAAGACCAGAAATCAGATACCGAAAGTTGGAAGCACCTAAGACTTCCAGTGAGCAGACAGCACACCCTTGGGCGTCCCTACCGGGATCTTGTGGCAGAGGACTGGATGGACAGCAAATGGGGAAAACAAAAAAAGCAAATAAATGTGCGCAAAATTACCCAACTATGAAACTGCAGTGAGCATGAATGTGGTCATGACCGTGCATCACAATATTTGAATTACCATGACCTACATATTAGCATTTAAAAAATAAAAAATTGAAAAACACATAAAGTATTGTATATGGCTGTGATGACAGACCTAGCCGGGAGAGAGACGTTTGGAGGGGACTGAATGGTAGCCTCTTGCCGATTGATCGTGGGCCCTGGCATTTGGGGGAACGGTGCTCTTTGTGAGCTGTATGCCTGGGGACCCTTGAGGTGGTATTACTGTGGATTAGGGTCCTGGTCCCCCAGGACACACAGACTCTGGTGACCCTGTATATGCCATATTAGAATAGTGACTGATTCATACCGTTGGGACTCCTACTGTTAAGTGCTAATGTCATCAATTCCAGCTACCTGTATGTTGTCTGCTAGAATGTGTATTGTAAATAAGTCTCTAGTATGGGATCTAAGAGTCATTAGACCCCCATCGTTGTTTGTGTTAATTAACTATGCTATTGTGATAATGTTGATTGGGTTTTCTGAGCTAGAAGACAGCCAGTCTGGCCTAAAGGTCATGTCTGAGTCATCTAGGCTGTCTAAAGGGATTATTTAATTAGCCCATGTTAATTAGGTTTCTGGTCACAGGTGTATGTTCAGAGTAATATGAGCAGGAGGTATACACCTCCTCTTTTACTGTATAAAAGAGCCTGTATTTGGCAATAAAAGAGATTCCTGGTTGAACTTACATACAGCCTGCCTGGTGTTTGTTCTGAGCTACACAACTGGATTAGAACGGCACATAGCTGTAGTTCTAGTCCTGGAGCATTGGATGACCGAACCATCACATGTTGCGATCTGCAGTCTGATTCTATAGCAGCAGAGGAGCGTCGGGAGAGTGGAACCGAGCGAGTAGGGGCTCGTTACAATGGCTAACCATACATTTCTTTCCTTATTTTAAAGATTATATAACAGGCAACGTCAAACGGGACAACCGTCAAGCACAGATCAAAGTATGACATAAATATGGAAAATATTTTCCATCTATCCTTTATTTCTGGACACTCATCTATTCTTAGCAACATGCGACTTTGGATGTATGTCATAATTTGATCTGTGCTTGACGGGTTGTCCTGTTTGACGTTGCCTGCTATATAATCTTTAATATAAGGAAAGAAATGTATGGTTAGCCATATGCAATACTTTATGTGTTTCTCATTTTTTTATTTTTTAATATGTAGGTCATGGTAATTAAAATATTGTGATGCATGGTCATGACCACATTCATGCTTACTGCAGTTTCATAGTTGGGTAATTTTGCACACGTTTGTTTGTTTTTTTTCCCCATTTGCTGTCCATCCTGTCCTCCACCACAAAATCCCTGTATGGACGCCCAAGGGTGTGCAGTAGCACTAGCAATTTGCCCCTATGTGCGGTAATGCCCCGCTGCATGCCCGCCTTGAGGCACCTGGTTTCCCTATTGCGTTCCGGTCATGCGGTGTCCAGTTTACCATATACCATCAGTCTAGACCACCATTCACCTTTTTTGGTATAGATCGCCACTGGTTACCTTTTGTGCCCCTTGCGGAGCTCTGGCTGCTGACTTTTTTGGTATCCTTCCACCTCTACGCTTTCCCCTAGCTGTGGGGACTGGGGCAGGGCATAGCCTCTTACATAGTGGTGAGACATTTTGAGGTGAGGAAATGCCTTTGAAGTTCTAAAGATATATTTTATATTTTTCAATTACAATCTTTAATACATATTGTTTGTATATACCTATATATTTACATATATCTATATACACATAATTTTAGAATCTGTCTGATGGGTGTGTCGGCTTCAGGTCCTCAAATGGGGTATATCAATGTTCCTCTCCGTGCTTTTCCATCCGCATGGGCTCCCAATTTATTTATTCTTATTTTATTGGATAATGGTGAGTATAGTCCATTGACAAGGCTGTGATATGGACCTATGCTCCCCCCATCCTCAACATACATATTGTCTTTACAATCTATGTTATACATTGCAGGTATGGTTATACCTCTATATGACTGATTTATCAACTATTTTGGTTGGGATGTATGGTAGGTTGAGGTGAAGGGATTTATGCGGTTGGGTATTTTTTTTTCTCTTGTAGTTTTTTGCTCTGGGCATGATGGAGTTATGATTGTGCAAGTTGTGTGTCTGTGTTAATTTTGTATTTTTTGCTAATCATTTGTTTTTGTTTTTTTCACACACCTAAGGATGAACATATCATGTGCTTGTTTATTTATTAATCAAATATCATCGTCCTTTTCCTGATAAAGCCACTTCGGCGAAACATGTTAAAATTTTTGGACATGATTATGTGTAGTTATATGTGATTACAGTTCTTTCATTTGTTAATGTTGGGTAATGTGTGTATACCCTTGACTGTGACTGCAAACTGTATTACCTCCTTTTTAAATAGTTTTTTCTAATAAATATCGGTATAGTTTTATCTAAATGAGTTTTCATTTATATGATGTACCCTTAAAGTCCCATATTCTACATACCTTTGTTCTACCATTCTTCAGGGATGCTGGTACAAAAAACTATTTTTCTTGTGTTTTTGGAGCTGACCTCTACCCTACCTTTTGACAGACTTTTAACCAAGGTTGATTTTAATTTCAATGTTTGTCTACAATGTCAGACTTTTCACTTTTATATGCGTCCAATAAATTAACTTGATTGTTTACACTCCTTATAACAATCTCTTATTACTGGCCCCCATTGAGCGCCGCGTGTTTGTCCAAGGTGCTTTGGGGGGTTACCCCAAAACACCCTTCCCATGTTGAGGGCATGTGGCCTGGTACGGTTCAGGAGGGGGGCGCTCTCTCATTCCCCTCTTTTCCTGCAGCCTGCCAGGTTGCATGCTCGGATAAGGGTCTGCTATGGATTTTGAGGGAGACCCCCACGCCATTTTTTTTTACATTTTGGCACGGGGTTCCCCTTAATATCCATACCAGACCTGAAGGGCTCATGTTTTGATACATGTCCCCTGGGGCAGGACCCAGGTCCCCAAACACTTTTTATGACAGTAATTTGCATATACGCCTTTAAAATTAGCACTTTTCATTTTTCATGTGTCCCATAGACTTTAACGGTGTTCGTGTGTTCAAACAATTTTTTTGCCTGTTCGCATGCTCTGCTGCGAACCGAACCGGGGGAGTGTTCGGCTCATCCCTATTTCTGGGGTTCTATTTCTAATATACTTCAGTCAGGCGGGTGATTCAGTTAGCTGCAGCATATTTTATATATATATATATATATATATATATATATATATATATATATATATATGTACAGTCAGTCTGGTGTGTGTATGTGTGTGTGTATATATATATATATCCTACATACAGTATCTCACAAAAGTGAGTACACCCCTCACATTTTAAAAAATATTTTATTCTATCTTTTCATGTGACAACACTGAAGAAATGACGCTTATTTACAATGTAAAGTAGTGAGTGTACAGCTTGTATAACAGTGAAAATTTGCTGTCCCCTTAAAAATAACTCAACACTAGGGATGAGCCGAACACCCCCCGGTTCGGTTCGCACCAGAACCTGCGAACGGAGCGAAAGTTCGCACGAACGTTAGAACCCCATTGACGTCTATGGGACTCAAACATTAGAAATCAAAAGTGCTCATTTTAAAGGCTAATTTACATGGTATTGTCCTAAAAAGGGTTTGGGGACCCGGGTCCTACCCCAGGGGACATGTATCAATGCAAAAAAAACTTTTAAAAACGGCCGTTTTTTCGGGAGCAGTGATTTTAATGATGCTTAAAGTAAAAAAAAAAAAAAAAAAAGGTGAAATATTCCTTTAAATATCGTACCTGGGGGGTGTCTATAGTATGCCTGTAAAGTGACGCATGTTTCCCGTGTTTAGAACAGTCCCTGCACCAAATGTAATTTTCGAAGGAAAATAATCTCATTTAAAACTGCTTGCGGGTTTAATGTAATATGGATGAAAATCAGTGAGACAAATGGCATGGGTACCCCCCAGTCCATTACCAGGCCCTTTGGGTCTTGTATGGATATTAAGGGGAACCCCGCACCCAAATTAAAATAAGGAAAGGTGTGGGGCCACCAGGCCCTATATACTCTGAACAGCAGTATACAGGCGGTGCAAACAAGACAGGGACTGTAGGTTTGTTGTTAAGTAGAATCTCTTTGTGATTTTGAACGGGTACATTTTTAACGTGTTTAGCTCCAGCCAAAAAATCTTTTTTAAGCTTTTTGGAAAACATAGGGAAGGGTTATCACCCCTGTGACATTTGTTTTGCTGTCTTTCCTCCTCTTCAGAAGATTTCACCTCACTTTTTGACCCAATGAAAAATGTTTTTTGAAAATTTGGGTTTTTTTGTGGAACAAGGATTGGAAAGCATCAGTGGAAAGGAGAATTTTTTTTCCCATATTAACTCTTACAGGAGAGAATTTCCCTTCCTAGGGGTAGATTTTATCTCACTTCCTGTTGTCTCCTTACGTTTGCAAGTAGGAGTCGTTTGTAAGTTAGATGTTTGAAAGTAGGGTCCTGCCCTATATACTCAGCAGAAATTTGGGCCTTAGGTGTTGCTGTGGCCACAACACTGTAAGCCCTCACAGGGCCCTGCTGTGAAATATTAGATCACAAATTTTAATTACATGCCCCTGTTGAACAGGAGCTGAAAAATTAGGCCTTAGGCACTGGTACTGGTGCCACAACACTGCAACCCCTCACAGACACTCTAGTTGGAACGCAGGAACGAGCCCTGCTGCAAAGTATTGCATCAAAAATTGTAATTACACGCCCCTGTTAAACAAGGGCTGAAAAATTGTGCGTTAGGCACTGGTGGTGGCGCCCAGAACCAAAAATGTTCTTACAAGCTATCAGCGTGATGATTGAGGAGGAAGAGGATAATTACTCAGGGATAGTCACTCAGCATCAGCATAGGCAGTCTTTAAAGGGATCTGAGATTTCAAAAAAAATTATTCGGTTACATCAGCATCAGGTGCTTGGTAGCTGGTGGTGATCCAAGACTGATTCATTTTTATGAAGGTCAGTCGATCAACCGAGTCGGTGGACAGACGCACCCTGTGATCGGTTACCACGCCTCCAGCAGCACTGAATGTGCATTCCGAAAGAACGCTGGATGCAGGACAGGCCAGTAGCTCAATTGCATACTGTGCAAGCTCTGGCCAGTGATCCATCCTCAAGACCCAGTAACCCAGAGGATTTTCGGTGGGAAAGGTGTCCAAGTCTGATCTTGCCCCTAGGTATTCCTGCACCATGTAAAACAGACGCTGGCGATGGATGCTGGAACCGATCATACCTTGGGGCTGCGAACCAAAAAATTATCTGAACGCATCGGTCAGACGGCCAACTTCTGTGAGCAGGACTCACTGCACTAAATGTAAATAGTCTAGCTGCCTGACTGTGGTACTAATAGGATCAAAAGAACACCAGTAATTTTCTTCAGGTAGCTTTATATACTGTAACAAGACAAGCCTGCCTGTCAGTAGGAAGATAACAGGAACGGATCTAGCTGAACACTGTGAGCAGGACGCACTGCACTAAATGTAAATAGTCTAGCTGCCTGACTGTGGTACTAATAGGATCAAAAGAACACCAGTAATTTTCTTCAAAATACTGTAACAAGACAAGCCTGCCTGTCAGTAAGAAGATAACAGAAACGGATCTAGCTGAACACTGTGAGCAGGACGCACCCCACTAGCTTGTAGGTTTAGCTGAACACTGTGAGGTGGACGCACCCCACTAACTTGTAGGTTTAGCTGAACACTGTGAGCAGGACGCACCCCACTAACTTGTAGGTTTAGCTGAACACTGTGAGCAGGACGCACCCCACTAACTTGTAGGTTTAGCAGAACACTGTGAGCAGGACGCACTGCACTAACTGTAAATAGTCTAGCTGCCTGACTTTGGTACTAATAGGATCAAAAGAACACCAGTAATTTTCTTCAGGTAGCTGTAAATACTGTAACAAGACAAGCCTGCCTGTCAGTAGGAAGATAACAGGAACGGATCTAGCTGAACACTGTGAGCAGGACGCACCCCACTAACTTGTAGGTTTAGCAGAACACTGTGAGCAGGACTCACTGCACTAACTGTAAATAGTCTAGCTGCCTGACTGTGGTACTAATAGGATCAAAAGAACACCAGCAATTTTCTTCAGGTAGCTTTATATACTGTAACAAGACAAGCCTGCCTGTCAGTAGGAAGATAACAGGAACGGATCTAGCTGAACACTGTGAGCAGGACGCACTGCACTAAATGTAAATAGTCTAGCTGCCTGACTGTGGTACTAATAGGATCAAAAGAACACCAGTAATTTTCTTCAAAATACTGTAACAAGACAAGCCTGCCTGTCAGTAAGAAGATAACAGGAACGGATCTAGCTAAACACTGTGAGCAGGACGCACTGCACTAAATGTAAATAGTCTAGCTGCCTGACTGTGGTACTAATAGGATCAAAAGAACACCAGTAATTTTCTTCAGGTAGCTTTATATACTGTAACAAGACAAGCCTGCCTGTCAGTAAGAAGATAACAGTAACGGATCTAGCTGAACACTGTGAGCAGGACGCACTGCACTAAATGTAAATAGTCTAGCTGCCTGACTGTGGTACTAATAGGATCAAAAGAACACCAGTAATTTTCTTCACAATACTGTAACAAGACAAGCCTGCCTGTCAGTAGGAAGATAACAGGAACGGATCTAGCTGAACACTGTGAGCAGGACGCACTGCACTAAATGTAAATAGTCTAGAAGATAACAGGAACGGATCTAGCTAAACTGAATACAGTGTATATATATATATGCAACACCTGGGATGCATATATATACACACAATACACTTTAAGTGCAGCTAACTGACTGACTGTCCTGCCTAATCTAGCTAACTCAAATGAAATGACACTGTCTCTCTCTCTTTCTATTTCTTAGCACACCGGAACACACTGCACAGGGCCACCGTGCAGGCGGCCTTATATAGTGTGGGGCGTGTACTAAATCCCCTGAGTCATAATTGGCCAAAGCCTCCTTGGCTTTGGCCAATTACGGCTCTCTGTTAAGGCGGCGCTGTGATTGGCCAAGCATGCGGGTCATAGTGCATGCTTGGCCAATCATCAGCAAGCAATGCACTGCGATGCCGCAGTGAATTATGGGCCATGACGCGCCACACGAATTTGGCGCGAACGGCCCATATCGTTCGCAATTCGGCGAATGACCGAACAGCCGATGTTCGAGTCGAACATGGGTTCGACTCGAACACGAAGCTCATCCCTACTCAACACACAGCCATTAATATCTAAACCGCTGGCAACAAAAGTGAGTACACCCCTAAGTGAAAATGTCCAAATTGGGTCCAATTAGCCATTTTACTTCTTGGTGTCAAGTGACTCATTAGTGTTAAAAGGTCTCAGGTGTGAATGGGGAGCAGGTGTGTTAAATTTGGTGTTATCACTCTTACTCTCTCATACTGGTCACTGGAAGTTTAACATGGCACCTCATGGCAAAGAACTCTCTGAGGATCTGAAAAAAAGAATTGTTGCTCTACATAAAGATGGCCTAGGCTATAAGAAGATTGCCAAAACCATAAAACTGAGCTGCAGCATGGTGGCCAAGACCATACAATGATTTAACAGGACAGGTTCCACTCAGAACAGGCCTCGCCATGGTCGACCAAAGAAGTTGAGTGCTTGCACTCAGCGTTATATCCAGAGGTTGTCTTTGGGAAATAGACGTAGTGCTGCCAGCATGAGGTTGGGGGGGGGTAAGCTGCAGAGGTTGGGGGGGTAAGCCTGTCAGTGCTCATACGCCACACACTGCATCAAATTGGTCTGCATGGCTGTCATCCCAGAAGGAAGCCTCTTCTAAAGATGATGCACAAGAAAGCCTGCAAACAGTTTGCTAAAGATAAGCAGACTAAGGGCATGGATTACTGGAACCATGTCCTGTTGTCTAATGAGACCAAGATAAACTTATTTGGTTCAGATGGTGTCAAGCTTGTGTGGCAGCAACCAGGTGAGGAATACAAAGACAAGTGTCTCTTTCCTACAGTCAAGCATGGTGATGGGAGTGTCATAGTCTAGGGTTGCATGAGTGCTGCCGGCACTGGGGAGCTACAGTTCATTGAGGTAACCATGAATGCCAACATGCAGTGTGACAAACTGAAATAGAGCATGATCCCCTCCCTTTGGAGACTGGGCCACAGGGCAATATTCCAACATGATAACAACCCCAAACACACCTCCAAGATGAACACTGCCTTGCTAAAGAAGTTGAGGGTAAAGGTGATGGACTGGAAAAGCATGTCTCCAGACCTAAACCCTATTGAGCATCTGTGGGGCATCCTCAAATGGAAGGTGGAGGAGCGCAAGGTCTCTAAAATCCACCAGCTCAGTGATGTCGTCATGGAGGAGTGGAAGAGGACTCCAGTGGCAACCTGTGAAGCTCTGGTGAACTCCATGCCCAAGATTGTTAAGGCAGTGCTGGAAAATAATGGTGGCAGTGCATTAAATATATATACAGTCTCCTACATATATATATCCACTGCATTCTAGTCTAGCCAAGCCTATATCTGACTACGGGCCATTCCTGGTGTACTTTTTCTAGTAAACTTCAGGCGGTGTTTTGCTAATAACATATTACAGCATGTCTGGAAGGCCACAAAGGTGAGGCAGACGCTCACAGGCCACTAAAAGAGGGCAAGCAGGCTATGTGTCTACAGCCAACAGTGCTGGTCTTGGACACAGTGCATCCTCAGCACGTGGCCGTGGGGCATGCTTGTCTTTTTTTTCGGCAGCTGGCCGTGTTGATCCACAACATGCAGAAGAGTTGGTAGAGTGGATAACTAAGCTGTCCTCATCCTCCTCATCCTCTGTCACTCAGGCTCAGAGTAGTTTGCCTGCCAATGCAGCTGCCAAAGCGGCCTATTCCATCGGCTCAATGTCACTCCTTCCCTAGCCCCCCCATCATGCACAGAGGAGTCCCCCGAACCGTTCGACCACAGTGTCGTGTACATGCTGCAGGAGGATGCGGAGCGTTCTGAAGGCTTCAATGATGGTACCCAGGTTGAGGAAGGCAGTAACGTGAGCCCAGAAAAAGGGGGTGCCCAAGAAGGACAAGAAACTGGCAGTCATGTTCCCCCAGCTGCAGCATACTGTCAGGTTTACTCCGGTGATGAGGAGGGAGGGGATGATGAGGTCACTGACTCTACATGGGTGCCTGATAGAAGAGAGGAGGAGGAGGAGGCACATCTCCAACGAGGCAGGATGCCCTCCAGGGGCCAGCTTAAGGGCAGCCACCCGACTGCATCACACCGCAGAGCTCTGCATGTGCAGGGCACTGCGGATTTTGAAAAGTCCTTTGGTGTGGGCTTTTTGGTACATGTGCAGCAGATCGCACCATTGTTGTTTGCAACATATGTCTGAAGCGTATCAAGCGTGGCCAAAACAGCAGCCGCTTGGGCACCACATGCTTGACTAGACATATGTCGAACTCCTATGCAGTCCGTTGGCAACAGTACTTAAAAGACCCACACAAAAGAACAAGGCAGACCTCTCCTTGCTCCTCATCAGCTGGGATCTCCAACCCCACTATACCTTCAGTCCTCTCAGAAACCTGCATTGAGAGGAATGAAGGTGTAGAATTAGGTGTGCCAAGTACTTGCAGGCAATCTGCTATCGCTACACCAACATCCGATTGTAGCAGGCAAATTTCCCTACCCCAGTTGCTAAACAGTCGAAATAAATTCGGTCCGAGCCATCCACATCCTCAGCGGCTGAATGCTAGGTTGGCTAAATTGCAAGCACTCCAACTGCTGCCTTTTCAGCTGGTAGACTCTGCCACCTTTCGTGAATTTGTGGAATGTACGGTACCTCAGTGGCAGGTTCCCAAACGCCATTTCTTTTCACGGAAGGAGATTCTGGCTCTCTACCGGCATGTGGAAGGCAATGTCTTGTAAATCTGCTGGCAGCTGGGAAGGATGCAGGACAGGGTGCAGTATTGCTGGAGCTTGTTCCGCCACCACACTTCCAAAATGCTAGTAGTGGTGATTCTGCCACACCTCTCTTCTCCACCCCCTCCTCTTCTTCTTCCTCTGTGGCCTCTTCCTGTGCAGATTTGTCCTTGGAACCAGCGGAGCTCCTTAGGCGTTCAAAGGGCTATGCAAGCACTCAGGCAAAAAGATGCCATGTGGTGCTTGAGTTGGTCTGCTTAGGGGACAGATGCCACACTGGGGCAGAGATTCTGTCAGCTCTGCAGGGGAAAACTCAGAGGTGGTTGACACCATGCCAGCTTCAGCCAGGAATGGTGGTTTGCGACAATGGCACCAACCTCCTCTCTGTCCTCCCACAGGGACACTTGACCCATGTTCCCTGTTTGGCTCATGTCCTTAATTTGGTGGTGCAGCGGTTCTTGGACAGGTACCCAGGCTTACAGAATCTCCTGAGGCAGGCCAGGAATGTCTGTGGGCATTTCCGCCAGTCATATAATGCCAGTGCTCGGCTGGCTGGCCTTCAAAAGGAATGCAACCTGCCCAAGAACCGCCTCATTTGTGACATACTCACCAGGTGGAACTCAACATTGACAATGCTGCAGTGGCTGCACATGCAGCAGAGGGCCATCAATGAGTACCTGTATGAGTATGGTACCAGGACATGGTCAGGGGAGCTTGGCTTTTTTTCGTCTCGCTAGTGGCTACTGATCAAGGATGCATGCACTGTCCTGTCACCATTTAAGGAGGCCACAAGGATGGTGAGCAGTGACAGTGCATGCATCAGTGATACTGTCCCTCTGGTCTTCCTGTTGGAGCACATGCTTCGTGGAATAATGGACAGGGCACTTGAGGCAGAACAGAAGAAGGAAGAGGAGGACTTCCTTACCTCTTAAGGCCCCCTTTATCCAAACAGTATTCCTTCGGGCCTGCCGATCACACAGGTGAAGGAGGAGGAGGATGAGGATTGTGTCAGCATGAAGGTGGAGCCTAGCACTCAGCATCAGCAGCAGTCTTCAAGGGATCATTTTCAGTCCCCAGAAACCCATGGACTTGTACATGGCTGGGAGGAGGTGGTTGTGGATCATATCATCCTTAGTGACCCAGAGGACTCAGGATCGAATGCCTCAGCAAACCTTAGCTGCATGGCCTCCCTGATCCTGCAAAGCCTGCAAAAGGACCCTCGGATTCGTGGTATCATTACTGGCTGGCAACCCTTCTTGATCCACGGTACAAGGGTAAGGTTGCAGTACATATCCAGCCTTTGCAGAGGGAGCAGAGGATGAAACATCTTCAGGAGGCCTTGCAGAAAGGTTTGTGCAATGTGTTTCCAGAGCCTGGGAGGTTACAATTTCCTGGTCCTCCTGGACAATGTCTTGCTGAGGCTTCGGTCAGTCACAGAAGGAGCGGTGGAGAAGGTGGTCATCTGACTGATGCATTCAGACAATTCTTTAGTCTGCAGCCCCAAGGTCTGATCGGTTCCAGCAACCATCGCCAGCATCTGATTTACATGGTGCAGGAATGCCTAGGGGCAAGATCAGACTTGGAAACCTTTCCAACTGAAAATCCACTGGGTTACAGGGTCTTGAGGATGGATCACTGGCCAGAGCTTGCACAATATGCAATTGAGCTACTGGCCTGTCCTGCATCCAGTGTTCTTTCTGAATGCACATTCAGTGCTGCTGGAGGCTTTGTAACTTATCACAGAGTGTGCCTGTCCACAGACTCAGTTGATTGGCTCACCTTCATAAAAATGAATCAGTCTTGGATCACCAGCTACCAAGCACCTGATGCTGATGTAACAGATTACATTTTCTATGAATGTGAGATCCCTTGAAGACTGCCTATGCTGAGTGACTATCCTGTTATGCTGAGTGACTATCCTATTCCTCCTCAATGTTCATGTCGATAGCTTCCAAGAACATTTTTGTATCAGAGCACCACCACCAGTGCCTAAGGCCCAATTTTTCTGCCCCTGTTTAACAGGGGCATGTAATTACAATTTTTGTTGTAATATTTCGCAGCAGGGATCGTTCTTGCGCTCAACTAGAGTATCTGTGAGGGGTTGCAGTGTTGTGGCACCAGTGCCTAAGGCCCATTTTTTTCTGCCCCTGTTTGACAGGGGCATGTAATCACAATTTTTGCTCTAATATTTCACAGCAGGGCTCGATCCTGCACTCAACAACAGAATCTGTGAGGGGTTAGTGTTGTGGCACCACCACCACTGCCTAAGACCCCATTTTTCAGCCCCTGTTTAACAGGGGCATGTAATTAAAATTTTTGATCTAATATTTCACAGCACGGCCTGTTCTTGCGCCCACGAGAGTAACTGTGAGGGCTTATAGTGTTGTGGCACCACCACCACACCACCACCAAAGGCCCAATTTTTCTGCCCCTGTTCAACAGGGGCATGTAATTACAATTCTTGATATAATATTTAACAGCAGGGCCCATTCCAGCGCCCACCAAGAGTAACTGTGAGGGCTTACAGTGTTCTGGTACCACCAACACCTAAGTCCCAATTTTCTGCAGAGTATATAGGGCAGGCCGTATAGTACATACAGGCGGTCCCCTACTTTCAAAAATCCAACTTAGAAACAACTCCTACTTACAAAAGGTGAGAGACAACAGGAAGTGAGAGGATATCTACCCCTAGGAAGGGAAATTCTCTCCTGTAAGAGTTAATATGGGAAAAAGGTGTCTCCACTGATGCTTTATCACCAATCCTTGTTTTCCTAATAACCCCAAATTTTCAAAATCCAATTGTCATTGGGACAGAAAGTGAGGTGAAATCTTCTGAACATGGGCACAGACAGCAAAACAAATGTTACAGGGGTGATAACCCTTCCCTATGTTATCCAAAAAGTTTAAAAATTGATTTCCTGGCTGGAGCTACATTTACAAATAGGGATGAGCTTTGTGTTTGAGTTGAACCCATGTTCGACTCAAACATCGTCTGTTCGCCCGTTGCGAATGATATGGGCCGTTCGCGCCAAATTTGTGTGGCGCGTCACGGCCCATAATTCACTGCAGCATCGCAGTGCATTTCTGGCTGATGATTGGCCAAGCATGCACTATGACCCGCATGCTTAGCCAATCACAGCGCCCTCAGTAGAGAGAGCTGTATTTGGCCAAGGCCAGGGTGGCTTTGGCCAATTATGGCTCAGGGGGTTTAGAACACGACCCACACTATATAAGGCCGCCTGCACGGCGGCCCTGTGTAGTGTGTTCTGGCGTGCTTAGAGAGAGAGAGAGACAGTGTCATTTCATTTGAGTTAGCTAGATTAGGCAGGACAGTCAGTGAGTTAGCTGCACTTACAGCGTATTGTGTGTATATATATATATATATATATATATATATGCATCCCAGGTGTTGTGTGTGTGTGTATATATATATATATATATATATATATATATATATATATATATATATATATATATATATATATATACTGTATTCAGTTTAGCTAGATCCATTCCTGTTATCTTCCTACTGACAGGCAGGCTTGTCTTGTTACAGTATTTACAGCTACCTGAAGAAAATTGCTGGTGTTCTTTTGATCCTATTAGTACCACAGTCAGGCAGATAGACTATTTACAGTTAGTGTAGTGCATCCTCCTCATAGTGTTCAGTTAAAGCTACAAGTTAGTTTAGTGTGACCTCTGCACAATGTTCAGCTAAAACTACAAGTTAGTGTAGTGTGTCCTCCTCACAGTGTTCAGCTAAAGCTACTGTACAAGTTAGTTTAGTGTGACCTCTGCACAGTGTTCAGCTAAAGCTACAAGTTAGGGTAGTGCGTCCTCCTCACAGTGTTCAGCTAAAGCTACAAGTTAGTTTAGTGTGACCTCTGCACAGTGTTCAGCTAAAGCTACAAGTTAGGGTAGTGTGTCCTCCTCACAGTGTTCAGCTAAAGCTACAAGTTAGTGTAGTGCATCCTCCTCACAGTGTTTAGCTAAAACTACAAGTTCGTTTTTTGCGAGCTCTGCACATTGTTCAGCTAAAGCTACCTGTAGAAGTTTGGTGGTGTTTTCCTGATTCTATCACTACCGCAGACAGCTAAATAAGCTACAAAGTAGTATTTTGCGAGCTCTGCACAGTGTTCACCTTAAGCTACCTGTAGAAGGTTGGTGGTGTTTTCCTGATCCTATCACTACCGCAGGCAGCTAAATAAGCTACAAGTTAGTTTTCTGCAAGCTCTGCACAGTGTTCAGCTAAAGCTACAAGTTAGTGTAGTGCGAGCTCTGCACAGTGTTCAGCTAAAGTTACCTGTAGAAGGTTGGTGGTGTTTTCCTGATACTATCACTACCGCAGACAGCTAAATAAGCTACAAGTTAGTTTTTTTGCGAGCTCTGCACAGTGTTCAGCTAAAGCTACCTGTAGAAGGTTGGTGGTGTTTTCCTGATCCTATCACTACCGCAGGCAGCTAAATAAGCTACAAGTTAGTTTTCTGCGAGCTCTGCACAGTGTTCAGCTAAAACTACAAGTTAGTGTAGTGCGAGCTCTGCACAGTGTTCAGCTAAAGCTACCTGTAGAAGGTTGGTGGTGTTTTCCTGATCCTATCACTACCGCAGGCAGCTAAATAAGCTACAAGTTTTTTGCGAGCTCTGCACAGTGTTCAGCTAAAGCTACCTGTAGAAGGTTGGTGGTGTTTTCCTGATCCTATCACTACCGCAGACAGCTAAATAAGCTACAAGTTAGTTTTTTGAGAGCTCTGAACAGTGTTCAGCTAAAGCTACCTGTAGAAGGTTGGTGGTGTTTTTCTGATACTATCACTACCGCAGGCAGCTAAATAAGCTACAAGTTAGTTTTTTGCGAGCTCTGCAGAGTGTTCAGCTAAAGCTACCTGTAGAAGGTTGGTGGTGTTTTCCTGATCCTATCAATACCGCAGGCAGCTAAATAAGCTACAAGTTAGTTTTTTGCAAGCTCTGCACAGTGTTCAGCTAAAGCTACTTGTAGAAGGTTGGTGGTGTTCTCATACTACAGGCAGGCAGTTGATTTTGCTAGCTGCAGTATAAGAATATATATATATATATATATATATATATATATCCCAGCTTAGTGCAGCTACAGCTAAAGCTCCAAGTTAGTGTAGTGCGACCTCTGCACAGTGTTCAGCTAAAGCTACAAGTTAGTGTAGTGTGACCTCTGCACAGTGTTCAGCTAAAGCTACCTGTAGAAGGTTGGTGTTGTTTTCCTGATCCTATCACTACCGCAGACAGCTACATTATTTACACGTTATTTTAGTGCGACCTCTGCACAGTGTTCAGCTAAAGCTACCTGTAGAAGGTTGGTGTTGTTTTCCTGATCCTATCACTACCGCAGGCAGCTACATTATTTACACGTTAGTGTAGTGCGACCGCTGCACAGTGTTCACCTAAAGCTACCTGTAGAAGGTTGGTGGTGTTTTCCTGATCCTATCACTACCGCAGGCAGCTACATTATTTACATGTTAGTGTAGTGCGACCTCTGCACAGTGTTTAGCTAAAGCTACCTGTAGAAGGTTGGTGGTGTTTTCCTGATCCTATCACTACTGCAGGCAGCTACATTATTTACACGTTAGTGTAGTGCGACCTCTGCACAGTGTTCAGCTAAAGCTACCTGTAGAAGGCTGGTGGTGTTTTCCTGATCCTATCACTACTGCAGGCAGCTACATTATTTACATGTTAGTGTAGTGCGACTTCTGCACAGTGTTCAGCTAAAGCTACCTGTAGAAGGTTGGTGGTGTTTTCATGATCCTACCACTACCGCAGGCAGCTACATTATTTACACGTTAGTGTATTGCGACCTCTGTACAGTGTTCAACTAAAGCTACCTATAGAAGGTTGGTGGTGTTTTCCTGATCCTATCACTACCGCAGGCAGCTAAATAAGCTACAAGTTTTTTGCGAGCTCTGCACAGTGTTCAGCTAAAGCTACCTGTAGAAGGTTGGTGGTGTTTTCCTGATCCTATCACTACTGCAGGCAGCTATATAAGCTACAAGTTAGTTTTTTGAAAGCTCTGCACAGTGTTCACCTAAAGCTACCTGTAGAAGGTTGGTGGTGTTTTCCTGATCCTATCACTACCGCAGGCAGCTAAATAAGCTACAAGTTAGTTTTTTGAGAGCTCTGCAGAGTGTTCAGCTAAAGCTACCTGTAGAAGGTTGGTGGTGTTTTTCTGATACTATCACTCTGCAGAGTGTTCAGCTAAAGCTACCTGTAGAAGGTTGGTGGTGTTTTCCTGATCCTATCAATACGGCAGGCAGCTAAATAAGCTACAAGTTAGTTTTTTGCAAGCTCTGCACAGTGTTCAGCTAAAGCTACCTGTAGAAGGTTGGTGGTGTTCTCATACTACAGGCAGGCAGTTGATTTTGCTAGCTGCAGTATAAGAATATATATATATATATATATATATATATATATATATATATATATATATATATATATATATATATATATCCCAGCTTAGTGCAGCTACAGTCCATTAGTATGTCTGGAAAGCCAGCAAGAAGAGGCAGACAGTCACAAGCCATTAAAAGAGGGCAAGCAGGCTCTGTGTCTAGAGGCAACAGTGCTGGTCGTGGAGACGGTGCATCCTCATCAGCACGTGGCCGTGGGACACGCTTGGCCTTTTTTTCGGCAGCTGGCTGTGTTGAGCAGCAACATGCGGAAGACTTGGTCGAGTGGATGACCAAGCCGTCCTCATCCTCCTCATCCACTCTCACCTATGCTCAGGGTACTTTGTCTGGCAAAGCAGCTGCCAACGCGGCCTCTTCCCTCGGCTCAATGGCATCAGTGACTCCTTCCCTAGCCCGACCATGTCCTCCTGAGGAGTCCCTCGAACTGTTTAACCACAGTGTTGGGTACATTCTCCAGGAGGATGCCCAGCGTTTAGAAGGCTCTGATGATGATACTGAGCTAGATGAAGGCAGTAACGTGAGCACGGATAGAGGGGGTGCCCAAGAAGGACAGCAATCTGGCAGTCATGCTCCCCCTGCTGCAGCATACTGCCAGGTTTGCTCCAGTGATGAGGAGGGAGGGGATGATGAGGTCACTGACTCAACATAGGTGCCTGATAGGAGAGAGGAGGAGGAGGCACATCACCAACGAGGCAGGATACCCTCCAGGGGCCAGCCTAAGGCCAGCACACTGACTGCATCACACCCTAAAGCTCTGCATGTGCAGGGCGCTGCTGTCTCTGTGCGTTATTCCAAAAGTTCTTTGGTGTGGGCCTTTTTTGAGATGAGTGCATCAGATAGCACCACTGCTATTTGCAACATATGTCTCAAGTGTATCTCGCGTGGCCAAAACATCTCCCACTTGGGCACCACATGCTTGACCAGACATATGTTGACCTGCCATGCAGTTCGTTGGCAAGCGTATCTAAAAGACCCACACCAAAGAACAAAGAGGACCTCTCCTTGCTCCTCATCAGCTGAGATCTCCAACCCCACTATACCTTCAGTCCTCTCTGAGACCTGCACTGAGAGGAATGAAGGTGTAGAATTAGGTGTGTCACAGCCAAGTACTTGAGGGCAATCTGCTTTCGGTACACCAACGTCAGATTGTACCAGGCAAATGTCCCTGCCCCAGCTGCTGCACCGCCGAAAGAAGTTCACTCCCAGCCATCCACATGCCCAGCGGTTGAATGCTAGCTTGGCAAAATTGCTAGCACTTCAACTGCTGCCTTTTCAGTTGGTAGACTCTGCCCCTTCCGTTAGTTTGTGGAATGTGCGGTTCCTCAGTGGCAGGTACCCAAACACCACCTTTTCTCACAGAAGGCGATTCTGGCTCTCTACCGGCATGTGGAAGGCAATGTCCATGCCTCGCTGGACAGGGCGGTCAGTGGTAAGGTGCATATTACCGCTGACTCATGATCCAGCAGGCATGGACAGGGACGTTACCTGAGTTTCACCGCGCATTTGGGGACTCTGCTGGCAGTTGAGAAGAATGCAGGACAAGGTGCAGTAGTGTTGGAGGTTGTTCCACCACCACGCCTCCAAAATGCCACTACTAATGATTGTGACACACCTCTCTGGTCCACCCCCTCCTCATCTTCTTCCTCCATGGCCTCTTCCTGGTCTTTGTCCTCGGAACCAGCTGTGCTCTGTAGCCGTTCAAGGGGCTACGCAAGTATGCAGGCCAAAAGATGCCATGCGGTGCTTGAGCTGGTGTGCTTGGGGGACAGGAGCCACACTGGGGCAGAGGTTCTGTCAGCTCTGCAGGGGAAGGTTCAGAGGTGGTTGACGCCACGCCAACTTAAGGCAGGAATGGTGGTTTGCGACAATGGCACCAACCTCCTCTCTGCCCTCCGACAGGGACAAATGACCCATGTGCCCTGTTTGGCTCACGTCCTTAACTTCATGGTGCAGCGGTTCTTGGGCAGGTTCCGGGCTTACAGGATGTCCTGAGGCAGGCCATGGAAGTCTGTGTGCATTTCCGCCGGTCATATAATGCCAGTGCTTGGCTGGCAGACCTCCAAAAGGAGTTTAACCTGCCCAAGAACCGCCTAATCTGTGACATGCCCACAAGGTGGAACTCAACATTGGCCATGCTGCAGCGGCTGCACTCACAGCAGAGGGCCATCAATGAGTACCTGTGTGACTAAGGCACCAGGACAGGGTCAGGGGAGCTTGTTTTTTTCCCCCGCGCCAATGGGCCATGATCAGGGATGCATGCACTGTCCTGTCACCATTTGAGGGGGCCACGAGGAAGGTGAGCAGTGACAGTGCATGCATCGGTGACACTGTCCCCCTTGTCCACCTGTTGGAGCACACGCTGCGTGGAATAATGGACAGTGCACTTGAGGCAGAACAGAGGCAGGAAGAGGAGGACTTCCTTAGCTCTCAAGGCCCCCTTTATCCAGACAGTGTCTGGATTAAGATCACACAGGAAGAGGACTAGGAGGAGGAGGAGGAGGTGGAGGATTGTGTCAGTATGGAGGTGGAGCCTGGCACTCAGCATCAGCAACAGTCTTTAAGGGATCAGTCCCAAGTAACACATGGACATGTACGTGGCTGGGAGGAGGTGGCTGCGGATCATAGTGACCCAGAGGACTCCGGACCGAATGCCTCAGCAAACCTACGCTGCATGGCCTCCCTGATCCTGCAAAGCCTGCATAAGGATCCTCGTATCCGTGGTATCAAGGAGAAGGACCAATACTGGCTGGAAACCCTCCTTGATCCACGTTACAAGGGTAAGGTTGCGGACCTTATCTTGCTGTCACAGAGGGAGCAGAGGATGAAACATCTTCGGGAGGCCTTGCAGAAAGGTCTGTGCAACGCGTTCCCAGAGACTGGGAGGTTACAAACTCCTGTTTTTGGACAAGGTCTTGCTGAGGCTTCGGTCAGTCAAAGAAGGAGCAGCGGAGAAGGTGGCTGTCTGACCAATGCGCTCAGACAATTTTTTAGTCCGCAGCCCCAAGGTATGATCGGTTCCAGCAACCATCGCCAGCATCTGTTTTACATGGTGCAGGAATACCTAGGGGCAAGATCTGACTTGGGCACCTTTCCCACCGAAAATCCTCTGGGTTACTGGGTCTTGAGGATGGATCACTGGCCAGAGCTTGCACAGTATGCAGTTGAGCTACTGGCCTGTCCTGCATCCAGCGCTCTTTCAGAACGCACATTCAGTGCTGCTGGAGGCTTTGTAACTGATCACAGGGTGCGTCTGTCCACCGACTCGGTCGATCGACTGACCTTCATAAAAATGAATCAGTTTTGGATCACCACCAGCTACCAAGCACCTGATGCTGATGTAACCGAATAACTGTTTTTAAAATCTCAGATCCCTTCAAAGACTGCCTATACTGATGCTGAGTAACTATCCTGAGTAATTATCCTCTTCCTCCTCAATGAGCACGCTGATAGCTTGTAAGAACATTTTTGGTTCTGGGCGCCGCTACCAGTGCCTAAGGCCCAATTTTTCAGCCCCTGTTTAACAGGGGCGTGTAATTACAAATTTTGATGCAATACTTTGCAGCAGGGCTCGTTTCTGCATTCCAACTAGAGTATCTGTGAGGGGTTGCAGTGTTGTGGCACCAGCACCAGTGCCTAAGGCCCAATTTTTCAGCCCCTGTTTAACAGGGGCATGTAATTACAATTCTTGATCTAATATTTCACAGCAGGGCCCTGTGAGGGCTTACAGTGTTATGGACACAACAACACCTAAGGCCCAAATTTCTGCTGAGTATATAGGGCAGGCCCCTACTTTCAAACATCCAACTTACAAAGGACTCCTATTTGCTAATGGAAGGAGACAACAGGAAGTGAGATGAAATCTACCCCTAGGAAGGAAAATTCTCTCCTGTAAGAGTTAATATGGGAAAAACATTTCTCCTTTCCACTGATGCTTTATCACCAATTTTTGTTTCACAAAAAACCCTAAATTATCAAAAAACATTTGTCATTGGGACAAAAAGTGAGGTGAAATCTTCTGAAGAGGAGCACAGACAGCAAAACAAATGTCACAGGGGTGATAACCCTTCCCTATGTTTTCCAAAAAGCTTAAAATAGATTTTTTGGCTGGAGCTAAACATGTTAAAAATGTACCAGTTCAAAATTACAAACAGATTCTACTTAACAACAAACCTACAGTCCCTGTCTTGTTTGCACCGCCTGTATACTGCTGTTCAGAGTACAGAGCCTGTATACTGCTGTTTCCTTTTTTAATTTGGATGCGGGGTTCCCCTTAATATCCATACAAGTCTCAAAGGGCCTGGTAATGGACTGGGGGGTACCCATGCCGTTTGTCTCACTGATTTTCATCCATATTGTCAGGACCCGACGTTACATTAAAGCCGCAAGCAGTTTTAAATGACTTTTTTTCCTTTAAAAATGACATTTTCTGCAGGGACTGTTCTAAGCACGGGAAACACGCGCCACTTTACAGGCATACTATAGACACACCCCAGGTACGATATTTAAAGGAATATTTCACTTTTTTTTTTTTTTACTTTAAGCATCATTAAAATCACTGCTCCTGAAAAAACGGCCGTTTTTAAAAGTTTTTTTTGCATTGATACATGTCCCCTGGGGCAGGACCCGGGTCCCCAAACCCTTTTTAGGACAATACCATGCAAATTAGCCTTTAAAATGAGCACTTTTGATTTCAAACGTTCTAGTCCCATAGACGTCAATGGGGTTCTAACGTTCGTGTGAATTTTCAGTCCGTTCGCAGGTTCTGGTGCGAACCGAATCGGGGGTTGTTCGGCTCATCCCTACTTAAAAAATGTACCAGTTCCAAATTACAAACAGATTCAAGTTAAGAACAAACCTACAGTCCCTGTCTTGTTTGGACCGCCTGTATACTGCTGTATACTGATGTTCAGAGTATATAGGGCCTGGCCTTTTCTTTTTTTAATTTGGGTGCGGGGTTCCCCTTAATATCCATACAAGACCCAAAGGGCCTGGTAATGGGCTAGGGGGGGGGACGTACCCATGCCGTTTTTCTCAATAATTTTCATCCACAAGCAGTTTTAAATGGCTTTTATTCCCCTTAGAAATGTCATTTTGTGCAGGGACTGTTCTAAACACGGGAAACACGTGCCACTTTACAGGCATACTATAGTCACCCCCCCCAGGTATGATATTTAAAGGAATATTTCACTTTTATTTCTTCACTTTAAGCATGATTAAAATCATTGATACATGTCCCGTGGGGCAGGACCCGGCTCCTCAAACACTTTTTAGGACAATAACTTGCATATTAGCCTTTAAAACTTGCACTTTTGATTTTTCACGTTCGGGTCCCATAGACTTTAACTGTGTTCGAATGTTCGCACAAACTTTCGGTCCAATCGCATGTTCTGCTGCGAACCAAGTTGGGGGGTGTTCGGCTCATCCCTACTGAGGATCTGTCCGATTTAAACCTCCCTCTTCTTTTTTTTTATTTACCCACAGAGTAATCCTGATTAAAGTCATTGCACTTCAAAGAGGGACGGTAATATTTTTCCTTCCAGGATCTCAGGAGACTTCAAAGACAGTCCTTCCAAACCTGTGAGAATTTAACTGATTAACCTGCTGTGGGTTTCTTCCCCCCCACGGTTTTTCAAGGGGGTGAGGCAGTAACTCCCATGTAGTGGTTCTTGCTTCCACCACGTTCATATGCTTTTTTTTTTTTTCTTGTTTTTCGCTGCATCAAGATTCAAGTCTCCACCTCTATTTCTAGTTTTTAGTTGGCAGGGAAGCTGGAAGCTGCACTACACCTCCAATTGTCCCAGAGTGGGGTTTTCCTACCATTTAGGGACTTTTGTACACTCCCTACGTTTGTGGATGTTTTTTGGGAAAAGATTTGCAGTAATGGGGTCACTGCACCTTCTTCCTGCAAATGGGTTAGGGTTTGCTATTTGTTGCTTTCGTTTTGTTTGTTATACTTTTCTGTTCCATGTTTTTCACTTGCCATGTCTTCTCTTCTCAGGACCAGTCTACTTCATCCCTCCCTCTCACCCCTCCTCTCTTGTTTCCAGGTCACCTAGAGGCTCATCTCCATGATCTGACTTACGTTTTTGGAAGCTTCTGACAGAAGTTGTTTAGAACCAACACCCGCCTCCATGGGTCAGGGTAAAATCCCTATTGTTGATGCGTTTATCCCACCCTCTGATTCGTGCATGCTGACAGCGCCATTTCTGCTACCCTCTGTATAGCCACCCATGAATTTCAAGGGATTAACTCCCCAGTTAAAAGACAGAAACTATTCAGACTCTATCAATCACAAAAGATTGATATCCTCTTGCTACAAGAAACCTATTTCCCTTCCACCTATAATTACCTCAATATAGACTGGGAACCAGAAAAATGGAATGTCTGCTTCCAACGCTCCTTCAAAGGTATATTAAATGTTTCCTTGATTGAGGTCAGCCTCAAAATATTTACACACTGGTATATGGTTGCCCATCTCCTCGCTAAAATCTACCCAGATGCTTCCCTGCTGTGTTTTAGAGACTGCCACCACATGGGCACAATGTACCACATATGGTGGACCTGCCCACAAATACAAAGCCTCTGGAATAAACTCTGGAAGGTAACGAATACTCAGGTTCCCCAAATCCCAGACATAGCACTCCTTAACTTCAAGGTGTAGAAAGTAAATAAATATACACAAGCACTGATCTTCTTCATCCTTTTAGGAACCAAAATTACTATAGCATCACATTGGAAACAAAACCTCAATCCCAATCCCAAAATCTCCTGGTTTATGGCGCAGGAGAAAATAGTAAGTATTATACAAGACAGGATCCATGTCTTCAAACTCATCTGGAAACCCTGGGCTAAATATTGTCATATACCTCTATACCCTGAAGACGACTCCTCATAATGGTCTCTTACCTCTAGGTGACCCATCTATCCCACCTCATCCCACCCCGTCTCTCACCTCACTTCCCCCTATCTCTAGAACTACATCTCTTTCCTCTTTCCCCTCTTGCCCACCCTCTTCTGGGCCATAGCTATAACTACACGACATGGCTAGTTTCTACTTTTTTATTGCATGCTGGTGTACAGATGGAATCTCTGTTTATGAGCTCAGTCTCCCCAGATTATCTAACTGCACTCCTGATCAGCTATATTTATATGCTTGTTCCAGGTCTCAACACAGTTCAATGACTTGTATTACATAGCAGTAATTCAATAAGGCCCTAGGATATGCATCAGCCCCAAAATACTTCCACGCTAATTTCTTTAGTTGGGGACCCATGGCAGTGTTAAATAGTCAAGGTGGTTGAGGCTCCCCTATCCACAATGAGATCCCTTTTGGGGTGGCTGGAGGGACCCTCACCTACCCTCTTTTCCCCTGCTGACTGAAAAAAAAATTTTGTGACTCTCTTACACGGTTATAACTCAATGTAATGGTCTTCCCAACAATGCTTTACCATATCAGGGCTGAAATCAATTACCTTGAGATGCACTTATTAAATCATCCATGGTACACTACCTAATGTGTTTACAGAGTATGCGTTCTGTTCTTCTGATGCTTAACAGGCCGTGTTGGCCAATACATCATTTTATTCTCTGAAAGATATCTTTTTGATTGTAACTTGTATTCTTGTCTGTTAAAACCATTAAACATTATTGAACGAAAAACAGGGATATTTAGTTCACATACAGTATATTGCAATACATATTTAAGCTGACCAACTGCATCAAATCCCTTTTCTGGCCAGTCCTTTACTGCCTTGCCACTGCAAATGCTAAGGTGGACACCATGCCAACATGGAGCTTAAAGACCCAAGGCGGGGTAGAGCTACAAGGTTCAGATCTATCACTGACCTCTGTTACAACAAAGAAAAGATATACCTGTGCTAAAATCCCAATAGTTTGTACATGTATTTGAACTATCGAGTACTAAAGGGGTGTGATCACATTTTAACACTACAAATTCTGGATGGTCCCTCTGCACACTGCTACACTCTTCTAAGCAAACTTTGCAATAAAAAACAGGGATTTTTATTTGCATACTGTATATTGCAATATATGTTTAAGCTGACCGACTGTGTCAAAGTAATACCTCTTCAGGCCAGTCCTACACGGCCTTGCCACAGCAAATGCTAAGGTGGACACCATGCCAACATGTAGCATAAAGACCCAAGGTGGGGGAGAGCTACAAGGTTTAGATCTGGTCACTGACCAGTGTTACAACAAAGAAAATATACACCTGTGCTCAAATCCCAATAGTTTTACATGCATTTGAACTATCAGGTGCTAAAGGGGTGTGATCACATTTTAACACTACAAATTCTGGATGGTCCCTCTGCACACTGCTACACTCTTCTTAGCAAACTTTGCAATGAAATCCAGAATTTGTAGTGTTAAAATGTGGCTGAAGGAAGAAATTGGCTGCACACCGGTGTGACAGAATCCATTTATTGAATATTCCATGCAAACAATGACACACCCCACAGCTGCAGAGGCCAGAACAGAGGTGGACTAGTTTCACACAGCTACACTGTGCTTACTCATCACAATGTGGTCACTAGACATGTGCGATTAGTTTCGTACGAATCACAAATTCATACGAATTTCCGTAAAATTGTACATTCGGGAGGATACGAATTGCTATGCTTCCGAATTTTGTACGAAATACGAAATTTGGTTTACGAATTTCGGATCCAAATTCCCAGCAAACATTCGTAATTGTTACGGAAAGTTAACAAACCTAAAAGTTAAAAACCCAGGAAGTCAGCACAGCACAGGGATGGTGGGAGCCCCTCATAATGATAAATTCATCATAACGAACATTCGTAATAGTTACGAAAAGTTAACAAACCTAAAAGTTAAAAACCCAGGAAGTCAGCACAGTACAGGGATGGTGGGAGCCCCTCATAATGATAAATTCATCATAACGAACATTCGTAATTGTTACGAAAAGTTAACAAACCTAACGAAAATTCATATTTCAGACACAAATTACGAAATATGAATTAATTCTAATATGAAACGGAACAGAACGAAACAAATTTATTGACGGCGCACATGTCTAGCACTGGTCACACCCCTTTAGCACCCGATAGTTCAAAAACATGTATTGCAATATACAGTATGTGAACTAAATATCCCTGTTTTTCATTGCATAGTTCGCTTGGAAGAGTGTAGCAGTGTGCAGAGGGTCCATCCAGAATTTGTATGTTAAATGTGGTCACTAGGGATGGTCCCTATGTTCAAGTCGAACAAAAGTTTGACGTGAACATCGGGTGTTCGTTTGCTTGCAAAGAAACTGAACATATGGGGCGTTCATGGCAAATTTGAGAGCCGCGGAGCGCCCCATAATACACTGCGAGATCGCAGTGCATTGACGGCTGCTAATTGGCCAATGCATGCACCTGACATGCATGCTTTTGGCCAATCACAGCGCGATCTGCTGTGAGAGCCATGATTGGCCAAAGGCAGGGAGCCTTTGGCCAATCATGGCTCAAGGGGCTAAGTCCACGCCCCATACTATATAAGGCTGCTTACACAGCCACCGTGTATAGTGTAATAATAACCTGGAGAGGAAAACTTGAGCTAGATTAGGTAGGTTAGTTAGTGGTGTGCAGGTAGTTTAGTATTAAATATATATATATATATATATATATATAGATATATAGATATATAGATATAGATATATCTATATATCTATATCTATATATATATCTATCTATCTATCTATATATATATATATATATATATATATATATATATATATATATATATATATATATATATATAGTAGAGTTAATGTAGGATTCATATACAGTGCAGGCGATTATTAATGTACATATATTTATATGTATATACAGTGAATTCAGTGTAGACTGTATATACAGTGCAGTCAGTGCAGAGTTTATAATAGTGCATTGAAGTGGTTAAGGGGAACCCTATGACAGAATTAAGAAAAAAAATGGCATGGGGTCCCCCCAAAATCCATACCAGGCCCTTAGGGTCTGGTATAGATTTTAATGGAAACTCCATGCCAAAATTAAAAAAGAAAACTGTGTGGGGTGCCCCCCAAAATCCATACCAGGCTCTTTGGGTCTGGCATAGATTTTAAGGGGAACTTCACGCCAAAATAAAAAAATTGGCATGGGGTCCCCCCAAAATCCATACTAGACCCTTATCCGATCAAGCAGCCTGGCAGGCCAGGAAAGTGGGGGACGAGTGAGCACCCCCCCTCCAGACCCATACCATGGTTTGGGGGTCTGCAGGTGGGGAGCTTATCGGAATCTGAAAGCCCCCTACCCATTCACCAAAAAAAGGGTCAAAAAGTAAAAACCACAATAGACAGTTTTTGACAATTCCTTTAATAAAAAACAAAATGTGTCCCGCGATGTCCATCCATCTTCATGATGTAGATACTTGCCAGCACACCAAGGATCAGCACAAGGTGGCATCCAAATGGTTTAGTTTATTGCATGTTCACAACACAAAGAGGTGCAACGTTTCGGAGTCACGCAGGACCCCTTGGTCAGGCATGTCATCACATGCCTGACCAAGGGGTCCTGCGTGACTCCAAAACGTTGCACCTCTTTGTGTTGTGATCATGCAATAAACTAAACCATTTGGACGCCACCTTGTGCTGATCCTTGGTGTGCTGGCAAGTATCTACATTGTAACTTGAACCAGTATCCAGCTGGTTGTTGCTGCAGCACCCAACCTTTAGAGCTTATACCAGGAACGTGTGCGATGGGAATATGAAACATTAACAGTCCATCCATCTTCAATCACGCCTCCCGACGGACCCGAAAAATAGAAATAAAAAGCTCCGCCTCCATGGGAGGCCTCCACGGTGACTGCTGTCTCATGCCTGTGACAGCTGTTACATAAGCAAGGGCGGGACCACCCGCTGACGTAATAGAGTGACCCCACCTCCTTCTGACGTCATGTGATATGGCCCTGACCTTGCCTTTATAACAGCTGTCACAGAAATTTTTCCTTTTTTTTCTATTTTTCGGGTCCATTGGGCGGCGTGATTGATGATGGATGTACATTGCGTGGCACTTTTTTTTTTTAATAAAGGGATTGTCAGAAACTGTCTATTGTGGTTTTTACTTTTTGACACTCGTCCCTTGCCCCCTTTCCTGGCCTGCTAGGCTGCTTGCTCAGATAAGGGTCTGGTATAGATTTTGGGGGGACCCAACACCAATTTATTTTAATTGTGCCCTGGAGTTTCCCCTTAAAATCTATGCCAGACCCAAAGAGCCTAGTATGGATTTTTGGGGGTACCCCACGCTGTTTTTTTTATTTTGACGTGGAGTTCCCCTTAAAATCCATACCAGACCTGAAGGGGAGGACTGGGGAGGGACCCACACCAATTTTTTCCTTGATTTTTCATCTATATTGCAGGGAGCCGGAAATACATTACAGCCACGAGCAAATTTGCATTACATTTTTTCCTTTAAAAATGCCATTTTGCACAGCACTGTTCTTTACATCACAGGGGACCCCCCAGGCATGATATTTAAAGGAATATTTCTTTTCTTTCACTTTAAGCATTATTAAAATCACTGCTCCTGAATAAACAGTCCTTTTGAAAACTTTTTTTGCATTGATACATGTCCCCTAGGGCAGTACCTGGGTCCCCATAAACTTGCATATAAGCCTTTAAAATGAGCACATTTTATTTTTCATGTTCGTTTCCCATAGACTTTAACAGGGTTTGCATGTTCGCATAAATTTTTGACAAAAACACCAGTCATTTGGGTACCACATGCTTGCAAAGGCATTTAACCTCCCACCACTCAGCCCATTGATGATGACCCCTCAGCAGCCTTCACGGACAGGGAAGAAGGTATAGCAAAGTGGGTCACAGGTCCTTGCAACAAGTCTGCCATCAGCACACCACCAGCTGTATAGCAGGCAAATTTTGCTGCTCCAGCTGCTGCAGCAAAAAAAAATACACTCCCTGCCATCCACATGTCCAGCGTCTAAATTCCAGCTTGTCCAAATTGCTGGCTTTACAACTCCTGCCTTTCCAGCTGGTGGATTCTGCCCCTTTCTGTGAATGTGCAGAATGTGCTGTACCACAATGGCAGGTTCCCAGTCACTATTTCTTTGCATGTAAGGCCATTCCCACTCTGTACCATCACATGAAAGGCAATGTTGTGTCATCGTTGGGCAAGGTAGTCAGCTGCAAAGTCCACATTACTGCTGACACATGGTAAGGGACAATATATTTTGTTTACAGCACACCGGTTATCTCTGCTTGCAATTAGGAAGGATGCAGGACAGGGCTCAGTGCTGGAGCTTGTTTTGTCGCCAAGTCTCCATGCAGCTGGTGGTGATGATGCAAGATCTGTCAGCTCCACCCCCTCCCCCTGCTCCTCCTTCTCCTGCTCAATGCCCTCTTCTGCTGAATTGTCCTATGAACCACCAGTACCCCCTAAGTGTTTAAGGGGCTTTTCAATGAGTCAGGCTAAAATATTTTTTGCACTGCTTCAGCTGGTCTGTCTAGGGGACAGGAGCCACACCAAAGCAGAGGTTATTTCAGCTCTGCAGGGGCAGGCTCAGAGGTGGTAAATGCTACAGCAGCTTGAGCCAGGAATGGTGGTGTGTGATAATGGCACTAACCTTCTGTCCGCCCTTCAACAAGGAAAGTTGACACATGTTCCATGACTGGCACATGTATTCAATTTGGTGGTGCAGCATTTCTTAAACAGATACCCAGGGTTTAATGATCATCTAAGGCAGGCCAGATGAGTCTGTAGCCATTTCAGGCGGTCATATACAGCCAGTGTTCGGTTGGCTGAAATTCAGCGAGAATTCCACCTGCCTGTAAAACCGCCCGATTTGTGACATGCCTACCAGGTGGAACTCAACTTTGGCAATGCTGCAGTGGCTTCACATGCAGCAGAGGGCCATCAATGAGTACCTGTCTGAGTATGGCACAAGTATAGCCTCAGGGGAGCTCAGCTTTTTTTCCCAATGCCAATGGCTGTTGATAAAGAATGCTTGCACTGTACTGTCACCATTTGTGGAAGCGACAAGGGTGGTGAGCCGTGACAATGCGCGCATCAGTGACACTATCCCTCTTGTGTTCCTGCTGGAGCATACTCTGTGTGGCATTATGGACAGGGCACTGGAGGCAGAGCAGCGAGAGGAACAGGAGGACTTCCTTTCCTCTCAAGGCCCGCCTTTATGCAAACACCATTCTTGCGATGTCACAGAACACACAAGAGGAGAGGGAGGAGGATTCTGGCAGTTTTGGAGGCATTGAAGCAGAGGATGGGATATGTCAATCTTTAAAAGATGTTTTTCAGTCCCCAGAAACCTTGGTGATAGTACGTGGGTGGGAGGAGGCAGTTCCAGATAGTGTAATCCTCAATGACACCAAGGACTCTGCTTCTCATGCCTCCGTAAACTTGCGGTGCCTGGGCTCCCTTATTCTTCAAAGCCTGGGAAAGGACCCGAGAATTCATGGCATCAAGGAGAAGGATTGTTATTGGTTGGCAACCCTCCTTGACCACAGTTACAAGGGGAAAGTCTCAGAATGCATCCTGCTCTTGCAGGATACATTGTACCCCTACCCATTCACCTAAAAAAAGTGTCAAAAATAAACACAGTACACAGGTTTATAAAGTATTTTATTAAGGCAGCTCTGGCATCTCTTCTGATCTCTTCTCCCCTCTCCTGGCGATGTCTTCTCCCTCTGCCTGTTCTCCTCCACTCTCCGCTGATGTCTTCTAGCCCTCTTCGGTTATTCTCCTCTGTCCGCTATCTTCTGCCTCTGCCGGGCCTCTTCTCTCCACTGTCTTCTCCATCTGTTCTTCCCCAAGTTGATTTGACGCTCTCTCCCGCTTTAATGCTGGGGTTGTCGTGTGCCAATACTTAAATTGGCATGGGACGGGGCCACCCGCTGATGACATTTGGAGGCCCCGCCCCCTTGTGACATCACCATCCCCATCATGCCCCGGATGGTGACGTCACCAGCATTAGAGCGGGAGAGAGCATCGAGTCAACATCGGAGGAAGAACAGAGGGAGAAGACAGCAGAGGGAGGAGGCCCAACAGAGGCAGAAGATAGTGGACAGAGGAGAAGAACTGGAGAGCGCTTGAAGACATCAGTGGAGAGTGGAGGTGAAACCGCAGAGGGGGAAGACATCGCCAGGAGAGGGAGAAGAGCCGGAGAGGGCAGAAGAAATTGGAAGAGATGCTGGAGCTTCCTTAATAAAGTACTTTAAAAACCTGTGCACTGTGTTCATTTTTTACACTTATTTTTAGGTGAATGGGTAGGGGTACAATGTTCCTCATACTCATTCACATAGGGTGGGGGTCAGGATCTGGGGGCCCCCCTTTTTAAAGGGAGCTTACAGATTCCAATAAGCCCCCCGCCCGCAGACCCTGACAATTAACATCCAGGGTTGTCGGGAAGAGGCCCTTGTCCTCATCAACATGGGGACAAGGTGCTTTAGAATGGAGGGGCGCAGGGCCCCCTGCCCCAAAGCACCCACACCCCCCATGTTGAGGGCATGTGGCCTGGTATGTTTCAGGAGGAGGGGGATGCTCGCTCGTCCCCACCCCCTTTTCCGACCTGCTGGGCTGCATGTATGGAATGGTATGGGTTTGGATTTTGGGGGGGCCATGCCATTTTTTTGGTGTGGGGGCTCCCTTTAAAATCCATACCAGACCGAAGGGCCTGGCATGCTCTTGGAGGGGAAACCCCATGCCATTTTTTTTTATTTGGCGTGGAGTTCCCCTTCCAGATCATTAGAGCACAAGTCGCATGCCAAAGTCAAGTAGGTTAAGACGATGATCCGACTTCAATGATATTCAATGGGCTGAAGTAGGCTCAAAGCCGGACCAAAGTAGTGCAGGAACTTTTTTCAAAGTCAGACCGACTTGTGTCGGACCAGTTAAGACGGCTCTCATATGGAATCATTGATTTACACACATTATGAGACATATGCTCCCAGAGCGTTTGTCGTATCAGTGTGAACCCAGCCTCAAACCTCACCATCATGGGCAAGACCAAAGGACATCAGGGATAAGATTGCTGACCTGCACAAGGCTGGAAGGGGCTACAAGACCATAAGCAAGAAGTTTGGTGAGAAGGAGACAACTGTTTGAGCGATTATTCGCATATATATCTTTTTTTTATTAACCACTTCAATACCCGGCCATAGTCAAATGACGTCCACAGATGGGATCTCCCATCCTGGGTGGATGTCATAGAGTGGCGATCGGGGTACCGTTGTGTCCCTCAGGACACAGCTGTTCCCGGATAGGGGTATTGAAGCGGCGGCGGCGGGTGGCGGAGCGGCGGTAATGGCAATGCAGAGCGGCATTGGGAAGCGGCGTGTATCATCGGTAACGGCGCGCAGAGCTGTGATAGGGGCTGAGGCTTTTCCCCTGGATACAGCTCAGCCCCGATCGCTGTAGCCAATGACATGGCTCTTCACCACAAGACCGGCTGTGTCCAATCACAGCCGGTCAGTAATGTAAACAGAAACACTGTGTGTGTAACTACTGTTGCTGGGCTCTTCTCCTCACACACCGATCCAGTGTGAGGAGAAGAGATCAGCTAACAGTGAGTTACCTATTATACATGTACTACTGTGCCCAGATTGCCCCCCCTAAATAAAGAGTACCTGTCATCTAGAGTACCTGTCATCTAGAGTACCTGTCCATCAGGAGTACCTGTCCATCAGGAGTACCCGCCACCTCACCACCTGCCACCAGAGTACCCGCCACCTCATCACCTGCCACCAGAGTACCCGCCACCTCATCACCTGCCACCTCAGTACCCGCCACCTCATCACCTGCCACCAGAGTATCTGCCACCAGAGTATCTGCCACCAGAGTACCTGCCACCAGAGTACTTGCCACCAGAGTACCCGCCACCTCACCACCAGAGTACCTGCCACCAGAGTACCTGCCACCAGAGTACCCGCCACCTCATCACCTGCCACCAGAGTACCTGCCACCTCATCATCTGCCACCAGAGTACCTGCCACCTCACCACCGGCCACCAGAGTACCTGCCACCTCATCACCTGCCACCAGAGTACCTGCCCCCTCACCACCTGCCGCCAGAGTACATACAGCCAGTCAGCCACTATGTACAGAAAGGTGTACACGCCAGAAGAGGCATACCAAATACTGAGTCTGACCGATGAGAGCAACGGGGAGCTCTCACTGCTCAGTTCAGATTCTGGTTCTGGTTCGGAATATGAGCCCCCCGAAGGCAGCACATCAGGATCCGAATCAGAAGAGGAAGCAGTCCGTCCAAAAAGACGACGGTCTGAACACCAGGCAGCTACCAGCAGTGCCAGCAGCGGTAGACCCCAGGAGGAGGGGCCCAGTACAAGCGCTGCTAGACTCCAGGAGGAAAGGCCCAGCACAAGTGCACGCCAAAGAAGTAGGGCCCAAACCCATATTCCAGATTCCTTGGCAAACCCATTGTGGCTGCCTTCTACCACAGGGTCAGCCACGATCCCCCCTTTTACAGCACAGCCGGGTGTGCAGGTCAACACTGCAGGTTTTTCACAAATGGATTTTTTAAATTTATTTTTCCCTAACGAATTGATTCAAGGCATCGTGGACCAAACAAATCTCTTTGCCTAACAATTCATTACAACCAACCCCCAGCTCCAGCTATGCCCGCCCTTTTGAATGGAGACCCTTAACGGTAGTGTAGCTAAAATTGTTTTTAGGCCTAACCCTCAACATGGGGCTTACAAAAAAAATGAAATTCATAAGTATTGGTCGATCAAACCCATCCACCATATGCCAGTTTTTTCATCAGCCATGTCCAGGTCCCGATATGAAATCAGAATGCGCTTCTTGCAAATTAGAGACAACTCACAGTGCCCCCCCCCCCCCCGAAATCACCCAAACTTTGACAAACTATGTAAAGTTCGCCCCCTAATTAATTTTTTTTCACAGAAGTTTGCCGAAGTTTATGTCCCTGACAAAAATATATCTGTGGACGAATTCCTGGTGCATTTCACAGGCCGGCTGGGAATCAAGCAATATATTCCCAGTAAGAGGGCGAGGTACGGCTTGATGATTAACAAGCTTTGTGAAAGCGCCACCGGTTATGTGCACTCATTCCGCGTGTATGAAGGCAAAGATTCCCAGCTCCAGCTCCCTGAGTGTCCCTCGTACATGGGAATAAGTGGGAAAATTGTTTGGGAGTTGGCATTCCCACTCCTCCAAAAGGGGTACCATATTTATATGGACAATTATTATACTAGTTTGCCCCTTCTCCGCCACCTATATCTCAAACAAACTTTGGCCTGTGGTACAGCAAGAAAAAACCGAAAGGGCTTCCCACAGCGTCTTGTTACCACAAACATTCAAAGGGGGGAATCGACAAGCTTGAGGAATGAAGAAGTGTTGGCTATGAAGTGGAGGGATAGAAAAGATGTGTACATCATGTCCACCATCCACGATGACACCTCGGTGGAACTTCACAGAAGACGCGGTACCGTTCGCAAGCCTACCTGTATCACTGAGTACAATAAATACATGGGGGGGGGTGGATTTAAACGATCAGTTGTTGCAGCCCTATCTTTCAACAAGAAAATCCCTATTCTGGTACAAAAAAAGTTGCAATTTACTTTTTCATTTGGCCTTTTTAAATTCTTTCATAATCTACCAAAAATCAACAGAAACACCCACCACCTTCATAAAGTTTATTGAAGACATTGTCACTGCCCTGATTTATCAGCAAGTATCCCCCCAGAAAGCATTCGCTCCGATTCTGTCAGCAGACTACATGAGCACCATATTCCACCAACAGGATCCGGAAGACGACGCCAAAAAAAATGTCGGGTGTGCACCAAAAAAGGAATTAGAAAAGATACCAGCTTCCATTGTACCGACTATCCCTCCCAACCTGGCCTTTGCATCGGAGAATGCTTCAGACAATATCACACTCTGGAAAATTATTAGTAGATATTTCTAATACTGCCATTTCCCCGTTTTTAATTTCTGTCCTGAATATTTCCCTTCCTCAACCAACCATATCATTGCCTTCCATGTGAACCGACCCTGGCCTGTTTCTCGACTATGCCTCTGCCTACCGTCTGCATTGTTTTTCCGCCATGCTTTTGCCTTTCACGTGAACTGACCCTGGACTGTATCGACTATGCCTCTGCCTACCGTCTATTTCTGCCTTTTACCTGCACTGACCTCAGCCTGTTGACCATGTTTTTGCCTGCCCCTTGGATTGATCTTTCACCCTGCTACACAGAGGTTTCACATATGTGAGGGGCTCCAGAATAGTGTTCGGAGTTCAGAAAACCAGTTTTTGGTTTTCTGTGTTCCCATAACAGGGTCTGGTTGCCCGGAGGCTTCAAAGTGATTTGGGTGGGAGAAGCCTCTACCCCTGTCCCCATTCTTTCCTGATCGATGCCCTAAGCTTGATGGTCCTGCCTGCTCCCTGGACATATACTCTGGTTGTGCTGACCATACCTCTGCCTGCTGCATGTACTAACTATGGACAGTATTCCTGCCTGCTGAATGGACGATCCTTTGATCCTTTTGCTGCTGCTGACCACATCCCTGCCTGCTATCTGGACTAATGCTTTGGCTGTGCTGACATCTCTACCTGTACTGACTATTCCTGCCTGCTGCCTGTTTTGCTGTCGCTGTCCACGTTCCTGCCTGCTGCCTGGACCGATGCTCTTCTCTGTGGACCACTGCACTACTAAAACTGCAGGTAATCTTTTCTTTACCTTTTACTCAGCAGAATGTATTTTGGTTTGTAATTGGTATGTACAGTACATGCTATGTGTTAGAAATATGAAGGGCCTTCAACAATGTGATAGGTTGGCAGGAATTTGTGTGTAATGTATGCTCCTAGAACAACTGACAGTGCTACTTGGATGTTGGGCCTCTGTATGTGGCCAGACTATGTAAAAGTCTCACACATGTGGTATTGCCATACTCAGGAGGAGTAGCAGAATGTATTTTGGGGTGTCCTTTTTGCTATGTACATGCTGTGTGTTGGAAAATGCGTTTTCATTTTTTTTCCACATATTCCAAAAACTTCGGGAAAAAAATGAACCATTCAAAAGGCTAATCAGGCCTCATAGATTATACGTTGGGGTGTTAGCTTTCCAAAATGGGGTCATTTTGTGGGCGTTTCCATTGTCCTGGTGCTCCAGGGCCTTCAAAATTGTAATAGGTGGTTGAGAAATGAGATGTGTAATTTATGCTCCTAGAATGCCTGAAGCTGCTATTTCAATGTTGGGCCTCTGTATGTGGCCAGGCTGTGTAAAAGTCTCACACATTTGGTATCGCCATACTCAGGAGGAGTAGCAGAATGTATTTTGGGGTGTCATTTTTGCTATGTACATGCTATGTGTAGGAAATATCTTATGAATGGACAACTTTGTGTAAAACAAAATACGTTTTCATTTTTTTTTCACAGTTTCCAAAAACTTTGGGCGTTTCCATTGTCCTGGTGCTCCAGGGCCTTCAAAATGTGATACGTTGTTAGGAAATTAGATGTGTAATTTATGCTACTAGAACGCCTGACAGTGCTCCCTGCATGTTGGACCTCTCTATGTGGCCAGGCTGTGAAAAAGTTTCACACATGTGGTATCGTGATACTCGGGATGAGTAGCAGAATGTATTTTAGGGTGTAACTGGAAGTATGCTTATGCTGTGTGTGAGAAATAACTTGTTATGTACATGCTATGTGTTGGAAATATCTTATGAATGGACAACTTTGTGTAAAAAAAAATGCGTTTTCATTTTTTTTCCACAGTTTCCAAAAACTTTTGGAAAAAAATGAACCATTCAAAAGACTAATTATGCCTCATAGATTATACGTTGGGGTGTTAGCTTTCCAAAATGGGGTCATTTTGTGGGCGTTTCCATTGTCCTAGTGCTCCAGGGCCTTCAAAATTGTAATAGGTGATTGAGAAATGAGATGTGTAATTTATGCATGTAGAGCGCCTGACGGTGCTACTTCAATGTTGGGCCTCGGTATGTGGCCAGGCTATGTAAAAGTCTCACACATGTGGTATTGCCATATTCGGGAGGAGAAGCAGAATGTATTTTGGGGTGTCAGTTTTGCTATGTACATGCTATGTGTTGGAAATATCTTATAAATGGACAACTTTGTATTAAAAAAATGCGTTTTCATTTTTTTCCCACATATTCCAAAAACTACTGGAAAAAAATGAACCATTCAAAAGACTCATTATGCCTCATAGATTGTACGTTGGAGTGTTAGCTTTCCAAAACGGGGTCATTTTGTGGGCGTTTCCATTGACCTGGTGCTCCAGGGCCTTCAAAAGTGTGATAGGTTGTCATCAAATGAGATGTGCAATTTATGCTCGTAAAACGCCTGACGGTGCTAGTTGTTAGACCTCTGTATGTGGCCAGGCTGTGTAAAAGTCTCACACATGTGGTATCACTATACTCAGGAGGAGTAGCAGAATGTATTTTGGAGTGTCATTGCAAGTATGCATGTGCTGTGTGAGAGAAATAACTTATTATGACAATTTTGTGCAAAAAAAAAAAAATTTCCAAGAATTGTGGGAAAAAATTACAACTTCAAAAAACTCACCATGCCTCTTACTAAATACCATGGAATGTCTGCTTTCCAAAAGGGGTAATTTGGTGGGTATTTGTACTTTCCTGGCTTGTTAGGGCCTCAAGAAATGAGATAGGCCTTCAGTACATCAGGTGTGATCAGATGTGATCATTTTTCAATGATTTTCACCATAGCTTGTAGACTCTATAACTTTCACAGAGACCAAATAATATACACTAATTTGGGTTATTTTTACTAAAGATATGTAGCAGTATACATTTTGGCCCAAATTTATGAAGAAAAATTACTTATTTGCAAAATTTTACAATAGAAACTAAAAAAAAGTGTTTTTTTTCAAAAATTTCTCTCTATTTTCACTTATATTGCAAAAAATAAAAAAAACAGCAGTGATTAAATACCACCAAAAGAAAGCTATATTTGTGAGAAAAAAATGATAAAAATTTGGTTTGGGTACAGTGTAGCGTGACTGAGTAATTGTCATTCAAAGTGTGAGAGCGCTGAAAGCTAAAAATTGGTCTGGGAAGAAGGGTGTATAAAAGCCCTGTATTGAAGTGGTTAATTATGGTTTATGGATTTTAATATATTATATTGGTTCTAATTAGTTGTAAAGTATATGAAGAATAGATATTTTTGGATGATATATCTATATTAATTGGATTCATAAGAGTATAGATTTGTAGGTATGTATTATATAAGTATAAGAAGATGAATAACAAGGTTGGAGTTTGTGTATGGTTTATTGTGAATTATCTAGTTTTAAGTTTGATATTTTTTTTAATGGTGGTAATAAAGTTGGTTAGTTGCCGAGTATTCAGTATCTAGCGAGGTCTCCATAGATATGGAAGATGAAGGAAAAATATTAGAGAAAAGGCAAACCAAAAATGGTGGTGTTATAAAAACAGATAGACTATAGCAGTATGAAGCTGGCTTTAATAAAATGGTGCTGGCTGGTCTATTATAAAATGGATGATTGGCTATAGCCCAATGGAGCAGGCTCCAACAAAATGGCGCAGGAAGTATGGTATTTTACAGCCAGCTAAAGCTGAATACCAGAAGAACACTTGTGATTGTTGATTTTACATGTGTCAAAAAATTACATAAGCCTTATATAGTCATAAATCAATTATATGTGGAAATTATAGATCAAAACTGGACAAGGATGCATATCCCAATGCACTAAAGGCCACCGAAATAAAATTTAACCTTTATTTCAGTAATCTAAAAGTATGTTTCAGAGCCATAAATGTAAGTTCCTAGAGGGTGAGGTAAAAAAAAAGTACCTCCAAGTAACATAAATCTATATACTGTAGATGTCAACTTGTATAGCAAACAATTAATATGTATGGGACACAATGATAGCAATATCTAAAATATCACCCCCATACGGTACTATCATTTGTATACCTAAAGCAGTTGTAAGATACAGTACATACAGTAACTGGCCATACTTACCAATATGGTCTTAGAGTTTGCAGATGGCAACTATCACTGTTCACTAGGGATGAGCCGAACACCCCCCGATTCGGTTCGCACCAGAACCTGCGAACGGACCGAAAGTTCGCACGAACGTTAGAACCCCATTGACGTCTATGGGACTCGAACGTTCGAAATCAAAAGTGCTCATTTTAAAGGCTAATTTGCATGGTATTGCCCTAAAAAGGGTTTGGGGACCCGGGTCCTACCCCAGGGGACATGTATCAATGCAAAAAAAACTTTTAAAAACGGCCGTTTTTTCGGGAGCAGTGATTTTAATGATGCTTAAAGTAAAAAAAAAAAAGTTAAATATTCCTTTAAATATCGTACCTGGGGGGTGTCTATAGTATGCCTGTAAAGTGACGCGTGTTTCCCGTGTTTAGAACAGTCCCTGCACCAAATGTCATTTTTAAAGGAAAAAATCTCATTTAAAACTGCTTGCGGGTTTAATGTCATGTCGGGTCATGGCAATATGGATGAAAATCAGTGAGACAAACGGCATGGGTACCCCCCAGTCCATTACCAGGCCCTTTGGGTCTTGTATGGATATTAAGGGGAACCCCGCATCCAAATTAAAATAAGGAAAGGCCCTATATACTCTGAACAGCAGTATACAGGCGGTGCAAACAAGACAGGGACTGTAGGTTTGTTGTTAAGTAGAATCTCTTTGTAATTTTGAACGGGTACATTTTTAACGCGTTTAGCTCCAGCCAAAAAATCTTTTTTAAGCACTAAATACTAAATGTACTAAATGTAAATAGTCTAGCTGCCTGACCGTGGTACTAATAGGATCAAATAGAACACCAGTAATTTTCTTCAGGTAGCTTTATATACTGTAACCACACAAGCCTGCCTGTCAGTAGGAAGATAACAGGAATGGATCTAGCTGAACACTGTGAGCAGGACGCACTGTACTAAATGTAAATAGTCTAGCTGCCTGGCCGTGGTGCTAACAGGATCAAATAGAACACCAGTAATTTTCTTCAGGTAGCTTTATATACTGTAACCAGACAAGCCTGCCTGTCAGTAGGAAGATAACAGGAACGGATCTAGCTGAACACTGTGAGCAGGACGCACTGTACTAAATGTAAATAGTCTAGCTGCCTGACCGTGGTACTAATAGGATCAAACAGAACACCAGTAATTTTCTTCAGGTAGCTTTATATACTGTAACCAGACAAGCCTGCCTGTCAGTAGGAAGATAACAGGAACGGATCTAGCTGAACACTGTGAGCAGGACGCACTGTACTAAATGTAAATAGTCTAGCTGCCTGACCGTGGTACTAATAGGATCAAATAGAACACCAGTAATTTTCTTCAGGTAGCTTTATATACTGTAACCAGACAAGCCTGCCTGTCAGTAGGAAGATAACAGGAACGGACCTAGCTGAACACTGTGAGCAGGACGCACTGTACTAAATGTAAATAGTCTAGCTGCCTGACCGTGGTACTAACAGGATCAAATAGAACACCAGTAATTTTCTTCAGGTAGCTTTATATACTGTAACCAGACAAGCCTGCCTGTCAGTAGGAAGATAACAGGAACGGATCTAGCTAAACACTGTGAGCAGGACGCACTGTACTAAATGTAAATAGTCTAGCTGCTTGACCATGGTACTAATAGGATCAAATAGAACACCAGTAATTTTCTTCAGGTAGCTTTATATACTGTAACCAGACAAGCCTGCCTGTCAGTAGGAAGATAACAGGAACGGATCTAGCTGAACACTGTGAGCAGGACGCACTGCACTAAATGTAAATAGTCTAGAAGATAACAGGAACGGATCTAGCTGAACACTGTGAGCAGGACGCACTGCACTAAATGTAAATAGTCTAGAAGATAACAGGAACGGATCTAGCTGAACACTGTGAGCAGGACGCACTGCACTAAATGTAAATAGTCTAGAAGATAACAGGAACGGATCTAGCTAAACTGAATACAGTGTATATATATATATATGCAACACCTGGGATGCATATATATACACAATACACTGTAAGTGCAGCTAACTGACTGACTGTTCTGCCTAATCTATCTAACTCAAATCAAATGACACTGTCTGTCTCTCTCTCTCTCTCAATGAACGCCGGAACACACACTACACAGGGCCGCCGTGCAGGCGGCCTTATATAGTGTGGGGCGTGTACTAAATCCCCTGAGCCATAATTGGCCAAAGCCTCCTTGGCTTTGGCCAATTATGGCTCTCTGTTCAGGCGGCGCTGTGATTGGCCAAGCATGCGGGTCATAGTGCATGCTTGGCCAATCATCAGCAAGCAATGCACTGCGATGCCGCAGTGAATTATGGGCCGTGACGCGCCACACGAATTTGGCGCGAACGGCCCATATCGTTCGCAATTCGGCGAACGGGCGAACAGCCGATGTTCGAGTCGAACATGGGTTCGCCTCGAACACGAAGCTCATCCCTACTGTTCACCTGTTGATATGTCTTACAAAGGTTTTGGGTATACATATGATAGTACCATGTGGGGGTGATATTTTAAATATTGCTATCATTGTGTACTATACATATTAATTGTTTGCTATAGAAATTGACATCTAAATAGATTTACAGTATGTTACTTGAAGGTACTTAAAACAAGTAGAATATATTTATTTTACCTCACCCTCTAGGAATTTACATTTATGGTCATGAAACATACTTTTATATTACTGAAATAAAGGTTACATTTTATCTTGGTGACCTTTGGTATATTGGGATATGTGCCCTCGTCCAGTTTGAATCTTGATTTTACATGTGTATGCATTGCATGCACTGCAAAATGCGAGTGACATTTTTGTTGAGTGAATAAAAGATTTTAAAAAGATGAAGTAGTACAAGAAGTGTAACCTGCTGGGGAGAGAGGAGCCCATTTAAAGGTATCTTGCTGTCATTGACCTTATTGTATGTACATGATATATACTAGTAAGTGTCAGGAGAGAAGCACAAGAGGCGCAACCTGCTGGGGACAGAGGAGTTTAGTTAACCACTTTCTTACCAGGCCAATTAAGACCCTTCTCACATTCATGTAAAAATCTACTTTGCTAGCAAATTACTTAGAACCCCAAACATTATATATATATATATATATATATATATATATATATATATATATATATATACAGTATACAGTATTTATACTATATTACCAAAAGTATTGGGGCATCTGCCTTTACACACACATGAAGTTTAATGGCATCCCAGTCTTAGTCTGTAGGATTCAATGTTGAGTTGGCCCACCCTTTGCAGGTATAACAGCTTCAACTCATCTCGTAAGGCTGTCCACAAGGTTCACAAGGAGTGTGTATATGGGAATGTTTTACCATTCTTCCAGAAGTGCATTAGTGAGGTCAGGCACTGACATTGAACGAGAAGGCCAGGCTCGCAATCTCCGCTCTAATTAATTTCAAAGGTGTTCTGTCGGGTTGAGGTCAGGACTCAAGTTCTTCCATCCCAAGCTTGCTCATCCATGTCTTTATAGACCTTGCTTTGTGCACTGATGCGCAGTCATGTTGGAACAGGAAGGGGCCATCTCCAACCGGCAGAAGTGATTGAGTGGCTGTTCAGCCACTCAAATCACTTCTGCCTTAGAGGGAATTGCTGGCTGCAAATTTTGATACCAAGTTGATGCCTACAAGTTCAGGCATCTTCCCAGTATAACCACTTCAACCTAAGAAAGTCCATGAACGTCCTACGATATTGGCTTGCATAGTATGTGGGTCATTTACAGTATATCAGGTGAGAGCACTATAGATGTTGGTGGAGCACTGGAGATGGAAGAGTGAATATATTGTGCAAGAGTAGCAAATTAAGTGGATACCCTTTGCAGAAATACATGAGCATATTAAGTGGCACAAAGGAAGATGTACACATACTGTTGCACTTAGGACTTTTTTTTGTTTGCATGATATATATATATATATATATATATATATATATATAGTAATTTTTGTAGCACTAATATAAAGTTACTTTATACAGTATCTCACAAAAATGAGTACACCCCTCACATTTTTGTAAATATTTTATTATATCTTTTCATGTGACAACACTGAAGAAATGACACTTTGCTACAATGTAGTGAGTGTACAGTGTAGTGAGTGTACAGCTTGTAAAACAGTGTAAATTTGCTGTCCCCTCAAAATAACTCAGCACACAGCCATTAATGTCTAAAACACTGGCAACAAAAGTGAGTACATCCCTAAGTGAAAATGTCCAAATCAGGCCCAATCTCCCCGGTGTAAAGTAACTCGTTAGTGTTACAAGGATTCAGATGTGAATGGGGAGCAGGTGTGTTAAATTTGGTGAATTGAGTGCCTTAAAAGTAGTGGTATTTTCTTTTTTTTTTTTTGATTTTAAAGCTTTATTAAAGAGCAGTGCAATACAAAGATGAACATAAGTTACATATGCATATTGGAAGAATCCCTTGTAAATATGGGATAATAATTATGCATGAATAACGCAAGCAAACATAGGTTCAAAACAGAATACAGTAGCCTTTGGTACGTTAGGCAAAACTAATGTTGATGTTCACTGTATGGGCGGAGAGTCCCAACACCCCTAACGGGAACTCACTGTGTTAGGATTCCGTCCACCACAGATAGAGCATTGAGGCTTACCCGGAAAACCTACTGTCTCCACCCCCGGGGACCTACAATCACCCGAGAGGTGGGGACAAAAGACCCTTAATGAGGCCCTAAGACCTTTCCATCAGAAACCCTTCAACAAGCAGAAATCCGTTCTGAGTTAAGAGCTAGAGCTCGTTAAAGACTATCTGATGGTGACAATAGAGATTCTGCTAGTATGTAAACGGAAAGTAAAACACAAATGTTACACTGCTAACTTGGAATCATTTCGTTGTACGTACCAAAAAGATATGGAGAGACAGAAGAGAGGGAGAGAAGGAGAAGAGAAGAAGAAGAGAAAGAAGAAGATGAAAGAGATCGCCGTCATGTGAAAAACGATTGTATCCAGTCCTAGGACTCTTTTTTTTTTGTTTATTTTTTTTTTTTTATTTTTTTTTTTTAATGAAAATAAAAGATTCAACTCGGCTGAGACAATGGAATACCTGTGATAAGGGAAATGCCTAGGTGTCTAGCCCAGGGCTCCCAAGTCGCCTCAAATGACTTAGAGGTGTCCGTCATAGAGCTGATAATTTTTTCAAGTGACATGATCCAAGATATCTTTCTTTTGGCAGCCTGGAAAGATACTGTGGATTGCTTCCAGGCTTTAGCTAATGTAGTCTTAGCTCCTAGTAGCATAAAGGAAATTAATTTTCGAGAGTGTTTAGTTGTTTTAGGGGGTGGAGCATTGAGTAAGGCCACTTGGGCTGATTTAGTGATGGGAAGATCCGTTACTTTTCGGATTAATGTGAATATTTTGTTCCAGAAACCTCGTATTTTCGGACACTCCCACCAGATATGGATCATAGAGCCCTGGGCTTGACACCCTCTAAAGCATAATGGGGAGGCAGAAGGAAACATAGTTGCAAGTCTGGAGGGTACTAAGTACCATCGCATAAGCACTTTTATATTAGTTTCTATCAATGCTATATTTAGAATACCTTTAAAGGCTGTGGATCCTCTCTGATGCCATTCCTCCAGGCTCCAGGTCTCCTGCAGATCCGTTTCCCACGAGTCCATGTATGAGAATTTTGCGGTGGGTTCCGAAAGGGACGCATAAAGGAGAGATATTCCCCCCCTTGTGTCAAGTGCTTGACCGCACCAACGCTCATAAGATGTAAATTCCAGAGGGAGTTCTTGTCCCTTCGTTAGGGAGGCAAGAAAATGGGATATCTGAGCGAATCTAAACCTCTCTGAGCCTGGGAGTTTGAGTTTAGTTAGGCATTGCTTTAGCGTCAATGGGCCAGATGGGGAGAGAAAGTGGCCTATGCGGTACATCCCCTTGTCTAACCACCATTTGAATGACTTGATGTCCAGACCCGGGACAAAGCGGGGGTTATGAAAGATGTGCTCCAGAGGGCGTGCTGGTGAGGTTAAAGCTGGGGAGCATTTCAATGAGTCCCATAATTTAAAGGATTGAGACAGTGTTGGAGCTAAAATGGTAGGCCTTAATTTCATGGGACACCAGAGCAGGTAGTCCAGGGTATATGTCGGAGCAGCTTGTCTCTCTATTTCTATCCAATCGGGTTTCTCGACTTTGAAATATACCAAAGATAGTTGGGCCAGCCTTGCCGCTTGGAAGTATCTGAACAGGTCTGGAAGACCCAGGCCCCCTTTGGTTTTGGGGCTAAGAAGCACATTCCGGGCTATTCTATATCCTTTTTTACCCCAAACGAATTTTATTATCTTCCCTTGTAGGGGTTTAAGATGATGTTTTCTAATATCTATCGGGAGAGACCTAAACAAGTAAAGGAGCTTGGGCAAAAGTGTCATTTTGATAGAATTGATTCTGCCCAGCCACGAAATATTAAAATTGGATCATGTATGGATGTCAGATTCTAATGTGCGGAACATGGGAGGGAAGTTAGCCTGGAAGAGTTGCTCAAACTTAGGGGTAAGATTTATTCCTAGATATCGGATTGAGGATTCGCTCCATTTAAATTTGAAAGCAGGCTTGAGCCTATTCACTTCTGCGTCTGAGAGCGAAATATTTAATACCTGCGACTTATCCATATTGACTTTTAAGCCCGACAAGGATCCAAATGCCCTCAAGAGATTACAAATATTGGGGAGAGAGATAGTAGGGGAAGTGACAAATAAAAGGATGTCGTCCGCAAATAGGGCGCATTTGTGGTAGTGTGCTCCGCATTTAACCCCTTTGATGTTTTGGTCAGTCCTGATTGCAATTGCCAGGATCTCTATGGCTAAGGCAAAGATCACTGGAGAGAGGGGACATCCCTGTCTGGTTCCCCTGGTTATTTGAATGGGATCTGAGTAGAAGCCGTTCATTTTCACCTTGGCGCTCGGAGTGGAATACAGTGCTTTCAGGGTATTTATAAAGTTGTTCCCAAATCCCCATCTCCCCAGGACTGCAAATAGGAAGGACCAAGATAAGGAATCGAAGGCTTTTTGGAGGTCCAAAGACAGCAATAAACCTTCCTGCTTTGGGCCTCCATCCCATCCCGATTGCAATAGAGATACTATATCTACCGCCCTTCTGACCTGGTCCGGGCCTTGTCTTCCCGGCATGAAGCCTACTTGATCTTTATGAATATATTGATTGATGAAGGAGTTGATTCTATTAGCCAGGATTTTAGTGAGTATTTTCAGGTCGTTGTTAATCAACGAGATCGGTCTGTAGTTCTCGACTAGAGATGGATCCTTGTCGGGCTTGGGGATAACCGAAATGAAAGCTAAATTTAATTGTGACTCAAGGGGTGACCCTTCTCTTTTGGAATTGAAGAATTTTGTGATAAAGGGTGCCAAAGATTTCTTGAATGTTTTATAGTATTGATTGGAGAAACCATCGGGGCCAGGAGCAGAGTTCCCTTTTAAGTTTTTAATGACCTCTAATGTTTCTTCCATGGTGAAGGGGGCTTCCATGATATCCTTATGATCTTTACTTAGGGTTGGAATGTTAATGCTATCTAGGAAAGTTTTTAAGGAGGAGTCAGACATTGTGTCATTTTGCTGATATAATTTAGAGTAGAAGGAATGAAAGGCTTGCAGGATTTTTGGGGGGTTAAGGGTTGAGGTGCCATCCGGAAGTCTAATATTGGGTATGGTGAAGTTAGTGATTTTGGGAGATAGCTTTCTTGCTAGAAGGGTACTCATCTTATCTCGCTGAATATAGAATTTTGCACTATTCCATTTCAAGTGTGTCTCTGCCCTCACTGTGTGGGCCAGATTTAATGCTGTTCTAGCTGCGTCTAGTTGGGCTATGGTGACCGAGGTAGGGTCTCGTTTATGTTGCTTGCATAGAGCCTTGAATTCCCTCTCTAGTTTCTCTATCTCCGCCTTCTGCTCTTTCTTTTTTCTGGAAGATATTTGAATGATTTTTCCCCTTATGGTCGCTTTATGAGCGGCCCATAGAGTCTCGGCTGATATTCCCTCCACATTGTTCCGCAGAAAATAATCTTTTATGTCCTTCTCAAGCTCTATGACTGAGATATGGTCCTTAAGAATGTTGTCGTTGATTCTCCAATGGGTATTGGGCGGTTTGTGAGAACCGCCCCTTAGTGTTACGATCACCATGGCGTGATCTGACAGGGCGGTGTCCTTTATATAGGCCTTAATCGCATAGGGTATATGTACTACTGACATGAGTATGTGGTCAATCCTGGAGTATGTTTTGTGTGGGTTTGAAAAGTGTGTGTAATCCCTCTTAGTGGGATTGAGTTCTCTCCAAATATCGGCTAGGCCTTGTTGATATATTAATTTCGCAATCTTGGAGCTTGTTTTTGTGGGGCGAATCGATTGAGCTTTTAAGGGTTTGGATTTGTCTAGTCCTAGGTCAAAGGCCACATTGGAGTCACCTCCGAAAATTACCGTTCCTTCCAATAATGGAGTTAGAATTTGTAGCATTGCTTGGAAGAATTTTGTTTGGCCCTTATTGGGGGAGTAATACGAGATGAAGGAATAGAGGCTTTCATCTATTTTACCCTTGACCAACAGGAATCTGCCTTCAGGGTCTCTGTGCACTAAATCGAGCTTAAATTTACACTGTTTTGCTAATATTACCCCAACACCTCTGGTCTTATCCTCTGCATTCGCTAGAAAGAATGTGGGATATTGAGCATGTAGAAATGTTGGGTTATAATTGGGTGGGAAATGAGTTTCCTGGATCATGACTACCGCCAATTTTTGTGCGTGGTAAGATTGGAATAATTTACGCCTCTTTACCGCTGAATTTAGTCCCTGGGCATTATGGGAAGCTAATTTAAAGGAAGGATGTACCAAATTGCCACTAGACATGTTGTCTAATTGGGGGAAATGTGTGTGGTGCGGTATCTCTTACCTCCTCTGGGGCGCGGTGGAGCATAGACATACGGATCGCGAGGTAGGACCTGGAGCCTGGAGGATAGTGGGCTGATCAAGAATCCTGTGGACTGGCACAAACAAAAGAAAGGGTTAGAAAAAAGGACAGAAGAAAAAAAGAAAGAGAAAGAGATTAAATGCAAGTGTTCTCGTGAGAATAGTCCCAAGAGGAACCGGTGGCATCGAGGGGGTGTAAAGATCCCCTCCATGTCACCCAACAACAAATAAAGATAGCCCTCCGAAGAGGTTATCAGTCCATCTCCCGACCATGGATGTTCCATTGTCGTTAGACGGGTGGAGGCGCATGACTGCTACCCCAGTCAGAGCCAACCCTATTGGTAATCCTAAAGAATGTAGTTAACATAACCTAGTGAGGACAACCATTTCAACAATAAAGCATTTCAATTCAAGTGTAACAAAGCCAGCCGGCTTATTAAAAAATAAAACAAATATAAAGTCCTGCTGAAGGCCAAAGACGCCTTGGGGGGATGTGTTAAGGGTAAGGGGGGTGGGAGGGTGGAGAAAAAAAAGGGGGGAGGAGGGGGAAGGGGGGAAGGGATGAGTTCTATAGGGGAGGTAGTTGTAGGGGCTGAAAAAGACCCTAGTAGGAGCTGTCCATTTCTATTAGGCTTGTGAGTCGTCGTGTCTGTCCCCTGGACCACCAGAACCCCATCCGGTGGAAAGGCGGACCCGCAGGTGGAAAGTCCCAACATCTTGTTCTTCAGTGTACGTTGCAATGTTGATTGTAGGAAATCTAGGCGCCCTCTATGGGAAGGGGTGGGATCCGAGTGTTAGCGAATCGCTTGAGAAGGGACAGATGCCCCATTGAGAGTGGTCGCATGGCACAGCGGATCTTTTCCTAGGTGTGGGGTGACTGATCGGTCAGTTGTATCGAGACCTGTAAAAGTCCATCTGGACATGGGAGTCCAGTGTCCCTGATGAGTTCAGAGACCGTGCATCCTGATCCTAATTAGTTCAAGATGGTCTGTTAGGGTGGATGAGGATTTGGAAAGTTTCCTGGGTAAAGTGTCCGGGTACTGTCCGGGTGCGACCAGATCATTCAGGAGGGCATCGGTTCTCTTGTTCGTCTACTCTTTGTGGTTTTCCACAAAGGGGAGACTGGGCTGGTTGGTGTCTGTCTCTTAAAAGATCCGGGTTGCATGTTTGATGTGTCCATCTCTAATTCTTGGGAAATAAGCTTCAGCGAAAGGAGAATCCGCTCTCCTTCGGGTAGGTTGGTGAAGGAGTGTGTCTTGCCTTTGTAGGTGAATTTTAAAGCAAATGGGAAAGCCCACCAGTATTTTATCTCTTTTTGTGTCAGGATTAGAAGTAGAGGTTTAAGGGCTCTACGTTTTTGGATCGTCGTAGGCGATATGTCGGCAAATATTTGAACATCGTGTCCTTGGAATGATATGTGTGGTTGCTGGCGAGAGAGCTTCATGATGCTCTCTTTCACTCCGTAGTGATGCGGCTTCACCACGATGTCCCTGGGAGACCCATCTTTCCTGGGGGGACCCAGAGATCTGTGGGCTCTGTCTAATTCCAGGTAGTGTTTAGATATATCAGGGATAAGGGATTTAATTAATTCTTGTACTGCTGTGGGTACATCCGTGCACGATTCTGGGATGCCTCTGACCCTGAAGTTCTCCCTTCTCGATCTGTTTTCCAAATCGTCGATCCTACTTAAGGCTGCATCCAACTGATCCTGTACGATCTGTAAGTGATCAGAATTTTGATTGGTTCTGGATACTGTATAGTCCAGTTTTTGTTCAATCGCTTCAATTCTGGTGCCCAGATTCTGGAAGTCAGATCGAATGTCATTTGTTATTTTGTGAGCTGTATTAGCTAGGCCCCTTTCCAGTAAGTCAGATAGTTTGAGGAAAAGATCTCCCGCATTCTGGGGCATGTCTGTGCCTGTGCTTCCCATGTATTCAATATTATGCTGAGGAAGAGGAGAGTGTCCCAGAGGAGATAGCAAGGGGGCTGCCAGGGGGCTCTCAATGAGGAAAGCCGAGTTGTGGCCTGAGGGGGATGTGGTGGGATGAGCATAGGAGACTGCAGTGGTAGGATATGGGAGAGTAGCAGGAGCGATCACTTGCCTGGGTTCTTGTGTCCCCCCTGATGCTGCCTGTGTCTGAGGCGCTGTTTGTGTCTGAGGCGCGGCCGCCATCTTGGATTCGGCCTGATGCTTCTCAGCCTCAAAACGGGGTCCCAGGTCCTTCTTGACTGCTGTGGATGGCATGGGTGGGGAACCGCTGTGTTCCCCTAGCCGAAATTGCTATGTGCGGGCTGTCAGCAGCTTCCAAAACGGCGCTAGGGCGGCTGGTTGGCTGGGGTAGTGAGGAGCTCCCGGCTTACGCGGCCATCTTGGAGTCCTCGCGCATGCGCACCGTAAGTAGTGGTATTTTCTGTCCAAATTGGGCCCAATTAGCCATTTTCCCTCCCCAATGTCATGTGACTCGTTAGTGTTACAAGGTCTCAGGTGTGAATGGGGAGCAGGTGTGTTAAATTTGGTGTTATCGCTCTCACTCTCTCATACTGATCACTGGAAGTTCAACATGGCACCTCCTGGAAAAGAACTCTCTAAGGATTTGAAAAAAAGGATTGTTGATCTACATAATGATGGCCCAGGTCAGTGGTGACCTGGGCCATCCCAGATGTTTTGGAACCACATTTCCCATGATGCTCAACTACACTCCAGAGTGCATGAGCTTAATGGGAAATGTAGTTCTAAAACATCTGGGGTGCCAAGGTTTGCCATCACTGGCCTAGGCTATAAGAAGATTTATGAGGAAAAGATGATCCGCACTCCGGCGATTGCTCTTAAGAAGTATAATATTTATTGACGAGCCACAGTGACCAAACGCAAATAAGAACAGTTGACGCGTTTCAGCCTATAAGGCCTTAGTCATAACCACCATGCTATATATATATATATATATATATATATGCTATATATAAGAAGATTGCCAAGACCCTGAAACTGAGCTGCAGCATGGTGGCCAACACCATACAGCAGTTTAACAGGAAAGGTTCCACTCAGAACAGGCCTCACCATGGGCAACCAAAGAAGTTGAGTGCACGTGCCCAGCGTCATATCCAGAGGTTGTCTTTGGGAAATAGACATAAGGGCGTTGCTAGCATTGCTGCAGAGGTTGAAGGGGTGGGGGGTTGGCCTGTCAGTGCTCAGACCATACACCGCACACTACATCAAATTGGTCTGCATGGCTGTCATCCTAGAAGAAAGCCTCTTCTAAAGATAATGCACAAGAAAGCCTGCAAAAAGTTTGCTAAAGATATGGATTACTGGAACCGTGTTCTGTGGTCTGATGAGACCAAGATAAGCTTATTTGGTTCAGATGGTATCAAGCGTGTGTGGCAGCAACCAGGAAAGGAGTACAAAGACAAGTGTGTCTTTTCCACAGTCAAGCATGGTGGTGGGAGTGTCATGGTCTGGGGCTGCATGAGTGCTCCCGGCACTAGGGAGCTATAGTTCATTGAGGGAACCATGAATGCCAACATGTACTATGATATACTGTGATATACTGAAGCAGAGCATGATCCCCTCCCTTTGGAGACTGGGCCGCAAGGCAGTATTCCAACATGATAACGACCCCCAAACACACCTCCATGCCCAAGAGGGTTAAGGCAGTGCTGGAAAAAAATGGTGGCCACACAAAATATTGAAACTTTGGGCCCAATTTGGACATTTTCACTTAGGGGTGTACTCACGTTTGTTGCCAGCGCTTTAGACATTAATGTCTGTGTGTTGAGTTATTTTGAGGGGACAGCAAATTTACACTGTTATACAAGCTGTGTACTCACTACTTTACATTGTAGCAAAGTGTCATTTCTTCAGTGTTGTCACATGAAAAGATATAATAAAATATTTACAAAAATGTGAGGGGTGTACTCACTTTTGTGAGATACTGTATATAGCTCTACACCATTTTATGTTATATTTATTATTGTTTATGCACATATAGTAGTGTCATAAGGTGTAAGCAACTGCTCACCCAAAGACTATTTGGATTTAGTGTATACATAGCAGCATATATATTGATTGATTACACAACTATTTGTTTTATATTATAAAATATACATTACTGTATATGTGCATTTGACGCAATTATGAAATAAATTTTGTTTCTACTTTTTTGTTGACAAATGATATTAAAGGGATACTAAAGGTCTTTTTTTTTAATAACATGTTATACTTACCTGCTCTGTGCAATGGTTTTGAACAGAGCAGTCCCAATCCTCCTCTTCTCAGGTCCCATGCTGCCTCTCCTGGCTCCTTCCTCCTGCTAAATGCCCCCATAGTTAACTGCTTTCCATGGGAGCACTCGTGGGTGCTCATTCCTTAGCCCTGTCCCCCATTCCCTACTCACTGGCTGTGATTGAAGGTAAAAAATCTTCATTCTTTAGAATCACTTTAATCATAATATTATGTCACAACAGAGTGACAGGCATACTAACAGGGACACACACGTATAGTATACCTACAGTAGATTATACAGTGTACAGTCACACTATATACTTATGTCAAAATCAAAAAGTAAATTAAATACAACATTATTTGTTACCCTATGTACACATATTCTGCAGGTATTAATAAAAGCCCCAAAATAAAATAATTTGTCACCTAGGGTTTGTAAATGACTTTGGTTGAATGCTTCAAGATCAAAGCACTTAGTTAAAGAAGAAGGACAATACAGGTTTTAGCAAGATAAAAATTATCGCATGATCATTACATAATTAAACAAATGAAACAACAATTAAATGAGAACAGACCGTGGGGGAGGGTGTTGCCATGTTAGAAATGACAAAAGGAATTAAATCAGTAAAATCTCATAATGAATCCTGTATTTAGTAAAATATTTAGAGTATATGAGGCTTGCTGATTTTCATTTAATTATGTTACGAGTCATAGAAATTTCTACTGGAAAAAAAGCAAATATAATATGCATGAGGATTTTATTAATTAGGAAAAATACTTGTAGTTAAAACCTTGTGAACATATTTCAGATAAATATATATAGAGAGAGATATGAATATATTTATAATTTTTCCTTTCATTTGTTGAACGATGACGTTCTTGCCTTAAGCGTGTGCCAGATTACTCATAAACCTGGACCATATGCCACTGCAATTTGCTGATGGGCCCAAGCTGTTTTGGTAGATATAAAATCCAAGGGGATTATAGAGTCTCCATCCTAACTGTTAATAGAGCATTGATGGTCGGACAGCTGCCTGCTCTCTTCACTTTCCATTTAGGTCAGTTCTCCATGAATGTGCACTGACAAAAACTTATGTAAACTTCTTAAAACCTACTTACTGTTTTCCTCCTATCTTGTGGGTGAAAGCAATCAACTTTGTATCGCTTACCTTAAATCTCCATGGCATAAAATCTCTTTCTCTCTCTGTGTCTCTGTGTCTCTGTGTCTCTCTGTATATATATATATATATATATTTTTTTTTTTTTATAAGATTGCATAGTTAGAATTGTTATATAAAAATTATTGTAATTATCTTGAGCTGATTATTTATTTTCTCTCATAAGTATACTCTTTAAAGTGGAACTGAACTCATTGTAGTGGGTAGGCTCTCAACATACTGTGTAAGTTTTGCACACATGTACTTGCAACTGTGCTGTTCTGCAGTAATGACAGATCCAGGATCCTGTTGCTGCATTGTCCAGTGATGGTTTCATCTCTGCCTCCTGTTCTTCTGAGTCCTGAAACATTGGGCCATTGGACAACCACTAATAATGTGCCATGCAGTGTATAAAAAAAAAATTGCTAGGTGCCAGGAAAAAACACCTTGTATGTCTTCTCTGCCAACAAAACTCTACAACCTAAGGATTTATTTTTGTGGGATTTTCAATTTAATTTAAGGCCACAGTAAAAATGTCCAAGTAATAACTGTAATTCTGATTAGTATAATAAAAACAATGAGAAATGTCTAAACCGCTGGCAACAAAGGTGAGTACACCCCTAAGTGGAAATGTCCAAATTGGGCCCAATTAGCCATTTTCTCTACCCGGTGTCATGTGACTCATTAGTGTTACAAGGTCTCAGGTGTGAATGGGAAGCATGTATGTTAAATTTGGTGTTATCCCTCTCACTCTCTCATACTGGTCACTGGAAGTCTAACATGGCACCTCATGGCAAAGAACTCTCTGAGGATCTGAAAAAAATAATTTTTGCTTTACATAAAGATGGCCTACTCTATAAGAAGATTGCCAAGACCCTGAAACTGAGCTGCAGCATGGTGGCCAAGAACATACAGGGGCTTAACAGGACAGGTTCCACTCAGAACAGGTCTTGCCATGGTCGACCAAAGAAGAGTGCACATGCTCAACATCCTATCCACAGGTTGTCTTTGGGAAATAGACGTATGAGTGCTGCCAGCATTTCTGCACAGGTTGAAGGGGTGGTGGGTCAAACTCTCGGTGCTCAGACCATATGCTACACACTGCATCAAATTGGTCTGCATGGCTGTCGTCCCAGAAGGAAGCCTCTTCTAAGGAAGATGCACAAGAAAGCCTGCAAACAGTTTGCTGAAGACAAGCAGACTAAGGACATAGATTACTGGAACTGTGTCCTGTGGTCTGATGAGACCAAGATAAATGTATTTGTTCCTGATGGTGTCAAGCATGTGTGGTGGCAACCAGGTGAGGAGTAGGGATGAGCCGAACACCCCCCGGTTCGGTTCGCACCAGAACCCGCGAACGGACCGCAAGTTCGCACGAACGTTAGAACCCCATTGACGTCTATGGGACTCGAACGTTCGAAATCAAAAGTGCTCATTTTAAAGGCTAATTTGCATGGTATTGTCCTAAAAAGGGTTTGGGGACCCGGGTCCTACCCCAGGGGACATGTATCAATGCAAAAAAAACTTTTAAAAACGGCCGTTTTTTCGGGAGCAGTGATTTTAATGATGCTTAAAGTAAAAAAAAAAAAGTGAAATATTCCTTTAAATATCGTACCTGGGGGGTGTCTATAGTATGCCTGTAAAGTGACGCGTGTTTCCCATGTTTAGAACAGTCCCTGCACCAAATGTCATTTTTAAAGGAAAAAATCTCATTTAAAACTGCTTGCGGGTTTAATGTCATGTCGGGTCATGGCAATATGGATGAAAATCAGTGAGACAAACGGCATGGGTACCCCCCAGTCCATTACCAGGCCCTTTGGGTCTTGTATGGATATTAAGGGGAACCCCGCACCCAAATTAAAATAAGGAAAGGTCCCTATATACTCTGAACAGCAGTATACAGGCGGTGCAAACAAGACAGGGACTGTAGGTTTGTTGTTAAGTAGAATCTGTTTGTAATTTTGAACATTTTTAATGTGTTTAGCTCCAGCCAAAAAATCTTTTCTAAGCTTTTTGGAAAACATAGGGAAGGGTTATCACCCCTGTGACATTTGTTTTGCGTCTTTCCTCCTCTTCAGAAGATTTCACCTCACTTTTTTGTCCCAATGAAAAATGTTTTTTGAAAATTTGGGTTTTTTTGTGGAACAAGGATTGGAAAGCATCAGTGGAAAGGAAAAATTGTTTTCCCATATTAACTCTTACAGGAGAGAATTTCCCTTCCTTAGGGGTAGATTTCATCTCACTTCCTGTTGTCTCCTTCCGTTTGCAAGTAGGAGTCGTTTGTAAGTTAGATGTTTGAAAGTAGGGTCCTGCCCTATATACTCAGCAGAAATTTGGGCCTTAGGTGTTGCTGTGGCCAAAACACTGTAAGCCCTCACAGGGCCCTGCTGTGAAATATTAGATCAAGAATTGTAATTACATGCCCCTGTTGAACAGGAGCTGAAAAATTAGGCCTTAGGCACTGGTGCTGGTGCCACAACACTGCAACCCCTCACAGACACTCTAGTTGAAACGCAGGAACAAGCCCTGCTGCAAAGTATTGCATCAAAAATTGTAATTACACGCCCCTGTTAGACAGGGGCTGAAAAATTGGGTCTTAGGCACTGGTGCTGGTGCCACAACACTGCAACCCCTCACAGACACTCTAGTTGAAACGCAGGAACAAGCCCTGCTGCAAAGTATTGCATCAAAAATTGTAATTACACGCCCCTGTTAGACAGGGGCAGAAAAATTGGGTCTTAGGCACTGGTGCTGGTGCCACAACACTGCAACCCCTCACAGACACTCTAGTTGGAATGCAGGAACAAGCCCTGCTGCAAAGTATTGCATCAAAAATTGTAATTACACGCCCCTGTTAGACAGGGGCAGAAAAATTGGGTCTTAGGCACTGGTGCTGGTGCCACAACACTGCAACCCCTCACAGACACTCTAGTTGGAATGCAGGAACGAGCCCTGCTGCAAAGTATTACATCAAAAATTGTAATTACACGCCCCTGTTAAACAGGGGCTGAAAAATTGTGCCTTAGGCACTGGTGGTGGCGCCCAGAACCAAAAATGTTCTTACAAGCTATCAGCGTGATGATTGAGGAGGAAGAGGATAATTACTCAGGGATAGTCACTCAGCATCAGCATAGGCAGTCTTTGAAGGGATCTGAGATTTCAAAAAAAATTATTCGGTTACATCTGCATCAGGTGCTTGGTAGCTGGTGGTGATCCAAGACTGATTCATTTTTATGAAGGTCAGCCGATCGACCGAGTCGGTGGACAGACGCACCCTGTGATCGGTTACCACGCCTCCAGCAGCACTGAATGTGCGTTCCGAAAGAACGCTGGATGCAGGACAGGCCAGTAGCTCAATTGCATACTGTGCAAGCTCTGGCCAGTGATCCATCCTCAAGACCCAGTAACCCAGAGGATTTTCGGTGGGAAAGGTGTCCAAGTCTGATCTTGCCCCTAGGTATTCCTGCACCATGTAAAACAGACGCTGGCGATGGTTGCTGGAACCGATCATACCTTGGGGCTGCGGACCAAAAAATTGTCTGAACGCATCGGTCAGACGGCCACCTTCTCCACCGCTCCTTCTTTGACTGACCGAAGCCTCAGCAACACGTTGTCCAGAAACAGGAGTTTGTAACCTCCCAGTCTCTGGGAACGCGTTGCACAGACCTTTCTGCAAGGCCTCCCGAAGATGTTTCATCCTCTGCTCCCTCTGCGATGGCAAGATAAGGTCCGCAACCTTACCCTTGTAACGTGGATCAAGGAGGGTTGCCAGCCAGTATTGGTCCTTCTCCTTGATACCACGAATACGAGGATCCTTACGCAGGCTTTGCAGGATCAGGGAGGCCATGCAGCGTAGGTTTGCTGAGGCATTCGGTCCGGAGTCCTCTGGGTCACTAAGGACAACAACGTCCGCAGCCACCTCCTCCCAGCCACGTACAAGTCCATGTGTTCCTTGGGACTGATCCCTTAAAGACTGCTGATGCTGAGTGCCAGGCTCCACCTCCATACTGACACAATCTTCCTCCTCCTCCTCCTCCTCCTCCTCGTCCTCTTCCTGTGTGATCGGCGGGCACGCAGGAACACTGTCTGGATAAAGGGGGCCTTGAGAGCTAAGGAAGTCCTCCTCTTCCTGCCTCTGTTCTGCCTCAAGTGCCCTGTCCATTATCCCACGCAGCGTGTGCTCCAACAGGTGGACAAGGGGGACAGTGTCACTGATGCATGCACTGTCAGTGCTCACCATCCTCGTGGCCTCCTCGAATGGTGACAGGACAGTGCATGCATCCCTGATCATGGCCCACTGGCGTGGGGAAAAAAAACCAAGGTCCCCTGACCCTGTCCTGGTGCCATAGTCGCACAGGTACTCATTGATGGCCCTCTGCTGCGTGTGCAGCCGCTGCAGCATGGCCAACGTCGAGTTCCACCTGGTGGGCATGTCACAGATTAGGCGGTTCTTGGGCAGGTTAAACTCCTTTTGGAGGTCCGTCAGCCGAGCACTGGCATTATATGACCGGCGGAAATGCACACAGACTTTCCTGGCCTGCCTCAGGACATCCTGTAAGCCCGGGTACCTGCCCAAGAACCGCTGCACCACCAAGTTAAGGACGTGAGCCAAACAGGGCACATGGGTCAGTTGTCCCTGTCGGAGGGCAGAGAGGAGGTTGGTGCCATTGTCGCAAACCACCATTCCTGCCTTAAGTTGGCGTGGCGTCAACCACCTCTGAACCTGCCCCTGCAGAGCTGACAGAACCTCTGCCCCAGTGTGGCTCCTGTCCCCCAAGCACACCAGCTCAAGCACCGCATGGCATCTTTTGGCCTGCGTACTTGCGTAGCCCCTTGAACGCCTACGGAGCACCGCTGGTTCCGAGGAAGAGGCCATGGAGGAAGAAGAAGAGGAGGGGGTGGAGGAGAGAGGTGTGTCACAATCAGCATTTTGGAGGCGTGGTGGCGGAACAACCTCCAACACTACTGCACCTTGTCCTGCATCCTTCCCAGCTGCCAGCAGAGTCACCCAATGCGCCGTGAAACTTAAGTAACGTCCCTGTCCATGCCTGCTGGACCATGAGTCAGCGGTAATATGCACCTTACCGCTGACCGCCCTGTCCAGCGAGGCATGGACATTGCCTTCCACATGCCGGTAGAGAGCCGGAATCGCCTTCCGTGAGAAAAAGTGGCGTTTGGGTACCTGCCACTGAGGAACCGCACATTCCACAAACTCACGGAAGGGGGCAGAGTCTACCAACTGAAAAGGCAGCAGTTGAAGTGCTAGCAATTTTGCCAAGCTAGCATTCAACCGCTGGGCATGTGGATGGCTGGGAGCAAACTTCTTTCGGCGGTGCAGCAGCTGGGGCAGGGAAATTTGCCTGGTACAATCTGACGTCGGTGTACCAAAAGCAGATTGCCCATAAGTACTTGGCTGTGACACACCTAATTCTACACCTTCATTCCTCTCACTGCAGGTCGCAGAGAGGACTGAAGGTCTAGTGGGGTTGGAAATCTCAGCTGATGAGGAGCAAGGAGAGATCGTCTTTGTTCTTTGGTGTGGGTCTTTTAGATACGCTTGCCAACGAACTGCATGGCAGGTCAACATATGTCTGGTCAAGCATGTGGTACCCAAGCGGGAGATGTTTTGGCCACGCGAGATACGCTTGAGACATATATTGCAAATAGCAGCGGTGCGATCTGATGCACTCGTCTCAAAAAAGGCCCACACCAAAGAACTTTTTGAATAACGCGCAGAGACTGCAGCGCCCTGCACATGTGGAGCTTTGGGGTGTGATGCAGTCAATGTGCTGCCCTTAGGCTGGCCCCTGGAGGGCATCCTGCCTAGTTGGTGATGTGCCACCTCCTCCTCCTCCTCCTCCTCCTCCTCCTCCTCCTCCTCCTCCTCTCTCCTATCAGGCACCCACGTTGAGTCAGTGACCTCATCATCCCCTCCCTCCTCATCACTGGAGCAAACCTGGCAGTATGCTGCAGCAGGGGGAGCATGACTGCCAGATTGCTGTCCTTCTTGGGCACCCCCTCTGTCCGTGCTCATGTTACTGCCTTCATTGAGCTCAGTATCATCATCAGAGCCTTCCAAACGCTGGGCATCCTCCTGGAGCATGTACCCAACACTGTGGTCAAACAGTTCGAGGGAATCCTCAGGAGGACATGGTGGGGCTAGGGAAGGAGTCACTGATGACATTGAGCTGAGGGAAGAGGCCGCTGCTTTGCCAGACAAAGCACCCTGGGCATGGGTGAGAGAGGATGAGGAGGATGAGGACGGCTTGGTCATCCACTCGACCAAGTCTTCCGCATGTTGCGGCTCAACACGGCCAGCTGCCGAAAAAAAGGCCAAGCGTGTCCCATGGCCACGTGCTGATGAGGATGCACCGTCTCCACGACCAGCACTAGACACAGAGCCTGCTTGCCCTCTCTTATTGGCTTGTGACTGTCTGCCTCTCCTTCTTGGCCTTCCAGACATACTAATGGCCTGTAGCTGCACTAAGCTGGGATAGAACACCTGTAATTTTCTTCAGGTAGCTTTATATACTGTAACCAGACAAGCCTGCCTGTCAGTAGGAAGATAACAGGAACGGATCTAGCTGAACACTGTGAGCAGGACGTACTGCACTAAATGTATATAGCAGGAACGGATCTAGCTGAACACTGTGAGCAGCACGCACTGCACTGAATGTAAATAGCAGGAACGGATCTAGCTGAACACTGTGAGCAGGACGCACTGTACTGAATGTAAATAGCAGGAACGGATCTAGCTGAACACTGTGAGCAGGACACACTGCACTGAATGTAAATAACAGGAACGGATCTAGCTGAACACTGTGAGCAGGACACACTGTACTAAATGTAAATAGTCTAGCTGCCTGACCGTGGTACTAATAGGATCAAAAAGAACACCTGTAATTTTCTTTAGGTAGCTTTATATACTGTAACCAGACAAGCCTGCCTGTCAGTAGAAAGATAACAGGAACGGATCTAGCTGAACACTGTGAGCAGGACGCACTGCACTGAATGTAAATAGCAGGAACGGATCTAGCTGAACACTGTGAGCAGCACGCACTGCACTGAATGTAAATAGCAGGAACGGATCTAGCTGAACACTGTGAGCAGGACGCACTGCACTGAATGTAAATAGCAGGAACGGATCTAGCTGAACACTGTGAGCAGGACGCACTGCACTGAATGTAAATAACAGGAACGGATCTAGCTGAACACTGTGAGCAGGACACACTGTACTAAATGTAAATAGTCTAGCTGCCTGACCGTGGTACTAATAGGATCAAAAAGAACACCTGTAATTTTCTTCAGGTAGCTTTATATACTGTAACCAGACAAGCCTGCCTGTCAGTAGGAAGATAACAGGAACGGATCTAGCTGAACACTGTGAGCAGGACGCACTGCACTGAATGTAAATAGCAGGAACGGATCTAGCTGAACACTGTGAGCAGCACGCACTGCACTGAATGTAAATAGCAGGAACGGATCTAGCTGAACACTGTGAGCAGGACGCACTGCACTGAATGTAAATAGCAGGAACGGATCTAGCTGAACACTGTGAGCAGGACGCACTGCACTGAATGTAAATAGCAGGAACGGATCTAGCTGAACACTGTGAGCAGCACGCACTGCACTGAATGTAAATAGCAGGAACGGATCTAGCTGAACACTGTGAGCAGCACGCACTGCACTGAATGTAAATAGCAGGAACGGATCTAGCTGAACACTGTGAGCAGGAAGCACTGTACTGAATGTAAATAGCAGGAACGGATCTAGCTGAACACTGTGAGCAGGACACACTGCACTGAATGTAAATAGTCTAGATAGAAGATAACAGGAACGGATCTAGCTAAACTGAATACAGTGTATATATATATATGCAACACCTGGGATGCATATATATACACAATACACTGTAAGTGCAGCTAACTGACTGACTGTTCTGCCTAATCTATCTAACTCAAATCAAACACTGTCTCTCTGTCTATCTCTTTCAACGCCGGAACACACACTACACAGGGCCGCCGTGCAGGCGGCCTTATATAGTGTGGGGCGTGTACTAAATCCCCTGAGCCATAATTGGCCAAAGCCTCCTTGGCTTTGGCCAATTACGGCTCTCTGTTCAGGCGGCGCTGTGATTGGCCAAGCATGCGGGTCATAGTGCATGCTTGGCCAATCATCAGCCAGCAATGCACTGCGATGCCGCAGTGAATTATGGGCCGTGACGCGCCACACGAATTTGGCGCGAACGGCCCATATCGTTCGCAATTCGACGGACGGTCGAACAGCCGATGTTCGAGTCGAACATGGGTTCGACTCGAACACGAAGCTCATCCCTAGTGAGGAGTACAAAGACAAGTGTGTCTTGCCTACAGTCAAGCATGGTGGGGGGAGTGACATGGTCTGGGGCTGCATGAGTGCTGCTGGAACTGGAGAGCTACAGTTCATTGAGGGAACCATGAATGCCAACATGTACTGTAACATACTGAAGCAGAGCATGATACCCTCCCTTCGGAGACTGGGCCGCAGGGCAGTATTCCAACATGATAACAACCACAAACACACCTCCAAGATGGCCACTGCCTTGCTAAAGAAGCTGAGGGTAAAGGTGATGGACTGGCCAAGCATGTCTCCAGACCTAAACCCTATTGAGCATCTGTGGGGCATTCTCAAACGGAAGGTGGAGCAGAGCAAGGTCTCTAACATCCACCAGCTCTGTGATGTCGTAATGGAGGAGTAGAAGAGGACTCCAGTGGCAACCTGTGAAGCTTTGGTGAACTTCATGCCCAAGAGGGTTAAGACAGGAAAATAATGATGGCCACACAAAATATTGACACTTTGGGCCCAATTTGTACATTTTAACTTAGGGGTTTACTCACTTTTGTTGCCAGCGGTTTAGACATTAATGGCTGTGTGTTGAGCTATTTTGAGGAGACAGCAAATGTACACTATTATACAAGCTGTACACTCACTACTTTACATTGTAGCAAAGTGTCATTTCTTCAGTGTTGTCACATGAAAAGGTATAATAAAATATTTACAAAAATGTGAGGGGTGTACTCACGTTTGTGAGATACTGTATATTTAAATTATTTGTTTTGCCACTGGCTTATCAATCACCTTAATTAATCCCTTGAATAAAGTTTCAATATAATAATATTTAATACATACAGCAAATAAACACAAAGATAAAAAGATAAACAAACAAATCTACCATATCTATCTGAAATGCTAAACAATTAATTCAACATTATCTGCAAATATTTTGTCATTATAGTTATAAATGATTGCTTGCTAGATGCAATTATCATGATTATCTCTTATGTGTTTGTCTTTACTAATTAAAGTGTATGTTGTTTTACAACTGTAAACATAAAGTTAATAGTGTTTTTTGGTAAATGGTTGTTGCTAAATGTCATTGTTAAATGATTATGTGTCTTATTTATAATAGTATAAATTATAATTAGCTTTTTTAAGGAAAATAAATTATTTCCAGTTTAACCTATATTGACTAACATTAGAATAAGCCACCATAATTTATATGTAGATCAAGGGTCTCAAACTCAAATTACCTGAGGGCCACAAGACAAGTTTTCATATCCCATGTGGGCCTCTTGCAAACTTTCAAACGTCAAAAACAACAGCACTGGTGTTAGGTAATGCACTGGTGACTGGTGATGCACTATTAACCCCCAGCACTGGTGTCAGCAGACGCATTATTAAACCCCAGCATAACCCCCTACACTCCACAAATAATTCCCCCCTCACACTCCACAAATACCCCCCAATACTTCACAAATCCCCCCCACACTTCACAAATACCCCCTCTTCACAAATTTCAACCCCAGTCACCCCACTAAGGACTTTGCTCAGGCTCGGTGTGAAGGCTCACTTACCTCTCCTCCTGGCAGTCATCTGGTGGCTTGATCTTCTGCCTTCCGAGTCCTCTCCTCCTGTCAGGTCCTGGCTTCAACACAGGCCTAGTGGCAGGGCATACCAAGAACGCCATGATCTCCCGCCCTAAGGTGGCAGCAGGACCCTGAATCTGGTGCTGGGCACAGTCTCCGAGGGAGCTCAGCTCTCGATCATCACTGCCTGGGTGGGTAGGGAGATGGGCGGATCCTCCCTTTGCTCTGTTCTCTCTCTGCTTTCCTGTGCTGTGTCTGTGTTTTCTTTTCTGTGCGCGCTGGGCTGCAGCAGCATGCGGGAGAGGACACAGGAGACAAAGAGAGAAAGCTCCCAGCCACTGCGCGGTGCACCCTGCGCACCTGCCCAGGCTCTGCCCTGCCTGCAGGATATTTGTAACCAGTCCGTGGGTCGTAAATGGTCTACTGGCCGTAAATGGCCCATGGGCCTGTACTTTGAGACCTATGATGTAGATAGTCTTTCCCAAGTTATACAGATGATAAATAATCATAATTGATTGTAGCTTCTGATGTAGCTATCTTTGGAATGTGAGATTCAAAACAAGACAGCTGCAGTGCCACAAATGGGAGGGGGAGCAGACAGAGTTTACTGGGCAGAGTAATAAAATGTGCAGTTCAAAAAATTGATTTTAATTCCCTCCTCCCTAGTGAAGATTAAGGTTATGGTTTAGCACAATGCAGGATTTGAGCCAAAATGTGCATGTTTGGCATTCACAAATCAGCCCCACTATTTGGCCAGTTCACAAGCCTAAATATTCTGCTGCTTCTGCAGCAGAAAAGAAAGTCATTCATTTATTGGTGCTATTACTACTGCCAGTAAATAAATGCTTCCCACTGTTTAGCATCCTAGCAACCACTGACTGATGTTTACAAGTATGTAGGCATCCCCTTTATTAACGGAAGCACTACTCATATCTGTGCCTGCAACTACCCCACTCACCAGCACTGCATCAGCACCCCCATAACAACTGTGCCCACCCTTTTTATCACATTGCCTGAAACCTTACTACCACTACACCTTCACGCCACTCCCCCGAACCCTACTGTAACCACCACAACTGAACTGCTCTCACCACCTCTTCAAGTGTCAGTAATTCACTTTCTTTTGTACTAATGCCTATCTCTGTGCTTGCTGCCACTGCACTGACGCATGCCTCAGCAATTGTTGCAACTGTATCAATGTACACTTCTGTGCTCTCTGTCACTGCAGTGATCTGCCCTTCCTGCTTTAACCTGTATACAGTAAACCAGTACTGGGTAATTAAATATATACAAAAAATCCAGTAGAAATCTCCTTACCAAAGAGGAAATATATACATTACAATTAATTTGTAATGGTAATTTTTGCTCAAAAGTGCATGCAAACATTTCATTAATCAAACATAGATTAGTTTGGCGATCATGTAAGACAATGAATTACAGATTCAATTTTTCTCATGCTGTATGTGGATTTGCACAACAATAAACCTAAATTTGAAATAAAAAACTTGTTATCTAATCTAAACAGCACAGAACACAGGACAAGAAGTCATATGCCCCGTACACACAGTCGGATTTCCCGACGGAAAATGTGCGATCGGAGCGTGTTGTCGGAAATTCCGACCGTGTGTGGGCTCCATCGGACTTTTTCCATCGGATTTTCCGACACACAAAGTTTGAGAGCAGGCTATAAAATTTTCCGACAACAAAATCCAATTCCGACCGTGTGTGGACAATTCCGACGTACAAAGTGTCACGCATGCTCAGAAGAAATTCCGAGACGGAACAGCTCGGTCTGGTAAAATTAGCGTTCGGAATGGATACAGCACTTCCGTCACGCTGCAATGTTTTAAATTGTTTAATACAGCGCACTCTCTTCTTCTTTATAATGCTAGAAGAATGAAGTAGTTTTGCTGCTCATATTCACACAGACTTCTCACAAACGTATTTCTTTATTATTTATCGGGATTCCCTCATATATTTTGATTTGTCACATCTGACCAAATTTCTTTTTGGTTATTGTTAATTTTTTTTTTTTTCAAGGCTGTGTTTTGTTTATTTTTGGGTTTGTTTTTTTTCAAGGCTGTTTTTTTATTTGTATTTTTTTGTGTTTTACTCCATAATATTTTTGTGTGTGTTTTGTGTGTCAAGTTACCACAACACCATTGATATCTTGTATTATTTAAAATGAAAAGAAGAGGGGGGGAAGGGGGAGAATAGGCAAACCCCCTCCTCAAATAATTGGGACTTTAGAGGAAAAGACTGAGTCTCGTAGGTGAGAATCAAACAAGCTTGATAAAATTTAACAATATTCATTGAAATATAATAAAAAAAGTAGTATTGTCAATACATATACAAACATATGACCATCCAGTAGTAGAATCCAGAATTCGTACGTGACTAAAGCCAACATGTTTCGCAAAAGAATTTTCGCTTCATCAGGGCTAGACACGATGCAATTGATTCATTTAAACTGTGTAAAAAATGAACAGTCTCAGATTATACAGTGGTCGTACATAACATCAGATCATAACGATAGAAGAACATCAATCATATGAAATTATTGCTCACCTACTGTTAAAATTTCAAAGGAATAAGGCTATTACCACCATTCACTAGACAACCAGCACGGACTGTCTCTGGGTGCCAGATCCCATGCAGACATGCAGTGAGGAGGCCGCAATGTACCTCCGCCATATTCTCCTGTGGCGGAGGTACATCGATGATGTCCTCCTCATCTGGACGGGGTCAGCTGAGCTACTCAATAGTTTCATGGAACTTCTCCCTCACAACAAATTTAATCTCAAGTTTACCATTCAATTTGATACAACGACTATCTCGTTCTTGGATTTACGACTTGTTCTTAGAGAGGATGGCTCAATTTTCAGTACATTGTACAGAAAGGAGACGGCTGGGAATACTATCCTGCATTTTACCAGCTCCCATCCTTGTACATTAATACACAGTATACCCTATAGTCAGTACTAGGGATGAGCTTCGTGTTCGAGTCGAACCCATGTTCGACTCGAACATCGGCTGTTCGACCGTCCGTCGAATTGCGAACGATATGGGCCGTTCGCGCCAAATTCGTGTGGCGCGTCACGGCCCATAATTCACTGCGGCATCGCAGTGCATTGCTGGCTGATGATTGGCCAAGCATGCACTATGACCCGCATGCTTGGCCAATCACAGCGCCGTCAGTAGAGAGAGCTGTAATTGGCCAAAGCCAGGGTGGCTTTGGCCAATTATGGCTCAGGGGATTTAGTACACACCCCACACTATATAAGGCCGCCTGCACGGCGGCCCTGTGTAGTGTGTGTTCCGGTGTGCTGAGAGATAGAGAGAGAGAGAGACAGTGTCATTTGATTTGAGTTAGATAGATTAGGCAGAACAGTCAGTCAGTTAGCTGCACTTACAGTGTATTGTGTATATATATGCATCCCAGGTGTTGCATATATATATATACACTGTATTCAGTTTAGCTAGATCCGTTCCTGTTATCTTCTATCTAGACTATTTACATTTAGTGCAGTGTGTCCTGCTCACAGTGTTCAGCTAGATCCGTTCCTGCTATTTACATTCAGTGCAGTGCGTCCTGCTCACAGTGTTCAGCTAGATCCGTTCCTGCTATTTACATTCAGTGCAGTGCGTCCTGCTCACAGTGTTCAGCTAGATCCGTTCCTGCTATTTACATTCAGTGCAGTGCGTCCTGCTCACAGTGTTCAGCTAGATCCGTTCCTGCTATTTACATTCAGTGCAGTGCGTCCTGCTCACAGTGTTCAGCTAGATCCGTTCCTGCTATTTACATTCAGTGCAGTGCGTCCTGCTCACAGTGTTCAGCTAGATCCGTTCCTGCTATTTACATTCAGTGCAGTGCGTCCTGCTCACAGTGTTCAGCTAGATCCGTTCCTGCTATTTACATTCAGTGCAGTGCGTCCTGCTCACAGTGTTCAGCTAGATCCGTTCCTGGTATTTACATTTAGTGCAGTGCGTCCTGCTCACAGTGTTCAGCTACATCCGTTCCTGCTATTTACATTCAGTGCAGTGCGTCCTGCTCACAGTGTTCAGCTAGATCCGTTCCTGCTATTTACATTCAGTGCAGTGCGTCCTGCTCACAGTGTTTAGCTACATCCGTTCCTGCTGTTTACATTCAGTGCAGTGCGTCCTGCTCACAGTGTTCAGCTAGATCCGTTCCTGCTATTTACATTCAGTGCAGTGCGTCCTGCTCACAGTGTTCAGCTAGATCCGTTCCTGCTATTTACATTCAGTGCAGTGCGTCCTGCTCACAGTGTTCAGCTAGATCCGTTCCTGCTATTTACATTCAGTGCAGTGCGTCCTGCTCACAGTGTTCAGCTAGATCCGTTCCTGCTATTTACATTCAGTGCAGTGCGTCCTGCTCACAGTGTTCAGCTAGATCCGTTCCTGCTATTTACATTCAGTGCAGTGCGTCCTGCTCACAGTGTTCAGCTAGATCCGTTCCTGCTATATACATTTAGTGCAGTACGTCCTGCTCACAGTGTTCAGCTAGATCCGTTCCTGTTATCTTCCTACTGACAGGCAGGCTTGTCTGGTTACAGTATATAAAGCTACCTGAAGAAAATTACAGGTGTTCTTTTTGATCCTATTAGTACCACGGTCAGGCAGCTAGACTATTTACATTTAGTACAGTGTGTCCTGCTCACAGTGTTCAGCTAGATCCGTTCCTGTTATCTTCCTACTGACAGGCAGGCTTGTCTGGTTACAGTATATAAAGCTACCTTAAGAAAATTACAGGTGTTCTTTTTGATCCTATTAGTACCACGGTCAGGCAGCTAGACTATTTACATTTAGTACAGTGTGTCCTGCTCACAGTGTTCAGCTAGATCCGTTCTTGCTATTTACATTCAGTGCAGTGCGTCCTGCTCACAGTGTTCAGCTAGATCCGTTCCTGCTATTTACATTCAGTGCAGTGCGTCCTGCTCACAGTGTTCAGCTAGATACGTTCCTGCTATATACATTTAGTGCAGTACGTCCTGCTCACAGTGTTCAGCTAGATCCGTTCCTGTTATCTTCCTACTGACAGGCAGGCTTGTCTGGTTACAGTATATAAAGCTACCTGAAGAAAATTACAGGTGTTCTATCCCAGCTTAGTGCAGCTACAGGCCATTAGTATGTCTGGAAGGCCAAGAAGGAGAGGCAGACAGTCACAAGCCAATAAGAGAGGGCAAGCAGGCTCTGTGTCTAGTGCTGGTCGTGGAGACGGTGCATCCTCATCAGCACGTGGCCATGGGACACGCTTGGCCTTTTTTTCGGCAGCTGGCCGTGTTGAGCCGCAACATGCGGAAGACTTGGTCGAGTGGATGACCAAGCCGTCCTCATCCTCCTCATCCTCTCTCACCCATGCCCAGGGTGCTTTGTCTGGCAAAGCAGCGGCCTCTTCCCTCAGCTCAATGTCATCAGTGACTCCTTCCCTAGCTCCACCATGTCCTCATGAGGATTCCCTCGAACTGTTTGACCACAGTGTTGGGTACATGCTCCAGGAGGATGCCCAGCGTTTGGAAGGCTCTGATGATGATACTGAGCTCAATGAAGGCAGTAACATGAGCACGGACAGAGGGGGTGCCCAAGAAGGACAGCAATCTGGCAGTCATGCTCCCCCTGCTGCAGCATACTGCCAGGTTTGCTCCAGTGATGAGGAGGGAGGGGATGATGAGGTCACTGACTCAACGTGGGTGCCTGATAGGAGAGAGGAGGAGGAGGAGGAGGAGGAGGAGGAGGTGGCACATCACCAACTAGGCAGGATGCCCTCCAGGGGCCAGCCTAAGGGCAGCACATTGACTGCATCACACCCCAAAGCTCCACATGTGCAGGGCGCTGCAGTCTCTGCGCGTTATTCAAAAAGTTCTTTGGTGTGGGCCTTTTTTGAGACGAGTGCATCAGATCGCACCGCTGCTATTTGCAACATATGTCTCAAGCGTATCTCGCGTGGCCAAAACATCTCCCGCTTGGGTACCACATGCTTGACCAGACATATGTTGACCTGCCATGCAGTTCGTTGGCAAGCGTATCTAAAAGACCCACACCAAAGAACAAAGACGATCTCTCCTTGCTCCTCATCAGCTGAGATTTCCAACCCCACTAGACCTTCAGTCCTCTCTGCGACCTGCAGTGAGAGGAATGAAGGTGTAGAATTAGGTGTGTCACAGCCAAGTACTTATGGGCAATCTGCTTTTGGTACACCGACGTCAGATTGTACCAGGCAAATTTCCCTGCCCCAGCTGCTGCACCGCCGAAAGAAGTTTGCTCCCAGCCATCCACATGCCCAGCGGTTGAATGCTAGCTTGGCAAAATTGCTAGCACTTCAACTGCTGCCTTTTCAGTTGGTAGACTCTGCCCCCTTCCGTGAGTTTGTGGAATGTGCGGTTCCTCAGTGGCAGGTACCCAAACGCCACTTTTTCTCACGGAAGGCGATTCCGGCTCTCTACCGGCATGTGGAAGGCAATGTCCATGCCTCGCTGGACAGGGCGGTCAGCGGTAAGGTGCATATTACCGCTGACTCATGGTCCAGCAGGCATGGACAGGGACGTTACTTAAGTTTCACGGCGCATTGGGTGACTCTGCTGGCAGCTGGGAAGGATGCAGGACAAGGTGCAGTAGTGTTGGAGGTTGTTCCGCCACCACGCCTCCAAAATGCTGATTGTGACACACCTCTCTCCTCCACCCCCTCCTCTTCTTCTTCCTCCATGGCCTCTTCCTCGGAACCAGCGGTGCTCCGTAGGCGTTCAAGGGGCTACGCAAGTACGCAGGCCAAAAGATGCCATGCGGTGCTTGAGCTGGTGTGCTTGGGGGACAGGAGCCACACTGGGGCAGAGGTTCTGTCAGCTCTGCAGGGGCAGGTTCAGAGGTGGTTGACGCCACGCCAACTTAAGGCAGGAATGGTGGTTTGCGACAATGGCACCAACCTCCTCTCTGCCCTCCGACAGGGACAACTGACCCATGTGCCCTGTTTGGCTCACGTCCTTAACTTGGTGGTGCAGCGGTTCTTGGGCAGGTACCCGGGCTTACAGGATGTCCTGAGGCAGGCCAGGAAAGTCTGTGTGCATTTCCGCCGGTCATATAATGCCAGTGCTCGGCTGACGGACCTCCAAAAGGAGTTTAACCTGCCCAAGAACCGCCTAATCTGTGACATGCCCACCAGGTGGAACTCGACGTTGGCCATGCTGCAGCGGCTGCACACGCAGCAGAGGGCCATCAATGAGTACCTGTGCGACTATGGCACCAGGACAGGGTCAGGGGACCTTGGTTTTTTTTCCCCACGCCAGTGGGCCATGATCAGGGATGCATGCACTGTCCTGTCACCATTCGAGGAGGCCACGAGGATGGTGAGCACTGACAGTGCATGCATCAGTGACACTGTCCCCCTTGTCCACCTGTTGGAGCACACGCTGCGTGGAATAATGGACAGGGCACTTGAGGCAGAACAGAGGCAGGAAGAGGAGGACTTCCTTAGCTCTCAAGGCCCCCTTTATCCAGACAGTGTTCCTGCGTGCCCGCCGATCACACAGGAAGAGGACGAGGAGGAGGAGGAGGAGGAGGAGGAAGATTGTGTCAGTATGGAGGTGGAGCCTGGCACTCAGCATCAGCAGTCTTTAAGGGATCAGTCCCAAGGAACACATGGACTTGTACGTGGCTGGGAGGAGGTGGCTGCGGACGTTGTTGTCCTTAGTGACCCAGAGGACTCCGGACCGAATGCCTCAGCAAACCTACGCTGCATGGCCTCCCTGATCCTGCAAAGCCTGCGTAAGGATCCTCGTATTCGTGGTATCAAGGAGAAGGACCAATACTGGCTGGCAACCCTCCTTGATCCACGTTACAAGGGTAAGGTTGCGGACCTTATCTTGCCATCGCAGAGGGAGCAGAGGATGAAACATCTTCGGGAGGCCTTGCAGAAAGGTCTGTGCAACGCGTTCCCAGAGACTGGGAGGTTACAAACTCCTGTTTCTGGACAACGTGTTGCTGAGGCTTCGGTCAGTCAAAGAAGGAGCGGTGGAGAAGGTGGCCGTCTGACCGATGCGTTCAGACAATTTTTTGGTCCGCAGCCCCAAGGTATGATCGGTTCCAGCAACCATCGCCAGCGTCTGTTTTACATGGTGCAGGAATACCTAGGGGCAAGATCAGACTTGGACACCTTTCCCACCGAAAATCCTCTGGGTTACTGGGTCTTGAGGATGGATCACTGGCCAGAGCTTGCACAGTATGCAATTGAGCTACTGGCCTGTCCTGCATCCAGCGTTCTTTCGGAACGCACATTCAGTGCTGCTGGAGGCGTGGTAACCGATCACAGGGTGCGTCTGTCCACCGACTCGGTCGATCGGCTGACCTTCATAAAAATGAATCAGTCTTGGATCACCACCAGCTACCAAGCACCTGATGCAGATGTAACCGAATAATTTTTTTTGAAATCTCAGATCCCTTCAAAGACTGCCTATGCTGATGCTGAGTGACTATCCCTGAGTAATTATCCTCTTCCTCCTCAATCATCACGCTGATAGCTTGTAAGAACATTTTTGGTTCTGGGCGCCACCACCAGTGCCTAAGGCACAATTTTTCAGCCCCTGTTTAACAGGGGCGTGTAATTACAATTTTTGATGTAATACTTTGCAGCAGGGCTCGTTCCTGCATTCCAACTAGAGTGTCTGTGAGGGGTTGCAGTGTTGTGGCACCAGCACCAGTGCCTAAGACCCAATTTTTCAGCCCCTGTCTAACAGGGGCGTGTAATTACAATTTTTGATGCAATACTTTGCAGCAGGGCTTGTTCCTGCGTTTCAACTAGAGTGTCTGTGAGGGGTTGCAGTGTTGTGGCACCAGCACCAGTGCCTAAGACCCAATTTTTCTGCCCCTGTCTAACAGGGGCGTGTAATTACAATTTTTGATGCAATACTTTGCAGCAGGGCTCGTTCCTGCGTTCCAACTAGAGTGTCTGTGAGGGGTTGCAGTGTTGTGGCACCAGCACCAGTGCCTAAGGCCTAATTTTTCAGCTCCTGTTCAACAGGGGCATGTAATTACAATTCTTGATCTAATATTTCACAGCAGGGCCCTGTGAGGGCTTACAGTGTTTTGGCCACAGCAACACCTAAGGCCCAAATTTCTGCTGAGTATATAGGGCAGGACCCTACTTTCAAACATCTAACTTACAAACGACTCCTACTTGCAAACGGAAGGAGACAACAGGAAGTGAGATGAAATCTACCCCTAAGGAAGGGAAATTCTCTCCTGTAAGAGTTAATATGGGAAAACAATTTCTCCTTTCCACTGATGCTTTCCAATCCTTGTTCCACAAAAAAACCCAAATTTTCCAAAAACATTTTTCATTGGGACAAAAAAGTGAGGTGAAATCTTCTGAAGAGGAGGAAAGACGCAAAACAAATGTCACAGGGGTGATAACCCTTCCCTATGTTTTCCAAAAAGCTTAGAAAAGATTTTTTGGCTGGAGCTAAACACATTAAAAATGTTCAAAATTACAAACAGATTCTACTTAACAACAAACCTACAGTCCCTGTCTTGTTTGCACCGCCTGAATACTGCTGTTCAGAGTATATAGGGACCTTTCCTTATTTTAATTTGGGTGCGGGGTTCCCCTTAATATCCATACAAGACCCAAAGGGCCTGGTAATGGACTGGGGGGTACCCATGCCGTTTGTCTCACTGATTTTCATCCATATTGCCATGACCCGACATGACATTAAACCCGCAAGCAGTTTTAAATGAGATTTTTTCCTTTAAAAATGACATTTGGTGCAGGGACTGTTCTAAACATGGGAAACACGCGTCACTTTACAGGCATACTATAGACACCCCCCAGGTACGATATTTAAAGGAATATTTCACTTTTTTTTTTTTACTTTAAGCATCATTAAAATCACTGCTCCCGAAAAAACGGCCGTTTTTAAAAGTTTTTTTTGCATTGATACATGTCCCCTGGGGTAGGACCCGGGTCCCCAAACCCTTTTTAGGACAATACCATGCAAATTAGCCTTTAAAATGAGCACTTTTGATTTCGAACGTTCGAGTCCCATAGACGTCAATGGGGTTCTAACGTTCGTGCGAACTTGCGGTCCGTTCGCGGGTTCTGGTGCGAACCGAACCGGGGGGTGTTCGGCTCATCCCTAGTCAGTACCTCCGACTACGACGGAATTGCGCTAGAGATGAGGATTTCGAAAGAGAAGCTAGAGCACTCTATGACCGACTGCTCAACCGAGGTTACAGTAAAAAAGTCTTAAAGAGGGCCTACCAGCGGGCCAAACAAAATTTACGTGATATTCTCATTTTCAAACACAAAGTACGGGACCCACATCCCACTACAAAATTAATCACAACATTCACAGCGCATCAACAGGAAATTCGAAATTTGATCAGTAACAATTGGCACTTTCTATCTGAGGATCCAGTCATCTCAAAATATGTGGCCAATGTGCCACAAATTACCTACAGGAAATCATGGTTCATTAGAGACGCCCTAGTTCATAGTCACCTGCAACCCCCAACATCTTTAGCAGGGGCAGAGGGTGGGAATGGCACCTTCAAATGTGGACATTGCCAATTCTGTCCATGGATAAAAGAAGGGAGTGGGTGCCCCCTCCCAAGAGGAGGTCTTCACAAACTGAAAGGATATGCTGACTGCACCACAATGGGCATTGTGTATTTAGCCATGTGCCGTTGTGGTGCATTTTATATAGGCAAAACTAAGCGTCCGTTTGCTAGAAGAATTCAGGACCATTTATATTACTTAGACGCAGGGTTACTCTACACCCCCATTTGTAAACATATTGGTCTACGAAATAGCTACAACCCCAACTTTGTGTCCTTCTTTGCCCTGGAGGGTATACCTGACCTGGAGAGGGGTGGGAATGTGGATAAAATAATATTGCAACGTGAGGCCAGGTGGATATATAACCAACGGGCGACCTGTCCGCCTGGCCTCAACACTGCACTCTCATTCAACCCCTTTCTGTGATGCTGTTTTCCCTGCAACAAACGACTATGTTATTAACTAACAACTGAAATTATAGGTGGAATCTATTACATATTTATACCTGCCATTTGATACTACAGGCAGACTTTCACCCACTTTCAGTTATATAATACTACTAACATTCACTAGATGGAGCTATTCCTCATTTATAATTTATTCTGTAGCAAATGGTTATGTTACTTATAAACAACTGAAATTACAGGTATAATCGATTATATTTATATTTGCCATATATGTTATTTATATGATACTGCAGGCAGGCTCCCACCCACCCTCAGTTGCATAATATCACTAACACCCACTAGATGGTGCCATTCCCCAATTGTGTTGTGTTGATGGAAATATAGGCTGACTGAACAAATAAAACTCCTCCCCCTCCTCTCCCCCCCCCCCTTTCTCCTTGTTTTTATTTTTACATTTATTTTTATTTATTTTTTATTTTCTCCTTATTGTTTTCTTTCCTTTTGTTCCTTTGTGCTTCACCTGAATTATGATGGATTTGATTGGAAGATCATTTAGGGAACCATGCATAAATGATCTCTATATTGTACTTTGTTGTTGTTTTACAAATGTCTCTGTACCAAACTCAAGGTATCTGGTCCATGTTGGACCTATATGTATGTTCTCTGCCATTCCCCTGGATCACCTCCGCTGCCTGCTAGTAACGGTCGCCTGTTGTGGTAGGGGGACTCGGACGTCCCTGCCTAGGGGGCGGAGCCTTTTTCCTTTCCGCCCCAAGTTGCCCTTCACGCCACTGGCGAAGTATGGGCAATGTGCGCGCATCGTAGGAGGTGGAACGCGGCTGCGTCCGCTCTCCTGGTGCGCGCGCATTCTGACAGGGACGTCCGGACCGGAAGCAATGCCGGAGGTCAATTCTGACCTGATTGCTTCCGGTGGGACCGCATTACTTAAAAGATGGAGGCGCCGGGGCTGTCTGTTAGATGCATCCTGCGGCCATCCATCGTAAACGGGCGGACGCTCAATCCTGTGATTAGGAGCCATCACAGCTCCTTTCCCTCTGTTTTCTACACTTAGGGGTAAGTCAAAATTAATTTGGACGCACTTGTCTTGCTCTGTTTGGATATGTTTTTTACTGGGGGACCCACTGTCGTAAATTAAGGGGTTACTTCACAGGGTCCCTGCACTACCAGTATTATAGGCATAGTTATAATGGTCTATTATGGATACAGGTATGACATCCTCATTGGCCCCTTATTACAGATGAAACAATGTTCATTGGCCTGTTATTACAAAAGGGTATGACAGCCTCACTGGCCTTTTATTACAAATGAAACAAATGTTCCCCCTAAAATAAAGATTTACATATCCTAAGCAATGCATTGGTGGGATTTGTCCCACACTTTTAATAATCACATACCTTTTGGACTTTCTAAACTATTATACATGGTTCAATATACCCTATGAACAATGTATCCTTGTGGGCGTCATATGAAACTTTCCTATGTGTCTGACCATCAATGGTCAGTGTAGTATTATTTATGATTGATTTTGAACTAGTGGAATTTATGGGTTTCCCGTCTTTGTTTCAGTACGGGTTACCAGCCTATATTGCCCCAAGTGTGTGGTCCAGGCCCCCTACTGGTATTGTCTGCATGGGATCTGGCACCCAGAGACAGTCCGTGCTGGTTGGTTCAGCGGTTGATGTCTAGTGAATGGTGGTAATAGCCTTATTCCTTTGAAATTTTAACAGTAGGTGAGCAATAATTTCATATGATTGATGTTCTTCTATCGTTATGATCTGATGTTATGTACGACCACTGTATAATCTGAGACTGTTCATTATTTACACAGTTTAAATGAATCAATTGCATCGTGTCTAGCCCTGATGAAGCGAAAATTCTTTTGCGAAACATGTTGGCTTTAGTCACGTACGAATTCTGGATTCTGCTACTGGATGGTCATATGTTTGTATATGTATTGACAATACTACTTTTTTTTATTATATTTCAATAAATATTGTTAAATTTTATCAAGCTTGTTTGATTCTCACCTACGAGACTCAGTCTTTTCCTCTAAAGTCCCAATTATTTGAGGAGGGGGTTTGCCTATTCTCCCCCTCCCCCCCCCTCTTCTTTTCATTTTAAGTTATACTCTAATCAGGGATGGAAAAATTGCCTGAGATGTCTTCCTGATATAGTCAAACCATCTCTCTTATTACATATATTCTAATTGGGTGTAGAACCTGTCTTTGCTGGTTGGGGACTATTACAGGACATTTTTCACTTCTATTTATTTCATTTGTGATCCTTGAGTAACTACATATAATCCTGGATTGCATGGTACCTCTTTCCTCTCCTGATCACTTTAGGTGGGGCCTTTTATTCCCCTCTTTCCATGCCTATTTCATTTTTGGTCTCCAAGTAGAATACCTCAGTCCTGGTCTTAAATAGGGCATTAGTTTTCACGATGTCCCAATTTCTAGGAACTAACTGGGACCAATTCCTAGATAACATACAGAGCACATGTACCTCCCACACACAAACAGAGGTCAGTTTAGATGTCTTTTTCCTAAAATTGAAAAGACTTATGGAGAAAAATTCTAACCTGGGCTGGCACATTCTTTTTTTGATTGATATTTAAAGGACAGAATTAGCCCCCAGGGACTTAGAATCCAGATATTTCCTTCTTTTGAGGTGACTGATCCCAAATTCAAAGAGGAATGGGAACAGAATTTGAATAGCTGTTCCGCAGACCTAATTGAAATGTTAAAAAATAAATACAGTATGGAATTGAGTGATCTGGACAAAGAGATTGAGTCACTGAAAATAAATGGACATTAACTTGCCTCGAATACTGATTTTCAAAGAAGAGAAAAAGAGTAAATGCAGTACTTGGAAAACTATAATAAAGATATAGTCATGAAAAAAGAAAATAAATTCTATAAAGATAAACTTGCGTTTTCGGGAGGCTATGCCTATCGCTGGCCCAGGGGCCAAAATAAAAGACGAGGAAGATACCCCCGAACAAACAAGAACATGACAACATCATATAAATCTGATTCTGATGTTTCAGTATCATCATCGTCAGTTTCATCCTATAAACCACCATCTAAAACAACACGGGGGTCACATGGAAGGGGACGATTACCAAAACGAGGAAACAGTAATGAACATTAAGGCAATGGAGGGTTAAACAAAAAACGCATGATGTCCCCCCATAAATACCCTCCCAGTAATCCACATTTAGATCAAGCGGAGGGGGCCTCGGGTGCTCCCTTTCCAGGAACCAGTATACCACTACCTATGTTTGAAGACACGGGAGCAGGATCCCAACGGGAACTGGGTGCCGTACCCAAAACGATCCAAGGTCGTAACTCCAACCCGGGCCTAGCCCCTTTAGGCAATACCCCCAACCCCCCGACTACCCCAATGATACAGCGCACTGGAAAGATGGACCCGTTTGTGATCAAACAGCCAACACTGGGTCGGGATTAGACGTGATTAACCTATCATCATATCAACTTACACCAACTGAACTGGAGGTCCTGAGGCTGGGACTTAGTTTTTGTCCCTCACAGCAAGTGGACAAATTCACTCTTGTGAAGGATCTACATATGTTCGCAAGGAACCTTACATATAAATACATATTTGATACTGACAAGGACAAAACGTTGAACAGAGATGAAGACCCCTATAAGGGATTTAAGGTACAAGATTTTAGGGCACTTAAAACCTTAATTCAACTGTTGGACGAAAACGAAGGCTATGGAAATTCGGAAAGTTCCTCGTTTGAGGAGGAAGAAGTAGGTCCAAGTATACCTCTAAGGCCCTTAAAATTTAAAAACAAATCTCAGAAGTTCCCGAACCTCCAGACATGCCCAGCTGTATGGATCTTCCTCAAACAAACTATGAAGCAAATAGAAGCCATACAATTTCCAAAATACAATATAAAGAATTTGTCATCAGTACAACAGTCGGCTCTGGAAAATCTGATGAGGAGGGATGAATTGGTAATAAAACCATCGGATAAAGGAGGAAATGTGGTGGTGATGAATAAGGATAATCACATCGAAATGTGTCTAAACATACTCAACAACCATGAATGGTATCAGCAGGTCCCACCTCAGAAACTCACTGAAGCAAGATCACGTTATGTGTCCATTATCGATCGGGCACATTCACAAGGCCTGATCGATGGAGATACTCGTGAGTTCCTTGAGGTGAAGTGGCCGGTAACACCGACCTTCTACTCACTACCCAAAGTCCACAAGAACATCTCCAAGCCTCCGGGACGCCCAATTGTTTCGGGAATAGGTAGCCATACCCAGACTGCTAGTCAGTATGTGGATGGCTACCTACGCCCACATGTTACAAGCTTGCCATCTTATCTCAAGGATATGTTGGAATTACTCAAAATCCTTGAAGGACTCACTGTGCCTCCGGGAACGATCCTGGCGGCCATTGACATAGAGGCCCTTTATTCAAGTATACCACATAAGCAAGGTGTGGCAACGATTGCGGAGTTCCTGAGAGAAAGAGACACTGACAGCTGGGAGCTGTGTCAATTCATTACAGTTTTATTGAAACATATTCTTACCAATAATATGTTTCTTTTCAATGGCGTTACCTACCTCCAGGTGCAGGGGGTAGCGATGGGGACATCTTGTGCCCCATCGTACGCCAACCTGTACCTGGGGGGATGGGAACGCAATCTTTTCTCAAGTGAGGAGGCCGCGATGTACCTCCGCCATATTCTCCTGTGGTGGAGGTACATCGATGATGTCCTCCTCATCTGGACGGGGTCAGCTGAGCTACTCAATAGTTTCATGGAACTTCTCTCTCACAACAAATTTAATCTCAAGTTTACCATTCAATTTGATACAACGACTATCTCGTTCTTGGATTTACGACTTGTTCTTAGAGAGGATGGCTCAATTTTCAGTACATTGTACAGAAAGGAGACGGCTGGGAATACTATCCTGCATTTTACCAGCTCCCATCCTCGTACATTAATACACAATATACCCTATAGTCAGTACCTCTGACTACGATGGAATTGCGCTAGAGATGAGGATTTCGAAAGAGAAGCTAGAGCACTCTATGACCAACTGCTCAACCGATGTTACAGTAAAAAAGTCTTAAAGAGGGCCTACCAGCGGGCCAAACAAAATTTACGTGATACTCTCATTTTTAAACACAAAGTACGGGACCCACATCCCACTACAAAATTAATCACAACATTCACAGCGCATCAACAGGAAATTTGATCAGTAACAATTGGCACTTTCTATCTGAGGATCCAGTCATCTCAAAATATGTGGCCAATGTGCCACAAATTACCTACAGGAAATCACGGTCCATTAGAGATGCCCTAGTTCATAGTCACCTGCAACCCGCAACATCTTTAGCAGGGGCAGAGGGCGGGAATGGCACCTTCAAATGTGGACATTGCCAATTCTGTCCATGGATAAAAGAAGGGAGTGGGTGCCCCCTCCCAAGAGGAGGTTTTCACAAACTGAAAGGATATGCTGACTGCACCACAACGGGCATTGTGTATTTAGCCATGTGCCGTTGTGGTGCATTTTATATAGGCAAAACTAAGCGTCCGTTTGCTAGAAGAATTCAGGACCATTTATATTACTTAGACGCAGGGTTACTCTACACCCCCATTTGTAAACATATTGGTCTACGACATAGCTACGACCCCAACTTTGTGTCCTTCTTTGCCCTGGAGGTTATACCTGACCTGGAGAGGGGTGGGAATGTGGATAAAATAATATTGCAACGTGAGGCCAGGTGGATATATAACCAACGGGCGACCTGTCCGCCTGGCCTCAACACTTCACTCTCATTCAACCCCTTTCTGTGATGCTGTTTTCCCTGCAACAAACGAACAACTGAAATTATAGGTGGAATCTATTACATATTTATACCTGCCATTTGATACTACAGGCAGACTTTCACCCACTTTCAGTTATATAATACTACTAACATTCACTAGATGGAGCTAGTCCTCATATATGATTTATTCTGTAGCAAATGGTTATGTTACTTATAAACAACTGAAATTACAGGTATAATCGATTATATTTATATTTGCCATATATGTTATTTATATGATACTGCAGGCAGGCTCCCACTCACCGTTGCATAATATCACTAACACCCACTAGATGGTGCCATTCCCCAATTGTGTTGTGTTGATGGAAATATAGGCTGACTGAACAAATAAAACCCCTCCCCCTCCTCTCCTCCCCCCCCTTTCTCCTTGTTTTTATTTTTACATTTATTTTTATTTTTATTTTTATTTATTTTTTATTTTCTCCTTATTGATTTCTTTCCTTTTGTTCCTTTGTGCTTCACCTGTATTATGATGGATTTGTTGTGGTAGGGGGACTCGGACGTCCCTGCCTAGGGGGCGGAGCCTTTTTCCTTTCCGCCCCCAGTTGCCCTTCACGCCACTGGCGAAGTATGGGCAATGTGCGCGCATCGTAGGGGGTGGAACGCGGCTGCGTCCGCTCTCCTGGTGCGCGCGCATTCTGACAGGGACGTCCGGACCGGAAGCAATGCCGGAGGTCAATTCTGACCTGATTGCTTCCGGTGGGACCGCATCACTTAAAAGATGGAGGTGCCAGGGCTGTCTGTTAGACGCATCATGCGGCCATCCATCGTAAACGGGCGGACGCTCAATCCTGTGATTAGGAGCCATCACAGCTCCTCTCCCTCTGTTTTCTACACTTAGGGGTAAGTCAAAATTAATTTGGACGCACTTGTCTTGCTCTGTTTGGATATGTTTTTTACTGGGGGACCCCCTGTCGTAACTTAAGGGGTTACTTCACAGGGTCCCTGCACTACCAGTATTATAGGCATAGTTATACTTGTCTATTATGGATACAGGTATGACATCCTCATTGGCCCCTTATTACAGATGAAACAATGTTCATTGGCCTGTTATTACAAAAGGGTATGACATCCTCACTGGCCTTTTATTACAAATGAAACAAATGTTCCCCCTAAAATAAAGATTTACATATCCTAAGCAATGCATTGGTGGGATTTGTCCCGCACTTTTAATAATCACATACCTTTTGGACTTTCTGAAATATTATACATGGTTCAATATACCCTATGAACAATGTATCCTTGTGGGCGTCATATGAAACTTTCCTATGTGTCTGACCATCAATGGTCAGTGTAGTATTATTTATGATTGATTTTGAACTAGTGGAATTTATGGGTTTCCCGTCTTTGTTTCAGTACGGGTTACCAGCCTATATTGCCCCAAGTGTGTGGTCCAGGCCCCCTACCGGTATTGTCTGTATGGGATCTGGCACCCAGAGACAGTCCGTGCTGGTTGGTTCAGCGGTTGATGTCTAGTGAATGGTGGTAATAGCCTTATTCCTTTGAAATTTTAACTGTAGGTGAGCAATAATTTCATATGATTGATGTTCTTCTATCGTTATGATCTGATGTTATGTACGACCACTGTATAATCTGAGACTGTTCATTATTTACACAGTTTAAATGAATCAATTGCATCGTGTCTAGCCCTGATGAAGCGAAAATTCTTTTGCGAAACATGTTGGCTTTAGTCACGTACGAATTCTGGATTCTACTACTGGATGGTCATATGTTTGTATATGTATTGACAATACTACTTTTTTTTATTATATTTCAATAAATATTGTTAAATTTTATCAAGCTTGTTTGATTCTCACCTACGAGACTCAGTCTTTTCCTCTAAAGTCCCAATTATTTGAGGAGGGGGTTTGCCTATTCTCCCCCTCCCCCCCCCCTCTTCTTTTCATTTTAAGTTATACTCTAATCAGGGATGGAAAAATTGCCTGAGATGTCTTCCTGATATAGTCCAACCATCTCTCTCTTATTACATATCTTGTATTATTTAATCTCAAGGAGATTGTTTGGTGTTGGTGTCCCTTCTTAATTTCACATTGTATTTTTGAAATGAATCCTCACCTCATACCTGAATCCTCACCAACAAACTGTCCTTTTTGAAGGAAAACACACATAGGCAAGTATAATTGAACCCAAAATTCCTTTATTAAGGGCTCAGAACCAAACAAAGAGGGAGGCAACGCTGGAGAAACAGCAGAAATTAGCGAAGCCTTTGACCCCTAGGGAACACATCAATTCTTTTACAGCAAAATTGGTGGCCTGAGGAGTCTATATATAAGGGAGTGCAGTCTGGTCCAGAAGTCCCAGAGATCATAAAAGCAGCAGATGACATCTATGTCCCCAGGCTGTGGTCCTACAAGAGGCTGCATATTTTGCCAGACCAGACTGAACCCAGGGTCATCACTCTCATCTTCCTTCCACGCTTCCTTCCCGGCTGTGACTCTGGTGTTGGAGATGTGGCAGGAGGAGGAGTAGGACCTGGAGGAGGAGGAGGAGTAGGACCTGGAGGAGGAGGACCATGTGTGAGGTCACAAATGTGGGTAGCACATGTTATTTGGCCCCTCAACCCTTTATTGAGAGCTTCCAAAATTAGGAGCTCACACAGGAGTCGTTGTCCCTTCTCCATCTGCATCATTTTGCAGGCAGTTATGCCAGAAAAGTCCTCCTCCACACTGTGTGGGGTTCTCAGGGCCTCTGTAGCCTTCCAAAAGAGGCCTATGTTAGCCTCCTCCAGGTTACTCCTCTTCCTGCCACTTTGTCTTTGAAGGTGTAGGGGAGGGACCTGGATATCAGGCAGCCTGCTTGGCCCAGCCACCTCCTGGCTGAGACTTCCCTGTGTATGAAAAAGGGACATGGTTTTAGTTTTGGCTTCATCAATCACAATCATAAATTAGTACTCCAAACTAACATCTAGTTAACATCATTAATTGGACAACCATCAAGCTGGGCTCCTCCACATGTTGCTGTCTGGAAGGCCCAGGTTGGGCGTCAGAAGCCTCAGCTGGGGGGGAAGGAAGCGTGGAAGGAGGAGTGGAGAGTGCTGGCCTGGGTTCAGTCTGACCTGCCAGAAAATGCAGCCTGTCATAGTACCACAGCCTGGGGACATAGATGTCATCGGCAGCTCCTGATCTCTGGGAATCCTGGACCTTCTTGTGCTCCCTTAGATAAGTGCTCCTCAGGCCACCAATTAGGATCTTCAAATAGATGATATCTGCCGTGGGGATCACCGACTTCACAAATTCCAACAAATTATCCAGCGCTGCCTTCCTCTTTGTTTGGTTCTTATATTCAGGGTGGTTTATCTCCCATAGACAGGACAGCTCCCTGAACATATCTATGAAGATTGGCATAAAGCCCTCATCTTTCAAGATATCCATTTTCACTGCAAGACACAACACAAGACAAACCCTAATGTCAGCCTAAAGTCTTCTAAACTTGTGCAAATACAGGCCTCAATCTAGAAGCAGTATAGGCCCAATGTTAAATCTTACTTTCGCTATCACGATCGGCGCCTTCTTTACTCCTTTCTCCGCTCACAGATCGTATGTACTACGCAAGCGTGTTATGCTTTGTAGACACTGCGCATGCGTGAAACTCCGCTCGCCCCTGACATTCTTTCTAGTCTATTCCCCACCCCTTCTCGTTCGTCACAGTGGGGAAGAGCACATGGCTGAGTCAGAGCAGGTGTCTGATAATTACACCAACGAGGAGGAGGAAAGCCCGGAGCCTGAAACGTCCCGATCTAGAAGGAGACGATTTAAGGCATCAAATATGTCCTTTGGGGAGATGTTGGAGATGGTCAACATAATGAAAAGGGCCGACTATGACGGGAAGTATGGACCTTACCCCAACCCCAATGTCCGAAAGGCCAAGATCATGGCGAAAGTGGTCAAAAGTCTGCACCGGAATTTTCGGGGTACGACGATCAAAAGATCAGCTCAGGAAGCGGTGGTCGGACCTGAAATTAAGAGAGCATGAGCAGTACAGAAAGATCCAGAGAGTGCTGCAAAAAAGTAATTAGTTGTGCTGTGTTCCTATTCTTTTTATGTTTATTACGTTCGTGCTGCTCCATGTGCTTTTCTTAACTGTTGTACAGTTTAAAATGGCAACTTTCATGTTCATGGGCACATTATTCGTTCGTATCAAACATTTTTCGTGCGGCCTAGAAAACACCATGGTTTTGGCCTTCTGCATTTGCCCACATTTTTTAGGGCCTATTTGTCTGAAACTAATTTGGTTGGGTAGATGGGTTTGTTACTAGAATGAAATGCAAACTAGATTCTGTGTAAGGAGAGGACACTCAGCAGAAGTTTTCACATCTGGACGCTGGAGCACTAGTGTGGGACACAAGAAAACCCTTTTTATTAGGGGCCCCACACAGTTGCTCCAGTGTATACTATAGGGGTGTCTCCATCTGTGAATCTTGTACAAAACAGGTAAAGTATTGAAGATTGACAAAGAACACTAAAAATTCTACATCTTGGAACTCTGCCAAAATAGACAATTGTACCCCACTTCCAAGCAATGTTTCATATTTATAGTTTTGACATCAAATATCTGTGTGCTAAGTATACCAATTTTTTGTTACATAGGGGAGAAAAGACTCGGAGGACACCCCTCATCCGAGGAGACCACAGACCCCCCACCTCTGGAAGAAGGGGAAATCCACCCGAGCAACGCAGAGCAGGAGGAGGAAGACGTGGTGGAAATTGGCACCACAACAGGTGAGTGTCTGCGACCACAGGCTCAGGCAAAAGATGGATGCCGGCATATTTATAATACATGGTGTTTTTTTGTTTCTATCTTTTTAGGTGATTGTGATGTTGTGGATCCAGATCCTTTCACCTCGGAAAGTGCACAGATCCTGATTGGGGAGATCATGGGGTGTAATAGGGACTTGGAAAACATCAAGAAAAACATCAATGATGTTCTTCAAAAAATGAAGAACATCATTGATGTTTTAGGGAGAGTTTAAAACCCCACCAAATCCCTTTGTTTTTTTGTGTGCTACAAATTTTTGAAATTTTTTGACAAATTGGAGAAAAGCCAAATTTTGAAGAGGCACACAGTGTGTCAACATGTGCTATCTGCCATCACGGGAGATCAATGGACGCATTTTGGGGGTGCAACCCCTTCCTCACTAATAAAGTAGCTGTGAGGAAGGGGTTGCACCCCCAAAACATGTCCCTTGATCCCCCGTGATGGCAGCTAGCACATGTTGACATTCGTAAAATTGTGTGCATCTTCAAAATTTGGCTTTTCCTGGGGTTACTTCATCCCATCTGATCGCAATATCAAACACAGTTTGTAAATACTCATGTCTGATGTTGCCTTCAAGTGCTACCAAATGTGAACTTTGTAAGTTCAAGATTTGTGTCTTTCTTGTTGGTTTTAAACATGCCTGTTTTATCTTAAATGGACATTTCTACTATTTCTAATGTGACCCCAAAAATTGTTATACAACAAACATGTTGGTTTGTTTTAAAAACCTTTTCTAAATGCACATGTGATTGTGCTGGTATTAAAAAGATTGTTAATCAAGAATGTGTGGATTATTGTCTCAGCGCTACAACACTTTTGTGGTGCTCTAATTGCTGTTTTCTGTGACAATGGGTGTATTTTCCTAAGGGCAAATCCACTTTGCACTACAAGTGCAGTTTCAGTGCAGTTTCAAGTGCACTTGTAGTGCAAAGTGTCTTTGCCTTTAGTAAATAACACCCAACAGTGCTTTGTAAGGTTACACAATCACGCCATTTTCAGGACTCACCGCATTTCTGTCAGGGTCAGCTAAAACAAACACAAGCAGTAAATGTCACCAAAGATTTGAGTATTTTTTTTTATTTGAAAAAGGTTTTAGACATTGTCTGGCATATTGATAGCCCCTCTACCCGCAAAGAATTCAAGGTATCTTAGCCGGACATCACGGGCACTCAGGGGTGGCAAGCCAGGACAGCCACTCTCAAGCGCCGTCAGGGTTGGTTCATTTGGAATTGCAGCCTCAGGCCCAACTGAGCCAGCATAGTTGGCAGAATGTTGCCTTAAAAGTTGTGTAGAACACAGCACGCCAGGATTATATGATTCAGTTTATACTCCGCCATATGGATGGGTGTAAGAAATAGGCGGAACCGGCTGGCCATGATTCCAAACGTGTTCTCCACCACTCTTCTGGCTCTGGCCAGCCGGTAATTAAAAACCCTCTGGTCCAGGGTGAGGGTCCTCATCGGAAATGGCCGCATAAGATGGTCCCCCAGCGCAAATGCTTCATCCGCAACAAAGACGAATGGGAGTCCTTCCACATTGTCTTCTGGAGGTGACAAGTCCAAGCTGCCATTCTGGAGACGCCTGTAGAACTCCATCTGGGTGATGACTCCACCATCGGACATCCGGCCATTCTTCCCCACGTCCACATACAGGAACTCATAAGTAGCCGACACCACCGCCAACATCACAATACTATTGAACCCCTTATAATTATAATAGTATGACCCCGAGTTGGGTGGTGGGATGATGTGGACGTGTTTCCCATCAATTGCCCCTCCGCAGTTAGGAAAGTCCCACCACTGGGCAAAGTGGGAGGCCACAGTCTGCCATTCCTGTGGCGTGGAAGGAAACTGTGGAGTCAAAACAAAAAAAACAACATTAGTCATTTTGCACATAAACAGGGAAAGCAGATTAGACACAAACATTCTTGCCCAACATCAAGGTAACATTTATTTGAGGAGTTTTGAAAGACCAAAGTATAAAGTACACCTATCAGATTCCCCCCCCTCTCATCCAGCATGAATGAGGACAAAGGGGACATTCACGGCATATTACAATCATGGTAATTAGGGAATGAGGAAAGAAATACAAAATAATAGCAAACATTATATACAATAAAATGTGATATTAAACAATGAAAATCTTACCCTAATATACTCCTTCCGCAGGACCTGGATGATGGCAGAACAGGTCTCTGGGATAATGATCCCCAGAGCCTGGGGGGAGATGCCTGTCGAGAACTTCAAGTCCTGCAGGCTTCTCCCCGTCGCCAAGTACCGCAGGGTGGCGACTAGCCTCTGCTCCGGAGTAATGGCTTGCCTCATGCAGGTATCCTGCCTGCTAATATAAGGGGTCAGCAAAGCCAACAAACGGTGAAATACGGGGTCCGTCATCCGGAGAAAGTTCCTGAAATCCTCAGGATTATTCTCACGGATCTCACGGAGCAAAGGCATATGACAGAACTGGTCACGCTGAAGCAGCCAATTCTTGGTCCATGAACTCCTCCCCACCCTGTTCATGGACTGGACTTGTGTCAAGGTAAGGACCCCAACACCAAGTCCCTGCACAGCACGAACTCTACGAGGAGTACGTATACGCAACATGGCTAGAAAACGGTCGGCTGCTCAGAATGAAGTAACAGAACGCACTGAAGAACAGCAAGGCCTGTGAAGAGCGACCTGAAAAACAGTAACGAACGAACAAGAACACAATGACCGAGTCATGCGTAGCTTGCTGCACGCACTGAAGAGCAGATACAAACCCACAAGCACAAACTGAACAGCAGAAAACGATCTGCAAACCACAAGTCTGAAAAAGCACGAATCGTCTCTCACCAAACTTTCACTAACACGAGATTAGCAAAAGGAGCCCAAAGGGTGCCGCGCTTGGTTCTGAACTTGCCTTTTCTAGTCTCGTCGTACGTGATGTACGTCACAGTGTTCTTGGCGATCGGAAATTCCGAAAACTTTGTGCGACCGTGTGTACGCAAAACAAGTTTGAGCCAACATCCGTCGGAAAAAATCCATGGATTTTGTTGTCAGAATGTCCGATTAATGTCCGATTGTGTGTACGGGGCAATAGCCTAATGCCGCATACACACAACCGGACTTTTTGGGAAACTAGGTCCGAAGGTCTTCCCGACGGACTTCCGGTGGACTTTCTGAACGGACGAACTTGGCTACACACGACCGGACTTTCCGGTAGACTAGGTCCGCCGGTCTTCCTGACGGACTTTCGACAAAGTTACGGTGGACTTTCCAAATGATCGGACTTGCCCACACACGGCCAAGTCCGTTCATTTTGAACGTGACTTGGGTACGACAGGACTAGAAAAGGAAGTCAATCTCGCTGCTTTTATCGGCGAGATTGGCATCTTGCGAGCTTTGCGGTGCGTTACTCCCTTGACAAAGGTTCGTACCAAGGTATGGGATGAAATTGGTCTTTGGAAAAAAAACCATAAGGCCCAAATCTGTCCTTTAATTGTCCCTAAAGCCAGCTTCAAGTCTACTCCTGCTTGAAGAAAAGCAAGAACTCTTCCAATCGTATACCTACGAGGGTTCCATTTCCTTTCCTCACACCAAGAAATGTATGACTTCCAGACTCTATAATAGATAGCTCTAGAAACTGACTTTCTAGCATTTATCAGAGTAGACAAGACTGAATCCATAATACCACGGTTTTTCAATACTCTGGTCTCAAAAGCCATGCCATCAAATTCAGCAACGAAGGATGGAATATGGGTCCTTGAGACAACAGGTCTGGATGGCATGGAAAGACCAATGGGTCCCCCACTGCCAACTTCACAATCTCCAAGTACCAGGAACTCCAGGGCCACGCTGGGGCCACTAGGATCACTGGCTTCCTTTCCTCCTGTATTCTGCGTAGTAAGTGCAGCAGAATTTGGATCGGGGGAAGGCATATATCAGAGAATACTGATCCCAAGGAACTACTAATGCGTCTATCACGACAGCAAGCGCATCCTTGGTCCTGGATACAAACCTGTCCAGCTTGCCATTGAATCTGGATGCCAGCAGATCCACATCTGGGGTCCCCCAGTGTTGACAGATCTGTAGAAAAACCTCGGGATGCAGGGACCATTCCCCTGGCAACAATTTCTGGTGACTTAGGAAGTCTGCCTGCCAATTGTCCACCCCTGGTATAAACACCGCCAAAAGAAACGGCACATGCCTTTCTGCCCAAGTCAATATGTAATTTACTTCTCTTTGGGCTGCCCAACTCCTGGTACCTCCCTCGTGGTTGATATATGCCACTACCGTGGAGTTGTGGGACTGGACTCGGACAGGGAGACCCTGTAACCTGGATGTCCAGAAGTGCAGAGCCAGACGAGCTGCCCGAATCTCTAATAGATTGATGGGCAAGGTCCTTTCTGCCTGGGACCATATTCCCTGGACAGATGCCTCCTCCAGGACTGCTCCCCATCCGAGATGACTGGCATCTGTAGTTACTACTCTCCAGGCTGCTGGTGGAAAAGATTTTCCTTTTCTCAAATTGCTGGTTTTTAACCACCAAGAGAGGCTCCATTGTACCTGTGGGGATAGTACCATAGGATGATCTAAGGTTCGAGCAGACCTGTCTCAGGCTTCCAGAATACTGTTCTGGAACACCCTGGAGTGGAACTGTGCATATGGAATTGCATTGAAGGATGACACCATCTTGCCCAGCAACCTCATGCACAGCCGAATAGAAGGCCTTGGTTCTATTTTCACCCTCTGGACAAGTTCCACTATGGAAACGACCTTCAAGGGGGGTAAAAACATCCTTTCTTGGGCGGTGTCCAAGACCCAAACCCAGATATACCAAGGCCTGGGTTGGACAAAGGGCTGACTTGTCCACATTTAGAATACAACCTAGGCGTTGTAAGTAACTGTAAAAAAAAAAGTAACTGTTCTTGACACGTTTTGGATCAGGATGGGGCAAGAGCAATCACTCAGGAGAAGATCGTCCAGGTATCCTACCACGGAGATCTTCTGGGACCTTAGGGATGCCAACACCGGGGCCAGAATCTTTGTGAAGACCCTGGGGCCCGTGGCTAGACCAAATGGCAGTGCCACAAATTGAAAATGATGGCCCTCTACTGCGAAATGCATAAACCTTTGATGTGGTCCGAAGATCGGTACATGAAGGTATGCGTCCTTGATATCTATGGACGCTAAATAATCTCCTCTTCTCAGAGATTTTATTATTGAACAAACCGACTCCATACGGAAGGACCGGCCGTTTACAAAGAGGTTGAGAGCCTTGAGGTCCAAAATGGGCCTTACTTCCCCATTTGGTTTCGGCACGGTAAAAAGGTTTGAGTAAAACCCCTTGTATCTTTCTTCGTGCGGAACTTCGATAATTACTCCCTGCTTCTGCAGATGCTGCAAGGCTAGGAATAAGCATTACTTTTTCTCTGGATCCGACGGAACCCTTGAGTACAGAAAACGGTCTGGAGGAATTTCCCGGAACTCTATTCTGTAAACCTGTGTTATAGTGGAAATGACCCATCTGTCTTGGACCAGATCTTCCCATGCATCCAAGAACAGCCGAAGCCTGCCCCCCACCCGTGAGAGCGGGGGCATCCCTTCACAAGTTTGACTTGGAGTTGGACTTGGCTGGCTTTTGGTTCCAGGGCTTCCTCTGACCATGATGTTTTTTAAAACCAGACGGCTGAGGCACTAGGTCCTGGAGCATTGGAAATTTTTTATAAGAGGGTTACTTACCTCTCCTTTTAGTAGGGAGAAGGGCACTCTTTCCTCCAGAGATATTTTGGATATATTTATCCAGATCCTCGCCAAACAAGCGTTCTCCATGGAATGGAAAAGCTGCAAGTAGCCTTTTGCATGGCGTCTCAGCAGACCAGTTCTTTAGCCACAAAACCCTGCGCATATGTACGGACAGTAACGCAAAACGAGACTGAGTCTTTCAATGCGTCCACTGCAAAACATAAAGCATGAGGAAGCTCCAACAATTCCTCGGTAGATTCCTCCTGACAAGGCAGATTTTTTATTAACCTTTTAAAATGGTCTTTTAGGGATTGGCAAATCCCAATAGCTGCAACTGCTGGCTGAACTGCTGCACCAGCCACCGCAAAGGAGGCTTTTAATAAGGACTCTAGCTTTTTATCGGCCGGATCCTTAAATACCTGGGCATTATCCACTGGGCAGGTTAAACTCTTATTCACTGAAGAAATGGCGGCGTCCACCAAAGGTGTACCCCAGCTCTTCCTGAACTTTTCCTCCATAGGATATAAGATAGAAAAACTTTTTGGAGGTAAGCATATCCTGTCAGGATGATCCCAGTCTGTGTAGATCACCTGCTCCAATAATGGATGCAAAGGGAACACTTGGGAACCTTGCTGAGGTCGCAAGGATCCCAAAGTAGAACAAGAGAGTCCAGACTCCTAAACCGGGGGTAACTTAAACCCAACTCATACCATCTCCTCTGAACCTGAGTCCTCAGCTGAGGATTCTTCAGCCTCTCCTTGCTCCCGGTCTTTTATGGCCACCTCCTCCAAATCCTCTGCCCACTTTGATTCCAGATCACCTGGACCCATCTGGCTATAAGAGTCCTCGTGCTCTAGTGATTCTCCACTTGGCCTGGGCTCAGGGGAGGGAGATCTATTACGCTTCTTCCCTCCCTGCGTTACAGAAGCAATCATGCCAGCTATTTTGCCTTCAAGGCCTGCTAATGCAGATGCCAAATCATCCTTTGTAACATACAGTAAGCCGAGGCCGGAATATTGGTAGTGGCCACTATGCCTGACAAATGCAATGGCTCAGCCAGGCCAGATGCCACAGGTCTTTCAGGGGAGACTGCATCAGCATGGGGCTGGTCACCTGTTTTCAAGGAAGGTACTCTTACCCCTGTGCTAGCCCTGCTCCCTGTACCTCATTTTCTGGAAGACATTGCTTACATACGAGAAAAGTACTACCCACAAGCTGTAACCAGCGCTTAACCTATTGCAACTGTGTCCAAAAACCTCCAGACTCACGTGCCCAAGTATCACCCTGTGTTGTCTCAGCACATGCCAGGAGCTACAGCTCCTTATAAAGCCTAACCTGGCAGTGGACTGACCGCACAGCGCATCTGCTGTGCCCAGACGCAAGTCGTGCACGCGGCGCATCCGTGATGCAAACAGCAGCAGTGCACGCACACAACATTGGCGCGCACGCCAGGAGCACACGCGGCGCATGCGCACACCCGCGCATGCCTGCTATAAGTGCGCGCCATACCTGGCCATCTGTATTTTCAACTTGGCTGGTTTTTGGAACACAAGCAAAGGTCTTTCAATGGAACATAGGGAATGTATATATAAAAGCAGGGCCAGTTTTACCAGGCCCAATCTTCCCCCATCACGGCGGGTAGCGCCTCTGAGGACCTTCAAGGACCGGGTCCCCCATTCTTTGGGGCCACACCCTTGGACTTGTAAGGCACCCTTCTGGTTTACCTTGGGCAAGTTTATGACCAGGAATACCAACTTAACAAGGGTCCAGCGCCATATAGGACACATTACAAGCAAAACCTCGCTCTTGATCCGAGGCTCGGGTACCATCCACTTTAGCTTTCTTATGCCATCCGAATGGATCCGATTAGAACATCCTCACAGGGACATTATTTGAAAAATTTTGAAGAGCTTCAACAGCCATTACCATCACCTTCAAGACATCTGATAAAAATAGTGCCAAAGATTTTCTGGCATTGTTTTTTATCTTTAAAAGTGCAAAAACAGAGCAGTTTTGAAAAAGCGTAAGGTAACACAATACCTCTGCCAAATATGGCTGATTTAATATATTCTATTGTAATGTATATGGCAATCTGCAACAGAGAACAAAAAATTTAAATCTTAGATGTACAGTTTGTAAAAGATGGATGGTCTGTCACTGTCTTTTTTTTTTTTTATTAAATTGTTTATTTAACAGGTTTTACATATAATGCAAAATAACATGTAATTAGCACATTCAATTACAGGTGATATAAATATACATTGTCATTGAAATATATACATAGTTGGGGTGAAATGTAAAAGCTAATGTAATTAGCTAGATAGTGAGAAATCCAACTAGGTAAAAAAGGAATAATGATTTTCATATGTACGGTTTGGTTGCAATGGTAAATACTCTAGCTATCTATATGGGTACATAAGCCATACAGAGGCACGAAAATGGAAGAGCCATAGTCAACATTTAGTGAAAGCAGTAAAGACCTAAAGATAAATTGTCTGTACAAGACCGCTGTCTCTCAATTAGAACTGTATGTTTCAGAGCTATATTCAGATTCATCCCATGACTGCCATATTTGTGAACATTTTGGGGTTGAATCATCAACTACGGGGGATAGGTGTTCCATTCTCTGTATATCCATTAAGATGGAGAGGGTTTGCGTGAGAGTGGGAGAGGAGGTAGAGAGTCAAAGTTTGGAAATGGTTCTTTTAGCCACTAATAATATGAAGGACATCAGTTTTCTTTTAGATTTGTGAATACCTGGAACAGGTAGTCCCAGTATGTAATGCATAAGGTTTAGGGGTATGGGGACCCCCAACAGCTTCTCCAGAACCGTTTGAATTTGGGCCCAGAATTGGGTGACTAGAGGGCATTCCCAGAAAATGTGATATTGTGAGCCCACAGCTTTATTACATCTCCAACACATTTTTGAGGTTGTCGGGTTGTATGCGTGTTGGCGTTCCGGAGTTTTGTACCAGAAAAGTAGAATTTTGTACGCAGATTCTTTGTGTGCGACACAGCGGGAAATTCTGGAGGTGGATTCCCAGATACTCTCCCAATCTAACAGAAATGTCATGTTGGAGTAACTGAGTCCATTTCTTCATGTAATGGTGACTACCTACCTTCAAGGGGTTAGCTTCATATAAAATTCTATATATGGTAGAAATTAATTGGGGCTCATAGGGGCTTTTGGCGTATAGCATTTCGAAGTCTGATGGTTTGTCCAGGGAGAGGGTGGGGGATTTAGTAGTGAAGAAATGTCTAAACTGTAAATAGGAATAGAAAAGTGTTTTAGGAATTTGGTATTGCTTTTGTAGGTCAACGAAGGGTAGTAGGTGTCTCGTAGCTGGATTAACAAGATGCCTCAGCTGAAAAATCTCGGCCCCAGTCCAATGCAGCATACGATCATAGGACATGCTATCGGGGATGTCCGGGTTGAAGAGGACATTTGTAAGAGGTGAGCATGGAGAAGATAGTGAATATCGATCAGAGCATCTTTTCCAGATTGCTAGGGTGAAGAGCATTGGAGCCAGGCATAAATCTCTCAGCTGGGGCATGTGCTTGTCACTAGACGGCCAGAGCATGTAACACGGATGGACCGGTGAGGTAACGCTCATTTCGATCTCAGCCCATCTGTTGGGAGATTTCCTGTGAGTCCAGGAAGTGAGGACCCTTAAGTGAGAGGCGTAATAATATTTAATAAAATCAGGGGCTCCTAAACCTCCCCTATTTTTACGTGCCATGACCACTGATCCCGCCACCCGATGGGACGCGTTGTTCCATATAAAGCGGAGACTTCTTCTTTGGAGAGCTTTCAGTTGTGACATAGGTATTGCCACTAGGTAATATCGTCATTTTAAGAATGTTTACGCGTCCCAAAAGGGAGAGGGGAAGAGCGGTCCATTGTGTCAAAAGACGATTGAACTCTTTGAATAGGGGGGGAATTAGCCTGATATAATATAGAGTAAGATGCTGTAAGCTGTACTCCTAAATATTTCAGCGAGGACGCGCACCAATGATTATAATTTTGTTGAAGTATAGTTAATTGAGAGGGGGTGATATTAATGGGGAGGGCTTCCGTCTTGGTAGCATTGATTTTGTAACCTGAGATAGCACTAAAGGCCGTTAGAATACTATGGAGTGAGGGCAGGGATGTGTGTGGATGTGTGAGCGTCAGGAGGACGTCATCTGCAAAGAGGGATAGTTTGTATTCTCTTTGTCGCAAACATACTCCAGTGACGTTAGGACTATCGCGTATAGCAGCAGCCAGGGGTTCTAAGCTGAGAACAAACAGTAAGGGTGATAGGGGCACCCCTGTCTGGTACCATTACTGAGGGAGAATGAAGGGGATATATGAGATGATAATTGTACCTGGGAGGTGGGATAAGAGTAAAGGGCTCAGAGGGCTTGTATAAAAGGTCCAGAGAAGCCATATTTCGCCAGAATTGCGAACTTATAAGGCCAACTGAGGCGATCAAACACTTTCTGGGCATCTAGACTTAGTATCAGGGCAGGGGTTTTTGTTCTAGTTAGTAGATCAATAAGGTCTATAGTGCGCCTAGTGTTATCTCCTGCATGCCTTGTGGGGATGAACCCTACCTAGTCTTTATATATTAGTGATGGTAATATTTTCGATAGTCTGTTTGCTAATGTTTTTGTGAAGATTTTATAATCCAAGTTTAATAGGACAATAGGGCGATAGTTATCAGGAATAGACGAGTCTTTGCCTGGCTTAGGAATAACCGTGATATGTGCATGCAGAAACTGGGAATGGGGCAAAGTACCTTTGAGTAGGGAGGAAAATAAATTTAACATGTGTGGAGCTAGAGTTGGGAGAAAGGTTTTGTAGTACGAATAGGGGAGTACATCAGGGCCTGGGGCTTTGTGTAGGGGGAGTAGTCTAATCACGTCTGCTAATTCCTCAGCAGTAGTTGGTGAATTGAGTAAGGATCGCTGCTCTGGAGACATTTGGAGAGATGTAATGATGATACAAAGGTGTCGAACTTCTCTTGTGTAAATTGGGTCAGTGGGTCTGAGCATAGACAATTATAAAGTTTGTTATAGAAGTCTCCAAAGACCTTTGACATGGTCTGGGGGGAGTAAGTTGGTGTGCCATCGGGTTGTACTATATGGTCAGGGATAGATAGGGATGGGCGTGGGTTTAATTTGTTAACTAGCATTCTATGTGGCTTATCTGCATATTCATAAAATGTCTGCCTTGACCATAACATGGCCCTAGAAATTTTACTCATATCCAAAGCCTTAATTTGGTTTCGGATAGATACCACTGTACGTAATTGAGCTATTGTGGGAGATTGAAGTAAATGCATTTCCGCTGAACGTAGTCGGGTCAGAAGCTCTGATCGTTGTTGGGTTAATTCCCGCTTCTTGCGTGAAGCAGCGGAGATGCATTCGCCTCTAAAGAAGGCCTTGTGGGCCTCCCATAAGGTAGAGGAACTCAAGACAGAGCCTTCATTTAGCTGAAAGTATTCTATAAGCTTCAATTGGAGTTGGTTTTTAGTAGTATTGTTTCGCAGAAGGGACTCATTAAGTCTCCAGTGGCATGTCTTAGGTAGTGCAGAGTGCATAGCCAGATCTAGCGTTATGGGGGCATGGTCAGACCATGTAATGGGGCCTATTTCAGAAGCAACTAAATGAGGTAATAGAGGTGCAGTAAGCAAAAAATGATCTAGACGAGAGTATATTTTGTGTGGAGGGGAGAAGAAGGTATACTGCCTATGTGTGGGATGTTTCACTCTCCATGCATCAAACAAGTTATACGAGCGTGTTAGTTTCCGAAATGAGGTGGACAATTTGTGGGCTTGAAGTGGTGGGGTGTTTTGGAAGAGTGCGTGTCTGTCTTTGCTGGGGGACATGCACAAGTTAAAATCACCTCCAACTATTGTAAAGGGTTGTGGGGATGTGTGTAATCTCTCGAAAACCTTTGTGAGGAATCTGATCTCCCCCGAATTAGGGGCATAGACATTGACTAATGTGAGGGGCGTTTTTTGGTGGACACAGTTCAGGAGGATATATCGACTGTGGGGGTCCAATATTGAGGTAATAATTTTTAATGGACAAGAGCGTTTGATCAAAATGGCTACTCCTGCTTTCCCTGAGGGATCAGAGGCCATAAAAGTAGTAGGGAACAGTTTGGAGGCAAACTTGAAGGAACCCCCTGAGCGGAAATGCGTCTCCTGAACCATGACCAAGTCAGCCCCTGAGGCCTTGAATTCCTTCAAAGCCAGCCAACGCTTGTGAATGGAATTCAAGCCCTTTACATTACATGAAAAGATTTTTAAGGCCATGTGGTGATCCTGAATTTAACAGCAAACATTATCTTAACATGACCTAAGAGTGCAACCAACCATATTGTAAATGATCTGCAAGGTAATATGTGTAAGCATTTCTCATATATTAAGAAGACAATGACTTTATATTTGTGAGGATGGTAATGAAACCAAAGCAATAACAAACACAAAAACAGGTCAAAAAAGGACCTGATAAAAAAGAAAAAAAAAAAGAAAAGAAAACAGAAAAAATTGAAACAAATGTTTTGAAAGCCTGAAGGAAAAAAGTCCTTCAGGAAACCAAGGCGGCAAACCTTGGACATGTGGAGGAACATTGCGGTCATCTAGAACTGCGGACTATGGCCCGCTCCTTTAAGGAATAACTGGTCTCGAACATTGAACAGTTAAGGATGTTCAGAACATAACATCACTGACTGGAACTTCAATGGAAACTGTACGGAAAGCTGAGACGTTCAAAAATGGAACAACACATGTGTAAGAAAGGGGTATAGGGAGGAACACCTCCCGCAGATACCTGAAGAAATCTACCGAGATCCTGGGTATCTGGAAATCAAAAAAACAAAGACGTGCAAATCAGGAAGATCTTGAGGCCTCAGGTGGGAGGTCTGGGTAGATTGGAGCGTTGTGGAGTAGAGAAAGCCTTCTGTTGTCTCCGACGTACTGGGGTCCAGATTCCTGCGGGGGCCTGAAGGGACTTGGAAGCCAGAGCAGGCGGAGGGAGTTGGAGCTCTTCATCTGGAACAGGTGGCAAACCCAAATTTCGAGTAAAGGCCTCGCATTCATGAAGATCTCTGATAGAATATTGAGACAAAACAAAGGGGTTCCCCTGGGTGGACTTTCCTGGCACTTGCAAAAGTAAAGAATAATAAAGTGTGTGGAGAGTAGAGGGCATTTATAAAAAAGGTTTAAATTTTATTCGTAATCACAGGTACATTAAGATAAAAACAAGCAGTAAATATTTGGACTAACATAGTGTAAACTACATGATAGCCATGATAAGCAAATAAACAAAACAAATAGTAATGAAAAAGCTCTTCTCAAGCCCGACGCGTTTCGGGGTACTTAATATCTGTACAATCCTTCTTCAGGGGCATAGTCTGAGAGAGAGATGTTCATCTAGGCTGAGAATATCTAATTATTTGCTTGTGAAAACTTTTTTCTAAAAGCAAGAAGAGCCATGGAGGAAGGGCAGAGTGTGGCAAGAAATTTTTTTACGTGTTGTAGCTGGTGTAAACCAGAATATTTAAATGATGATGGATGCAGGTTGGTAGGCTGCAGTCACCATGGGGGGAGTTTTTTGGCAGTACTCCCGTCCCGCCCGACCAGTGCGCGTACAAACCAGAGTGGCGTGCTGAGGTCACAGGAAGGCGTCCCTTGAAAGGTGTGTAATGACAGCCTCACAGCCAAGCGTCCAGTAAGTGTAACGCTACACTTACTGGACGCTTGGCTGTGAGGCTGTCATTACACACCTTTCAATGGACGCCTTCCTGTGACCTCAGCACGCCGCTCTGGTTTGTACGCGCACTGGTCGGGCGGGACGGGAGTACTGCCAAAAAACTCCCCCCATGGTGACTGCAGCCTACCAACCTGCATCCATCATCGTTTAAATATTCTGGTTTACACCAGCTACAACACGTAAAAAAATTTACACTATGTTAGTCCAAATATTTACTGCTTGTTTTTATCTTAATGTACCTGTGATTACGAATAAAATTTAAACCTTTTTTATAAATGCCCTCTACTCTCCACACACTTTATTATTCTTTACTTTTGCAAGTGCCAGGAAAGTACACCCAGGGGAACCCCTTTGTTTTGTGTCTATAGACTATTGGACGTGGCACGGCTCTTTTTCCTAAAACTGGTTGGTCAGCCTCTTTGTTTGCTGATAGAATATTGAGTGCCATCTTTGGATGCTGAGAGCCGAAATGGAAAACCCCATCTGTAGGGGATTTGATGCAGTTGGAGATGGGCCGTGACTTGGCGAAGATTGCGTCTTTTTGCCATGCTGATGGGGGAGAGATCACTAAAGATCTGGATTTTGGAACCTTTGAAGTCAATGCGATTTTTGTTGCGTGTGGCTGCCGTTAAAGCTTCCTTACTGTCATAATAGTGAAGACAAGCTACTATGTCCCTCGGGTTGGATCCAGGAGGAGGTTTGGGAGCCAAGGATCTATGAGCCCTATCTAGGCACCAATCAATATCGGGTATGTGCGGGGCCAGCGTTACAAAAAGATTGAGTAGATATGCCCGTATCTCTTTGTCATTGACTGTTTCAAGGACTCCACGGATTCGCAGGTTCGAACGACGTTCTCTATTCTCCAGATCTTCTTGCTGAAGTTGTATTTGGGAGACTGTGTGTTTAAGGAATGCATTTTCTTCCTCCAGTGCGTGCATATATTGTACAGTCTCGTTAAATTTAGTTTGCAAGGTGGCAGTTAGGGATGAGCTTCGAGTTTGAGTCGAACTCATGTTCGACTCGAACATGGGCTGTTCGCAAGTTCGCCGAACAGCGAACAACTTGGGGAACACCCTTTAAAAGTCTATGTGAGAAATCAAAAGTGCTAATTTTAAAGGCTTATATGCATGGTATTGTCATAAAAAATTTTGGGGACCTGGGTCCTGCCCCAGGGGACATGGATCAATGCAAAAAAAAGTTTTAAAGTTCAATTTTTTCGGGAGCAGTGATTTTAATAATGCTTAAAGTGAAACAATAAAAGTGTAATATCCCTTTAAATTTCGTACCTGGGGGTGTCTGTAGTATGCCTGTAAAGGGGCGCATGTTTCCCGTGTTTAGAACAGTCTGACAGCAAAATGACATTTCAAAGGAAAAAAAGTCATTCAAAATTATTCGCGGCTATTAATGCATTGCCGGTCCGACAATACACATAGAAGTTCATTGATAAAAACGGCATGGGAATTCCCCACAGGGGAACCCCGAACTAAAATTTAAAAAAAAACGACATGGGGGTCCCCCTAAATTCCATACCAGGCCCTTCAGGTCTGGTATGGATATTAAGGGGAACCCCAGCCAAAATTTAAAAAAAAAATGACGTGGGGGATCCCCCAAATTCCATACCAGGCCCTTCAGGTCTGGTATGAATATTAAAGGGAACCCCGCACCAATTTTAAAAAAAAAAACGGCGTGGGGTCCCCCCAAAAATCCATACCAGACCCTTATCTGAGCACGCAACCTTGCAGGCCGCAGGAAAAGAGGGGGGGACGAGAGAGCACCCCCCGCCTGAACCATACCAGGCCACATGCCCTCAACATTGGGAGGGTGCTTTGGGGTAGCCCCCCAAAACACCTTTTCCCCATGTTGATGAGGACAAGGGCCTCATCCCCACAACCCTGGCCGGTGGTTGTGGGGGTCTGCGAGCGGGGGGCTTATCGGAATCTGGTAGCCCCCTTTAACAAGGGGACCCCCAGATCCCGGCCCTCCCCCCTGTGTGAAATGGTAAGGGGGTACTTTTGTACCCCTACCATTTCACTACAAAACTGTCAAAGATGTTAAAAATGACAAGAGACAGTTTTTGACAATTCCTTTATTTTAATGCTTCTTCTTTCTTCTATCTTCTATCTTCCTTCATCTTCTTCTGGTTCTTCTTCCGGTGTTCTCATCCAGCATCTCCTCCGCGGCGTCTTCTTCCCTTCTTCTCATCGGGCCGCTCCGCATCCATGATGGCATGGAGGGAGGCTCCCGCTCTTCTCTTCATCTTCTTGTCTTCATCTTCTTGTCTTCATCTTCTTTTCGGGCCGCTCCGCATCCATGACGGGTTCCGATAAGCCCCCCGCCCGCAGACCCCCAAAACCACCGGCCAGGGTTGTGGGGATGAGGCCTTTGTCCTCATCAACATGGGGACAAGGTGTTTTGGGGGCTACCCCAAAGCACCCTCCCAATGTTGAGGGCATGTGGCCTGGTATGGTTCAGGAGGGGGGGGGGGCCGCACTCTCGTCCCCCCCTCTTTTCCTGAGGCCTGCCAGGTTGCGTGCTTGGATAAGGGTCTGGTATGGATTTTTGGGGGGACCCCACGCCGTTTTTTTTTTTTAATTTTGGCACGGGGTTCCCCTTAATATCCATACCAGACCTAAAGGCCCTGGTATGGAATTTAGGGGGACCCCCCACGTCATTTTTTTTTTTTTTTTTTGGCCGGGGTTCCCCTTAATATCCATACCAGACCTGAAGGGCCTGATATGGAATTTAGGGGGACCCCCCACGTCATTTTTTTTTTTAATTTTGGTTCGGGGTTCCCCTGTGGGGAATTCCCATGCCGTTTTTATCAATGAACTTCTATGTGTATTGTCGGACCGGCAATGCATTAATAGCCGTGAGTAGTTTTAAAACACGGGAAACATGCGCCCCTTTACAGGCATACTATAGACACCCCCCAGGTATGAAATTTAAAGGGATATTACACTTTTATTGTTTCACTTTAAGCATTATTAAAATCACTGCTCCTGAAAAAACGGCCATTTTTAAAACTTTTTTTTGCATTGATCCATGTCCCCTGAGGTAGGACCCAGGTCCCCAAAACACTTTTCATGACAATAACTTGCATATAGGCCTTTAAAATTAGCACTTTTTATTATTCATGTTCGTGTCCCATAGACTTTAACGGTGTTCGCGTGTTCGAACAAATTTTTTGCCTGTTCGCATGTTCTTGTGCGAACCGAACAGGGGGGTGTTTGGCTCATCCCTAGTGGCAGTGCACTCTCCTAGCTGATCAATCTCCCCCCTGAGCTCCTGAGCAATCCTCCCAACCTCTTTAGCTATATTGCGTGTCAAATCCTGTAGAAGTCCCTACAGTTTCAAGTCTAAGACCACCACTGTGACTGCTTCGGCGGGATTCGTCTGCTGGGAGGTATTTCCCATGTGAAAGATACCTGGAGTGGAGGCTAATAGGTCCGCTTATATAGGAATCGATCCATGTTTTGTGCAGACTTTGATGTCGTTGGTGGTATAAAACCTTGGTATATGTTTTTCTGAAATCCTACTTTGCCCATGTAGTGCCAGGAGATGTCCGGAGGCAGCTAATAATGATCCTTTGGTTGTGAAAGCTGTCGAAGCGGTGCAGGATCCCTCAGGAAAGGAGCGGGGACCAGAGTGAGTTCATAACATGTCCTCCATCAGTGCTAGTCGCACCTGCACCCCCCTATTTGACGCTTCAGGGGCTGAATTTGGTTAACTAAAGTCTTGGGAGGGGGGAGTGCCCCTTTAAGAGTCTGCTGAAGATATAATAAAAGGTAAGCTGCAAAGATAGCTAGCTAACAACTGCAGTTTGTATATAAGTAAGTTTTCTCTTTCTTAGGGCCAGGTATATTCACACAAGTACTGGGGAGGATATCTATGGAGTATTGTACCTGGGTGAGGAGGATGATGAGACTGAGACCGCAGGACAGCTGTGAGTCGGTGATGTAGCAGGCTGGATGTCAGGGGGTCTCAGGTAGGCCTTCGTTTGTGTTGGTTTCCTCTACCCCTGCAGAGAGATCGCCACAACTGAAGGAGAACGAGCGGTTATTCAACCCACGGATCCCAGAAATCTAGGCCGGAGGGTGCTGGAGGATCCACAGGCCTATAGGCTGCACGATGGCGACGGGCCTCAGGCCTGTATAATCGGCCGATGGGGACACTCAGGCGGGCTTCCGCAGGTCTGGAGGACAAGGGCTACCTCCGTGGATGCAGGCACGAGGGTGTCTGGATGTTCCGCCGCTAGTCCCGCCGTCCACGGAACTCCAGACCGGGGATGATGTAGGCCTCGCGGGCCACAAGACAGCAGCGACTCCCTGCATTGCTGGAACCATCCACAGGTCGGATGGGAGGCCGGCCTGCTGGTCGGATGCTCCACCGCAGACTGTGGCCGGGATAAGGGTCGTCTGTGGGTCGGCGAGCCGGTCGGCGAGGTAATGGAGGAGGCTTCGTAGGCCTCAAGATGGCGTCAATCCCTGGCCGTGAGGAGTGGGCCAGGGGAAGCAGCGATTAGCCCAGGGAGTCCCCAGGGTAAAGATGATAGCTTTTATGGGATGTGTGCAGCCAGGATGGCAATAGATTGCAGTCAGGCTTGTGGAGCTCTGTGTCCACACGTCCTCCTCGGTTCACTGCTAGACAAGCCTCCCGTCTGTCACTGTCTTAATAGGCAGATAATGAATTGTTCAGCAGTGAAAGGGTGCCTGAGCAGTTTTGAAACTGTTTGCAATTGGGGATGGGGATAAGCCTGGCCAGAAATGTGCTCTTGCCTCCCCAGGAGAGTCCTGTTGCAGGGAGCAGCATGTGCGTGGACAGACATGCAGGCAGTGTATGTCCAATTCTCACAGACAGGCAATTTGACCAGACCTTTGTCCAATGAGGATTGAGGGGATTATTGGCATGCACAGTGAGAGATGGTGTTTGAACAGGCAGGGAGACTGTATAGCCCAAGCTGGGCAATACTATATTGTGAAATACTATATTGTGTTGTGTTCTACGGTTTGTAATGGCAAATGTTATCATAAAAGCCTCAAAAATGGTGGACTGGTTCTTGAAGCTGTACAACTGAAACTCAAACATGATAGAGGTAGGCAAAGAGCAGGAAGCAGCTGATACTTTCTGAAAATTGAGTTTTTGTGTGAGTAGCTTTTTGCTGTATGCTAAAAAAAAAGCCATTGAAAGAAACAACCAATGGCTGTCCGGTAGTACAAGGTGAGTGATGTTGCCTGTAGCAATTGAAATTAGATCAGCTTACTTTATGCAACTGATGATGTTAATAAATGATAGTCAGAGTCAAGTCTGAAGGAGTGACAAAGCCTTTGTTGCACCTGCTGCTGTTCTGTCCTGAGACCACATAGGAAGAATGGCAGGTCCAAAAGGAAAAGAGGAGTATACAAGGTTGTCACTACCCTCGTGCTGTTAAGACTTTCTTCAAAGAGAAAGTGGGCAGGACTGTCATTCATTAGAGAGACAGGCTATAAAAATGTCTGCGGTAATGTGGGTGTGACCCTAGTTTGGAGACCTACTATATATTTTGAGATATTCTTTACTCTGTGCAGTTCTCTGTATTGTGGGGAGGCAAGAGTTAAAAGTAAACCTGAATGTTTAATGTTTATTCATGTAAAAGCATCTGTTTATAAACCTAAGTAATTTTAAGTGCTGATATAACTTTTGTCAGAGGTGACCGCTAAAGAAAGTGTGCAGCTTCTCTTAGCAACAGTATCAGATGAAACAGGGTTTTCCCTAGAAACCTGTGAAGGGCCTGGAAAACTAGTGCTAGAGGTTCTCAGGACAACTGTGGTGCCATTCTGGTGAGTGAGGGTGTTCCCCCTAAGAGAAATAAATGAAAAGCTACAGACTCGCATTGTGATGTGATTTTCCAAGCTGGCAATTTCCCTGTAAAGGATGTGGAGGAGAGTCAATGATGATAGCGGATAAGGTACATAGCAATACTATTGGAGAGCACCAGAGTAGTGTGAAGTTTTGGGATGCAGCTGCCTATAGCCCCGAGGAGGTCCCCATACAAAATGCATAGAACTTCAGCAAATAAGTCTCTCCATATAATCAGCCATGTGAGGGTCCCCAAGAGAATCTTGAGGGTGGAGTTGGGGTTCCCTTTCATGACAGATATGTGGGAAAGAGTGTGTAAGCTGATTAATGTTCAGCAGTTTAACACTTCTGTGTCTACTCCTCTGTCAAATTGGTTGGTACTGTAGAATACCAATAATCAGGGGGAATGTTTTAAAGACTGTAATGAGCAAAGGTTAATATAGAGATAGGAACAAAGTTTATAATTGACGCTAAAAAGGTAATGAAAAAGGTCATGCAGTGCTGCTTTTAGGTATTTCAGTGTATGGAGGGCACACCAGAGAACATCTAGACCAGGGGTCTCAAACTCAAATTACCTGAGGGCCACAAGGCAAGTATGCCACATGCAAAGTTTCAAACTTCAAAAACAACAGCACTGGTGTCAGTGGACGCTCTATTAACCCCCAGCACTGGTGTCAGCGGACGCATTATTAAACCCCAACACTGATGTCAGCCGACACATTATTAAACCCCAGCAATGGTGTCAGCAGATGCATTATTAACCCCCAGCACTGGTGTCATAGGACGCATTATTAAACCCAGCACTGGCGTCAGCAGACGCATCGTTAACCCCCAGCACTGGTGTCAGTGGACGCATTATTAAACCCCAGCACTGATGTCAGCAGACACATCATTAACTCCCAGCACTGGTGTCAGCGGACGCATTATTTAACCCAGCACTGGTGTCAAGGGATACATCATTAAAACCCAGCACTGGTGTCAGCGGACGCATTATTAACCCCCAGAACTGGTGTCAATGGATGCATTATTAAACCCCAGCACTGGTGTCAGTGGAGACATCATTAACTCCCAGCTCTGGTGTCAGCGGACACATCATTAACTCCCAGCACTGGTGTCAGTGGGCGCACTATTAAACCCCAGAACTGGTGTCAGCGGACCCATTGTTAAACCTCAGAACTGGTGTCAGTGGATACATTATTAAACCCCAGCACTGGTGTCAACGGATGCATTATTAACCCCCAGCACTGGTGTCAGTGGACGCATTATTAACCCCCAGCATTGGTGTCAGCAGACACATTATTAAACCCCAGCACTGGCGTCAGCGGACGCATTATTAAACCCCTGCACTGGTGTCAGCGGATGCATTATTACCCCCCAGCACTGGTGTCAGCGGATGCATTATTAACCCCCAGCATTACCCCCTACACAAATACCTCCCCCCTCACACTCCACAAATACCCCCCAACACTTCACAAATACCCCTCCACACTCCACAAATAACCTCCCCACACTCCACAAAAGATCCCTCTTCACAAATTTAAACTCCAGTCCCCCCACTAAAGACTTTGCCCAGCCTCTGTGTGATGGCTCACTTACCTCTCCTCGTGGAAGTCAGCTGGTGACACGATCTTCTACCCCCCGAGTCCTCTCCTCCTGTCAGGTCTTGGCTCCAACACAGGCCTAGTGGCAGAGCATACCGAGAATGCCACAATCTCCCGCTGTAAGGTGGCAGCAGGACCCTGGAACCTGGGGCCGGGCACAGCCTCAGAGGGAGCTCAGCTCTCGATCATCGGTGCCTGGGTGGGTGGGGCGATGGGCGGATCCTCCCTCCGCTCTGTTCTCTCTCTGCTCTCCTGTGCTGTGTTTCCTTTGCTGTGTGCACTGGGCTGCAGCAACATGCGGGGGAGAGGACACAGGAGACAGAGAAAAAAAGCCCCCAGCCGCTGCGTGGTGCACCACACACACCCGCCCAGGATCGGCCTGCCTGTGGGTCATTTGTAACCGGTCAGTCTGCTCTCCTGTGCTGTGTTTCCTTTACTGTGTGCACTGGGCTGCAGCAACATGCATGGGAGAGGACACAGGAGACAGAGAGAAAAAGCCCTCAGCCGCTGCCTGGTGCACCACATGCACCCGCCCAGGATCGGCCTGCCTGCCTGCGGGCCATTTGTAACCGGTCAGTACTTTGAGACCCCTGAGCTAGACAGTAGCGAAGAAGAGGTGTGGGAGGCCTCCCTGTGTAAGGCTAGGTTCAAATGTATGCAATGTGAGAACATGCGCAAAATCATGTGCTTTCCTGTAACACACCAAAATGTGCAGCCCTTTTTCAGATTCATTCATTCTTAACAGCACCCCCACACATCTAGCAATATGCACACACTCATGCACACCAAAAGCACGATTTTTTAATAGGGTCTTGCACTTCTTTACAAAATTTTTCACCAGCAAAGCAGTCCATTTAAATCAATGGGTTGCCTATATGCAACACTGAGGAAAGCACAAAAAACATGCGTGCTCAGTCACACTTGCATAGGTGTGAACAGAGCTTAACAGTGTGTCAAAAAGTGTTTCTGATATTCAAGTCCAAGGTGCTGCTGAACAGCTTTTAGGCAAGGATGTGCTAGCTACAGCAGCAGACAAGGGCCAAGAAATTATGAGGATATGGCAGAAATCTTGTCTATAACCCAGGAAGGCATTAAAGAATCCTTTGTGTTGGTAGAAAGTGGCAGAATGCACGTGTGAAAAGGAAACCAGGGTCTGGCGAGACATGCCTAAAGGGTTCTCACCTAGGAAAAGGTATTGATAGAGGTTACATTGGTAAATATCACGTCAGGACATTTGCCTGCAGAATGTCAGACACACGTTGTGGTTGATTTAATAAAACTGAAAAGTGCAAAATCTGTTGCAGCTCTCTGTTTAAAAAAACAATCAGCATCCAGATTTTCTTGTCAAAGCTTAATTAAACAAGCTGAAGTTAGAAGCTGATTGGCTACCACGCACAGCTGCAACAGATTTTGCACTCTCCAGTTTTAGTAAATAAACCCTATTGAGTTGGTATGTTGTGGGGTTACTTTGGAAGATAACCACTCATCTGTGTCTCTTCCCTTTGCAGACATAGAGTATGTGTCATTTGTTTTTCATTTTGCCTATACTTACATTTTAAGAGAAGGACAATCTAAATAAATCAGGAAATACTGCTAACAGTTTTATTTAGAAAAATACAGTTTAGGAAAAACTGTGCAATTGTTCAAACACCATAAACTATACAAAACTGTAATTATCAGGTTAAAATTATTCATATGATATGTTTAATCGATAAGCCACCCCCATCAAATCATTCTCTTCAGCTATTACCTCTTGTACCACCACCCCCTCCCTTTAGAATGTAAGCTCTACGAGCAGGGCCCTCCTGTACCTTTTGTATTGAACTGTACTATAATTGTGTTGTCCCCCCTATACATTGTAAAGCGCTGCGTAAACTGTTGGCGTTATATAAATCGCTTATAATAATAATAATCTAACTTTTGCCAAACAGTTTTATTGTTTTATAAACACTTAAAAAATGTACCTTGTTTGCTCTCTTTTTGCCTCTTTTTTATACAATTGGAAGCATTGTTTTATAGTTTCATAAGTTGGTATTGAAGTGTGGAGTCAATCTCTTACTGGTTATTGTAACCACAAGGAAATGATGCATACAACTAAGCATTCTTGTATATTTGTTCAATACATGCAAAATGTACTGTTGGCTATAGAAGGTGTTTTATCACCTTGATACACTTCCTGCCCTGCAGTAAGTAAGTGTTGTCACTCTAGGACAGGAAAACAACACTGAAAAGAAAACTAATTCAGATGCCACATCTAAGACTGGTAAGTTGCAATACGTTACATATATTATGAGATTTTTATTCTTGGGTTTATACATACTTTAGACCAGGGCTTTTTTCCCTCAGAGAACTCCCTTCTTAGTCACCCCTTGACTTCGCCCCTACGCACCTCAGAGCACCGTTCCTTGGTTCCGACCCTTACCCACCTCCCAGCATCACCCCTTTTAGAGAATACAGAACCAAGTATAATTTTGTGGTGTTAAGTATTTTTTATGGACTTTGTTAATGATAACAAGAAAGGCAGTCAAAAAGATCTAGCAAAAATGGACACTCCAGCAACAATAGATCCACCCCAGCAACAATCCCAACAGTCAGCATCAATAGACCCTCTAGCAGCCGGAAACAGTAGGCTGCTCCCTCAACAGTAGATCCTTCCCAGCAACAATAGACTTTCCCAGCAACTATATACCCCCCCCTGCAAAAAAAGACCACCCAGCAGCCAGCAATAAAGACCCTTCCTTCAACAATAAGTTTCTCCCAGCAACAACTGACCCCCCCCAGCAACATAAGACCCACCCCAGCAACAATAGATCCTCCAGGAGCAACAGAAGACCTCCCCAGGAACAATAGACCCCCATCCTTCAGAAAAATAAATCCCCTCCAGCAACAATAGCTTCCCCAGCAGCCAGCATCAATAGACCCTCCAGCACAGACCAGCACTCTTGCCATTACATACATCCAGTCCTGGAGGTGCCAGAACTGCATTCCCTGCATTCCTGCTGAAAAAAAGCCCTGCTTTAAACACATACTAGTCAACTGTGTGCAACTCAGCAACAACATTTTATTATGCAGTTGGTGTAATGCCCCGTACACATGGTCGGACATTGATCGGACATTCCGACAACAAAATCCTAGGATTTTTTCCGACGGATGTTGGCTTAAACTTGTTTTGCGTACACACGGTCGCACAAAGTTGTCGGAATTTCCGATCGCCAACCATGCGGTCACGTACACCACGTACGATGAGACTAGAAAAGGCCAGGTCAGAACCAAGCGCGGCACCCTTTGGGCTCCTTTTGCTAATCTCGTGTTAGTAAAAGTTTGGTGAGAGACGATTCACGCTTTTTCAGACTCGTGGCTTTCAGATCGTTTTCTGCGGTTCAGTTTGTGCTTGTGGGTTTGTATCTGCTCTTCAGTGCATGCAGCGAGTACCCTTGACTTGTCATTGTGTTCTTGTTCGTTCGTTACTGTTTTTCAGGTCGCTCTTCACAGGCCTTGCTGTTCTTCAGTGCGTTCTGTTACTTCGTTCTGAGCAGCCAACCGTTTTCTAGCCATGTTGCGTATACATACTCCTCGTAGAGTTCGTGCTGTGCGGGGGCTTGGTGTTGGGGTCCTGACCTTGACACAAGTCCAGTCCATGAACAGGGTGGGGAGGAGCTCATGGACCAAGAATTGGTTGCTTCAGCGTGACCAGTTCTCTCATAAGCCTTTGCTCCGTGAGATCCGTGAGAATAATCCTGATGATTTCAGGAACTTTCTCAGGATGACGGACCCCGTATTTCACCGTTTGTTGGCTTCGCTGACCCCCTATATCAGCAGGCAGGATACCTGCATGAGGCAAGCCATCACTCTGGAGCAGAGGCTCGTCGCTACCCTGCGGTACTTGGCGACAGGGAGAAGCCTGCAGGACTTGAAGTTCTCGACATGCATGCTGGATTTTTATGTAATGTTTTTTTTTTGTCCTTCATACATATTTGCCTTCACTTACCTCCCCAGCATGGTCTCCTGGCCTAATATTCACCTCATGTAGTCACTTAACAATATATTTTATCAGCTCCATAGTAGTGCTTTACCCCAAACACCCCCTAAAATGTTTAGAAATGTGATTTGTGCTTTAAATTCAGGCAGAGTGCCAGAGGCTTTTTTTTGTAGTGTCCCCAAATCATTTTTATTAACCCTCCCTCCCCCCAACTGCTAAGTCAGCTGATACCAATTCTCTATCTATCCTCAATGATCTATCTGCTGACTTTGCCAAAGCCATACACACTATACCCATCTCTTTTGTGGTCAGATTTGTGGATGAATTACCCAAAGCATGTAGTGCAAGGGCCTGCCTATATACTTTCAAATGGTACTGTTTAAAGTTTTTGTATTATATTATTATCTTGATAGGTAATAGCAGAATGTCCAAATGTGCTCAAATGTGTACAGTGTGTATTTATATATAACTAAGGAGGGGCTGTTCCAAGTAATACCCTGTATTTAGGCATTCATCTCTCAATGAAGTGAAGAGGGTTACCTGTCCAAAATTCCCCCCCCCCTATAATGTTATAAATGGCTCATGAGAGGGGGGAGGGGGAATATGATAGATGTACCTTATACTTTGGTGTTGTAAAATTCCCCTTAAGAAATGTTATCTGGATGTTGGCCAAGAATGTTTCTGCTTTCCATGTTTATGTCCAAAAATACTAAGTTTTTTTTGTTTTCCTCAACAGTTTCCTTCCACGCCACAGGAATGGCAGACTGTGGCCTCCCACTTTGCCCAGCGGTGGGACTTTCCTAACTGCGGAGGGGCAATTGATGGGAAACACGTCCACATCGTCCTACCACCCAACTCGGGGTCGTACTATTATAATTGCAAGGGGTTCAATAGTATTGTGATGTTGGCGGTGGTGTCGGCTAATTACGACTTCCTGTATGTGGACGTGGGGAAGAATGGCCGGATGTCCGATGGTGGAGTCATCGCCCAGACTGAGTTTTACAGGCATCTCCAGAATGGCAGCTTGGACTTGCCACCTACAGAAAACAATGTGGAAGGACTCCCATTCGTCTTCATTGCGGATGAAGCATTTGCGCTGGGGGACCATCTTATGCGGCCATTCCCGATGAGGACCCTCACCCCGGAACAGAGGGTTTTTAATTACCGGCTGGCCAGAGCCAGAAGAGTGGTCTAGAACACATTTGGAATCCTGGCCAGCCGGTTCCACCTATTTCTGACACCCATCCATATGGCGGAGTATAAACTTAATCATATAATCCTGGCGTGCTGTGTTCTACATAACTTTTTACGCCAACATTCTGCCAACTATGCTGGCTCAGTTGGGCCTGAGGCCGGAATTCTAAATGAAACAACCCTGACGGCGCTTGAAAGTGGCCGTCCTGGCTTGCCCTCCCTGAGTGCCCGTGATGTCCGGTTAAGATACCTTGAGTTCTTTGCGGGTAGGGGGGCCATCAATATACCAGCAAATTTGTGAAGCCTTTATCAAATAAAAACAAAAAAAGCAAATCTCTGTTGACATTTACTGCTTGTGTTTGTTTTAGCAGACCCTGACAGAAATGTGGTGAGTCCTGAAAATGGCGTGATTGTGTAACCTTATACAAAGCATGTTGGGTGTTATTTACTAAAGGCAAAGACACTTTGCACTACAAGTGCACTTGAAACTGCACTGAAACTGCACTTGTAGTGCAAAGAGGATTTGCCCTTAGGAAATAACCCCCATTTTCACAGAAAGCAGCAATTACATCACGATAAAAGTGTTGTAGCGTTGAGACAATAATCCACACATTCTTGATTAACAATCTTTTTAATACCTGCACAATCACATGTGCATTTAGAAAAGGTTTTTAAAACAAACCAACATGTTTGTTGTATAACAATTTTTGGGGGGGCATTATAAAAAATATAAATGTCCATTTAAGATAAAACAGGCATGTGTAAAATCAACAAGAAAGACACAAATCTTGAACTTACAAAGTTCACATTCGGTAGAAATTGAAGGCAATATCAGACATGAGTATTTAGGAACTGTGCTTGATATTGCGTTCAGATGGGGTGAAGTCACCCCAGGAAAAGCCACATTTGGAAGATGCACACAAATTTCCCAATGTCAACATGTGCTAGCTGCCATCACGGGGGATCAAGGGACGTGTTTTGGGGGAGAAACCCCGTCCTCACAGCTACTTTATTATTGAGGAAGGGGTTGCACCCCCCAAAACGCGTCCATTGATCTCCTGTGATGGCAGATAGCACATGTTGGCACACTGTGTGCATCCTCCAAAATTGGCTTTTCTAAAAATCGCTAAAACTTTTTTATCATTGTAGCACGCAAAAAAAAGGGATTTGGTGGGGTTTTAAACTCACCCCAAAACATCAATGATGTTTTTATTTTTTTGAATAACATCATTGATGTTTTTCTTGAGGTTTTCTAATTGTAAATTACACCCCATGATCTCCCCGATCAGGATCTGGGCACTTTCTGATGTGAAAGGATCTGGATCCACAACATCACGATCACCTAAAAAGAGAGAAACCAAACAAAAACAGGTATCAAAAATATGCTGGCATCCATCTCTTACCTGAGCCTGTGGTCGCAGACACTCACCTGTTGTGGTGACAATTTCCACCACGTCTTCTTCCTCCTGCTCTTCTTGGGTTGGGGGGATTTCCCCTTCTTCCAGAGGTGGGGGGTCTGTGGATGAGGGGTGTCCTCGGATGAGGGGTGTCCTCCGAGTCTTTTCTCCCCTATGTAAAACAAAAATGCTATACTTAACACACAGATATTTGATGGCAGAACTATTAATATGAAACATTGCTTGGAAGTGGGGTACAATTGTCTATTTTGGCAAAGTTCCAAAATGTAGCATTTTCAGTGTCCTTTGTCAAGCTTCAATACTTTACCTGTTTGGTACAAGCTTCACAGATGGAGACACCCCTATAGTATACACTGGAGCACCTGTGTGGGCCCCCTAATAAGTGTCCAGATGTGAAAACAGCTGCTCAGTGTCCTCTCCTTACACAGAATCTAGTTTGCATTTCATTCTAGTAACAAAGCCATCTACACAACCAAATTAGTTTCATACAAGTAGGGCGTAAAAAATGTGGCCAAATGCATATGGTCAAAACAATGGTGTTTTATAGGCCGAAAGAAAAATGTTTGATACGAACGAATAATGTGCCCATGAACATGAAAGTTGCCATTTTAAAATGTACACTTTTAAGAAAAGCACATGGAGCAGCACGAACGTAATAAACATAAAGAATAGGAACACAGCACAACTACTTACTTTTTTGCAGCACTCTCCAGATCTTTCTGTACTGCTCATGTTCTCGTAATTTAAGGTCCGACCACCGTTTCCTGAGCTGATCCTTCGATCGTCGTACCCCGAAATTCCGATGCAGACTCTTGACCACTTTCGCCATGATCTTGGCCTTTCTGACATTGGGGTTGGGGTAAGGTCCATACTTTCCATCATAGTCGGCCCTCTTCAGGATGTCGACCATCTCCAACATCTCCCCAAAGGACATATTTGAGGCCTTAAATCTCCTTCTGGATCAGGACGTGTCCGGATCCAGGCTTTCCTTCTCTTTGTTCCTGTAATTAGCACACACCTGCTGTGTATCCGCCATGTGCTCTTCCCCCACTGCGCAGAACGAAAAGGGGCAGGGAATAGACTAGAAAGAATGTCAGGGGCGGACGGAGTTACATGCATGCGCAGTGTGTATAAAGCGTAACGCGCATGCATATTACGTACGATCTGTGAGCGGAGGAAGGAGCATTGGAGGCGCCGATCGTAAGAACGAAGGTAAGAGACAAACTTGGGCCTATACTGCTTCTAGATTGAGGCCTATATTGTAACAAGATTAGGAGAGTTTTGGCTGACATTAGGGTTTGTCTTGTGTTGTGTCTTGCAGTGAAAATGGATATCTTGAACGATACCGACTTCATGGCAATATTCATTGACATGTTCAGGGAGCTGCCTTGTCTGTGGGAGATCAACCACCCACATTATAAGAACCAAACAAAGAGGAAGGCAGCGCTGGATCAAATGTTGGAAATTGTGAAGCAGGTGATCCCAACGGCAGACATCACATATTTGAAGATCCTTATTGGTGGCCTGAGGAGCACATATGTAAGGGAGCGCAAGAAAGTCCAGGATTCGCAGAGATCCGGAGCAGCAGATGACATCTATGTCCCCAGGATGTGGTACTATGACAGGCTGCATTTTCTGGCAGGCCAGACTGAACCCAGGCCATCACTCTCCAGTCTTCCTTCTACGCTTCCTTCCCCCCCGCCTGAGGCTTCTGACGCCCAACCTGGGCCTTCTAGGCAGCAACATGTGGAGGAGCCCAGATTGAGCCAGGTATAGCATTCTTCCAAATATTGCTGGTTGTCCAATCAATGATGTTAAATAGATGTTAGTTTGGAGTACTAATTTATGATTGTGATTGATGATGCAAAACATTACAACCATGTCCCTTTTTCATACACAGGGAAGTCGCAGCCAGGAGGTGGCCGGGCCGAGCAGGCTGCCTGATATGCAGCTCCCTCCCCTACACCTGCAAAGAGAAAGTGGCAGGAAGAGGAGTACCCTAGAGGAGGCTGCCATAGGCCTCTTTTGGAAGGCTACAGAGGCCCTGGGAGCACCACACACCGTGGAGGAGGACTTTGTTGCCATAATTGCCTGTAAAATGCAGCGGATGGAGGAGGACCAACAACTCATGTGTGAGTCATTAATGTTGGAAACTCTCAATAAGGGGTTGAGGGCCCAAATAACATCTGAGACCCACATTTGTGACCTCACACATGGTCCTCCTCCTCCTCCTCCTCCAGGTCCTACTACTCCTCCTCCTCCTCCTCCAGGTCCTACTAGTCCTCCTCCTCCTCAAGGTTCTACTCCTCCTCCTGCCACATCTCCAACAGCAGAGCCACAGCCAGGAAGGAAGCATGGAAGGAAGACCAGAAAGTGAGGACCCTGGATCCAGTCTGGTCTGGCAAAAGATGCAGCCTCACAGCCTGGGGACACAGATGTCATCTGCTGCTTTCCGGATCTCTGGGACTTCTGGACCAGACTGCACTCCCTTACATATGGACTCCTCAGGCCACCAATTTTGATGTTCAAGAATTGATGTCTGCCCTGGGGATCCAAGGCTTCCCTAATTTCTGTTGTTTATCCAGCGTTGCCTCCCTCTTTGTTTGGTTCTGAGCCCTTAATAAAGGATTTTTGGTTTCAATTATACTTGCCTATGTGTGTTTTCCTTCAAAAAGGACATTTTGTTTGTGAGGATTCAGGTACATTTCAAAAATACAATGTGAAATTAACAAGGGATACCAACACCAAACAATCTCCTTGAGATTAAATAATACAAGACAATAATGGTGTTGTGGTAACTTGACACACAAAACACACACAAAAATATTCTGGAGTAAAACTAAAACTAAAATAAAACAAAGATCAGCCTTGGAAAAAATACAAACCTAAAATAAAAAAAAATCTGCCTTTAAAAAAAAAAATATATATTTTTGTCAGATGTGACAAATCAAAATATATTAAGGGAATCCCGATAAATAATAAAGAAATAAGTTTGTGAGAAGTGTGTGTGAATATGAGCAGCAAAACTACTTCATTCTTCTCACATTATAAAGAAGAAGAGAGTGCGCTGTATTAAACCATTTTTAACATTGCACGGTTACGAAAGTGTTGTATCCATTGCGAACGCTAAGTTTACCAGACCGAGCTGTTCCGTCTCGGAATTTCTTCTGAGCATGCGTGGCACTTTGTGCGTCGGAACAGGCCACACACGTTCGGAATTGACGCAACCGGATTTTGTTGTCGGAATATTTTATAGCCTGCTCTCAAACTTTGTGTGTCCGAAAATCCGATGGAAAATGTCCGATGGAGCACACACACGGTCGGAATTTCCGACAACACGCTCCGATCGGACATTTTGCATCGGAAAATCCGACCGTGTGTACGGGGCATAATAGTTTAGCTCTTAAAAGCTGATTTAATTTTAAAAAGTAACTACTTATAACTGATATTTTACATTAAGATCAACATTTTATAATTTCAAATTGTTTTGAATAATGATAGCTAAGCTTAACTTTGCATTGACATCTTGAAATCCTTTTTTTTACTTTTGTAAAATTTCTACAGCACTTCTCAAAAGCATCTAGATGTTTTGAAGACAGCACATAGCACATTTATATGAAATAGCCAATGTTATTGCAAGCTAGGCACGAATAAATATATCTAAGCAATGTCATTGCCTTCACAAGCAGTGAAAGATATCTTTGTGACAGTAAGGTGTCCAGGTAGAAGGACTGCTTTATTACCTGCCCATGACAATGATTCCCAAGCAGCTCCCTCACCAATCACAGGTCCTGTGCAATCGTTAGTACCTTCTCATCCAGGCAATGAACGTGTCACTCAAAGTAAATCATTCAAGAGTTTTTATAATCCAAAATAAAACACTGTTGTATATTTTTAAAGTTTTTCCCAACTTTTAAGATTTTAATCTTTTATTATTTATTGTTCCGACAGCTTTAATGCATATCATGTAAAGCAAGTCTATGAATAGGGCTTTATGCACCTTGGCATCATAACTGTGTGTTAGAAAGGGTAGTGAAAAATTCTGATTATAGAAAACAAAGAGAATACTTTTTTATTGTGCTACTTATGCCTTAACTTATAGGTTTATGCTTTTAATCAGCAATAAATATGCTGCTTAAATAATTCTGACTTGGCTTTCATTCCTTGTAATATATGACCTTAAATAATCAAAGCAGCAAATGTTTTGGATTGCAACACCTTGTAATACATACTGATGCAAGCAAGGTATAATAATGAGTTTGTTTTGTTGGCACACACTAAAGTAGGCTTATAATATAATTATTTGAATAAGGCCACTGCCAAATGATAAACACTGAATATGGTTTGGATTTTGGCACAAGAGGACCGGATGTAGTATCTACTTTATAAACACATATTCCAGCTCCCATTTTCTAACTGGCACTAGCAAACGAGAGCTGAAATGTGTTTGGTTGCAATGAGCAAGATAAATCGAACACCATTTAAGGAATATTACCCTAATGCCCCGTACACACGGTCAGATTTTCCGATGGAAAATGTCCGATCGGAGCGTGTTGTCGGAAATTCCGACCGTGTGTGGGCTCCATCGGACATTTTCCATCGGATTTTCCGACACACAAAGTTGGGGAGCAGGAGATAAAATTTTCGACAACAAAATCCGTTGTCGGAAATTCCGATCGTGTGTACACAAATCCGACGGACAAAGTGCCACGCATACTCAGAATAAATAAAGAGATGAAAACTATTGGCCACTGCCCCGTTTATAGTCCCGACGTACGTGTTTTACGTCACCGCGTTTAGAACGATCGGATTTTCCGACAACTTTGTGCGACCGTGTGTAGACAAAACAAGTTTGAGCCAACATCTGTCGGAAAAAATCCTAGGATTTTGTTGTCGGAATGTCCGAACAAAGTCCAACTGTGTGTACGCCCTATTAGGCTACTTTCACACTGAGGTGTGCGGGCGCTGGTGGTACAGCGGCGCTAAATATAGTGCCGCTTTACCGTTGTTTTAGCAGCGCTAGAGGGGCGATTTTAACCCCCCGCTAGCATCCGAAAAAGGGTTAAAACTGACCACAAAACGCCGCTGCAGCGGATCTTTGCGGGCGGGTTTGCAGCGCTGCCCCATTGTTGTCAATGGGAAGGGGTGCTTTAGGAGCAGTAAATACACCGCTCCTACACCGCTCCAAAGATGCGGCTTGCAGGACTTTTTTGACCACCCTGCAAGTGCAAAGCTCCAGTGTGAAAGCCCTCAGAGCTTTCATACTGGAGTGCATTGAGCGTCTCTTTCGGGGCGCTTTGCAGGTGCTATTTTTAGCACTTTAGCGCCTGCAAAGCACCTCAGTGTGAAAGGAGCCTAAATGATCACTAATTGATCAAAATGACAAAAAAAAAATTCTCACATCTTACACAATAAAGTGCTCTTATGCTTACAATATAAAGAAATGATTAGCTTCAAGCATGAGATTGCATGACTCTATCATGCCCTCCTGCACATGCACATGATTTAAGCAAAGAGCAGATATCTATTGACAAAAACTATGGAAGTCCCACAGTGTTAAGGATGGTGATACCTGGGAGCAGTTGCAGCAAGCGAGCTGTTTTTTTGTTAACATATCTTAACTGACAGCAGCAGTTTCCATAATGGTATGACTCCAACAGACAGAAATCTATAAATGTCTAACTATATATTCTCAGCAAGCAAGTTACTAATGCTGCGCTGGTGAATGGACAATGGCTATTATTAGCTGCAGGTTAAAAGTATTTATTTATTTATTACTCCATATAGTGCTATTATTGGGAAGCTAGTTCATCTGGAGATCATATTCAGTACATGACCTGATTAGATTACAACCTAATGAAAGCTAGTAAAAATTTTAACAGCTTCTTTGAGCTGTTTTTCCTCCTTGACCATCATGCAACATGATACTCAGCGTAGTGCAAATGTGTACACTTTTTTTTCTTTTTTTGTTTCTAATAGAATATGAGCCCCCTTTCAAGTTTTACTTCTGTGTGGGCTTCCATTAGGAAAATTTCACCTCGCTTTATGTCTTGGTAACAGAAAGTGAGGGAATATTTTCTAACAGGGACAGACATAAAAAAAACGTACAGCAGTTCTAACAATCCCCCACCTCACCCCCCATGTCTGGCATGTTGAGGATGGATAATTACCAAAAATAACAAAATGTAACTTTAGAGTGTCACTACTTCTGCTGGGGATTCACTAATATATTATTTTTCAAAATAACATCACAATCATCAGCCAACTTCTATAAATAATTCCATCCATTTTATTTATACATATTAAACTCAAGTAAAATAGAATATCCACAGAAAATTGTAAAAGGGTTGGTACTTTAGAACTGCCCTCGGGGATATGAAAATGGCTGATATGAGTACCCCTAAGGAGGAGGACAAGGAAAGTGGTGCATTAGAAGTAAAAAAAAAAAGGAGAAAGTATGCATTAACAGCATTTACGGGCAAGTGGCTGCTCTGCACCTGGGAGGATAAAAAAAAAGAAATTGTTTGTTAGCCACTTCACTACCTCCTGCTGCATTCACCACTAGTGAGGTGAAAAAAAAAAACTCCCCAGAGCTGCTCCACCCTGCCTCTCTAATATTTGTGACAACAAAAAGAAGGTGTAGAGAAGGGGATCAGCCTAATGCCATAGGATTCAAAGCTAAACTTTTTGTTGTTGCCTGTCCTTTCCACTGACCATAGAATTTTATCCCCCCCTTGTTGCTGCCTGCCCTTCCCTCTGTGTCATAAAAGGGCAGACAGCCTTTTTTATTTTTGCATAGGGAAAAGGTGTTGTATAGGCCTATTACTTTTTTGTTGTGTACCCAGGTTGCATTGTCATCCCCTTCCATGTTTACTTTACATTTTTAAAACATTTTTTACAATTACAATTTTTTATGTAATTTTTTTTTATTATTTGTAAAGCTGTCCCAGCCCAGGCAAGGCAAACATGACTAGGGATGGCCTACAAGTAAAATAAAATTACATACATAAACCAAAACAAAAAAAAAGGGAATTATATATATATTAATAATAAATAACTGTAAATAACTACCACAAATAAGGCATTGACAACATCCAGTCTATGCCAGAATGCCTCTGGCTATTTGCCTGTTGTAGGAAGATTGGGAGAGGAGGGGACAACATGTGGTCATTGGATTTAACACTGACATTTGCCGCTGCCAGCCCTTCCCCCAAGTTTTATAATTTCCCACCTCCTCTTCATTCTTTTTGCCTTTCCACCAGTGGGCGCATGGACGCTGCCCCCCCATCCCTACTGCTGCCTTCCTATCTATGCGCCCGACCCCTTTCAGGACACCGGACGCATAGACTCCTATGGTGGGGGTTGGAGGGGGTGTATTTTTTAAAGCACCTGATTAGAGCCAGGGGCTCTAATAGGCTCCAAATTAGGGTGGGCTTGGGGCGCAGAGAGTGCGCCCTGATCCCACCCAATTGTGTGACCATAGCGAATAAATCATAATATATCATAAATATTCATATTTTCACACCACAGTGCCTTCTCGCCAATCAGGAGGCAGGTCAGTGAGACCTGTTTCCCAATTGGCCAAAGCTCCAGGTGTCCCTATTGGATGCCCAGCGCTTTGGCAGAATTGGGACAGAGCGGAGAAAGCAGCTGCATGAAGGAGACACAGGAGAGGAGGAGAGGATACCCGGTAAGTGCCACGAGTCACCCGGGTAGGGGGAGCTGTAAGTGTGCTGCGAGCCACCCACCGGAGGGTGATGTGAACGTGACACAAGCCAAAGTGAAAGTGTCATGAGCTGCCCGCGGGGGGGGGGGGGGGTGCTGTGAAAGTGCAGTGAGCCACCTGTGGTGCTGATCTATATGCTATATGTGGTGCTGATCTATATACTATTTGTGGTGCTGATCTATATACTATCTGTGGTGCTGATCTATATACTATCTGTGATGCTGACATATATACCGTATCTGTAATGTTGAGCTATATACCATCTCTGTGAGGCTGAGCTGTATGCTTTGTCCTGTGATTCTGGGGCTGTATACTCTGTCCTGTGATGCTGGGCTTTATACTGCTGACACTTTGGGTGGAAGCAAGTGCAATACAGGGGATGGAGTGGGTGGATTCTATAAGGGGTTGGGCTTATGGGAAGTGGGAGGGGTCAAAAAGGAAGGGTGGGGTCTAGCGCCCCCCCAATCCCAAAACATCACCAGCTGCCACTGCTGTCCTCGCTGTGGAAGGGCGGGTGGCCATCTTCCTCACCACCAGCAACCCAATTCTGCTCCTCCTGTGATTGGATTAAAAGAAGAGGTGGAGGAATAGGATGCATTTCAGTACCTGAAAAATGGTGCTATGCACCCCTGAGGAGGAGGAGAAGGAAAAGGACACAATATCAGTCATCAAAATAAAATGTCTGCTATCCCATAAAAAGAAGGGGGGGGGTGCATTAGCAGCAGGTGTTCTAGTGTTGGTTGTGTTCATTGCTTCCCAGCAGAATTGATGCTGCCTGAGAGGCCAGGTTTAACTCTGCTGGCCAAATTTTCCTGCAGAGCCCTGTCCCTGTTAGAGAAACATAAAATAAAGATCAGCTTGTGTGACAGAGGGAGTTCCAGCATGGGAGCAGAGAGGAAGGATTACTGCATCATGTGAAGCTGCACTGAGCTTCACATGGGACTGAGATGCCAATAATGGCTGTGCTGGTGGAGCGGGACACAGTCTCTGTCCCCTCAGAAATGCGGCATTTGTAAGGAAGAAGAAGGTGTGCAGTTACATGGAATGAATGCTTTACATTAGAGTTCTCAGTGTATCGACAGCTCACTTCTAAGCTGGGTGCCACCTTAATGCTGACTTTCGCATGCAGGCATTAGCGACCACTTTGCGAGGGTCCTCACAATCCCACAATTAGTAATAGGCCCATGAACTGCTATGCAGAATTTAGGAGTAGGTGTTATGTACCCTTCAAAGAGAGAAGGAGGAGGAAGAAAATGGGACATTAGAAGTGCTTGAAAAAAAAGGAACTGCTATGTACACTTTAGGGGTAGGTGGATCTAAACAAAAGTAACAAAAAAAGTACCTGCCATGTACCTTTGAGGAATGAGGAGGATGTGTCTTTTGCTGATAACTCATCTGACTGTCATGCTGTTCCCACCAAACTCTGTGGTGCAGAATCATTTGTTTCCTCATGTATATGGTACCCAAATGCCTGGTATTTTTATCACATCTAAAATGCTTCAGACAGAGACTGTGGAGCACAGTGGTGCGGTTGGCAGCAGATCTGTTAAAAAAGGCCCACACTGCAGAGCTCATTCTATTTGCTACCTATACAGTATAGGCACTCATGTATTGTCCTGATTCCAGCAATTTTATTACCAAACACATACCTATATAGCGCATAGTCTATATTTGTAATATTTTGAAAATAATTGGGGATACAGGGATGAAAGCACGTTCAGGGAATGTGGAGTTGTGATTTTGAATTTGTTGTGTTCATTCAGTTTTTTTTTTGTTTTTATTAACTACTTCCCTACTGGGCCATTTCTGCCATTTTTCTCCTACATGTAAAGATAATATTTTTATTCTTTGCTAGAAAACCCTCAAACATTATATATATATATATATATATATATATATATATATATATATATATATATATATATATATATATATATATATATATATTTAGGGAATAAAATTATGGAGTTTTTTTGAGGGGAAAAATATGCTTTAATGAATTTTAGTGTGCACAAACAAACACAATATAACACCAATTTGGTAAAATATGAAATATGATGTTATGCTGAGTAAATAGATACCTAACATGTCACACTTTAAAATTGCGTATGCCTGCGGAACAGAGCCAAACTATGGTACCTGAAATTCTCCATTCAACTTTAAAAGCCTATACAGGTTACCAGTTTAGAGTTACATAGGAGGTCTGGCACTAGAATTATTGCTCTCACTTGCGACACGCTACTTTCCTTTTGTTGAACAGCATTCTGTGTTGTTGGTGGATCTCTTGTGTACCTAGGTAACCAGTGGATTTTTGTGTACAGGCACTCTTGTTCCTCTTTTCTTTTATATTTAAGTTGTACTACTAATATATACAGCTAACTTTATATGGAATATTGCCTATGGTAACTACAAGGTTCTTAGAGAATTGTGTTAAGAGTAACACTTGCTGGGAGATGTGAAGATCGTTGCTTCTTGAGTACTGCACAGGAGGGATGAGCCGAACACCTCCCCGGTTCTGTTCGCAGCAGAACATGCGAACAGGCAAAAAAACATTTCCAACACGCAAACACAGTTAAAGTCTATGGGACGTGAACATGAAAAATCAAAAGTGCTAATTTTAAAGGCTTATATGCAAGTTATTGCCATGAAAAGTGTTTGGGGACCCGGGTCCTGCCTGCCCCAAGGGGCATGTATCAATGCAAAAAAAAGTTTTAAAAATGGCCATTTTTTTGGGAGCAGTGATTTTAATAATGCTTAAAGTGAAACAATAAAAATGAAATATTCCTTTAAATATCGTGCCTGGGGGGTGTCCTTAGTATGCCTGTAAAGTAGCTCATCTTTCCCATGTTTATAACAGTGCCACAGCAAAATAAATTTCTAAAGGAAAAAATGTAATGTAAAACTGCTCGCAGCTGTAATGTATTGTCGGATCCTGGAAATATAGATAAAAATACAAAAAAAAAATGGCATGGATGTCCCCCCCAAAATCAATACCAGGCCCTTCAGTTCTGGTATGGATATTAAGGGGAACCCGGCAACAATTTTTTTTTTTAAATGGCGTGGGGGTCCCCCAGGCCCCCAGGCACTATATACTCTGAACAGCAGTATATATACTATACGGCCTGCCCTATATACTCTGCAAAAAATTGGGCCTTACGTGTTGGTGGTACCAGAACACTGTTAGCCCTCACAGTTACTCTTGTTGGGCGCAGGAACGGGCCCTGCTGTGAAATGTTATATCAAGAATTGTAATTACATGCCCCTGTTAAACGGGCAGAAAAATTGGGACTTGAGAGGTGGTGGTGCCACAACACTGTAACCCATTACAGATACTCTTGTTGGGTGCAGGAACGGGCCCTGCTGTGGAACATGACTGCCAGTTTCTTGTCCTTCTGTGGCACTCACTTCCTCAACCTGGGAACCAACATTAAAGCCTTCAAATCGCTGCGCATCCTCCAGCAGTATATAACCAATACTGTGGTCGAATAATTCTCGGGACTCCTCTGTGCATGATGGTGGGGCTATGGAAGGAGTGACTGTGGACAAGGAGCCGGTGGAATAGGCAGCTGCATTGGAAGGCAAACTACTCTGAGCCTGGGTGACAGAGGATGAGGAGGATGAGGACAGCTTTGTTATCAACTCCACCAACTCCACCAACTCCACCAACTCTTCTGTTGTGGCTCAAGAACACGGCCAGCAGCAGCAAAAAAGGGCAAGCGTGCCCCACGGCCACCTGCAGAGAATGCACCATGTCCACGACCACCACTGTTGACTGTGGACACAGAGGCTGCTTGCCCTCTTTTAGTGGCCTGTGTGCGTCTGCCTCTCCTTGGTGGCCTTCTGGACATGATGTATTTTTTGTTTTGCAACACCACACTAAACTGTATTAGATACTGTGTACACCAACTGAAGTGTATTAGAAAGTGGACAATGGCTGCACTGTATTGTATACTGTGTACATCACCAGAAGTGTAGTAGAAACTGTACACACTGTATTAGATACTGTGTACACCGCCTGCACTGTATTAGCAACTATATAGGCTACACTGAAGAGCATATATATATATATATATATATATATATATATATATACTGATTGTATACATATCAAATACACTGCCACTAACTGAATAACCTGCCTGCTTAATCTGACTCAAGCTATCAACAACACTACACATGGCCGCTCTGTAAGCAGCCTTATATAGTGTAGGGTGTGAACTTAGTCCCCCTAAAGCCAAAGGGTTATCAGTGAATCAGGGTTTTAGTGAAACAAGGATTGCTGATAAAGCATCAGTGTAAAGGAGAAAAGTTTCTCCCATATTAACTCTTACAAGAGAGAATTTCCCTTCCTAGGGGTAGATTTCATCTCACTTTCTGTTGTCTCCTTCCGTTTGCAAGTAGGAGTCATTTGTAAGTTGGATGTTTGAAAGTAGGGGCCTGCCCTATATACTCAGCAGAAATTTGGGCCTTAGGTGTTGTTGTGGCCACAACACTGTAAGCCCTCACAGGGCCTTGCTGTGAAATATTAGATCAAGAATTGTAATTGTAATTACAAGCTCCTGTTGAACAGGGGCAGAAAAATTGGGCCTTTGGTGGTGGTGGTGGTGGTGCTGTTGCCACAACACTATAAGTTCTTAAAGTTACACTTGGTGGGCGCAGAAACGGGCCCTGCTGTGAAATATTACATCAAGAATTCTAATTACATGTCCCTGTTGAACAGGGGCTGAAAAATTGGGCCTTAGGCACTGGTGCCACAACGCTGCAACCCCTCACAGATACTCTAGTTGGAGCACAGGAACTAGCCCTGCTGCAAAGAATTGCATCAAAAATTGTAATTACACACTAGGGAAGGAGTCACTGATGCCATTGAGCCGAGGGAAGAGGCCACGTTGGCAGCTGCTTTGCCAGACAAAGTACCCTGAGCATGGGTGAGAGAGGATGAGGAGGATGATGACGGCTTGGTCATCCACTCGACCAAGTCTTCTGCATGTTGCGGCTCAACATGGCCAGCTGCCGAAAAAAAGGCCAAGTGTGTCCCACGGCCACGTGCTGATGAGGATGCACCATGTCCACGACCAGCACTGTTGCCTCTAGACACAGAGCCTGCTTGCCCTCTTTTATTGGCTTGTGACTGTCTGCCTCTTCTTGTTGGCCTTCCAGACATACTAATGGCCTGCAGTGAGATGTAGCTGCACTAAGCTGGGATATGTGTATATATATATATATATATATATATATATATATATATATATATATACTGATACTGCAGCCAGCAAAATCAACTGCCTGCCAGTAGTATTATTAGTATGAGAACACCACCAATCTTTTACAGGTAGCTTTAGCTGAACACTGTGCAGAGGTCGCACTACACTAACTTGGAGCTTTAGCTGAACACTGTGCAGAGGTCGCACTACACTAACTTGTAGCTTTAGCTGAACACTGTGCAGAGATCGCACTACACTAATGTGTAAATAATGTAGCTGCCTGCGGTAGTGATAGGATCAGGAAAACAACACCAACCTTCTACAGGTAGCTTTAGCTGAACACTGTGCAGAGGTCGCACTACACTAACTTGTAGCTTTAGCTGAACATTGTGCAGAGGTCGCACTACACTATCTTGTAGCTTTAGCTGAACATTGTGCAGAGGTCGTACTACACTAACTTGTAGCTTTAACTGAACACTGTGCAGAGGTCGCACTACACTAACATGTAAATAATGTAGCTGCCTGTGGTAGTGATAGGATCAGGAAAACAACACAAACCTTCTACAGGTAGCTTTAGCTGAACACTGTGCAGAGGTCGCACTACACTAACGTGTAAATAATGTAGCTGCCTGCAGTAGTGATAGGATCAGGAAAACACCACCAACCTTTTACAGGTAGCTTTAGTTGAACAGTGTACAGAGGTCGCAATACACTAACGGTTAAATAATGTAGCTGCCTGCTGTAGTGATAGGATCAGGAAAACAACACCAACCTTCTACAGGTAGCTTTAGCTGAACACTGTGCAGAGGTCGCACTACACTAACTTGTAGCTTTAGCTGAACACTGTGCAGAGTTCGCACTACACTAACTTGTAGCTTTAGCTGAACACTGTGCAGAGGTCGCACTACACTAACTTGTAGCTTTAGCTGAAAACTGTGCAGAGGTCACACTACACTAACTTGTAGCTTTAGTTGAACACTGTACAGAGGTCGCAATACACTAACGTGTAAATAATGTAGCTGCCTGCTGTAGTGATAGGATCAGGAAAACACCACCAACCTTCTACAGGTAGCTTTAGCTGAACACTGTGCAGAGGTCTCACTACACTAACGTGTAAATAAAGTAGCTGCCTGCGGTAGTGATAGGATCAGGAAAACAACACCAACCTTCTACAGGTAGCTTTAGCTGAACACTGTGCAGAGGTCACATTACACTAACTTGTAGCTTTAGCTGAACACTGTGAGGAGGTCGCACTACACTAACTTGGAGCTTTAGCTGAACACTGTGCAGAAGTCGCACTACACTAACTTGTAGCTTTAGCTGAACACTGTGCAGAGGTCGCACTACACTAACTTGGAGCTTTAGCTGAACACTGTGCAGAGGTCGCACTACACTAACTTGTAGCTTTAGCTGAACACTGTGCAGAGGTCGCACTACACTAAAAAATAATGTAGCTGCCTGCGGTAGTGATAGGATCAGAAAAACACCACCAATCTTCTACAGGTAGCTTTAGGTGCACACTGTGCAGAGGACGCACTACACTAACTGTAAATACTGTAGCTAATAGGACTAATAGGATCAGAAGAACACCAGCAATTTTCTTCAAATACTGTAACAACACCTGCCTGCCTGTCAGTAGGAAGATAATAACAGGAACGGATTTAGCTAAACTGAATACAGTGTATATATATACTGTGTATATATATATATATATATATATATATATATATATATATATATATATATATATATATATATATATATATATATACACAGTATATATATATATATATATAGATAAATATATATATATATATACACAACACCCGGGATGCATATATATACACAATACACTGTAAGTGCAGCTAACTGACTGACTGTCCTGCCTAATCTATCTAACTTAAATCAAATGACACTGTCTCCCTGTCTCTGTCTCTCAACTCCGGAATACGCTACACAGGGCCGACGTGCAGGCGGCCTTATATAGTGTGGGGCGTGTACTAAACCCCCTGAGCCATAATTGGCCAAAGCCACCCTGGCGAACGATCGAACAGACGATGTTCGAATCGAACATGGGTTCGACTCGAACACGAAGCTCATCCCTACTCATGGTATACAGGAGATCATGTGTAATGATGAAATCACAGTACAAGGTGCTGCTGTATAGTGGACACTGGACAGACACTGACAGGGCATCAGACTCACTGCTCAGATCACAGTACCTTGCTTCTTCATTCATGATCATGGAGCCGATTTCCCTCCCTGCTCTGGGGAAAGCACCGCCCTTGTCCTACGGGAGTGCCAATCATCAACAGAAAGACATCAAGGAGAATGGCACATGAGGGAGTGTAGAGGCACTTTGCATTGCGCCACAAAGCCTCACAAAACCCCGCAAATGAATCGTCTCAAATGATTGCATTGGGGTCACGCTTTCCATAGTGCACTGTGTCTGGTGCCCGAACACAGTGCACTTAACGGACTTTTTTTTTTTAAAGGGCCATTTTTTATTTTAATATTTTTATTTTTTTATTTTTGTGACTAGCTGTGGGGGGGTTTGGGGCGCCCGTGCGCCCCCTATGGGCGAGCCGCCACTGTATGGGAGTAAAGGAATGACAGAGCTCAGATGTGAGCACTAGTATTGCATAGATTGTTATTGATTGCTTTGTTTGGTGTTTTTTTTTGAGGGGGGTACCTCTAATATACCTTTTAACTCCTATGATAGAGCAATTTATTGGTGAGACAGACATTAAATGGTAACTCCACATTCGTGGGGGAAAAAAATAGCAAATAAAGAAAAAATAATATAGCACATATAATTGAGATACTAATCATATTCTGATTGAATGTTATTAAAAATGACCTTTCCATTTCAATCTGCAGCCACTGTAATTTTCTGAGAATACATTGCAATATGGCTACATAGAGGTGTTCTGTACACAAAATGTGTACTGACCACTCCCCAGAAACATCATTTCCTGCTTGTCTGATTAGCTCACCAATTTTCCCAGAAGTCTGCCTAAGATACAAGTCAGATGTCAGGCATCCCCTACAACAAAAATGTCATTTTTGGAGAGATACTTTCAATAGGAACACGTCTAAAGGGATGCAGGCCCAGTAGACTTCCTCATTAGTGCCCTGCAGCTGCACACCTGACAGTTAATTATGAAACCACTTCACTCAGTAGAGAGGCACAGACAAACACACATGGATTTCTTCAGAATAACAAAAGGTAGGAATCTGCAACAAAGGTTGTTATAATCCTTGCAATTTACATAGATCACCCAGGAGGGAATGTTTTTTTCTCAACAAAAGTGGAGTTACACTTCAAAAGATGCACATTTGACATCTAATCCAGCTCCATGATATCTGTTAACAATTTAGCATGTGCAAGAAATGACAGAAGTGGGTCCTGAATAATAATAGTGATATTATTTATGTCTACAATATTAGTGAGGTAAAAACCCCACATTTTCTTACACACGTACTGACGTTGGTTACTCTGCTATGACCAGTCTGGGTGTAAGTGGCCTTTAAAAATATCCAGGTCCTTCTATTTTTTAAATAACTGAACATTGCCTGTAAATACTGTACCAATGAAAACTAAGCTTTCTGCTAATGCAAACTGAAATTATACACATTAAACTAAGTTATGGTTCCTAAGAAACCTGTTACATAATTCCATTAAATTATTATCTGCAAATGTTTGTATATTTTGTGACACAATCATTTGTTTCTCATCCTTATTTCAAATCAAGACATTTTATTTTTTACCATTGAATCAAAACATGTATTGTAAACATTTATGAATCAAAAATCCATCTTTTTCATTGCTTGTAGAGATGAAAGAAAATAGAATCTAAGTCTCCGGGCTTGTGATTATATTTGTATATATCCAAATGTGAAATAAATATTTTTTTGTCAGATTTACTAGGGAATATTAAAGGCTGCACAGGTATTTGGTAGTTGGGGAACATTTTATGCTAGTGTTGTTATAGGAGCATATTAATAAAATATAGCTAACGTACATCATAATGGCATTAGGAAGATTGCTGCTGAAGGTCCTAAGTTTTATTTTATAGATTTCAGAATGATTGGTAGTAAGAAGGTATTCACAGATGGTATAAATAGAAGTTATACAACTATAAAATTATTGATAATTGTATATGATTTGAGCATTTAACCACTTAAGTCCCGGACCATTTGGCTGGCAAAAGACCAGAGCGTTTTTTGCGATTCGGCACTGCGTCGCTTTAACTGACAATTGCGCGGTCGTGCAACGTGGCTCCCAAACAAAATTGACGCCCTTTTTTCTCCACAAATAGAGCTTTCTTTTGGTGGTATTTGCGGTTTTTGTTTTTTGTGCTATAAACAAAAAAATAGCGACAATTTTGAAAAAAACGCATTATTTTTTACTTTTTGCTATAATAAATATCCCACAAAAATATATAAAAAAACATTTTTTTCTTCAGTTGAGGCCGATATGTATTCTTCTACATATTTTTCGTATAAAAAAATCACAATAAGCATTTATTGATTGGTTGGCGCAAAAGTTATAGCGTCTACAAAATAGGGGATAGTTTTATGGCATTTTTATTAATATTTTATTTTTTACTAGTAATGGCAGCAATCAGCAATTTTTATCATGACTGTGACAATATGGCGGACAGATCGGACATTTTTGGCGCTATTTTGAGACCATTCACATTTATACAGCGATCAGTGCGATTAAAAATGCATTGATTACTGTGATTACTGTGTAAATGTGACTGGCAGTGAAGAGGTTAACCACTAGGGGGCAGTGAAGGAGTTAAGTGTGTCCTAGGGAGTGATTCTAAATGTGGAGGGGATGGGCTATGTGTGACACAACACTGATCACCGCCTCTGATTACAGGGAGCTGTGATCAGTGTCAGTGTCACTAGGCAGAATGGGGAAATGCTTGTTTACATCAGCATTTCCTCGTTCTTCCTCTCCGTGAGACGATCGCAGGTATCCCTGCGGACATCGAGTCCATGGGACCCGCGAACACACTCACCGAGGTCGCGGCGGAGCGCGCACGCCCACAAACTGCTTCTTAAAGGACAACGTACAGGTACGTTAATCTGCCTGTACGTGCCCTTCTGCCGACGTATATCGGCATGAGCCGGTCGGCAATTGGTTAAAAGGCCTCAATGTGTTGTGGTTTACATTAGAATGAAGTATTTGTTTTAGGTTTTTGAAATATATTAATAGCAGGTAATATTTTTGCATCCAAACTTAACTTATATAGTAACAAAAGTTATATATTACAGCAACATGACTAAAATATAATATTTCATGACCTCATGTACCCCAGGAGCACTGATTCAACATTTTTGCCTTACATAACAAAATTACTACATGTATAATCAGTTTTGGAATCAAGGCTGTCACAGCTCAATAAAGTCATTTTTTGAGTGGCTCCTTCATGAGAAATTTTGTAAAAAAAATTGGAAACCCTCACATTATAAGAATTAAGAAATAGCATTATTCTTATGGTTGCTTTCCATGATCTTATTATTCTATCTAGCCATTTGTCTGTTTTTTACCAAAGTTTATTTGACAAACTGCCAAACTATACATTGGAAGTGGTAAAACAATATTGGATTATGAATATGTGCCTACTCGAAATCTGTATATTAACATTTCCCATAATAGTGCGTGGGATAAATGTTGTGTTAGCAAATGTTCTTTACTCCCACTGAAGTGGGTACCTACTCTAATCCCTGTCCTTTTGGGGTGAAACGTGGCCTGTGGGTGTGGTATGCTGGGTGGAGGCAGAATGGTTTGATGGATATTTTTCAAACCAGCTGTATAGCTGTAAGTAAAAAATTTGTGAAACATGTAAAAAGTAAAAAATATCACAAATGATGCAGTCATCTGACATTAAAGTGGTTTTAAAGGCAGAAGTTTTTTTTACATTGCATACTATGCATTAGGGTAAAAAACCTTCTGTGTGCAGCTCCCTCTCTAATGCTCCATACACACGGTCGGATTTTCCGATGGAAAATGTGTGATAGGACCTTGTTGTCAGAAATTCCGACCGTGTATAGGCTCCATCACACATTTCCCTTCGGATTTTCCGACACACAAAGTTTGAGAGCAGGATATAAAATTTTCCGACAACAAAATCCGTTGTCGGAAATTCCGATCGTGTGTACACAAATCCGACGGACAAAGTGCCACGCGTGCTCAGAATAAATAAAGAGATGAAAGCTATTGGCTACTGCCCCGTTTATAGTCCCGACTTACGTGTTTTACGTCACCTCGTTCAGAATGATCGGATTTTCCGACAACTTTGTGTGACCGTGTGTATGCAAGACAAGTTTGAGCCAACATCCAACAAAGTCCGACCGTGTGTACGGGGCATTATACTTACCTGAGCCCAATGTCAATCCAGCTCTGTGCTTGAAAGCATGCTCACTGCTTGCTCTTTCTCCCCTCACTATTTCAGAGACACTAGCGATAGCCATTGGCTCCTGCTGCTGTCAATCACAGCCAGTGATGAAGGAGCAGGGGGCAGGGCCAAGCAGCGCTGTCTGTGTCAATGGACACACAGAGAGCAGCTCGGGAGCGAGCCTGCATGAGTGCCCTCATAGCAAGTGGTTTGCTATGGGGTCACTCAGTAGGGGGCAGGCGCTAGAAGTGCTGGTGAGGGACCCAAGAAGATGAATATTGGGGCTGCTCTGTGAAAAACCATTGCACAGAGCAGGTAAGTATAACATGTTTGTTATTTAAACAAAAAGAAAAACTTTTACAATCACAATAAAGATGGAAAGTAAAAGGGTTAATGAATCAGGTAATACTTTACTCAACATAGTTTTTGGTAAATATAAAAGGGATTAAACAGAAAACCAGGTTATAAGTGTTTTGAGAGCTTTAGTGCTTCAGTTTCCAGTCGATACCACTGGGAGATGGTTGAGCTAATATGCTAAAGCCTAAAGCTTTCTATACATGTACCTTGATTTACCTACAGCTATTTAAGGCAATGGCCTGTCCTAACAATGCATTTTATGTATATTTAGTCAGGCCCTAGCACTGAATAGTTGCTGGTAAACTTAAGAATTGTATACCTGTTAAATCTAAGAGGTATATGGAAGGTGAAATACCAGCCCAATTTGCTCCTTAAAATGCATCTCTTTAGAAATGCATATTGACAAGAAGTGAGTTAAAGAGGAAGTAAACCCTCCTGTAAAAAAAAAAAAAAACACACCCTGCAAGATAAAGGCATAATGAGCTAGTATGCATAGCATACTAGCTCATTATGAATTACTTACCTGAGAATGAAGCCCCCGCAGCCATCCTCGTCTCCCCCTCAGGCCGCCGACATGTCGCCTGGGGCTTGCTTCCGGGTGTCACTCCCGTGCATGCGCGTGGGAGCCGCCGTGAACGACACAGTACAACTGAAGCAACGGCACGTACGTGGCATTGCTTTAGTTGGCTTAAGTGTGCATGTGCAGCATGATGTTGGCACATGCAAATACAGGGATATCTCCTAAAATGTGCAGGTTTAGGAGATGTCCAGTGCAGCTACAGGTAAGCCTAATTATAGGCTTGCATGTAGTTTAACCACTTCAGCCCCGGAAGGTTTTACCCCCTTCCTGACCAGAGCACTTTTTACAATTCAGCACTGCGTCGCTTTAACTGCTAATTGCGCGGTCATGCAATGCTCTACCCAAACGAAATTTGCGTCCTTTTCTTCTCACAAATAGAGCTTTCTTTTGATGATATTTGATCACCTCTGCCGTTTTTATTTTTTTCGCTATACACGGAAAAAGACCGAAAATTTTGAAAAAAAATGATATTTTCTACTTTTTGTTCTAAAAAAAATCCAATAAACTCAATTTTAGTCATACATTTAGGCCAAAATGTATTCGGCCACATGTCTTTGGTAAAAAAAATGTCAATAAGTGTATATTTATTGGTTTGCGCAAAAGTTATAGCGCCTACAAACTAGGGTACATTTTCTGGAATTTACACAGCCTTTAATTTATGACTGCCTATGTCGTTTCTTGAGGTGCTAAAATGGCAGGGCAGTACAAAACCCCCACAAATGACCCCATTTTGGAAAGTAGACACCCCAAGGAATTTGCTGAGAGGCATGTTGAGCCCATTGAATATTCATTTTTTTTGTCCCAAGTGATTGAATAATGACAAAAAAAAAAAAAATTACAAAAAGTTGTCACTAAATGATATATTGCTCACACAGGCCATGGGCATATGTGGAATTGCACCCCAAAATACATTTAGCTGCTTCTCCTGAGTATGGGGATACCACATGTGTGGGACTTTTTGGGAGCCTAGCCACGTACGGGGCCCCGAAAACCAATCACTGCCTTCAGGATTTCTAAGGGCGTACATTTTTGATTTTACTCCTCACTACCTATCACAGTTTTGAAGGCCATAAAATGCCCAGATGGCATAAAACCCCCCCAAATGACCCCATTTTGGAAAGTAGACACCCCAAGCTATTTGCTTTGAGGCATGTTGAGTCCATGGAATGTTTTATATTTTGACACAAGTTGCGGGAAAGTGACAAATTTTTATTTTTTTTATTTTTTTTTGCACAAAGTTGTCACTAAATGATATATTGCTCACACAGACCATGGGCATATGTGGAATTGCACCCCAAAATACATTTAGCTGCTTCTCCTGAGTATGGGGATACCACATGTGTGAGACTTTTTGGGAGCCTAGCCGCGTACGGGGCCCCGAAAACCAATCACTGCCTTCAGGATTTCTAAGGGCGTACATTTTTGATTTTACTCCTCACTGCCTATCACAGTTTCGGAGGCCATGGAATGCCCAGGTGGCACAAACCCCCCCAAATGACCCCATTTTGGAAAGTAGACACCCCAAGCTATTTGCTGAGAGGCATGGTGAGTATTTTGCAGCTCTCATTTGTTTTTGAAAATAAAGAAAGACGAGAAAAAAAAATTTTTTTTTTCTTTTTTCAATTTTCAAAACTTTGTGACAAAAAGTGAGGTCTGCAAAATACTCACTATACCTCTCATCAAATAGCTTGGGGTGTCTACTTTCCAAAATGGGGTCATTTGGGGGGGTTTTTTGCCACCTGGGCATTCCATGGCCTCCGAAACTGTGATAGGCAGTGAAGAGTGAAATCAAAAATTTACGGCCTTAGAAAGCCTGAAGGCGGTGCTTGGTTTTTGGGGTCCCGTACGCGGCTAGGCTCCCAAAAAGTCCCACACATGTGGTATCCCCATACTCAGGAGAAGCAACAGAATGTATTTTGGGGTGTAATTTCACATATTCCCATGGCATGTTTGAGCAAAATATCATTTAGTGACAACTTTGCGCAAAAAAAAATAAAAAAAATAAAAAATTGTCTCTTTCCCGCAACTTGTGTCACAATATAAATTATTCCATGGACTCAACATGCCTCTCAGCAAATAGCTTGGGGTGTCTACTTTCCAAAATGGGGTCATTTGGGGGGGTTTTGAACTGTCCTGGCATTTTATGCACAACATCTAGAGGCTTATGTCACACATCACCCACTCTTCTAACCACTTGAAGACAAAGCCCTTTCTGACACTTATTGTTTACATAAAAAAATAATTTTTTTTTGCAAGAAAATTACTTTGAACCCCCAAACATTTTTTTTTTTTTTAAAGCAAATGCCCTACAGATTAAAATGGTGGGTGTTTCATTTTTTTTTTTCACACAGTATTTGCGCAGCGATTTTTCAAACGCATTTTTTGGGGAAAAACACACTTTTTTACATTTTAATGCACTAAAACACACTATATTGCCCAAATGTTTGGTGAAATAAAAAAGATGATCTTAGGCCGAGTACATGGATACCAAACATGACATGCTTTAAAATTGCGCACAAACGTGCAGTGGCGACAAACTAAATACATTTTTAAAAGCCTTTAAAAGCCTTTACAGGTTACCACTTTAGATTTACAGAGGAGGTCTACTGCTAAAATTACTGCCCTCGATCTGGCCTTCGCGGTGATACCTCACATGCATGGTGCAATTGCTGTTTACATTTGACGCCAGACCGACGCTTGCGTTCGCCTTAGCGCGAGAGCAGGGGGGACAGGGGTGCTTTTTTTTTTTTTTTTTTTTTTTTTTTTCATTATTATTATTATTTTTTTATCTTATTTTTAAACTGTTCCTTTCATTTTTTTTTTAAAATCATTTTTATTGTTATCTCGGGGAATGTAAATATCCCCTATCATAGCAATAGGTAGTGACAGGTACTCTTTTTTGCAAAAATTGGGGTCTATTAGACCCTAGATTTCTCCTCTGCCCTCAAAGCATCTGACCACGCCAAGATCGGTGTGATAAAATGCTTTCCCAATTTCCCAATGGCGCTGTTTACATCCGGCGAAATCTAAGTCATAAAATGCTCGTAGCTTCCGATTTCTTAGGCCATAGAGATGTTTGGAGCCACCCTGGTCTCTGATCAGCCCTATGGTCAGCTGGCTGAATCACCGGCTGCTTTCTCAGGTTCCCTGTTGAGACAGGAGAGCCAGAGAAAAACACGGAAGACGTTGGGGGAGGGGGGGGCATTCCCTCCCACTGCTTGTAAAAGCAGTCTAGAGGCTAATTAGCCGCTAGGATTGCTTTTACATGAAAGCCGACCGCTGGCTGAAAAGAATGATACCAAGATGATACCTAAACCTGCAGGCATCATTCTGGTATAACCACTCAAAGTCGTGAATGGCGTACCTGAAGACAAAAAAATGGTTAACAATAAAGCACAGTAAACGGTAAGGTATAAAAAATTGTATACCTGAAAAGCAAACATGATAAAACATAATAACAATAAAACATTGCAGAATAGAATACAGTAAAAAAGAGCAGAACAATAGAGAGAGAATAGAGAGAGAGAGAACAATAAAACGGCAACTATTTTTTTTTTTTTTTTATATTTTTGTTTGTGTTTTTTTTTTTTTTTTTCACTTTTTTTTGTAACTAACTTTTATAACTGTAACCGGTTCCAGGTTCGGGTCTCTCAAAATGCGATGGCATCTTGGGAGACCCTGTGAAAGTGTGCCTAGTCTGTGCAATGCTGTACGCTACGCTAATAGTCAACTAGTGCATGGTAGCGTTCAAAACATTCACCAATGCAAAGACCAGGATTGTCAGGACAGAAGGGACAATAATAGCGGGTGTCACGCCTATATCCGCACTTGCTGCAGACACAACATCTTTTTTGGGGGGGTTCGTTGGGTAGGGGTACTCGGGAGGACATAAAGAAATTGCCTCTCATGCAGCTGACTGAATTTGGTTGGGGATGTGAATGGGGGAAGTACGGGCGCTGCAGAAGCGGTGGGTTCCCAATTAGGATTGGCGAATGCAGCAGGAAGGGCATTATGGGCACGACGGGCCTGTGTTTGTCTTTTTGGTGGCAGCGGGACATTACTTGTGCTTGCCACCTCACCAGCTTGAACTGCACTTATGGGACTCGCCACGTCACCAAGTGTTACTGCAGTGCTGGTTTGACTACGACCGGGGTGTACTAGGCCGCTGGCGCTTGCCAGTTCACCAAAACACTACAAAAAAAACTGTTAGCGATCGCAGGGATCAGGCCTGACTCTGCGAACGCTGCAGTTATGCGTTTAGTGTTTTGTAAGTGTCAGTGATCGATCGATACTGCACTTGGGTGGGCTGGGCCGGGCCGGGCGGAGGGGCAAAACGCAGGTGCTAGCGGGTATCTGGGCTGATCCCGCTAACACTGCGTTTGTGGGAACCCTAAACTGCTGGGGACGCTAGTATAGATCTGATCGGATCAGATATTGATGCGATCAGATACTATACCACTAAGGGAGGTGTACGGTGCGTGCGTGGGTGTTAGCGGTACTGGCGCTAATCTGACGCTGCCTGGGGCTGGTGCTTGCCAGTTCACCAAAACGCTACCAAAAAAACTGTTAGCGATCGCAGGGATCAGGTCTGACTCTGCGAACGCTGCAGTTATGCGTTTAGTGTTTTGTAAGTGGCAGTGATCGATCGATACTGCACTTGGGTGGGCTGGGCGGAGGGACAAAATGCAGGTGCTAGCGGGTATCTGGGCTGATCCCGCTAACACTGCGTTTTTGGGAACCCTAAACTGCTGGGGACGCTAGTATAGATCTGATCGGATCAGATATTGATGCGTTCAGATACTATACCACTAAGGGAGGTGTACGGTGCGTGTACGGTGCGTGCGTGGGTGTTAGCGGTACTGGCGCTAATCTGACGCTGCCTGGGGCGACGCATATCACCGCCGGGCGATCGGGGGGCTAAACCTTTATTCGGTAATAAACGGCGGGTGCCCTGACACTATAAAAAATAAACGAACTAACCAGCGTCACCCGTAACGGTTATACGGTGATCAGTGGTGAAAGGGTTAACTAGGGGGCCATCAAGGGGTTAAAACATTTATTAGGTAGTATATGGGGGTCCCTGTCGCTATAAAACACTGACGGCGAACCTAAATATTTACGTCCCTAACTACCGTCACCAGCGACACTAATACAGCGATCAGAAAAATGATCGCTTAGCGACACTGGCGACAGGGGGTGATCAAGGGGTTAAAACTTTATTAGGGGGGTAAGGGGGGTACCCTAGACGTACAGGGGGCTAAACCTTTATTCGGTAATAAACGGCGGGTGCCCTGACACTATAAAAAATAAACAAACTAACCAGCGTCACCCGTAACGGTTATACGGTGATCAGTGGTGAAAGGGTTAACTAGGGGGCAATCAAGGGGTTAAAACATTTATTAGATAGTATATGGGGGTCCCTGTCGCTATAAAACACTGACGGCGAACCTAAATATTTACGTCCCTAACTACCGTCACCAGCGACACTAATACAGCGATCAGAAAAATGATCGCTTAGCAACACTGGTGACAGGGGGTGATCAAGGGGTTAAAACTTTATTAGGGGGGTTAGGGGGGTACCCTAGACCTAAAGGGGGCCTAAGACTCACTGCCCTAACACACTAACTGACACAAACTGACACCAATACAGTAATCAGAAAAAAAAAAAAAAAAAAAAAAAAAAACCTGCTTGGTGTCAGTTTGTGACAGGGGGGGGGGGGGGTGATCGGGGGGCGATCGGGGGGGGGATCGGGGTGAAATGTGTGCCTGGCATGTTCTACTGTGTGTGTAGTGTTTGGTGCACTCACATTACAGTCTTCTCTCCTCGGCCCGGAACGGAAAATACCGAGCCGAGGAGAGATGACATCATTTCCTCTGCCTCTGTGTACAATACAGAGGCAGGGAAATGATCCCATTGGCTGGGAGCGATCGCGAGGGGGGGGCCACGAATGGATGGCCTCCCCCTCACCACCGATCGCCGGGGGACATTTGCCGACCGCCGCAGGCACCGGGGGGGGGTCCGATCGGACCCCCCACCCGCGGGCAGGCAGGGACGTACAGGTAAGCCCTTTTGCCTGCCCGTGCCGCTTTGTCGACGTACATCGTCGTGCGGCGGTCGGCAAGTGGTTAAAGTGGTTGTAAAGGGTTTACAACCACTTTAATTACATTAAATGCTAACTCCACTTTCATGGGAAAAAAAAATAAGCAAAAAAATTATAATATAGCAAATATAATTGCTGCACAAGTCATGTTTAAATTGATTGTCATTAAAAATTGCCTTTTTCTTTTCTATCTGCAGCGCTGTAATTTTCTGTAAAATGCAATGCAATATGGCTACCTGGAAGTGTTCTGAACACCATCTGTGAATGTCATTTCTTGTGATTGGCTTACTGATTCTCCCAGAGGTCTGCACTAAGATACAAATCAGATTTTTGACATCCCCTACAACAAAAAAATTCATTTTTGGCGAGATATTCCCAAAGGCAAATCACATCTAAAGGCGTGCTGACCCTGATCTTTCCTCATTAGAGCCCTGTAGGTGCAGCAGCTTATTGAACATTATATTGAAGCTTCCATACAGATTCACTTTGCACATGAACACAGACAAGCTGCTATTTCTTCAGAATAATAAAAGGTAGGAATCTGCAACAAAGTTTGTTAAAATCCTTGCAATGCACATAAATCACCCAGTGCGGAGTCTCAACAAAAGTGGAGTTACTTTTAAATGTTAAACTGTATATATGTACTTATTAAAAGTTTTAACATTAAAGGAGTTGTAAATGAAGACGTTTTTTTATCTTAATGCATTCTATGACACAGACACAGCAGCAGCGCAATTGGCTCCCACAGCTGTCAACCAAAGTCAGTCAGCCAATCAGGGGAGAGAAGGGGCGGGGTTGGGTCGGGGCTCTGTGTCTGAATGGGCACACAGAGCTGTAACTGGGCTCCAGTTCCCCTTAAAGGAAGCTGCTGACTGTGGGGGCATTCGATAGGAGGGAAGGGCCAGGAGCAGCAAAGAGGGACCTGAGAAGAGGAGAATCCGGGTTGCTCTGTGCAAAAGCAACTGCACAGAAGAGGTAAGTATTACATGTTTGTTATTTTTTTTTTTAAATGAGACTTTACAATCACTTTAACAACTGACAAAATGGCAAAAAACAGACATAATATATAGTGCTTATTTCATAGCTTTACTAGATTCTAAATGGTGCTGTAGACAGACCGTTACCAAGATGTGTCTGTCCACTGGTTTTCCTTAATTCCAGAGAGAAGAAGTTTAGCCGTCTCTACCTTATTAAAGTGAATCTTTCATGAAAGCATATGTTCACCTTTTGTAAAAAAATAAAATAAATAAATGCACATGATTTTGCAGGTAAAAAAAATAACATTTATTATTTTTTAACAATGGAGTCTGCAAAACAGTCAGTAAATCGTGGGTGCAATATCAGGCTCCTGCAGACACTTAGTACAGATGTCTGTCTGTACCTCCTATGTGTGAAGAGAGTAAAGAGCAGGAAGAATCAGTGAACTATGAGGGCACTCATCAGCACACTTGCAGTTCATTAAAAACTGCAAGCCGTCTGCCGTGGTGGAAGATGGGACTTGTAGTACAATTATTTACAGAAATCTGTGAATTAATTATGTGGCTGGGGGGAAAGCCCTGAACAGCTGCTCTGTTTTTAAATTGTGACAGCAGGTTCAGGGGAGGGTCTTCCATCCACTGTCATAGTAAGGAATGGGAGGTGGGGCTCCTGCATTAGTAATATGTTACCCTGCATGGGCTGGGGTAAGGATTTTTTACACCCCAGGTGAAACCTCATTTGCCGCCCCCTGTCTCTGCCCCTAAATCCACCCCCTTTGCCCGAGCATCAGTGTGACAGAAGCCCGCGCTAGAGGAAGCATGCAGCTGCAGTAGAGAGCACTGATCATAGGGACATGCAGGGGATGTTTGCTTCCATTCCATCAGGTCCTCCAGTGCTGCGCCTAAATGACACTACAGAACGCTGCCTGAGTAACATGCAGCAGAGGCATCCCCTGCATCCCCCTAGATGTGCATGCTATAACCCAGCAGTGCCCACTAGAGGTTATAATATTTATTACAGAGGTATTTATAATACAGCACCAAGATGGAGAGTAGGGAAATCAGCAGCCGGGCACCCTAGGCAGCAGGGCACCCTAGGCAGCCACCTAGTTTGCCTAGTGGTAGAACCGGCCCTGGTTACATGTTACACCTTGAATATGGGTGTAACATGTAACATTTTACTAAAGGTGAACTTATCATTTAAATTTGGAAATTTGTGTGAATACATTCTTGACTTATCAGTATTATGAGTAAGCATAATACGTAATAAGTAAGTATTCTTGACTTCCGCAGTATAATTTTTCAGAAATGTTGTACCTTTTATCATTAATTAGCAATCAGTTAGACTGCGACTTTGCTTAGGCTAAGATTATGTCCTGTTGTAGGCAGACAAAAGCATTTACTTTCTCCTCAGTATTTAGACAGCCCTACCATGAAGTTGTATTCAAAGCAGTGTGCTTCCAACATAGTCCCCACCCGCTCTAAGCCATGACCCTCTGATGCATTTAATTCAAATTGGGCTTATATATAGAGACCTTCATGAATAAATGAATATCATGTGATATCTAGTGGAATGGATACAGTGGAGAAGAATTAGAACCTATTAGTAGAAATATGTCAACTCACTCACTCACTCAGTGAGCTGCCTGCAGCGTATTAATAAAAAAGAAAAAAGGTGACTGGAATACAAGTCAAAGGGAAGCTGCTTTCACAGGACATGTGTGGTGTATCAACAACAACAAGTTCAATTAAGTAACAGGTACAAAGTATCTCTAAAGATGTTAAATATCGAATGAAAATAATATTAAAAATTACACACATATATAAATACCCTTCTTCCACCAATAAAAAATACAAAGTCGTGTTTTTTATTGGTGAAAGAAGGGCATTTATTTATATGTGTAATTTTTTTATACTATTTTCCCCTGGTAACCTCTGGAGGAATCTAATGCCCCGTACAAATGATCGGAAATTCCGCCAGCAAAAGTCCAATGAGAGCTTTTGGTCGGAAGATGCGATCGTGTGTATGCTCCATCAGACTTTTTCCGGCCGAATTCCCGGCAGCAAAAGATTGAGAGCATGTTCTCAATTTTTCCGTCGGAAAAATTTCCGATCCAAAATTTCGATCGTCTGTACCAATTCCGACGCGCAAAATTCCTTTGCATGCTCGGAAACAATTCAACTTATGCTCGGAAGCATTGAACTTCATTTTCTCGGCTCATCATAGTGTTGTACGTCACCGCGTTCTTGACGGTCGAAAGTTCAGAGAAACTTTTGTGTGACCGTTTGTATGCAAGTCAAGCGGAATGAGCGGAATTCCGTCGGAAAAACCATCCAAGATTTTTCCGATGGAAATTCCGCTCATGTGTACAGGGCATTAGGCTTCCATGGAAGCCTGGTTGAGGAACCATGCTTTAAAGTAATTTTTGCTGTGATATTTGGCATTGTCATTGCTATACCTTCGGACAGGTCTGTGCTTTCTTATTAGAGAATCCCATTCTGTCTTGCCAATATTTGAGCCAAAGATATCTATAAAAATAATTGTGAATAAGTAAAGTACTGCACATGACATATATTCCAAAAAAAGATTAGACCATTGTGATCTGCATCTACATTGTGTTATGGTGGATATGCTTGCATATATACAAAAAAAAGTCTCCAAAAATCTGGCCAAATGACCAGAGAAAGTAGATATATTTTACTACATTTAATGGGGTTGATTTACTAAAGGCAGAGTGATGACTTTGAAAGTGAAGTTGCTCCAGAGCTCTGCTGACTTCCATCATCCAATCATGTGCAAGCAACAATGCATTTTGTTTTTATTTCCCTTGCATGTAATTGGCTATTCTTTGTAAAGTGAAGCTTTACCTCATTTACTCTGGAGCATCTTGAAAATTGCAAAGTTTACTTGCCTTAAAGTATATGCACAACTTTTTTTTCATTTTGAATAGAGTAAGGGAAGGTTTTTTTTTTGCCATCTGTGTCCCATTGCAAGATTTCTCCTCTATTACTTTTCTGGGGACAACCCAAAATTGGGGAAATTTTATTTTCAATGATAATGGTAAACAGGACAAATATAAAGAGGGTGAATCTCCCTATCTAATGGGGACCAGACAGCAATAAAAACCGCATAGGTGTTCTAATTTACCTTCACTCTATACAAAAATAATAAAAAACAGTTTTTCCTTTAGTTATACTTTAAGTAAATCAACACCAATAATTTCCATATTTCCATATTTAGGTTTCTATGCATTTTTGTTTGAGAGAGCTTTTCCAAAAAGGCAGAGACTAATCAAAATTGGCTATTATATTTTTACATTCCTTAAATACCGCATACCTGGCATACTTAATTTCTGCATGCAATTAATTATTTATTTCCTTCCGTGAATTGACTTTGACTTTGTGGTATTTACTGACAGTTTTGATCATTTTGCAGTATATACCACAAAATGTTATAGTGAATTGACAGTTGCAGGTTTGCATGCGATATTGAGGGAAAATGTGTCTGGACACCTACATACCACACATGCGATCTGGTTCTGGGAATGGAGAGCATTATGTCTACTTTAAATTTGCAATGTGGGCCAGGATGTATGTGAAGGGTCAGCTAATAAGGAACTAGAAACAAATATTTTCCTGTGTTTCTGATGCTGTTTTTCAGGTGTCACTTTCTCTAGTCACAGTCAACAACAGACTGAACAATGAATACAGCCAGACACACCACCAATCAGGATGGGATTGGAAGTACTTGAGAACAAAATTTTGCTGGGGAACACCAAAAGTCTTTCAGTAGGAATAGGAAATGTACAGTGTATGGGATGAGACAGTGTGGTATAGGAAATGTATAGCACAGTGCACAGAATGAAAGGGTGTAGATGCCAAAGTACCCAAGCACTTTTTTGGCATGATTTTATTGCATTGTGCAGCCCATGATTGGACTGCAATAATGCAGTTGGGTGTAATCCACATGTGTAACATCACACCTTCACAGGTGTAAATGTGGCCTTAACCCCTGAAGCAAAAGCTCAGGCAAGAAGCTCAGTCATTTCGGAGCTGGTGAGCCTTTAAATTACAGCCAGGGACAGCCCGATAGGATTGTGAAAACATGTGGCACCCCTGGGCACTCCAAGGACAAGGATGATGTGGCACGCATAGCGAACAGTTTTTTTTAACATAACAAACATGTAATTTTCACCTGCTCTGTGCAGTGCTTCTGGCCCCTTCCTCCTGCCAAGTGTCCCCAGAGCAAACAGCTTGCAATGGGGACACCCATTGCGTGTCCATTCAGACCCCTCTCTATTCTCATTGGCTCACTGGCTGTCTCAGCCAATGAGGAGGGAGAGTGCACATCACTGGATTGAGGGGAAGCTCAGGTAAGTATTAGGGGGCTGGGGGGCTGCTGCGCACAGGTTTTTTTACCATCATATATAAAATGCATGAAGGGAATGAAAAATTCCTCAGCCTTTAGAACCACTTTAATTAGAACCCGAGCCTATTCATTGTTGGCCCAACACACATATGCCACTATCCATATATCCAAAATATGTTTTTTTTTTTACTTCAGCTTGTTTTTATTAAGAATTTTTCATATACAGAGAATAGAACAAGTACGATATGGAAGCATTGGTTGCCACTTAACAGTAATACAAAAGAAAATAACAATATGGGTTATATCATAGACTCTTGTCAGGAGCGTAATACAATAAGTTATAACTGACACGAACAGGAATGCGACAAAAAAAAATAAATAAAGAAGAGAATTCAGGTTTTAACCAGAAATTATAAAATTATACCATTCTGACCAGATTGCCCAATGTTGGTCTGCAGATGACAGACGCCCCTCAGATATAGCGAACATGCATTCGTATGAACTGTGAGTGTGCACTAAGCTTATCACCTCGATTTTAGATAAGTGGTCGGGGGATTTTCAATGGCGAACAATTGTTAGTCTGGCTGCTAGAAGTATGTGAATGATAAGGCAGCGAAGGTGAAAAGGGATATTGTCGATACCAATGCTGAGAAGTGCCAATTCGGGTGCTGGGGGAATGTGAATCCTAGTAACTTCTACTATAATTTTGAATACCTCTTTCCAAAAGAAGGAGATATTGGTACAGGACCATAGTAATTGATATAGGTTCCCTAACTCTCTGCAGTTCCTCCAACATAGGGGAGATGCGTGTGGGTCAAATGCATGTATCTGTGAAGGGATAATATATTATCCGAGGTTGAATTTATATGAGAGATCCCATAAGTTGGAGGAGTGTGTTGCTTGAAGATTAGAGGATAGGGCTGTTTTCCATTGGGTATCCGTAAATGTAAGACCTATGTCCCTTTCCCATTTTGCCATAGGCTACATTTTAGTAAACAATAATTTGTCACATATTAGGTTGTAAAAGAGGGTGATACCTTTGGTGGTCAGGGTGTTATCCGTCAGGAACACCAACACTTTTTTTGGTATAGATTTGTGGAGGTGATGGTTACGGGTCACCTCAGTGTACTGGTACTACTCTGTGTTAAGCAAAGAGTATGAATTTTGTAAGGAGGGGAACGGGATAAGGAGGTTAACATGGTACAGATCTGAGATTAACATTAAGCCCTTGGCCTACCAAGTTTTCAAGGATATGTTGGGAATGAGCAGTGACAGAGCAGAGAGTGGTACAGGGATGTTATGATGATTGCTCCCTAAAGGAGTGTTGGTAATAAAGTAATCAAACGCTCTCACGGTAGCAATAATAGTGGGGGAGAGAGCTTTGTTGCCTATTTTACTTAAATGAGCACTTAAATTCCAATTTCTTTAATTATGCCCGGGGATTTGCAGCGCCTCAATGTTGCTCCACATACAGGAAGAACTGGGTTGGAACCACGCTTTGAATTGTGTTAAAATGGAAGCAATGTAGTAGTCTCTAATGCATATATATCCCACACCTTCCACTGATCTATGTTTGATTAGGCAGGCTTGAGAGGTCATAGATTTTTTATTATACCATACTGTACGACCCAAAAGGTTCTGGACAGTGGTGAAGAAAGATATCGGGACCGGGATGGGTAGTGTCCTGAAAAGATTCAGTAACTGCGGTAGATCAATAATTTTGAATGCTGCAAGCCTGCCCGACCAGGATAGAGTATGCTTGGTAATTTTTTCTATTTCCTTATGTAGGTTGTCTAGAAAGGGAACAAAATTGACCCGGTAAAGAGAGGATGCAGAAGTAGTCAGTTTAACCCCTAAGTATGTAAGGGAGTCACTAGTCCATGTACCGTATATAGATAAATACTCTCAATAGTGGTCTGCATTTCTTTCGAGACTCCTAATGGAAGAATATGTGATTTAGAAGCATTCACTTTGTAATGAGATATAGAACTGAACTCATCCAAAGTCTTTTGTACCGAAGCCAGGGAAGATGTAGGGTTAGTCATCATGAGAATAACATTATCTACAAATACATTTATTTTGTGCTCCATAGTGTCAATAACAAATCCAGAGATGTCTAATTGCGATCTGATCTTTTCGGCCAGAGGTTCCATAACCAAATTAAAAATGAGGGGAGATAGGGGGCAACCTTTTGTTGTGCCGTTAGAGATAGGAAATGGTTTGTATAGCATGGCAGAGCAATACACTTGGGCAGATGGGCAGGAATATAGAGTCATGATTGCAGATAGAATATGTCCATTAAAGCCAAACTTACATAGAGTCATATTTAAGTAGTGCCACTGGACCCTGTCAAATGCCTTCTCCACATCCAAGGAGAGAAGCAGAGAAGGCATTCCCTTGGTTTCAGCGTGATGAATGATGTTAATCATTCGTAGCATGGCATCTGAGGTCTGTTGTCCTTTAGTGAAGCCGGACTGATCAGGGTGGATGAGGAAAGGTAAAAGATTCACTTATCTATTAGCGACCACCTTTGCATATAGTTTAGTATCGTGGTTCAGCAGAGAGATAAGCCTAAAGTTTTGGGGTGATGTGGGTTCCTTCCCTGGTTTCGGTAATGTAATAATTAACGCTTTTAGCATTTCTTGTGGGAAAGAAGCCGAGGAAGCAGCTGTATTGAATACATTTGTGACATGTTCAAGCAGGATAGATTTAAATTGCTGGTAATATTCACCCACAAAGCCATCTGGGCCAGGAGCTTTATTCTTAGGGAGGGAATCTATGGCCTTGCTCACCTCCAGGGTGTAAAAATGGGTGTTAAGGTCCTTTAGTTGTTCAGGTGAGAGGGACGGTAGATGGACTGAGTCCAAAAAGGTTTTGTATATCGAAAACCTCAGAATGGTTTATGGATGTGTCCTCCTTTAATTTGTATTGGCTGCTATAATAATTGCTGAAGGCATCTGCTATAGCCTGTAAGTCAAGCACTTTGGCTTTACTACTAGGGTGATAGATGAAGGGAATGTCTTAGGGGGTCTTAGTGTAATATTAATAGTGTAATATTCTTTGATTTGGTGAGCTAGGAGTTTACCAGCTTTGTTACTGTGCATGTAAAAGTGCATTTTGAGACATTTCTGAGACTTATCAAAGTTTTCCAAAAGAAGAGAACGTAAGTCAAGGCGTAATTTAATTAGCTTTGTTTTGAGATCAGTAGAGAGTAGGGGTTTGTTTAGTGTGTCAGTGGCCTGTATCTCTGCAAGGAGAGAGTCAAGGTGCTGCTTCCTCTGCCTCTTATGCCTAGCCCCCAATTGAATGAAAAGCCCCCGCATGTAAGCCTTGTGTGCTGCCCATAGGTGTTGGGATCAGATACTGAGTCTTTATTCAAGGTAAAGTAGTTTTCAAGGTTATTGTGAAGGGAGTTCACATAGGGAGAGGATTGCATTACTGTATCCAAATATTGACATGATAAAATGGTGATAGACCCAGTTATCTAAAAGCATGGTTGACATGATGATAAAAGGCCATGGTACTGTATAATTGATTCATGATTCTCAGAGGTAAAAATCACATGGTAACGCATAGTTGCTGTGACATAACATCAATAAAAATCTCGATGCGTTTCGTGGATATCTTCCACTCATCAGGAGCAGATATAGCCTGGGTATATTTATGGGTAGATTTGCTGTACAAAAGCGTGGATGATATTGGCGGCTGGGAGCGATGTGGGAACATGATCCCTGGGGGGAGCTGAGGTAATGGCACTGTGGCAACAGCACAGCAAGGACAACTGATCAATATAGTGGAAAAAGGTCTCCAATCGACAGCTGTGGTTGTGAGTGGTGTAGGGTAAAAGCCCGTAGGGTTTCTGGCCAAAAGTGTAGAGTTGTCACAGGGGGACAATGGGTAAGTAAAGTGTATCCTCCATCAAGGTGCGATAGTGAAAGCCGGTCAGTCTGCCGCAGAACCCCATCAACGTCACTGTCACGTACCTTACTGTGGAGTCTGAAATGACGAGGGTGACCTCTTGCGCGGTTCCGGTCCTAACACCCCTGGAGGTGGAGACAGGGCTGCTAGGGCAACGGAAGGGTGCAGGTGCCTGTTGGCAGGATCAGGAAAACCAGAGCCTAGAGATGCTGGTGAGATGTTGATCCTAGATAGGTTCAGGAAAGTCCAACAGGAGAACTTGCAAGGTCGGGAACAAGCAGGAGTCGGCAACGTGCTGGCAGGAAGGTGCACAATTGATAGGCAGGTTCGTAGTCAGGGGCTAGCGGAGGTTGGCAATGGGCTGGCAGAGAGGTACAAGATCGGAAGACAGAGCCGTGGTCAGAAGTTCAAGCCGGGTTCAGTACAGGAAGCAGAAGTAAACAGAGTTGCAGGGATAATCCAAAAGAGTAGTCAGGAAGGCCAAGGTTTCAGGATCAAGGTTCAATCAAACAGCAATCAAGGATACAGGAACTAGCTGAGACAATCCAGCACTGATACTAGTATGCTGATCCTTTAAATAGGGCGCCCTGTGCTGTGATTCGTTGGCTTGTGGACATGCCCACGCCGACGTGCACTCGTTCGTATGAGAGTACTAACGTGCGTGCCTGGTCCGGGGTTCACACATTCGCACCGCACGTCTGGCTGGTGCACGGGAACGAGCGTTTGTAATGGTTCTCTGACAGTCACACTGCGTGCTAGTGGGAGAGAAGACAAACAGCGCTCCCAGCCGCCAATGTCAAAGGGTCTGGTATGAAATGGGGGGTGAGACCCCAAAACCATTTTTTAAAACATTTTTGTATTGTCAACAATAGCTGCAGCTGACAAAAGTCAATTTAAATATCATTTGTTTTTCTTTATATATGTCCGTTTTGCTGCAGCAGGTTCTATATATGGTACAGATGGACTACTATACAGGCAGACTTATGCTGGCCATACACTATACAGAAAATCGGCCGAACCCATTTTCGAAAAAAGAACGTTTGGTAATGACCGCAAACGATCACGCCATCGGGTAAGTAAAGATTTTTGATCGTTAAATTGTTTATGAACAGCAATGTATCGTTTTTTCGTTCGTTTTTTTCATTTATAAAAGGAAGTGTCAAAATGTGTTTGACCTCTGCACTGTGGCTTCCTGTGTTTGACGAGGAGCAACATACATTCGTGCGTACGTCGGAACGAACCCTCTACCTACAATATGGATGTGGATGAAAGGACCATTGGCATAGTCATGCTTGGAGTGATGGCTATACAACAAGCAGAGGAACCCATAATCAAAAGGCGAAGGTTATGGAGTAAAGAGTGGCTGAAGAACCGGGATGACTTCTCTCATATGAGATTGGTTCGAGAGCTCAAGGAAAACAATACAGATGACTATCGGAACTATCTGAGGATGCCTGATGAGTCCTTTCAGCTCTTATTGAGTAAAGTGTCACCCCTTATTACCAAAAAAGACACAGTCTTAAGACCAAGCATCCTGGCAGAGAAGAGACTGGTAGCAACACTTCGCTTTCTGGCAACTGGCCGAAGTTATGAAGATTTAAAGTTCACTACCGGAATCTCTGCCCAGTCACTTGGCCGCATCATACCAGAGACCTGCCAAGCCATTATAAGGATCATGCAAGAGGAATACCTAAAGGTAATGACACACTGCTTTTATTTTTAACTCTCAAACACTGTACAGCTTGCTTTGTTTAACTTTGATTTTAGAAGCTCTAAACATATCAGTAAACTCAAACTAGTTCATAACATGTCAAACTGACAAACATAACATATTTTAACCCAAATGTATGTTATTCACAAAGATGTGTACTGATAATCATGTCCCCAGTTGCTTTGTTGACGATCCTGCTGTGGGAATGGTACGTGCCACTGATGCATTTGTTGAGGTACTTGCAATGATTGTGGGTGTGTGGTTTGCAATGATTGTGGGTGTGTGGTTTGCAATGATTGTGGGTGTGTGGTTTTGTGCTCAGCTAAGTGTGTATTTGTGGTCAGCTCCCCCCTTAACCCTTTATTAAGAAGTTGAATGAGTAATGGTTCTAGTAATTGTTTTTGGTCTTCTGACATCCTGCGCATTTTCTTTGCTGCAAATGCACCCAGGTCATCACATTCATCCTTCTTCTGATTTAATGCTGCAGATGCTTGTAGTAGAAAGTTGCCTGTTGCATCTTGCTTTGTCTTTCTCTTTTTGGTAATGCTTACTGGTGGTGATGTGACAGTTTGTGTTTCACTGCCAAATAGATCCTGTATAATAAAGCCAATTGTTATAATTTTTGGACAAATAAGCCTTAAATTTTTTTGTAACATATATTTTTATCTTTGCACAGCTGCCATCATCTGTGGAGGAATGGAAATCAACTGCCAAACAATTTCAAGACTATTGGAATTTTCCAAACTGTGGTGGTGCCATAGACGGCAAACATGTTCGGATAATACCCCCAGCAAACTCTGGCTCATTCTTCTACAATTATAAAGGCTACTTTAGCATTGTCCTAATGGCAATTGTCAATGCCAAGTATGAATTTATATTTGTTGACATAGGGAAAAATGGCAGAAATTCGGATGGGGGAATAATAGAGAAGACCTCTTTTTTAAAAAATGGACTTCTACATCTCCCATCCCAAGAGGACACAGTTGAAGGTCTCAACTTCTCATTTGTTGCCGATGACGCATTTGCGTTATCTGAGCATATTTTAAAACCTTTTGCCCTGAAAAACCTAACACCTGAGCAAAAAAATTTTAATTATATGTTATCTCGTGCTAGACGAGTTGTTGAAAACGCGTTCGGTATTATGGCCAACCGTTTTAGAATATTTCATACAGCAATAAATGTAGCCCCCCCAAAAATTTACACAATAGTCCATAGTTGCTGTGTGTTACACAATTTCTTACGGAGTACTAGCTCCACCTACATGATCCAATCCCAGTTGGACCAGGAAGATACTTTGTCTGGGGATGTCAAGCCTGGTGAGTGGCGTAATGACACCGAAGGCTTATTAAACCTAGGCCGTGCCCCACCACGTCTCTCCAGTCAAGTCGCTCGCCAGAGTCGCATTGATTATATGCACTATTTTCTGGGTCCTGGAGCAGTAGATTGGCAAAACAATATCTAAATGCTATGTAAATTTGAGTGGCTGCATTTATATATTATTTCATTACTAAATACAGATGTCATGTAAGATTTTTCTTTAAATAAACAAAATTACCAAATTACATGTGCTTTGATTTTTGAATGTATTTTCTTCAATTTTTAGTTTCAGATGTGTATAATAAAACATAATATTATGACTTTACCTGACTGTCTGCCATTTCGTCAAATGTTCCATCTTCTTCATCTCCTGAAATATTCTCACTGATACTGTCTAAACTTGACACAGAGGGTCGTGCTTCCTCCTGGTCAGTCAGAAAACGTAGACTCTCAAAATACCACAGGCGTGGCACATATACTTCATCTGCACCTGCACCAGATCTTTTGGATTCATTAATTTTATTTAATTCTTTTTTGAAGATCGTACGCAAATTGGCTATTTTTTTGGTCACATAGGATATATCTGCTTTTGCATACACAACAGTGCATAGTTCCACTAATTTAGTATACGCTTCTTTACGTTTTTGACGATCTGAGTAGTCTTTGGAGCGCACTTTCCATAGACATGTAAGGTCTCGGTACATTTCAATGAATTGTGGCAGGAAATGTGGTGATGTAAATTTGTCCACCATTGCTCCTGTAATAATCAAAAATGCAGCATTGTTCAGTTGCCAAACTACACCTAACAATTAATACCCTATAACTATTGTACTGGTCTGCTTACCTTCAGTTCTTCAAAATCTTCTGTGTATTGGCCCGTGTAATCCTTTGTCTGGTCAGTGGCAAGACAACGTTCTGTTCGGTGTGTGTTAAGCACCATAGACACGATCGGACCTTGTACAAACTTTCCCGTTGTTTTTTTGATAAAAGGGTCTTGTCTCTCTGAACTTGTATTGCATGCAGACGGTCTGACGTTTAGGCAACAAACACGAACGTAGTGACATTACAACGTACGGATGACACTTCCAAAGAAGACGTTAAATTCTTCGGTGTCACGCTTCGGGCTCCCTCTGCTAATTTCTAATTATTATACGTTTGGTCAGTGCAGATTCGTGCTTTACTTTGCGTTTACAACCGTTTGTAAAATTGTAGGACAACCAGCCATGTTACGCAATCCTAGGAGAGAGTGTGCTGTTTATGGGCTTGCAGTTCTTGCTGTGACTCTAGCCCAGTCCAGGAATAGTCAGAGTAGTAGGATGAGGATTATTTGGGCCAAAACTTGGCTACTTAATCGTGACCAATTTAGCCATATGCCCTTGCTGCGTGAGCTGCAGGAGAATAATCCAAATGATTCTCTGAATTATCTCCGGATGACGGACTCCTGCTTTCAGCAACTATTGTCCTTGCTGTCCCCCTATATCATGAAGCAGGACACCTGCATGAGGGCTGCTATTCCAGCAGAGCAAAAGCTCAAAGCTACCTTACATTATTTGGCGACAGGGAGGGGTCCCCAGGATATCAAGTTTACCACTTGGATCTCTCCCAAGGCTCTGGGAGAGATTATTCCTGAGACATGTAGTGCTATTATCCAAGTCCTGCAGAAGGACTATATTCGTGTAATTTTTGGGATTTAATATCACCTTCGTGTTTTTCTAAAGTATTGTATAAATTTAGTATTCCATCCTTCCCATTTTTGTAATATGCTGTGAATGAATGCCCTCTTTGTCCTCATGCATGCTGTAACTTTTTGGTGGCCTACATGCATATTTTCCTTCACTAACCACCCCAGCATGCTACCCTTGGCCCACACACACCTAGCCTAGTAACTTAAAACTGTATTTTTTAGGCTTAATTTTTAGGTTTACCACAAACACCCCCTAAAATGTGTCCCAATCTTATTCCTGTCCTTAAATTCATGCAGAGTGCAAGATTCCCTTTTTGGTTGTGCAAACACTTATCCCCCCCCCTAAAAAAACACCCAAAAAACAGTCAACCGATATAACTACTCTATCTGCTGATTTTGAAAAACACATACATAGTATGCCTTATTTTTTTAGGTAAGATTGCTGCCTAAATTCTCAAAAGCATGTAGTGCAAGGGCCTGCAAGATTACCTTCAAAAGGTCAAAATGATACGTTCGTTATGATGAATTTAGCATTATGAGGGGCTCACACCATCCCTGTGCTGTGCTCATTATGAGGGGCTCACACCATCCCTGTGCTGTGCTGACTTCCTGTGTTTATAACTTTATCATAACGAATAATCCTAATTAACGAACATTGTTATTATTTTGTCCGATGTATGTCAAAATGTGTATAGATTTGAACAATGTGCCTTCTTATTTACGGATTTGCCCACTTCTTACCTGGCCACTGGCCTGACAATGTTCTAAAGATGGATGGTCAGGCAAAATAATACTTAATTTTTCATGCATTTAGCTCTCATGGAAGTGTAGAGGTTTACTTGTCAAAACCAGCTACCAATTCAACTCCCCCCCCCCCTTAAAGTTTAGGAATGTGCCACCAGAGGGGGTAAGGGAGCATATAATTACAATTTAGCCTTTTTTGGATGTTGGGATGAATGGACGCCACTCTGACGGAGATGTGATGATACGTACTGAATTTTAGGATCGTATACAAAAAGGGACCTTAATTTTTCAAAATGCTCTGGACAATATTGAGGTACTAAATTTTGTCTTTGGGGCAGATGAGGCTACATTGCCTCAGAGAAAAGTGATGAGCCTTTTTTCTGACCAGCTCAATAGGCTGTGATGCCAGCTATGAAAAGTGCATGTGCTGGTTTGGGCTCCCAGAATGCCCGTCTTGTCAGTGAACAATATATGGACTACTTTTTTACTTGCTGATTAATTATTTTACTTCTTAATAAAATTAGATTTTCAAGGAACTACTGTTGTCTGTTTACTAGCTTTGCAAATAGCCTTGATCTTTTTAATTTTTGCCACTAGTGCAAACCAACCTGATGTGCAACATGAGGTGACAATCTCACTTTGAGCTAACTATTATATTGTGCTGTGTCTCAGCTACACACATTTTAGAGTACACTGTCAATGTAACCACAGCTACTTAACAAATATACTGGTATTGAGCATTGAAATAAAAAAACACACATTGTTTTTCTTCTAAAATGTTTTTATATGTGCACATTCCTGTGCGTTTTTTTCTTTTGACAAACAGGCGTATTGTAAAACTGAACTTGGATAACAACCACGAACTTACAAAGTTCAACATTAACAAAATATGTTAATTTTAATTTTCTTTATTTATTCTAAACAATTGGATTACAAAATTGTTGCTTTAAAATCTTTATGTAATTTTTTTATTTTTTTATTTTTTTTATATTTTTTTTATATTTTGTGTGTAATTATTTATTGATAATTTGTTTTATTTATTTTTTTTGGGGGGGAAATTTTTTCTATCATTTTTTTTTTACAAAATTGTTTATAAATATTTATATAAAATTTAGGTTTTCATTTTTTTTTTTACATTTTTTTATCATTATTTTTTTATAATTTTTTTGGTCATTATTTTTTATGAAAAATTTTGTTCATTATTTTTGACAATTTTTTTTTTAATTTTTTTTTTTTTTTTATTAACAAACAGAAACAAACAATAATTTGGACATAATCATGCAGCAGGAAATGAAGAACATGATAGATGTTTATGGACGTCAAAAGTGTTTAGATTCTACCCAAAACATCTATCATGTCCTTCATTTCCTGCTGCATTGTGTTGAGACGATCTCTCATGGCATCTATTTCGCCATTCCATAGCATGATCTGAGCTATGAGCCTTTGGGCGCTGTCTGATGTAAAGTGGTCGGGTGGCTCTTCCACAACCAGAACATCACCTAAAAAAGTGAGAAAAAACATGTATTTAGAAATATGCAGGCATACATAGATTACCTGAAGCTGGGGTGTCAGACACTCACCTGGTGAGGTACAGGCTCCCACTTCCCCCACCTCTCTTTCATCAACATGTGTGATGCTGGTGCTGGGTTCAGGTTGGGGGTCCCGGCGATGTTGGGGGTCCCGGCGAGGTTGTGGGTCCCGGCGATGTTGGGGGTCCCGGCGAGGTTGGGGGTCCTGTTGACCCTGTTGTCTGCGTCTTTGATTCCCTATGAACAATTAAAAAAAGGTATACTTAGCACACAGATATTTATGGCCCGAAATAGGAATATGAAACATTGCTTTCAAGTGGTGTACAATTGTATGTTTAGGAAGAGAACCAAGTTGAAGACATGAAACCAAGCCCTTTCTTTGATGGCCGTCTCCATCCGGCCTACCCTACCGCATTTGGGTCGCACGCAATATCTATGCTTGTTGGTTGTTAACCATTTTATTGCTCTCTCTATGTATTTAATATTGAGAAATAAAAAGTTTTTAATTTTACATTCTTTTCTCTTATTCACCTGGAATACTTTAGCACCGCTATAATCCCCTGTCCCTTTACTCATTGGTTATGATTAAAAAGACCTTTGACCCCAAATTCAATACTTACCTTTTTGGGCCAAGTTTTTATGGTGTCCCACACTAGTGCTCCTGAGTCCAGATGTGTAACCAGCTGCTGTGTCCTCTCCTTACATTCCACTGAATCTATTTATCAATTAATTAAAATTTCAAAGACATCTAGACAACAATGTCTTTTAAATTCGTTCAATCACATAAATGATCATGACCAAAACAGTCATAAGCCTATATCAGTTTAGAAAAGTTGTATTCATTGGCAAACGATCACTGTTGGTCCTTACGAACGTTATTTCCTACCCGCGAACGTTATTTAACACCTACGAACATTCAGTATAACAGTCAAGAAAAGCACATGGAGAAGCAGGCAAGTGAAGAATCATAAATGGGACACACAAGTACTTACTTTTTCGAAGTTCCTTCCTTATTTTGAGGTACTGATCTGGCTCCCTGTTTTTCAGGTCAGACCAGCGCTTCCTCAGTTGGTCCTTCTTTCTATGGACCCCAAACTTCCGCTCCAAGGCCTTCACCACATCAGTGAGTATTTTGTTCTTGATTTGTCCATGTTTCCCATCATAATCTTGCTTTTTCAAGATTGCAACCATCTCCACCATCTCCTCAAATGACATGTTGGTGGCCTTCCTGGACCTGGATTCTGACACATGTGTTTCCGCCGTGTTACTCCTCACTAGGGATGAGCCGAACACCCCCCTGTTCGGTTCGCACCAGAACATGCGAACAGGAAAAAAATTCGTTCGAACACGCGAACGCCGTTAAAGTCTATGGGACACGAACATGAATAATCAAAAGTGCTAATTTTAAAGGCTAATATGCAAGTTATTGTCATAAAAAGTGTTTGGGGACCCGGGTCCTCCCCCAGGGGACATGAATCAATGCAAAAAAAAGTTTTAAAAACGGCCGTTTTTTCAGGAGCAGTGATTTTAATAATGCTTAAAGTCAAACAATAAAAGTGTAATATCCCTTTAAATTTCATACCTGGGGGGTGTCTATAGTATGCCTGTAAAGGGGCGCATGTTTCCCGTGTTTAGAACAGTCTGACAGCAAAGTGACATTTTGAAGGAAAAAACACATTTAAAATTACCGCGGCTATTGCATTGCCGACAATACACATAGAAGTTCATTGATAAAAACGGCATGGGAATTCCCCACAGGGGAACCCCGAACCAAAAAAAAAAAAAAAAAAATGATGTGGGGGTCCCCCTAAATTCCATACAAGGCCCTTCAGGTCTGGTATGGATATTAAGGGGAACCCCAGCCAAAATTTAAAAAAAAAATTGACGTGGGGTTCCCCCTAAATTCCATACCAGACCCTTCAGGTCTGGTATGGATTTTAAGGGGAACCCCGCGCCAAAAAAAAAAAAAAAACGGCGTGGGGTCCCCCTAAAAATCCATACCAGACCCTTATCCGAGCACGCAACCTGGCAGGCCGCAGGAAAAGAGGGGGGACGAGAGTGCGGCCCCCCCCCCTCCTGAACCGTACCAGGCCACATGCCCTCAACATTGGGAGGGTGCTTTGGGGTAGCCCCCCAAAACACCTTGTCCCCATGTTGATGAGGACAAGGGCCTCATCCTCACAACCGTGGCCGGTGGTTGTGAGGGTCTGCGGGCGGGGGGCTTATCGGAATCTGGAAGCCCCCTTTAACAAGGGGACCCCCAGATCCCGGCCCCCCCCCTGTGTGAAATGGTAAGGGGGTACTTACCCCTACCATTTCACTAAAAAACTGTCAAAAATGTTAAAAATGACAAGAGACAGTTTTTGACAATTCCTTTATTTAAATGCTTCTTCTTTCTTCTTTCTTCCTTCATCTTCTTCTTCTTCTGGTTCTTCTGGCTCTTCTGGTTCTTCCTCCGGCGTTCTCGTCCAGCATCTTCTCCGCGGCGTCTTCTATCTTCTTCTCCTCGGGCCGCTCCGCACCCATGGCATGAGGGGGGAGGCTCCCGCTCTTCTCTTCATCTTCTTCTCTTCTTCATCTTCTTCTTCATCTTCTTCTTCTTCTTCTTCTTCCTTCTTCTCTTCTTCCTGTCTTCTCCGGGCCGCTCCGCAGCCATGCTGGCATGGAGGGAGGCTCCCGCTGTGTGACGGCGTCTCTTCGTCTGACGGTTCTTAAATAACGGGGGGCGGGGCCACCCGGTGACCCCGCCCCCCTCTGACGCACGGTGACATGACGGGACTTCCCTGTGGCATTCCCCGTGACGTCACAGGGAAGTCCCTCAAGTCACCGTGCGTCAGAGGGGGGCGGGGTCACCGGATGGCCCCGCCCCCCGTTATTTAAGAACCGTCAGACGAAGAGACGCCGTCACACAGCGGGAGCCTCCCTCCATGCCAGCATGGCTGCGGAGCGGCCCGGAGAAGACAGGAAGAAGAGAAGAAGGAAGAAGAAGAGGAAGAAGAAGATGAAGAAGAAGATGAAGAAGAGAAGAAGATGAAGAGAAGAGCGGGAGCCTCCCCCCTCATGCCATGGGTGCGGAGCGGCCCGAGGAGAAGAAGATAGAAGACGCCGCGGAGAAGATGCTGGACGAGAACGCCGGAGGAAGAACCAGAAGAGCCAGAAGAACCAGAAGAAGAAGAAGATGAAGGAAGAAAGAAGAAAGAAGAAGCATTTAAATAAAGGAATTGTCAAAAACTGTCTCTTGTCATTTTTAACATTTTTGACAGTTTTTTAGTGAAATGGTAGGGGTAAGTACCCCCTTACCATTTCACACAGGGGGGGGCCGGGATCTGGGGGTCCCCTTGTTAAAGGGGGCTTCCAGATTCCGATAAGCCCCCCGCCCGCAGACCCTCACAACCACCGGCCACGGTTGTGAGGATGAGGCCCTTGTCCTCATCAACATGGGGACAAGGTGTTTTGGGGGGCTACCCCAAAGCACCCTCCCAATGTTGAGGGCATGTGGCCTGGTACGGTTCAGGAGGGGGGGGGCCGCACTCTCGTCCCCCCCTCTTTTCCTGCGGCCTGCCAGGTTGCGTGCTCGGATAAGGGTCTGGTATGGATTTTTAGGGGGACCCCACGCCGTTTTTTTTTTTTTTTTGGCGCGGGGTTCCCCTTAAAATCCATACCAGACCTGAAGGGTCTGGTATGGAATTTAGGGGGAACCCCACGTCAATTTTTTTTTTAAATTTTGGCTGGGGTTCCCCTTAATATCCATACCAGACCTGAAGGGCCTTGTATGGAATTTAGGGGGACCCCCACATCATTTTTTTTTTTTTTTTTTTGGTTCGGGGTTCCCCTGTGGGGAATTCCCATGCCGTTTTTATCAATGAACTTCTATGTGTATTGTCGGCAATGCAATAGCCGCGGGTAGTTTTAAATGAGTTTTTTCCTTCCAAATGTCATTTTGCTGTCAGACTGTTCTAAACACGGGAAACATGCGCCCCTTTACAGGCATACTATAGACACCCCCCAGGTACGAAATTTAAAGGGATATTACACTTTTATTGTTTGACTTTAAGCATTAATAAAATCACTGCTCCTGAAAAAACGTCCGTTTTTAAAACTTTTTTTTGCATTGATCCATGTCCCCTGGGGCAGGACCCGGGTCCCCAAACACTTTTTATGACAATAACTTGCATATAAGCCTTTAAAATTAGCACTTTTGATTTCTCCCATAGACTTTTAAAGGGTGTTCCGCGGCATTCGAATTTGCCGCGAACACCCCAAATTGTTCGCTGTTCGGCGAACTTGCGAACAGCCAATGTTCGAGTAGAACATGAGTTCGACTCGAACTCGAAGCTCATCCCTACTCCTCACTACGCACCGAAGAGAAAAAGGGCGGGCAATATTAAAGAAAAAGAACGTCAGGGGCAGAGTTTCAGGCATGCGCCATCTATGTCAAGTTAACACGCGTAGGTAGTGTATATCAATCGAACGAGCGTGTGATGTAAGATTACGTTCAGTTTGTGTGCGAGACAAAGGCAATCCGAGAGTCCCCGCGAAAAGAAGCTAGTTCTAAATTCTGTCGCTACCGTTCGTAATTTTTAATGACATTTTTTGAATTTGAAATGTCATTTTGCTGTCTGACTGTTTTAAACAGGGGAAACATGCGCTCCTTTACAGGCCTACTATAGACACCCCCCCTAGGTAATAAATTTTAAGGAATATTACACTTTTATTGTTTGACTTTATTCATTATTAAAATCACTGTTCATGAAAAAATGGGTGTTTTGTAAACTTTTCTGTCCATTCATACATGTCTCCTGGGGCATGACCCAGGTCACCAAACACTTTTTATGGCAATACCATGAATATAAGCCTTTAAAATTACCACTTTTAATTATTCATGTTCAACTCCCTTAGACTTTAACAGTGTTCACGTGTTAAAATCAATTTTTGGCCTGTTCAAATGTTCTGTTGCAAAACTAACAGGGGGGTGTTGGTCTCATCCCTAATGGCAATTAGCTTGCATATTATCTCTTAAAATTATCACTTTGGAATTCTACCATAGACTTTTATAGGTTGGCAAATTAGAAAATGTTGTATGGGGCACACTGCAAACAGCCCCCCCCCACAGCTGCCCTACTGTCAATGCAGCGTGACCTGTGCCACATAAAGCATGACCTGTGCCCAATACAGCCTGGTCTGCCTGTGCACCATACAGCCCCCCCTATGCTGAGGAAGAGGCAAGATACTAGGATCAGCAGAGAGCGGGATTGGCCACTGTACTAGCTTTCATTTGAATTTCCCGTCTTCCCGGTTCTCATCACATAGCCCCACCTCTTGGCCCGACGCCTTTGATGACATCACATGTCCCGCATTGGATCGGCGCTCTATCAAATGCACTGGCCCAAAAGGTGGAGCTATGTGACATGAGCCCCGGGAACATTGGAAGTCCTAATGAAAGCTCTTACATCGGGCAATTCAGCTCTGCTGATACGGACAGCTCGCCTCTTCCTCTCCTCTCTCTTCCCCTGGCTGGGAGACTGTGCCGGCGGTGCTCTTATCCTCACTGGGCCCCACTCGGCTGCGGGCCCCATAGCGCCCACATGGGTCAATATGGTGGTAGTTACGACCCTGAATGCATAGTAATTTTTTTGGGTTAAAAAAGTGAGTCCCATATCAATAGACAGCAGTGGCCAAAAAGGATTAGGACAAGAATGAGAAATGCTGGAGTCAGAATGATCGTCTTTCCTATTTGGACACATTACAAATTAAAAAGTCATGACATGAAAATTGTTGATGAATGATGTCCAAAAATTAAAATGATGTTGGTTTTACACACACGGGAACTTTAGAGCCAAGAAGAGCCTGGGTCCAGCAGCCAGACAACAACTGAGTGCAGGATCCCTCCCCTGCGTCCTCCCCAAAAAAGGGCCAGGAAGAGCCAACATCTGGATGAGGCCACAGCTGAGTTCTTAACTAGGGCTACCTCTCTGATAAACACAGCACCCGATAGTGCTGAAGGGTTTGGCTGTTTTAATGCTAGTAAGCTCCGTGAGCTTGACGCAGATCAAAGGGAGCTATGTGAGGCTCTAATCATCCAGCTCTTCAGCAAGGCCAGGAAACAAGAGCTAACCACTAAATCTCATGTGTGTCATTTGAACAACACTCCTCCACAACAAACCTACCCACCCCAGCAAGCCCACCCACCTAAGCAGCATGGTGGTCAGTGGCAAAAGCAGCCCCAAGGATCCACAACAAGGCCACTGGTGTGGGGAGTTTAGGGGCTAATAATTTAGCAGGTTGAATTTTTGGATTTCAGTATGATTTGATAAGCTATATTTTTTCATTTGATGTGTATCGTTTGCTCTTTTTCTTTTGAAATTATAATTTTTAATTGTGATGACAGAGAACATGTCTAATAATTTTGTAAGTTTATTTATGTTGTGAATGCACAATAAGCAAAATGGCCTTAAAAAAAAAAATTTTTAGGATTGATATCACTAGAACACAAATCCTAACTAAAATATGTTTGCCTGTACTCTGTCAGTATAACCAGCAAAGCAGATTTATTCTTAAGCCATTAAAAATTTGTGATGGTCCTTGCTTCCGACCATGCGTGTTTGTACTTTGGACTAAAGTCCGATGGTATTTTGTGCACACACGATCGGAGTTTTGTTGACAGAAAGTTTGTCCGTTCGTAGCCAACAAAAGTCCGAAAAAAATAAATAAATTTGTCCGATGGAGCGTACACACGGTCAGATGTTGCTCCAGAACTGCTAATTTGCATGTTTGTTGTCAAAAAGTCCGATCGTGTGTGCGGGCCTTTATATAGTTGGTGTTGACGATTGGTCATGACGTTTTGACGCGAACATATTTGACACGAATATTTCCCTTCCGGGTTAAATGATTTTCAACCATGCGCAGTAGCAACCATTCATTTTTTCACGGACGAAGAACGCATTAAACTTGCAATTTATCGTACGTTCGGCAGAAAATTTCCAAACTTGCCGTTCGTTTTTTCCCCACAAAAACGTCACAAACGATTATCGATTTGTGCCCATTAACGAAAAACGAACGAAGTGTCTATATGAACGATTTTTCGGCCGATTTTCTGTATAGTGTATGGCCAGCATTAGACTCAACCCCAGACACTATATTTAACCGCTTGTGGACCACCCCATGCATATATACTGTAGCAGGGTGGCCGCTCTGTGCCAGATCATGTACCTAGTATGTGATCTGACACTCCTGGGTCTGGGGCACTCACGCGTGCCACCAGCGTCCCGTTCCTGCTGTGATTGGACACAGCAAGAGCCAATCAGTGGGTCCAGCAGAAGCGATATCCACCGGGACCTGTCGGTCATTTGGGAGACAGGCAGAACGGCTGTCTGCCTATGTAAACCCCTTCTCTGAGAGGGGAATGTACTAATTCTGTGTTTCTGCTCAGCAGGAACATGGATCTTTACCTTCCCTCAGTCAAAGCACCTCCTCCACAGTTAGTAAGCACTCCTTAGGAATACATTTAACCCTTTGGTCACCCCTGATGTTAACCCCTTCCCAGCCAGTCTCATTAGTACAATGACAGTGCATATTTTGTAGCACTGATCACTGTATTAGTGTCACTGGTCCCCAAAAAATGTCAAAAGTGTCAGGTAGGTGTCCGATTTGTCAGCCGCAATATCGCAGTCCCGTTATAAGCCATCATTATTAGTTAAAATAAATAAATAAAAATATCCCATAGTTTGTAGACGCTATAACTTTTGCGCAAACCAAACAATATATGCTTATTGGGATTTGTCTACCAAAAATATGTAGCAGAATATATATTGGCATATATTGATGAAAAAAATAGATTTTTTTTGTTTTTGTTTATTGGGTATGTTTTATAGCAGAAAGTAAAAAGTATAGTTTTTTTTTCATTCATTAATTTCATTCATTAATTTCATTTAATTTAATTTCATTAATTTCATTCAATTGTTGGTCTTTCTTTTGTTTATAGCACAAAATAAAAACCGCAGAGATGATAAAATACCACCAAAAGAAAGCTTGAGGGAAAAAAAGGACAAACATTTTATTTGGGTACAGCGTCGCATGACCGCTCAATTGTTAGTTTAGTTAAAGTAATGCAGTGGCATATCGCAAAAAATGGCCTGGTCATGAAGGGGGATAAACCTTCTGGTGGTGGTTAAAGGAAGTTTTCATTTTATTGTTTCACTTTAACCACTTCAATACAGTGCATTTTCACCCCCTTCCTGCCCAGGCCAATTTTCAGCTTTCAGTGCTGTCACATTTTGAATGACAATTTCACGGTCATGCGACGTTGTACCCAATTTTTTTTTCCCCACAAATAGAGCTTTCTTTTGGTGGTATTTGATCACCTCTGCGTTTTTTATTTTTTGCGCTTTAAACAAAAAAGACCAACAATTTTGAAAAAAACACAATATTTATTACTTTTTGCTATAATAAATATCCCAATTTATATTTATGTTTTTCTTCAGTTTAGGCCGATATGTTTTCTTCTACATATTTTTGGTTAAAAAAAAAAATCACAATAAGCGTATATTGATTGGTTTGCGCAATAGTTATAGCGTCTACAAAATAGGGAATAGATTTATGTCATTTTGATTATTATTATTTTTTTTACTACTAATGGCGGTGATCTGCGATTTTTATCATGACCGTGACATTGCGGCGGACAGATCGGACACTTTTGACACTATTTTGGGACCATTGACATTTATAAAGCGATCAGTGCTATAAAAATGCACTGATTTACTGTATAAATGTCACTGGCAGGGAAGAGGTTAACAGCAGAGGGCGCTGAAGAGTTTAAATGTGTGTCCTAGGGAGTGATTCTGACTGTGGAGGGAGGGGACTGATGAGGGGAGGAGACCGATCGGTGTTCCTATATACAAGGAACATGCGATCAGTTCACCTCTCCCCTAACAGGATGTGGATCTGGGTGTTTACACACCCAGATCCACGTCCCCGCTCTGTGATGAGCAATCGCCGGTGCCCGGTGGATATCGCCGCCGGGCACGCGCATCGGATCCCCAGTGATGCGGCACGCACACTCTCCACAGCGCCTGGAAGCTGAGGACGTCATATGATGTCCACCCGGAGTCATTTTACTATGGCCCGGTATGGAAGTGGTTAAGCATCATCAAAATCACTGCTCCTGTAAAACAATCTTTTTAAAAAAAAATGTCTACATTGATACAAGACAATACCTGGGCCCCCTTACCTTTTTTATTGCAAATAACTTGCATATAAGCCTTCAAAATGGGGACTTTTTCAAGTTGGGGTCCCATAGACTTTAATAGGGTACGCAGCTCAGGTGCAAACTTTTTCCATGTTCGGGAATTCTGGTGTGAACCGAACTGGGGGGTGTTCGGCCCAACTCTAGTCAGGAGTATGTAATGTTCACTGTTTGTTACATAATCCTGACTGCAGCAATCTGTATACTTAGTTACGTGTTGCATAGTCCTGGCCCTTATCCCTGTATTCTGTGCTTTATCCTGAACCCTGCTCTCTCACTGGGTTGTGCATTACACAGGGCTTTTTTTCTCAGACAATGGGTGCAGGAACTCCCCCTTTTCTGAGTCACCCCTTGTCTCCACCCCCTACCCACCTCTGAGCAACGTCCCTTGGTTTCACCCTTACCCACCTCCCAGTACTGCCCTTTTTAGAGGATACAGAACCAAGTTTTAATTGTGGTACTAAGTAATTTGTATGAAATTTGTTAATGATAACAAGAAAAGCAAGAAAATAGATCCCATGCAGCAAGCAACAATAGATCCCCCCAGCAGCAATGGACCACCCACAACAAAATACCCCTCCTGCAGCAACAAAAGATCCCCAGCAGCAATAACAGATCTCCCTGCAGCCAGCATCAATAGACTCTGCAGCAGCCAACAACAATAGACCCCCCAGCACAATGGATCACTCACAACAAAATACCCCCTCCCCCAGAAACAACAGACCCCCAGCAGCAACAACAGATTTCCCTGCAGCCAGCATCACTAGATCCCTCCCAGCAACAACTGACCTCCAGCAACAGAAGAACCACCCCCAGCAACAGTAGATCCCACACCAGCAACAATAGACCTCCTTAGCAAAAATAGACACCCCCACCTCGCAAAAATAGACCCCCTCCAGGAACAATAGACCCCCAGCAACCATGGATTACGCACAACAAAATACCCCCTCCCCAAGAAACAATAGACCCCCAGCAGCAACAACAGATTTCCCTTCAACCTGCATCACTAGATCCCTCCCAGCAACAACTGACCCCCAGCAACAGTAGATCCCACACCAGCAACAATAGACCTCCTTACCAAAAAAGACACCCCTGTCCCACAAAAATAGACCCCCCCCAGCAGCAATGGATCACTCACAACAAAATACCCCCTCCCCCAGAAACAACAGACCCCAAGCAGAAACAAAAGATTTCCCTGCAGCCAGCATCACTAGATCCCTCCCAGCAACAACTGATCCCCAGCAACATAAGACCCACCCCCAGTAGATTAGTAGCAACAGTAGATTACACACCAGCAACAATAGACCTCCTTGGCAAAAATAGACAACAATAGATCCTCCCAGCAACTAGCATCAATAGACCCCCTTGCCATTACATACATTCAGTGCTGGAGGTGCCGGAACTGCGTTTCCCCACGTTCCTGCTAAAAAAAAGCCCTGGCATTACATACTTTTGACTGGTCAGCATTATGGAACATTTAGTCCTGTGTACAGAGTGCAATTGTCAGGGCTATGTAACATACAGCCCAACATACAAAGTGCAGGTCTCACAAATATGTAATGTACAACCCATCGTAGAGTGCCACATTCAGGAGTACTGTCCACTGTCTATTAATATGTAACATATAACAGTAAGAGGTATGTAACATATAGCACAGCATACACAGTATAGTGGTACAGAGAATGTAATGTATAAGGTATGTTACAAAATCTAACTGTCACAGTTCTCACCTCTCCACTCCTCTACACTCAGTTCCCCCTCCACAGATCTCAACTTTGTAGCCAGTTCCCCACTTTACAGTTCTCAGCTTTGCAGCCAACCATTCCACTTCTTCTCACCTCTGCACCTAGCTTCCCCTCTCCCCTCCTGTCACGTATCTGGTAGGTAGAGCCCAGAATGCAGGGAACGGCCTCTCGTATACCTCCGACTCGGGAACCCCTGGTAGTGATGACAGGGGCTCGAGAGTACAAAGGGGCACAAGTGCCTGACTGGAAAACTGGAGCAGAGGGCTGGGTCCTGTAGTCAGCTGGGAGGTGTCCTGTAGTCCGGCAGCAGGATGCAGACAGCAAGAAGGTGCTCTGTAACTCAGCAGCAGGATGCAGACAGCAGGGAGTAGCCTTGTAGACTGGCAGCAGGATGCAGACAGCAGGGAGGTGTCTTGTAGTCCAGCGGCTGGATGCAGACAGCAGGGAGGTGTCTTGTAGACCGGGAGCAGGATGCAGACAGCAGGGAGGTGTCTTGTAGTCCAGCAGCAGGATGCAGACAGCAGGGAGGTGTCTTGTAGTCCAGCAGCAGGATGCAGACAGCAGGAAGGTGTCTTGTAGTCCAGCAGCAGGATGCAGACAGCAGGGAGGTGTCTTGTAGTCCAGCAGCAGGATGCAGACAGCAGGGAGGTGTCTTGTAGTCCAGCAGCAGGATGTAGGCAGCAGGGTACAGGCAGACCGGGTCATAACACAGGCGGGCAGATCAGGTACAGAAGGGCAATCCAGAAGTGTAGTCAAGGTCCAAAGCCGAGATCAGGGCAGGCAGCGAACAGGGTAGTCAAGAACAGTCCAAACAGGTAACAGGTTTCAGGGTACAGCCCACAAGTGATTAAGTGGCAGGGGTCTTCAGGAACTCTGTAGACCGGACAGCAAGGCAGCAATGGAACAGTCCCCTTTTTATAGTACATCATTGGCGCCAAGTGCTGTCATAGGGGGTGCGCGCGCGCTCCTGCGCACACACGTGAGCCGCTATTAGCGCTATTGCGCATGCACATGCGCCGGACGGCAGTTCTGTGCACAGGCATCCTTTTAATCTTTCTATTGCTAGAACGCTTGTAGGAAGGCTTTTCCTGACACCTCCACAGTTCATATCTCTGTACTTATCCCCCTTCACAGCTCTCACCTCTGCATCCAGCCCCATCTTCTTCACAGCTCCCACCCCTGCAGCCAGCCCCCTCTCCTTCACAGCTCTCACCCCTGTAGCCAGCCCCCTCTCCTTCACAGCTCACACCCTTGCAGCCAGACCCCTCTCCTTTACAGCTCTCACCTCTGCAGCCAGCCCCCTCTCCTTCACAGCTCTCACCCCTGCAGCCAACCCCCTCTCCTTCACAGATCTCACCTCTGCAGCCAGCCCCCTCTCCTTCACAGCTCTCACCCTTGCAGCCAACCCCCTCTCCTTCACAGCTCTCACCTCTGCAGCCAGCCTCCTCTTCTTCACAGCTCTCACCTCTGTAGCCGACCCCTCTCAATCACAGATCTCACCCCTGCAGCCAGTCCCCTCTCCTTCACAGCTCACGCCCCTGCAGCCAGTCCCCTCTCCTTCACAGCTCTCACCTCCGCAGCTAGCCCCCTCTTCTTCACACCTCTCGCCCCTTTAGCCAGCCCCTCTCCTTCATAGCTCTCACCTCTGCACCCAGCCCCCTCTCCTTCATAGCTCTCACCTCTGCACCAGTCCCCTCTCCTTCACAGCTCTCACCTCTGCATCCAACCCCCTCTCTTTCACACCCCCCACCTCTGCATCCTGTTCCTTCCACAGCTGTTAACTCTGCACCCATGTCCTCTCCACAGCTTTCATTCTGAAACCAGCCCCCTCACCACAGCTCTCACTTCAGCAGTCAGCCCTCCCTTCACGGCTCTAATTTCTGTACCAAATTCCCCCTCCTCAGCTTTCACCTGTGTCCCTACAAAGGGTGCAGCCAACACAGCTCTATTAGGTGGGACTTTTTACCTTTTGAGCAGTTGGCATTTACTATTAGGGATGGCAGGTGGCAAGTGAGCAGGCAGACACAGAGGCGTTGCTAGGGGGGTGCGGGGGGTGCGGTCCGCACCCGGGTGCCACCCTGCAGAGGGTGACACCAGGCTTAGGCAAGTACCGGTACCGCGCGGCTCCCTCCCTCTCTTCTGGAAACTCTTCAGCTGCACGCGATGTGCAGTCAGAGTGGGGGAGGAGCCGGAGGGAGTAAGGCAGAGAGACAAGGTGCCCGGGATCCCACCGTCCCGCACGCTACAGTCACATCTCTCCCCGCTGGCTCCATAAAATTCACTGCAGACTGGACTATAGCCGCCGCCGCCTCCTCCTCCTCCTTCTTACAAGTACACAGACCGGGAGGAGGAGGAGGGACACTGCTCTACAGCATCTGCCCGGCGCTAAGGTACAGTAAGTAAAGTAACAGGAATATTGCAGGGTAGGGGAACATGGCGATTGGGAGGTGGGGAATTGACAGGTAACATCTATGCTGCTAGGAGTGATTTTAGGGAGGGGGTGGGGGTTAGAGGATATGTGCTAGGGGGCTTTGATTTGGGTTAGAACTCGTGCTAGAAGTAGAAGGAGGGGGCAGATTTGAAGTTTGACCCCCAGCACAATTCCTCTTCCTTCCCAAAGCACCCCCTAGTACATATCCTCTAATCCCATCCCAGCTCCATCCACCTCCTCCGATCCCATCTCGGCTCCATCCATCCCCTCTGATCCCATCCCAGCACCATCCATCCCCTCTGATCCCATCCCGGCTCCATCCATCCCCTCTGATCCCATCCCGGCTCCATCCATCCCCTCCAATCCTATCCTGGCTCCATCCACCCCTCCGATCCTATCCCAGCTCCATCCACCCCCTCCGATCCCATCCCAGCTCCATCCACGCCCACCGATCCCATCCTGGCTCCAGCCATCCTGGCTCCATCCATCCCCTCCAAACCTATCCCGGCTCCATCCATCCCCTCCGATCCTATCCCGGCTCCATCCATCCTCTCCGATCCCATCCCGGCTCCATCTATCCCCTCCGATCCCAACCCAGCTCCACCCATCCCCTCTGATCCTATCCCGGCTCCATCCATTCCCCTCTGATCCCATCCCAGCTCCATCCATCCCCTCTGATCCTATCCTGGCTCCATCCACCCCTCCGATCCCATCCCAGCTCCATTCACCCCCTCCAATCCCATCCCGGCTCCATCCATTCCCCTCTAATCCCATCCCGACTCCATCCATCCCCTCTGATCCTATCCTGGCTCCATCAACCCCTCCGATCCCATCCCGGCTCCATCCACCCCCTCTGATCCCATCCCGGCTCCATCCATCCCAGCTCCATCCACCCCCTCCGATCCCATCCCGGCTCCATCTCTCCCGGCTCCATCCATCCCCTCCGATCCCATCCTGGCTCCAATTATCCCCTGATCCCTCACATCCCGGTTCCAACCACTGTGGCAGGTTAAGGGGGGAGAGCCACATCAATGCACTAGCCTGGCTTAATGCTGGAGGGGGGTGACACCATTTTTTACCGCACCGGGTGACACCAACCCTAGTGACGCCACTGGGCAGACATGAAGCAGCATGTAAATTAAAGAAAAAATTTGTGGGTAGTCACAATGTTGGGACTGAGTAAGCCACTCACACAAGATTCCTATGAATCAGCTACAGGCAGTGACATGCATGGCTGCAGCTGCACAGGCACAGGTGAGGCTGCAGCAACCTCAGACAGCATGATAATGGAATAGGGATGCACATGAGTTATTTGAAATCAGAATATTTCATGTTGTTATATCTAAAATAAAAACCACACACTCTGCTCAGTTTATTCTTTTGCCATCAACTATCAATTAGACATCTCTGAATGTGATAAAATAACAGTAATTGTCTTGTTTGAATCTGCTGGCATATGAAGAGCTTGATAGCATATGTGGCATAAGTTATCTAATATAATGTTGGCAAATGTTTTTGATGGCATGTGGGTTAGGAACATGTATAGAAATGGATTAAAGAACACAGGGGATTTTAATTTCGCACCATGGAACAATTTAACATCTTGCTGACATTCACCCTACTTGCAAAACATTGAATCAAATAAGATGTAAATGAATAGGTTTCCAAGATATGGTTACATTTTTTACCCGCTTGATATTATTATCACCCATGTGATTTTGCACTTATGTCTTTGGAAAACTGATAAATAAACACAATAAATTGATAGAAAACTGATAAATAACCACAATAGTGTAGTGGTAAATGGGCATAATTTCCAGTCCTATGTGGGGATAGAGCCTAGTAGTTTTGAAGACAATACCTGGCATTGTTATACCTCCAAAGCTTATTGCCCCTTTTCTCCAGCACTGGTCCTTAAAAAATTAAATGTTGTAGCAATGATAGAATACCACACTAAAACTTAACATATAACACAGAGTTTTTATTAAAACCAATCAGTAAAGCATACTAATAAATAGTGTAGTGGTAAATGGGCATAATTTCCAGTCCTATGTGGACATAGGAGTAAAGCATAATAATAAAATCCAACTAGTATCATCTTATATTAACAGGATAATTATTGTATTATGTTTTTATTTTATTTTTTTGCTCTGTAACTATATTGACTTTTTGTTCAAATGTTTTAATGTAACTGTATTATGGTGTGATACATGCATGGTCACATGATGTGTGAGAAGGAATGAATTTAGAGCTGTAGGCAGAGAACGCCCCCACCGTTCTTCTCTTGACAGGCCACAGCCCTATTTTCCTGATTGAATGCATAGCAATTAGCTACAAAGTATGAACAGTGGGAGTGGGAAATAGATGTAAAAATTGTAGATAACTGGGATTTTTTCCATGAATCTAATCACTGCTAAATACAAGGGACACATCTGCCAAAGCTGGAACTCATGAGAGCAATGGTTTAAGGATGTTAAAAATTCCAAAGTTGAATTATTTTATACACCCTACTAACCCTACCACTCCTTTGCCACTGTACAGTCTATCCCACTACTTTAAATATTCACCACTTAAAAAACTGCTTGTCCTTTATTTATCACTAAAAGTTCACCACCTTCTGTTAAGGAAATAACCAGCTAAAAGGTATGGAAGCAGGAGCACAGCTCACAATGTTAAAATACATTACTAGAGGATGAATTGCAATTTATTTAAATAAACAAAGATACCGTATAATGTAAAGTTGGGTGTAATAGGGCTAAGGAAGTGACGAAAAAAGGTGGAGGTGCAGGTAACCTTGATATGCTGTGTCCACAGGCACAGGTCTACTGTGTACAGAGATACATGAATGTTCATATTTAGTGTAGGTTGCAGTAATAAACAAAAGTACATAAGAAATAGGTAGCTGCAGGATGCAGCAACAAATAAGTTAAATAAAAAAAATAAAAATAAAGATTTTAACTGTCTAGTTAAGGTCATATTTGTAAATGGATGTATAAAAATGTAATTGGCAATTTATGAACATCTGTTGCTTGATGATTATAATTCTAGTCTTGCCAAATTTCACACCAGTAGGCAGTCCTTATTTCCATTATGATGCCTGCCATTCCTGTCTCCAGCAGCGGTCAATTATTATTATGATCAAATAACAAAATGAATATGAGACCACTAAGGGTGTGTTATTGGTCCCAGTGGCTGAAGGAAAGAGTGTTGTAAAGGCAAGCACAGTAATTTTAGGCCCCTGAACAGTCTGCAAGAATATACGTCCCTATACCGTTTCCCAAAGGTGTTCAGGTACAATAATCATAGCGTCATGGGATTCGTCTTTGTTTATTGCAATAAGCCCAGAAAAGGGGCTGAGAGACTGTCTCTTCTATGTTTTACTAAGCCGGGGGAACAGATGTACCAGCAGGAGTTGGCATTATTGCATTTTATGAAGCATATTGTGCGATAATGCAAAAAACTCCATAGCACTGTTAACTACTATAGGATGATTTCCAGGACAAAATAAATTTTAGAGGGAGACAGATTTATAAACAGATGCTCCTTGTAGTATTTCTCTGAGGAAAAATCCACATGTACATTTGTGATTCGCTTGCAACAGACACATTTGTTTACATATGATAGCCTTTATTATCACACTTAAATGTTACTTATTATATTATAAGAAACGTATTTGATGCTAATTATTGAAGTTATTTTTATAAATGATATAAACTACAAATGTAAAAAAATTGCATTTATTTTCAAGGGAATGACAGGATCTATGTAGATCTCTGGCCTACATCGATAAATGCAGGTCCTTGCAACTGCATTGATCCTCTGGATTTACCTATCAGAATAGAATGCAGTGGAAACATACAGTTCAGTCATAGTTTTGTTCCCTATTGAACAGGGTAATTATTTTTCAAATGTCAAGCATTGTGTTCCTTTGAAAATTAAGAGTTTCATCAGTCAACAAAGGCTTCTGTGATTTACAAAGTTGTAAACAATAATTAATAAGACGTGTGATATTTTTTCATTTCATTTTGAGGTACTTCCAGTTCAAAAGCAAATCCTTGATAGTATAAAAGACAACATTCTAAAAAAATATATGGTCTAATTTAACATAGACTGTGTATTCAGAAAATGCTGGGAGCATATTAAAGGTGTTACTACAGAAACCAAAACTAGTGGAGTCCATCACCACTGTATCACAGAAGCTGAAAAACCAATGATGATCTACAGTTAGTTAGCTGGGAGACTATTTTTAATTGGCTACCACATATCACTGCATTTTTCACAACATTAGCACCATATTGAATAAAATTATGTGACAGAACGTTGCATTCATCTAACGCTTTCCATAATGGTTAAGAAGAGTGGTCTTATTGTTTTACATCTTCTTAGTGTTAAACCTAACTATTTTAAATTAAAATATGTTTAGTGCTGATTACTAAGCAAAAAAAATATGGACATTGGACACAATAGTATTCATATCATCATTTACATATTAGATACCTTTCCAAGTTTCCATATTAAAGAGCAACTGAATAAATAAACAAATACTTATTTATTTATCGGCGTATAACACGCGCCGGCGTATAACATGCACCCCAAGTTTAGGAGGGAATTTTAAGGAAAAAAAACTTTTTAAGTAAAAAAACTTACATTTAAATGCCCATCAATGCAGCCTTCTCAGTTCCCATCTGCAGCCTTGTAGTGTCATTTGCAGCCTTGTCAGTGTCATCCGCAGCCTTGTAATGTCATCTGCAGCCTTGTAGTGTCATTTGCAGCCTTTCCGTGTCATTTGCAGCCTTGTTGTGTCATTTGCAGCCTTTCAGTGTCATTTGCAGCCTTTCAGTGTCATCTGCAGCCTTGCCCAGTGACACTGCAGACTTGTCAGTGTCACTGCAGTTTTTAAATATGGTGCCGCCGAGAGACACAGAGCCGGTCCTGTGTCTTTCGGCAGCTCTCGGCTGCTTTCGGCTCCTCTCGTAGTCCTGTGGGTGGAGCCGAGTGCCGCCGTTATACATACATAGCCGAGTGTGCTCGGCTAGGTTCGGCTAGCTCCACTCACAGTCACGCCCAGTCCCTGTGTTATGTCCATCATAGGGCGGGACTGGGCATGACTGTGAGCGGAGCTAGCCGAACCTAGCCGAGTACATTTGGCTATATATGTATGTCGGCGGCGCTCGCTCCTCCACTCACAGTCAGCGGGGGAACGGCGGGAATCAGCGTATAACACACACCTGCGATTTTCCCCTGATTTTAAGGGGGAAAAAGTGCGTGTTATACCCCGATAAATACGGTACATAAATAAACTCTGGAAGGTGTGTCCCAAAATACAAGCAGAGAACAAAAAACTAGTTACCAGAATTTAATAAAATTCAAAAAGTCGCGCTTAAAAAACTGAGAGTAGCAACAGACAAGTGCCTAAAAGCCTCATAAAAATATGAGGATAAGTAGTGGTCACTGAGCAAATATTTCAATGCTAATCGGTGTATGAATGCACCATAATAAAAATAAATTTAAAGGACACAGATATTGCTTCCTATGTCCCTAAAAAAAGAAGAAGAAACACTCAATAATACGTGACTTAATGCAGACAACAGGTGAATGCCTCAAACCACTAAGGCAAAGTATAATAGTGTGACAGATATATGTCTATAAGAGCCGTGCCAAAACATAGAAAAAAGATATTCAGTGTATAAATAAACAAAATTATAAAACCCAAAAAAAGTCCATGGCTGTACAGAAACAATAATGATTATAGTCCGTACATGCTTTGTAGCACACATACAAAACAAAATGATAAGTGTCCCCAAGTGCTGAGTGAATACTGGAACCAAAACTTGCTGCAGTGAATAGGGTGCGTAGACAGACCTCCACCTTTCAAAAACTGCTGCCTCTTACCAGAAAAAGTTGGTCTCTTAGTTATAGGAGACCTGAAAGGGCGGATGGCTACAACCCCAGCCAGGGATCTGTACAACAGGCACTTGTCATCCGAATCCAGTAACTCTCTCCACCAATCACATCACAATGGATAGGATGTGTCCCCATAAAAGAGATAAAGAGCTCCACATAGCATAAAATCCAACGTTTTATTGAATAAAAAGGTATAGATTGCACTTACAAAATCAGTTGTGTATAAGAGCATATAGGAAAGCCGGCCGGCTCCAAGACAACCCGTGTCTTCCGGGTGTTCGAATCGCGGTGTCGTCGGGACGTAGCTCCTCCTCCACTTTTGTCTCAGCACCTCCATTTCCCTCCTAGAGCCCACTATTTGAGCTGGCATGTAAGTAGTAAGGCTACTCATTTTTTTACATTCTTCCTTTTACAGGTGGAGAATCATATATCCTAATATACTGTATAATATTATTTTTTATTATTATTATTTATTCATTTTTTAATAAATTTACATGAGATTATTATAATTTTACTTATATTCATAGACCGCTTGTCGCATCAAACTCCTGCTGAATGGACTTTGTGGGATCCACAAAACGCGTAGAGCTCCATAGATGCTATGATATATCCGCCCATTCACAGCTGAGATATATATATATATATATATCTATAATTGTGTACCCTATTATGATACCTCGTGAATATCACCATACGTGTGGTGTTTCAACAAATATGGATTTTCTGATGGCTATTTTACTGTAAATGTCTGTACGATTTTTTTTAATGTATTTTTGTATACCATGAATTTATAATAAACCATCAATTGTATCCAAGTTGTGTCTAGTCAGTGACCTACCTCATTTAACCACTTCAGCCCCAGAAGGATTTACCCCCTTCCTGACCAGAGCACTTTTTGCAATTTGGCACTGCGCTACTTTAACTGGAAATTGTGCGGTCATGCAATGCTGTAACCAAACAAAATTTGCGTCCTTTTTTTCCCACAAATAGAACTTTATTTTGGTGGTATTTGATAACCTCTGGGATTTTAAAGACCAAAAAATTTGAAAACTAATGATATTTTCTACTTTTTGTTATAAAAAAATCCAATAAAATAAATTTTAGTCATACATTTAGGCACAAATGTATTCAGCCACATGTCTTAGGTAAAAAAAAATTAAATAAGCGTATATTTATTGGTTTGTGCAAAAGTTATAGCGTCTACAAATTATGGTACATTTACTGGAATTTACGCAGCTTTTAGTTTATGACTGCCTATCTCATTTCTTGAGGTGCTATAATGGCAGGGTAGTAAAAAAAACGCTCCAAATTACCCCTTTTTGGAAAGTAGACACAGTAAGGAATTTTCTGAAAGGTATGTTGAGCCCACTGAATATTTTATTTTTTTGTCACAAGTGATTGAAAAATAACAAAAAAAAGTTGTCACTGAAATTATATATTGCTTACACATGCCATGGGTATATGTGGAATTACACACCAAAATACATTCTGCTGCATCTCCTGAGTATGGGGATACCACATATGTGAGACTTTTTGGGAGCCTAGCTGCGTGCAGGACCCTAAAAACCCCTAAAAGCTTCCGGTTTCTTAGGCCATAGAGATTATTGGAGATATTCTAGTCTCCAATCAGCTCTATGGTCAGCTGGCGGAAACACCGCCTGCATTCTCAGGTTCCCCGGTGGGACAGGAAAGCCTGAGAAAACCATGGAAGACAGCGGGAGGGGGGGAATTCCCTCCCACTGATTGTAAAAACAGTCTAGCGGCTAATTAGCCGCTAGGATTGCTTTTACATGAAAGCCAACTGCTGGCTGAAAAGAACGATACCAACCACTCAAAATCCAACAACATACCAGTACGTCGCTGGACCTTGTTGGGCATATATTGTAATGTTCATTTTTTCATGCAGCCTGTGGGCTAAACGAAAAAAGAGAACCTAACAGATTTGTCCATTCAAATCGATTGATTGGTGGTATGCCGACCATTAGAATACTGCCCTGCATTCACCCACTTCTAATGATGGGCATACAAATAATATAAAAATATATGTCAAGGCATAGGGGTGATCCGCCCTTATGTCCACCCTGCCCTATGCTTCGACATATATGCCCTTTTTGCACCTAAGCAACAGAAGAACGGATTTGGGTACGCCTGACCTTATCAGGGACCGCTACTCCATCGTCAGAGCTATCTTTCAGGGTGCTGCTGCTCTCTACATGTTCGTATACTGAGCCTGAATCTGACAGTGAGGCATCCCCTTCACTCTTATCTGTCATGTTCAGCAACGTGTAGGCCTCTTCACTAGTGTACCTCTGTTTGGACATTTTGGCCACTAAATTTATAGGTACAGCTAGTGCGACTCACAGGTAAAAGAGCACCTGGTTGTCGGCGACTGCTTGAATCTTTAAAATAAGAATTACTGTTAGCTCAAGCAAGGATCAGGCCTGACTCTGCTAATGCTGCAGTTTTGTGTGCTTTGTTTTGTAAGTGACAGTGATCTATTGATACTGCACTTGGGTGGGCAGGGCAGAGGGGCTAAATGCAGATGCTGGCATGTGTGTGGAATGATCCTGCTAACACCGCGTTTTTGGGAACACTATACTATTGGGTAATTCGCTAATATAGATCTGATCAGATCAAAGATATTGATCCCTTCAAACACTATTATAGTAAGGGAGGTGTATGGTGTATGCTTGTGTGTTAGTGCTACTGGAAATCAAAGGGTTAAAATCTGATGCTATCTGGGATTGAAGCTAACTTATGCTGACACCTAACTGACGCTAACTATCTAACCTGTGACACTAATATGGTGATCAGGGATTATATGGTGGGTACCCTAAACTACCACTAACTGCCCTAACGAGTCACAAGTCACACGAATACCGTGATCAGAAAAGAGATCTGTACACTATACTAGTGACACTGAGACAGGGGGTGAAAGGGTTAACTGGGGGGTGATCAGAGGGTTAAACATTTATTAGGGGGTTAATGAGGGAACCCTAAACCTACCTGGGCCTACTACTACCAGTACACTAGTACAGTGATCAGTGAAAATTCTGGAAACTGCACTTGGCACTGTGACAGGGAGTAAAAGGGTTAATGGGGGGTGATTGGGGGGAAGAAAGTGTGCATACATGTACTGGTGTTAGTGTAGTGTTGGTGTACTCACAGTAGATGTCTTCTCCACTCGCACAGGAACATGAAAGGGGCTCCATGAGGGGAGATGACACCATTTCCTCTACCTGTGGTTACTTTATTCAGGCAGAGGACAGTCTGCCATTCGCCAGAACCGATCAGCAGGTCAAGGCCAGATATCATTGGCCTGGACCTGAAGACTGATTGGTTCTCTACTGAATCCTATCGCCGCTGGGACGGTGAGTGCGCACACGTGCGCCCCCTACCTGCGCGCATGACCGATGTACACCTACGGCGGTTTGTGCAGGAGAGCCAACATGCTCAGTATAATGATGGCGGCTCATCGGCAACAGGTTAAAGTCCCATGACCATTTCCTGTTTTTACATGTACAATTAGGGATGGAGGTGGGTCACAGTGTATGCTCCAGATCATTCTTCTTTGTTCCTATATTAATATATTGTATACAGTGTTTGGGTTCTCTTGAGTGATCTAAAAGTTCAGTGTCCAGATTATAGAAACAGGTGAATGCATAGGTGAAATAAATATATGGAAGGTTTTTTTAATGGAAAAGGATTTCTATTTATGATTATTCTGAGAGTTAAACAGCTCTGCCACATAGCATAGCCACCCTGATTACCGTTTTGTTTCCTGCTACAGCAAAGCAACACAGCCTGGTCACCTCCCCACCTTGTGATTGGATAGTAAAGGCGTAGCAACAGTATGAAGGGTGAAGAGGTCATCTCCTCCAGTTAGCTTTTTCTTTGTCAGTACATGTAAATGTAGCAAACCTGAGTGGTTTCTAAAGCTGTTTACAGTGCAGCTGTACAGGGAAGAGGCTGTAATTGGAAAGGCTTGAAATCAAGTTAGAGTCAGATGCTTATAGTAGATTACTTTTTCAAGTAGTTTTTTTTGTTGTGGTGGGACCTCCATGGATCAGATTTGTTTTTCTAACACATGCCACAGATGCCCGATGGCTTGAGGTCTGAGGAATTTGGAGGCCAAGTCAATACCTTGAAATCCAAATGAATGTCAGGACCAAGGTTTCCCAGAAGAACATTGCCCAAATCATTACTCCCCACATTGACTTGCCTTCTTCCCATAATACATCCTGGTGCCATCTCTTCCCCAGGTAAGCAACGCCCACACACCCTGCCATCCACATGATGTAAAAGAAAACATGATCCATCAGACTTGGCCACCTTCTTAAATTGCTCCATGGTCCAGGGCTGACGCTCATGTGCTCATTTTAGAAGATTTTGGCTGTGGACATGGGTCAGCATGGGCACCCTGACCAATCTGTTGTTATGTAGCCCCATACACAATAAACTGTGATGCCCATTTTGTCTGCTTGCAACACATCAACTTCATGACCAACATGTTTACTTGCTGCATAATATATCCTGCCAATTTTAAGATGCCATTATATTGAGATAATCAATATTATTCACTTTGACTGTCAGAGATCTTTATGTTATGGCTGATTGGTGTGCATATATACAATTTATGCACCAAATCACCTCATCTTTAGTGCACCAAATTACCACATTGGTATTTTCCCTATTGCCATAGCTAATAATATAGCAAAGCAATTCCTTGTATTCATAATGACAGACAGATCTAAATGTGGAGGCACAGGCTAAACTATACAACCAGAACAAGTGAAGGAAGTAGTTGTGTTGCTCACAAAACCTTCCTCGACTTTCTCCTTCCAGACGCAGAGCAGCTAAGGCTCCTCTTCCTTCTCCTCTATTGCTAATCCTGCCATAGCCCTGCAAACTGGCATAAAGGTATTGGAGAATTATTTCAGTACACCATCAGTGAAAGGCATGATTCCTCTGGCGTTTCTGCTGGTGCACACACTGTGTGCTGCAAAAAACAGGCCACTGCAGGCACAGCAGCAGGAAGAATTGTAGGACTTCCTGCTGTCTCAGGGCCAGTAGGATCCTTTGCCTACTACCTCTATGAATGTGGGGCAGAGGCAAGAGGAAACAGAGGAGGAGTATGAGGAGGAGGGTCAGGGTGCTGGCAGTTGGGAGGAGAAGGAAATAGTACAGGCTTCCACAGAGATTTTTAATTCCTCCCAAACCTCAGGAGTTTAATGTGGGTGGGGTGAGACTATTGAGGACATTGTTGTCCCACTGAGGACTCTAGGTCTTCTGCTTCAGCCAATTCCTAGCAAATTAGCTTATTTATGCTAAGAAGACTGTGTAAAAACCCCAGGATTAGTGCCAAGAAAGAGTGAGACTATTACTTTGTAGCCACAGTTTAGAATCCTTAATTTCATACTGCCAACTCAAAGGAAGAAAAATATCCTCCAATTAAATAATAAAATAACCTCTCGGCAGTATTTCCAGATATTGGCAGGATCCCCTCACATGTCCAACGTGCCTCTAGTCCTCAAATTACTGAAAAGAGAAGCAACAATGACAGTGGTTGCCTCAGTAATGTTTTTTTAGTTATTTTTCATTCCACAGTGGACGGGCTTGGCTGCAGATAGCAGTCACAGGCATCACCTAAAACATTAGATTGCAGTCAAATGTATAGGGCTGATGCATACACTCTCCTAATTAGGGATGAGCTTCGAGTTCGAGTCGAACTCATGTTCGACTCGAACATTGGCTGTTCGCAAGTTCGCCGAACACCGAACAATTTGGGGTGTTCGCGGCAAATTCGAATGCCGCGGAACACCCTTTAAAAGTCTATGGGAGAAATCAAAAGTGCTAATTTTAAAGGCTTATATGCAAGTTATTGTCATAAAAAGTGTTTGGGGACCCGGGTCCTGCCCCAGGGGACATGTATCAATGCAAAAAAAAGTTTTAAAAACGGACGTTTTTTCAGGAGCAGTGATTTTAATAATGCTTAAAGTCAAACAATAAAAGTGTAATATCCCTTTAAATTTCGTACCTGGGGGGTGTCTATAGTATGCCTGTAAAGGGGCGCATGTTTCCCGTGTTTAGAACAGTCTGACAGCAAAATGACATTTCGAAGGAAAAAACTCATTTAAAACTACCCGCGGCTATTAATGAATTGCCAGTCCGACAATACACATAAAAGTTCATTGATAAAAACGGCATGGGAATTCCCCACAGGGAAACCCCGAACCAAAATTAAAAAAAAAAAAAATGACGTGGGGGGGTCCCCCTAAATTCCATACCAGGCCCTTCAGGTCTGGTATGGATATTAAGGGGAACCCCGGCCAAAATTTAAAAAAGAAATGACATGGGGTTTCCCCTAAATTCCATACCAGACCCTTCAGGTCTGGTATGGATTTTAACGGGGAACCCCGCGCCAAAAAAAAAAAAAAAACGGCGTGGGGTTCCCCCAAAAATCCATACCAGACCCTTATCCGAGCACGCAACCTGGCAGGCCGCAGGAAAAGAGGGGGGACGAGAGTGCGCCCCCCCCTCCTGAACCGTACCAGGCCACATGCCCTCAACATTGGGAGAGTGCTTTGGGGTAGCCCCCCAAAACACCTTGTCCCCATGTTGATGAGGACAAGGGCCTCATCCCCACAACCGTGGCCGGTGGTTGTGGGGGTCTGCGGGCGGGGGGCTTATCAGAATCTGGAAGCCCCCTTTAACAAGGGGACCCCCAGATCCCGGGCCCCCCCCCTGTGTGAAATGGTAAGGGGGTACTTACCCCTACCATTTCACTAAAAAAGTGTCAAAATAGTTAAAAATGACAAGAGACAGTTTTTGACAATTCCTTTATTTAAATGCTTCTTCTATCTTCCTTCATCTTCTTCTTCTTCTGGTTCTTCTGGCTCTTCTGGTTCTTCCTCCGGCGTTCTCGTCCAGCATCTCCTCCGCGGCATCTTCTATCTTCTTCTCCTCGGGCCGCTCCGCACCCATGGCATGAGGGGAGGCTCCCGCTCTTCTCTTCATCTTCTTCATCCTCTTCTCTTCTTCATCTTCTTCATCTTCATCTTCTCTTCTTAATTTTCTTCTGCGGGCCGCTCCGCATCCATGCATGGAGGGAGGCTCCCGCTGTGTGACGGCGTCTCCTCGTCTGACGGTTCTTAAATAACGGGGGGCGGGGTCACCGGGTGGCCCCGCCCCCCGTTATTTAAGAACCGTCAGACGAGGAGACGCCGTCACACAGCGGGAGCCTCCCTCCATGCATGGATGCGGAGCGGCCCGAAGAAGAAAATTAAGAAGAGAAGATGAAGATGAAGAAGATGAAGAAGATGAAGAAGAGAAGAGGATGAAGAAGAAGATGAAGAGAAGAGCGGGAGCCTCCCCTCATGCCATGGGTGCGGAGCGGCCCGAGGAGAAGAAGATAGAAGACGCCGCGGAGGAGATGCTGGACGAGAACGCCGGAGGAAGAACCAGAAGAAGAAGAAGATGAAGGAAGATAGAAGAAGCATTTAAATAAAGGAATTGTCAAAAACTGTCTCTTGTCATTTTTAACTATTTTGACACTTTTTTAGTGAAATGGTAGGGGTAAGTACCCCCTTACCATTTCATACAGGGGGGGGGGCCGGGATCTGGGGGTCCCCTTGTTAAAGGGGGATTCCAGATTCCGATAAGCCCCCCGCCTGCAGACCCCCACAACCACCGGCCACGGTTGTGGGGATGAGGCCCTTGTCCTCATCAACATGGGGACAAGGTGTTTTGGGGGCTACCCCAAAGCACCCTCCCAATGTTGAGGGCATGTGGCCTGGTACGGTTCAGGAGGGGGGGGCCCGCACTCTCGTCCCCCCCTCTTTTCCTGCGGCCTGCCAGGTTGCGTGCTCGGATAAGGGTCTGGTATGGATTTTTGGGGGAACCCCACGCCGTTTTTTTTTTTTTTTTTTTGGCGCGGGGTTCCCCTTAAAATCCATACCAGACCTGAAGGGTCTGGTATGGAATTTAGGGGGAACCCCAAGTCATTTTTTTAAAAATTTTTGGCCGGGGTTCCCATTAATATCCATACCAGACCTGAAGGGCCTGGTATGGAATTTAGGGGGACTCCCACTTCATTTTTTTTTTTTTTAATTTTGGTTCGGGGTTTCCCTGTGGGGAATTCCCATGCCGTTTTTATCAATGAACTTCTATGTGTATTGTCGGCAATGCAATAGCCGCGGGTAGTTTTAAATGGCTTTTTTTCCTTCGAAATGTCATTTTGCTGTCAGGCTGTTCTAAACACGGGAAACATGCGCCCCTTTACAGGCATACTATAGACACCCCCCAGGTACGAAATTTAAAGGGATATTACACTTTTATTGTTTGACTTTAAGCATTATTAAAATCACTGCTCCTGAAAAAACGGCCGTTTTTAAAACTTTTTTTTGCATTGATCCATGTCCCCTGGGGCAGGACCCAGGTCCCCAAACACTTTTTATGACAATAACTTGCATATAAGCCTTTAAAATTAGCACTTTTGATTATTCATGTTCGTGTCCCATAGACTTTAACGGTGTTCGCGTGTTCGAGCGAACTTTTTTCCTGTTCGCATGTTCTGGTGCGAACCGAACAGGGGGGTGTTCGGCTCATCCCTACTCCTAATGGACTATTGGATGTGCAGGTAGCACCAATGGCAGTAGCTTGCCCAGAATGTGCTGAAGGTTCAGGCCCTACAGCCAGTGTATTGTCTGAGATGCTTTAAACAGAACAGGAGTTTTTTTTTTTTTCTAGAGAGACACAAATCAACCTATATCCTGACACAATGGACCAGTTCACTTTCAAAAAAATAAACTAGACCTAGATACATAATAATCACAAAACCCCTGCAGCTTTTGCTGCCAACAGCCTTTTTCCTTGTAATCTGGCTCCCAAAAATGTCAACATGTCTGCAGCACTGCCACTATTACCACCTTCTGAAACTTCAGCTGACCTGCCATCATTACCAGCTCCTTCAACCATTAACAGCTCCTTCCACCTCTGCTTGCCTGCATTCATTATCAGCTTCTGTGGCCTCCACTAACCTGTTTTCATTACCGGTTTCTGCCACAGTAGCTGAGCTGCTAGTATCACTATCTCCTGCAACCTCTCTAGGCCTGCCATCATTGCCAGCTTCTGTCACTTCTACTGGTCTCTTCTGGTGCTCCTGCACTGTAAAAGTGCCAAAAATAATGCTTCTGAAGCTGGACCTAAGCTGCATAAATTGTAATGTTTGCTGCAGGGTCTTCCAGTTTGCAGCCTATTCAATGCTCTAGCACTCAAATATGTTTGTGGCTACTGTCTCTCTGGAATAATACACCCTAATTTTTAATTCATGATTTATTTATTTATTTATTTATTTATTTATTTTAGGTACTTATATAGCGCCATCAATTTACGCAGCGCTTTGCATATACATTGTACATTCACATCAGTCCCTACCCTCAAGGAGCTTACAATCTAAGGTCCCTACCTCACATTCATACATACTAGGGACAATTTAGACAGGATCCAATTAACCTACTAGCATGTCTTTGAAGTGCGGGAGGAAACCCACGCAGGCACAGGGAGAACATGCAAACTCCAGGCAGGTAGTGTTGTGGTTGGGATTCGAATCATCGACCCTTCTTACTGCTAGGCGAAAGTGCTATCCACTACACCACTGTGAAAATCTGCCTTATCTCTTCGTAAGCTGCTTATATACTGTCCAGCAACTTTAAATAATTTTGGCTAATGTCTGTAAAATAATACACTGTATTTTTAATTGGGATAAAACCTGGCTCATCTCTCTCTCTTAAATTGCATCCTAATCAAGCTGCTGATAACTCTCCAGTGATTGTACAATATTTGTGACTATTGCCTCTGAATGAATGCACTCCAGTTTTTATTTCATACTTAAAACTGCCTAGACTATCCCTTTTACATTGCAGCTTTCCATACACTGTACAATATCTGTGGCTATTATTAGTGAAAAAAGTTTAGTTGCAAAAAGAGGGCATAGTTAAGGAAGAGCTGGCTGTCATCCCTGGGCATGGGAAAATGAAAGTAAAACCCCCAAAATATTGAATGGGATTATGTGGTCCCAGAGTATATAAAGAGAGTGAGAAACATACTGTATATAAAAAGCAGTAATGTAAATTCTAATATTACAAAAATTGTTAAAAGAAGAACAGTAAACGGCTGATGTAGCAACTAAAATACCAACAAGGTACATAACACGGATACATGTGATTAAATATATATATTATTGGCCTCACAAGAAATGAGGTATAACCGCTACATACAACAAGACCCCCGGCGCGTTTCAGAATAATGATTCCTTCTTCAGGGGGTTAGTAGCAGGAAGGTAAGTATCTGTTCTATAAAAAAAAAACATATGAGTACAAACAAATGTGGCCAAAGTAGTCACACATACATAGCAAAAAACATGTTTTCTTATTTTTCCTGAATGTATGTGATATTCTACCCTTACATGTCCTTATGAGGCCAAGGGCAGCTATACAACAGCCAGAGAAATTAAAAACAACAGTGGCATCCTTCTGCTGGCTATGCTTGTTGCCATCCTGCCTGGTTCTTGTTTTGAGCTTCCCCTGTTTCCATGCTTGAGACCATCTGCCTTCCTGCTGATGTGATGGATACCACTGTTGGTTTTTAATTCCTCTTCCTCTTAAGGGCCTTCTCTCCATTGGTACATGATTCCCTTGCCCTTTGTTTGACAATTCCTTGCCTATCATCCTTAAAAATGTCCAGAATTGATTTTCAAGGTTTAACAACCCCCCATAAGACTTTAAAGGGGTTTAGATTTAAGTTTTCAACTTTCAGACTTCACAATGTGTTTGACAAATTCATGAATGGAACCCAGACACATTTGTTCATCCCTATGACTAATAAACCACTTGTAAATCAACCAAGTTACCAGTCTCTTATTAAAACATTTACTGCCCAATGGAAATATGAAATCCTCTTAGGTCACCATGAAGCGAACCCATGTCCTGTGTAGCAATATTTTCAATTTTGTTAACATCTTATTCAAGTTTATAATACTGGCTTGTTAATAATAATATTACAATCAACATCAGACCCTTGAACCTAGCAAACCAATTTTGTTACAGCAGACAAAACTAACACAAAGTTACCAAGATCATTTGAGAAGGTAGACCATTTAAAACTTTCTAGTATAGCTTTGGATTGTATGAGGATACACAGAACGTTCATAATAACCCACAAAGAAATTGGAATAACATGGTGCTGGAGTCATAGGTTCATATCTCACTATGGTAGTGTATGCCAGGAGATTACATTTTATTTTGTGTAGGTTTCTTTTCCTACTGTATAATGAGTGAATTAAACCACTTGAAATTAATTTTCAAGAACAGTTTATCACTGTCCATTATATAGCTCAGCCAAATTATGAGCAATTACAGGAGTATGATTGCATTCATTAAGTTGCTTTCCTTTTTATACGGTTGTTGATATATTGTTGTTGTTATTATTATAATTGCCATTGTTTTGTTAATAATCCTACATTTATTCCAATAAATGCAACTTAACATGATACTTTTTAAACACTGCTGAAATACCAGGCTTGTGAAAATAATATTGAAATAATAAAGTATTGGGATCCACTTACTACTGCCGCCTAGCATTTGGCAGTAAGATGTGGGCATTGATCTCTTTCACATGGGCAACATGTTGGTAATCAAAACCCATTCAGGTGCAAATCACAAAATTTCAGGCCAAAGCATTTCTTACTGGGAAATAAATTCATGTTGAAATTCTTGTTGGAGTACAGCATATGCATAAAGAGTTATTATCAGAACTATAAATGGAGAGACAGGTCACTTGCCAAGTCACTCATTCCCCAATCAGACATTTGGCAGATGTTAGTGATGCAAAAAGACCGCACTTATTCTAGTACTTTTTTTTCTCTGGTTTAATGATTTAAGATGTTGAGCAATTTTTTATTCAAATTATTCACTGGGCTGTAAAGAACATACTAAAACTAGAAGGGAAAGCTTATGTGCACAGATTTTAGATGCAGCAGTAACTTTAATGGACAAACTCTATTTTTTTAAAAAAAAAGGAGCAGAGTTGTGTGATCAATTTACTGCCTGAAAAATGAGAAAGAAATCTGCAAACTATAAAATTTCACTACTGCAGAGGTTTCCAGGATCAAATGTGCAGCAAAACATACAGATGTGTCTGGTGTCATTGGCCATAATGATATTTAATCAGAGGCCAGGTGGCCCTGGCAACAATATCATAATCACAGATATTCAGTTTTAATACTAACACAAAATATTTCAGCATTTCATTCCAGAGATCCCCATCATAAATGTCATATCTTTGCTAAATATGCAGCAAAGAATGGTTTATTGCAGGCAAAGGGCTATGTTTTCTCCATAAGATCCATGAGCATACTGTTAAAGATAATGAAGCATAACTATGATTTATTATTAGATTAAAAGACAGCTGTTGTTCCATTGCTGTATCCCGTGTTCCTCAGCAAAGATGAGAGAAAACGTTTTGTAACCAGACAAGATTTGAAAACAAATTTAAACAAAATTTATGTGCAAATGTAAAGTGTCTAATTGCTGTGAATGCATATTCAAAATCAACAATTTGCGTAAAGTGGTACATTTATTATTATTTAGATATTTATATGCATTGCTGAAGAGGGTATCAGTGATAAAAAATTGTATACAGGGCATAATGGTTGCATGTACCAGCCACACAAAAAGGTTAAAGTATGTCTGTCACAAGAGAAATATGGGGGATCACATCACTGGCCCCTTCTGAAAACGACAGTGGTCTAGTTTTCTCTGCTTTGCAAGCCAAAACAATTATGTAGTAAATCAAAGTATAACATAAAACAAAGACAGACAATGAGAGCTAATGTGAGAAGGGTTGAGGTAGTGTCTCAGTCCCAAATTGCTATGTACAACAACACATTTTGCCCACGGGACTTTTAACCACTTAAGGACCAAGCCTCTTTCTGAGATTTGGTGTTTACAAGGTAAAAACTTTTTTTTTTGCTAGAAAATTACTTAGAACCCCCAAAAAAAATTTTCTAACACCCTATAGAATAAAATGGTGGTCATTGCAATACTTTCTGTCGCACTGTATTTGTGCAGCGGTCCTACAAGTGCACTTTTTATGGAAAAAAGATAACGTTACGCTGAGTAAATTGATACCCAACATGTCACGCTTCAAAACTGTGCCCGCTCGTGGAATGGCGACAAACTTTTACCCTTAAAAATCTCCATAAGCGAAGTTCAAAAAATTCTACAGGTTGCATTTTTAGTTACAGAGGAGGTCTAGGGTTAGAATTATTGCTCTCGCTCTAACGATCGTGGCAATACCTCAGATGTGTGGTTTGTGGTTTCATATACAGGTGTTGCTCACGCATGCGTTTGCTTCTGCACACGAGCTCGGCGGGACGGGGCACGTTTAAATTTTTTTTTTCTTATTTATTTTACCTTTTATTTTTTATTTTTACACTGTTATTTTTAAAAAAATGTTGTCACTTTTATTCCTATTACAAGGAATGTAAACATCCAACAATCAACAATAAAAAAAGCATGACAGGACCTCTTAAATATGAGATCTAGGGTCAAAAAGACCTCAGATCTCTTATTTACACTAAAACGCAATAAAAAAAGAAATAATTGTCATTTGAAAAAAAATAAAAAATAAAAATATCCCTTTAAGAGCTATGGGCGGAAGTGACGTTTTGATGTCGCTTCCGCCCTGCAGCCGTATGGAGATGGGTGGGGGCTATCTTCCCCTCACTCATCTCCATACCACAGATGTGACAGGACCCGATCACCTCCGCCGCAACTGTGGCGGGAGGGGGGCCCTCTCCCACTGCCGATAAAAGTGATCTTGCGGCATATCCGCTGCAGAGACCACTTTTATCTGAAAGCAGACCGCCCGATGAAGATGAAGATACCGGGGTTATGGTAGCTAGCTGCTGCCATAACAATGATATAACTCTTCAAAGTACCGCCGTATAACGACGGCGGGTGGTCTGTAAGTGGTTAAAGAGTCACACCTCAGACAGTAGATGTAAAAATATGAAAAATGTATTATCATACATTTAAAAACATGTGTACCATGATAATAAAGAAGACATAAATGATGAACATGAATGGTGCTGCATAGAGTTCATATGAAAAAATTAGATATGTGGGACCTGAAGGCACCATACAGATAACCCAATCGATCTAGAGCTGCTGCGCGACTGATCTCTATGTGTTTCGTAAGGTAATTCTTGCTTCCTCAGGAGAGGCACAGGTAGGTATCTGGAGATAAAAATGGATCAATGAATGATAATAACAAAAAATAAATTAAATAAAAACATTGAATAATGAAAAGGGAGGAAGGGGTGGTAAGGGGAAGGGGAAAGGGCACTAGGAGAGCCATATATGTATGAATATATCTCAATAGCTGTAACTTAGAAGTAGTGCCAAATGCTGGACAACTCTCGCCAGAAAAGTAATCTGGTTGGATAAAGAAGGCAAGCTTATGTGTAGCAATATATATGGTAAAATACAGAGGGTCTCCCCTGGGCATGTCCAGAGGTCAACACCTTTTCCCCATGGGAGCTGTGAAGGGGCGGGGAGATGGTAACAACGTGGTGTGTTCACAGATCTGACATCCTGGTGGCCAATGTAAGTGCAACCAAAGGAAGGAAAAAAATGCCACACACCTGGAAACATAATGGTGTTGTTTAATATATGGGTAAAAAATGCGCTAACGACAAGAAGGAGGAAAAATCGGTGAAGTGACGAAAAAAGTGTATGTGTGTCACCAATAAGGATTGAAAAATCCTAATATGTGACGAAATAAACACAACAATGATGGGGATACCTTAATAATGAGGAGGTAACCAATCAGGTGTGTACATGATAGTAGTAATGGGGCATAATAAGTGTAGCAAACACTATATACCTACTAAACCAATACCCGGTCCGCAGTTGCTGAAAGTTGTACATATATATATATATATATATATATATATATATATATATATATATATATATATATATATATATATGGTAGTAGTATTCCATTAATCTACCGTACCAGTTAATTCATAAAAGTGAAAAGCGTGGTCGAATATATATATATATATATATATATATATATATATATATATATATGTACAACTTTCAGCAACTGCGGACTGGGTATTGGTTTATTAGGTATATAGTGTTTGCAACACTTATTATGCCTCATTACTACTATCCTATACACGCCTGATTGGTTACCTCCTTATTATTAAGGTATCCCCATCATTGTTGTGTTTATTTCGTCAAATATTGGGATTTTTCTATGCTTATTAGTGACACACATACACTTTTTTTATCACTACACCGATTTTTTCTCCTTCTTGTCATTAGCACATTTTTTACCCATATATTAAACAACACCATTATGTTTCCAGGTGTGTGCCATTTTTTTCCTTCCTTTGGTTGCATTTACATTGACCACCAGGATGTCAGATCTGTGAACACACCACGTTGTTACCATCTCCCCGCCCCTTCCCATGGGGAAAAGGTGTTGACTCCTGGACATGCCTGGGGGAGTCCCTCTGTATGTTACCATATATATTGCTACACATAAGCTTGCCTTCTTTATCCAACTGGATTACTTTTCCGACAAGAGTTGACCAGCATTTGGCACTACTTGTAAGTTAAAGATATTGAGATATACTCATACATATATGGCTCTCCTCCTGCCCTTTCCCCTTCCCCCTACCACCCCTTCTTCCCTTTTAATTTGTAATTTTTTAATTTTTTTGTTATTATTCTTATTCATTGATCTATTTTTTTCTCCAGATACCTACCTGCGCCTCTCCTGAGGAAGCGAGAATTACCTAGCAAAAGGAGGAAAAATCGGTGAAGTGATAAAAAAAAGTGTATGTGAAATATTGGGAAAAATCCCAATATTTGACGAAATAAACACAACAGTGTAGAGATCAGTCGTACAGCATCTCTAGATTGATTGGGGTACATGTATGGTGCCTTCAGGTCCCGCATATCTAATTTTTTCATATGAACTCTATGCAGCACCATTCATGTTTATCATGTATGTCTTCTTTATAATTGTGGTACACATGTTTTTAAATGTATGATAATACATTATTCATATTTTTTACATCTACTGTCTGAGGTGTGACTCTTTAAAAGTCCTGTGGTCAAAATGTTTTTTTTTTCTGTGTTGTATATAACATAAAACAAGTCAAAATATGGCTGTTATAAGCCTAGAGTTGGGAGTAAGGCCCCAGGTGGAAGGCTATTGGAGCAAATTAAACATAGAAAATTTGTGTGCATGTAAAGATAACACAGATCAGGTATGATCGATTAAGTTTTGGAGAGGTCATTACTTCCAGTGAAGTCTCCAGTCAAGCAGAGGTGATGTCAGATGCACAGGAGGAGTCATCAGGGATATCACTAGTCACAGCTCTTAGATTGTCCCTATCACAGCATTTGCTTGCCTATGGTAAAGGCTGCTAGGTGTCTAAGCAGTGCAGTCTGGTTCTGCTACACATCTGGAGTAGATTTATTTGATTCAGAGTCCCTAATGCAGCCCAGATAATGCAAAATTGACCATAGACAATCTCTTACACTACATCATTTATTCTATGGCATGAGAGGGCTTAAAATGTATACCAAGTCACTAAAGTCTTATAAACAAGTGAACTTTTGAGGACAGAGTAGTTAGTTGGAATTTTAAGGATCCCTACACCACTTGCCTATCTTCCCTTGCAGAGCAAAGGTCCCTAGTATTGCACTGAATTTGATGTAGGTATACTTTATGTTAAATTTAATGACAGTATAGTCATAATTGACACTGTCACAGAGGAAGTACACCGGAGGGCGGCGTATCAAAATTTTACCATGGGGCCTTATGATCTGTAGTTCCATCCCTGAATGGTAGCCTACAAACTTATTTGACTTACCTGGATCAGAGGATAAATGAAAGTTTTTAAGGATTTAAAATGTGTAGGTTCAGACAAAATTTACTAACTGTAAAAATAAAACATAAAGTAACACTGTCATGGTGTTAAATATGTACAGTGGACTGCCATTGCTGACTACGGTCTTAAAATGCTAGTTGACTGACTATTATGCTGACTCACCAACCTTTAATATTGCTGGCCTAGAAAAATTATGCAGATAAAGGTTAGAAAAAGATCAGAGTTCCTTATCTGCATGCTTACTATTGGTTAATGATTCAACATATTGAGGCTATGGGATTAAAATGAAAGTCAGGCATCTAACTTTTAGAATCTAAACATGGCATTGACAACCTCTCTGTTTCTCTTGGGGCTCTTGAACACCCACAAAAGCAAATGAGTGCAACTTTTAAAGAGCGTTCCTTGAGTATAAAGGCCTCGGTGACTGTTCTCAAAGTTATTATTTTGTTTTCCAAATGTGTCGTTAACGTCTGAAGGTTTGCTTGGGTTTTAAGTACTCGATCTGGACAGCCACATCAGACAATAAGACACCAAAAGGACATGTACAAGACTGTACATTCACATAATTTCCAAATCTTGCTGCCTCAACCTTTGCAACATCTCCAAAATATGCACCTTCTTAAGCAATGATACCACAAAGCTTCTAATCCACTCCCTGGTTATATTTCACCTTGACCATTGCAACTCCCTCCTCATTGGGTTACCTTTACATAGGCTATCCCCTTTCAGTCCATCATGAATGCTACTTCCAGACTCATCCACCTTACAAAGTGTCTGCTACCCCTCTATGCCAATCTCCCCCACTGGCTTCCACTCAAAATGCCAACCAAATCATTCTCTTCATTCCTTCCAAAATCACCTGCTCTCTAGCTCCCATGTCACCTCCTCCCATGCTTGACTCCATGAGTTCTCTCGAGCCTCTCCCATCCTCTGGAACACCCTACTCCAAGCTGTCCAAATATCTCCTACTCTGTCCACTTTTAGATGATCCCTGAAAATACCCTTTTCTATAGAGAAGAACATTCCTGCTGCTAGCATTCTTCCCTTGTGTCACACAGCCCCCGTCGTCTCACCCACTTATACAGCATTCCCCACTGAGAGGACACGTGACATCATCAAATATCTCCTGATGCAACGTTTCATCCAACCAACTTTTTCAAAGGGCCAAGCCCGCACAGCTCGGCAACCAAGCAATTTATAGCCCTCCCCCTGCAGGAGTTAACTGTTTTGCTGCCAATGGAAGCTGTACAGCGACATTTGATGATGTCACTCGTCATCTCAGTGGGAACTTGGTGTTTGGAATGCTGTATAGGTGGGTGAGACAACCAGGGCAGTGTGACACTTGGAAATGTGGTGACAAATGTTAGCAGCAGGAATGTTGTAGCCTGTTTGAAACAGATAATGTTATATGTTATATATAATGTTGAATACATTTTAAATAATCTCACGGTAATGCACTATGGGAGTTTTCCTTTTTGATATTTCAAATATTTTATGACCTGTGCAAGTGGATCACCTGTGAGTCAAACTGCATACCAGGAGGTGTATGATTAATGAAGCTGAGTTTGCCGAGCTTAACCACTTCAGCCCTGCCATGTTTCACCCCTTCATGACCAGGCCATTTTTTGCAATACGGCACTGCGTTGCTTTACCTGACAATTGTGCATTCATGCAACGCTGTAACCATACAAAATTGATGCCCTTTTTTTGCACAAATAGAACTTTCTTTTGGTGGTATTTGATCACCTCTGTGGTTTTTATTTTTTGCGTTATAAACAAAAAAAACAATATTTTTTACTTTCTGCTATAAAACATATCCAATACAATTTTTAAAAAAACATCACATTTCTTCATCAGTTAAGGCTAATATGTATTCTGCTACATGTTTTTGGTAAAAAAAAAATACCAATAAGCGTATATTGATTGCTTTTCTCAAAGTTAACGTATCTACAAACTATGGGATATTTTTATGGCATTTTTATTTTTACTAGTAATGGTGGCAATCAGCACTTTTTAGTAGGACTGCGACATTTTGGCAGACAAATTGGACACTAAGTGACACTTTTTGGGGACCAGTGACACTATTGCAGTGATCAGTGCTAGAAAATGCACTCTCAATGTACTAATGACACTAGCAGGGAAGGGGATAACATCATGGGCGATCAAAGTGTTAAGTGTGCTCCTAGGGAGTGCTTTTTAACTGTGTGGGGGTGGCTTAACTGGAGGAAGAGAGAAATCTGTGTTCCTGTTTAGCAGAAACACAAGCTCTCCATCTTACTCTCTGACAGAACGGTGGTCTGCCTTGTTTGCCTGCCTTCTCTGTCAATGATCGGTGGGTCCCACGGGCATAACGTCAGCCGGACCCACTGATTGGCTCCCACTGTGTTCAATGCGCTTGCACCCCAGACCCTGAAGAAACAACAATGTACAGGTACATTGTTTTGTGCAGTAAATGTGCAGTGGGCAGCCAGGAAGTGGTTAATGTGAGGTAAAAATGTCTGGTGAGTCATGCCCGCTAAGGGGGCTTAAGGTGAAGCACTAAGGGTTATTTGTGGTGCTTTGAATCTTCACGTTTGGATTTCTGCTTG